>CM054057.1:267654866-268351575 GCA_028641055.1 Alopecurus myosuroides | reverse complement strand
GCAACGAACGACTGCCGGCGGCAGCAGCGCTGCGCCGCGGTGATCGTTGTGCAGGGATGCCGCGGCTAGCGGGCGCTTGTGCGTGCGGTGCTGCGGTGCTGGAAGCGGTGTTGTGGATGCAACGAATAGGGAAGGAGGGAGAACAGAAGCTCACCGCGATTGCAGGAAGCAGGTGATCGAGGCGGAGGCTCGTCGGAGAAGCGCGGACGGCGGCGAGGCACTGGCCCTCCTCAGGCCCCACGGTGGTGTCGAAGACGAAGAGGGACCTGGGGGCTACCAATTCCCGTGGCTAGTGCACGGCGCCAGCCATCGGGGACGGCGACCGTTGCCGGAGTTCAGAGAGGTGGCGGCGGATCAGTACAGAGGAGGTGGAGGTGAGATGGAAACGAGGGCGGCTGCGGTGGAGCTCGAGGGGGTGGAGCTAGGGTTTGCGGCAATGAGGGGGCGCCGTGGTGGTTTTATGGGATCGTGGAGGAGTACGGCGCGCCATCGGGAGGTTCAGGGGGACGATCAACGATGGAGCTGCGTTCGTACGACGTGACGTCAGCCGGGGAGGAGGACGACAGCGACGTGCGAGGGGTTGTTATCGGGCCAAAGGTAACGGGCTGGGCTGGGGGGTGTTAGTTGCTGCTGCCCTTTTTCTCCTTTGCTTTATTTATTTTTACTGTTTTTTTTTGTAGCAAGCAAATGGAAGCAAAACAAAGGTTTTGTGTTATAGAAAATTTTGGAATAAAATTAGGATAATTACCTTAGTTGAAAAACAACCAATTGGTAGTTTTTGTTTTCAAAAACTTAATTGTTTGCTTGCTGTTTTAAAATTAAACCAATTTAATTGAAAGTTCCAATATTGGTTAATATTAGAAAAACAAGGTATTTTTCCAATAGGGTTTTCTTTAGGTTTAAAAGTGATTTAATGAATTCAAATTAGTGGTGAATTTCATGGATTCAAATGATTAAAGATTTTAGAAATGGTTTGAGTTTGGAAACAATTTGAAATTAATTGATTAATTGATTAAGTGATTGATTGAATTAAGCAACAATTTAAGAGTTGACCCAATATGAAAATAATTGGAAGCAATTGATGTTTTTGGATTTGCAAATCTTTATTTGAAAGATTGTAACAGCCAAGTGTGAAAACAATGTTTGATTCAGTTTGAATTTTTTATTATGAAAACAATGCAAACAGAAATAAAAATGAGAATGATGCCATGATGCATTGCATAAATTAAACAAAGAAGCAAAACAACTAGGGTGTTTTCATACTTGGATGTTACACCTACCTATCACGGGGCGAGTTACCACAGCAAGAGGTGTTAGCAAGGCAGATTCAGCAGCGAGCAAAGGGATATTCGATCATCAATGGGGAGTTATACAAGAGAAGTGCAGCCGGAGTCTTTTTGCGCTGTGTAGCACCAGAAGAAGGCCGACAGATTCTTAAGGAAATCCATGAAGGTGATTGTGGGCATCATGCGTCTACAAGATCCCTTGTGGCCAAAGCTTATCGACACGGATTTTTCTGGCTCACGGCTCTAACAGATGCGGAGCGCTTAGTGGCAAGGTGTGACGGATGTCAAAGGTACGCACGCCAAACCCACGTGTCGGCTATGGAATTACGGACTATTCTGTTAACTTGGCCGTTCGCGGTCTGGGGTATGGACATGGTTGGTCCCTTTCACATGTCGCCTTGCAAGAAGACACATCTTTTGGTGGCTATTGACAAGTTTACCAAGTGGGTTGAGGTTATGCCAGTCACCAACTGTGAAGCAGTTATAGCGGTCACGTTCCTGAAAAGAATTATCTATCGGTTCGGGTATCCCCACAGTATAATTACCGACAATGGAACCAACATGTCCCTTGGCGCAATGGAAAGGTTTTGTGGTAGCAATGGAATCCGACTTGACGTAGCATCAGTGGCTCATCCGCAGGCCAATGGACAAGTGGAGAGGGCAAACCAAGAATTACTTCGTGGACTAAAACCACGATTGCGAGTCCCTTGCATTAGGGCTGCGGGCGCATGGGTCGAAGAACTACCTTCCGTGGTCTGGGGCGCAATAAAAGTGGCATGATTTGCTCGCTTACGATTACAATCAGCCATGAAGCCCAATGGGACTTGCCTGACCCTGTTTTCGTATAGATGTAACAACATGATATCCACGCGAAAGCCGGCTTATAGTACAAGATTGTCAAAAGGGTCATCTAAACCACAAGTTATGCAGAGTATAAGGCTAATAGCTGGAAACTCAATGTTTATCAAGCATAACTTCATTACCTATGAGAAACGGCTCTGGGTTGGGCTTAGCAAACAACAAAACTCGTTCTCTTCGAAAAGACCACATATCCCAGACTCGGAAATCCGGGTCTTGGTGATTAGGGATTTTGGAAAGGAAAAAGTAGCTTAGTTGCTAAGGCTCAAAAAACCCAAACATCCGAGTCTTGGGGACTTGGGGGCTTGGAAGCAAGTCCGCTCGTCAACACCCACGACACTCAGAAACCGAGTCTCACAAAAGGAGTCGTAAAGAAAGTCGGATATCAAGAACAAGTTGACTCAAAAGTGGATAAATTTAAACGATCAGAAGAAGCACAAAGTGTATCACGAACTTAGAGTGCATTACAAACTCCGGCAAATAGTACCAAAGGTGCACAGGCGCACCATCCAAAAATAGTTGTTTTAACGGCACATCGATCAACTAATGTGCATGAAGTAGCATCAGGCATCAGGTATCACTCGGCATTCTAGGCCGCGGCGTCCATCTTCGCTTTGCCCTTGCCATCACTTGGGGTAGCAGCAGCACCCGGATCAGTAGAACCGGCTCGCGCAGGAGGAGGAACGACTGGTGTGGAGGTAGCGGGTGCAGAATCGGCTTCAGCTTTCTTTTTGGCAGCCTCCTCCCTCAACTTAGCAGCTTCCTCCTTCCATCGAGCCAGCATGTCATACGGCTCGGGAAGATCCGACTTAACCGCTTCACCAGTAGCATCATACGCAGGAACGAGGGAATCGACATCTAAGCCGTCAGCAATCACGCTGGCCGGGTAACGGACCTCCTTCTGGACGGCCTGGAAATCCTTCACGGAGAACTTGGACCCATCAAGCTTGTATTCCGGGAAACCGCCCATAAGCTTGGCTAGCTCGAGCTTAGGGAAGTAAGCCTTGGCAAGCGCAAGACCCCGGGTTACTCCAACCCGGCAGGACGAGCGTTTCCAGTGCCAAATCCACTCGGGGATAGTGGAGCAAGCGTCTAGCATTCTCTTCAGGTCGCCATGACCTTTACCCGGCCACCGTATTTCTTGAAGGATCCATTTGGTTCCGGCGCATAGCTGCCGGATAACGCTCTTGATAGTTTTCGGCATGGCAATGTCACCCTCGTCCGGCATCACTTCATCCGGACCTGCAGAAATGGAAACATGAGTCAGGAAACTCCGGCTATTTATCAAAAGGATAACCCGGATGAAGAAACGTACCAAGCAAAGCACGATACGTATCAGCAATTTGAACAGAAAGGCTCGTTAGATCATCTTCTGTTGTGTGAGCCCTCCTCCTATACTTCTTCATTATCTTCCTGCTCCTCCTGGCCTCAGCCTCGGCCGCCTCACGCAGAGCCACCTCCTTTTCAATGAGCTTGGTGGCCTTGGTCAGTTTCTCCTCAGATTGAGTCACGAAGGACTGCATGGATGCAAGGAAAGATTAGCCGGGTAAAGGGGCAAGTTATCAGTCGCTTATATCGCAAAGTTCCAAGCAAATTGTGAGTTAATTCACTCGGAACTTGGGGACTGGATAAGGACACAAGCAGTATTAGTCGGGTTTACCTCGTGTTTGGCTATTAAAGCCTCCAAGATGTTTTCTTCATTAGCCCTCAAAGCGCGCAGGGTTTTGAGCATCTGGGCAAAGGTCGGGTCCTCGGGTCGGACACCGGAAGAGCCGGCGGCCTGGTCGCCTGATGGGGGAGCTCTCCCCGCCCTTGGAGTCGAGACCCGGACAGTCTGAGTATCCGGGTTGAGAGAACCCACCCTCGTGTCCGTAACCTCGAACTCCTCGTCCACTGGTTCGGATGACTCAGGAGACCCGGTAGCTTGTTCTTGGTTGTTCTCAGTATCACCGCCGGTCGCGGCGTCTACGTTCTCAGTCGGCTCTTCTGTCTGACGGTTATCCGCCTCCCGGTTATCCATCTCCACATTCTCTGGGTCACTAACGGTGGCTTGAGCACTAAAAAAAGATGAGAAGAGGCAGTTAGCAATGGTGATTGAAAATTGTTGGGTATCAAAGGATGTCATATAGCAAAAACTTACCCGGTATTTACGGCGTAATCCGGCGGGAGTTCGCCGCTGGAAGCAGACGAAGATGTCAAAGGGACCGATAGCAGAACCCGGAATTGCCCGGCACGTGGATGGTTAGGAGAAGGGTGGCGCTGAGGAGAATTGGAAGGACGAGGCGGAGGGACACTGGCACGATGGACGGGGGAGGTGGAGATGCCCGGGTTAAGGGGATCCTCACCCGGGGAACTCCGAGTTACTCTGCGCTTGGCTGGAAGAGAATCCTTCAAGTACGACGAGTTCGATAATTGATGGTTAAGTTGTCTCATGGCATCAAAGGAGTAAGGTTCAGAGGATATAGAAGAGAAAGGAACCTTGGACACTGCCCCTCTGGTCTTCCTCTTGGCTCCAACTGTTGCCTCTTGATCAGATTCGGTAGCCTCCGGGTCATCCTCGTTATTCTCACCTTCGTCCTCTAGCCCTGCGAACCGAGTGTGTGTTCGTGGAAAAAAGTTAAATAGGAGGAAAATGATGCAAGTAAAAATAATACAAGATCCGGGCAAATACCTTCATCACCGTCAGCCGGCTCATCTTCTTCTTCCGGGTCTCTGGAAGGGGGGGGAGGTTTCAACTGTCCAGAAAGGATCATCGGCCTGAGACGTAAAGATGAAAATAAGAACTAGGAGCAGTATCGAGTCAAGATGAGGAAATAAACTAATGAGTATCGGGTCTTACCGCTGGGGCCGGGTTTTCCCGAGTAAACGGAGGTAACCCGGCGATGTTCTTTATCACCTCCAGCTTCTCTGTCAAAAAACCCTTGATGGTTTTGTTGGTATCCCCGGCTGCAAAGCTCTTGGTGGAATATCGAAGGGCGTCTGTGGTGTGCCCCGAGTATTCGCACATCAATTTGGAGCGGATAGAATTGGGTTGGATCCGGAAGTCGACCTAAGTTTTCACTAAGTTGAGCCCAAGAAAGCCTTGGGCTGAGAGAACGGCTAACTTAGCTAGCAAAGGTATGATTGCCTCCCTGTCTGAGTCAGGGGCGAAAGCATTGAAATTCTCGGAGGTATTGAGGAGGCTCTCCGAGTAACCCGGCAGTCTCTTCCCGCCGGGTGGAGAGGTGTCGTGGCAGTAGAAGAAGGATAGTTGCCAGTGTTTAACATGGGAGTTCAGATTAAGGGTTGGCATTGGGGAGTTTTTGCGGCGTTGGATGGATACCCCGCCGCAAGTGAGAAGTGCTCCGTCACCGCTTTCGCGGCACGGCTTGCACTGGAAAAGTTCAATAAAGAGGGTCAAACTTGGCGGAGTGCACAAGTATGACTCGGATAGGACAATGAAATGGGTAATATTCAACATAGAGTTAGGCCCTATATCGAATACCCGGAGGCCGTAGTGGCTCAGGACCTCACGGAAGAAAGGGTGACCCGGAGGACGGAATCCCCGGGTCACGTGCTCCACGAAACAGATTACCTCGCCATCGGTGGGTGTGGGCCGGGTCTCGTCACCCGGCGCCCTCCAGCGAATGTCCTTCTGAGGGGGGAGAACCCCCAACTCGGCCAGCTCTTCCAGCTTGGCCTTTGTGACTGTGGATCGCCCCCAATTGGCGGATATGGATTGGGTTGCCTTCGCCTGGGCCGGCTGTTTCCCTTGCCTTTTGGGAGCCATGGGATCAACCTGCAAACACAAGGAAGAAAGATACATGAAATAAGACTCGGGAATATTAGGTTATCCGAGCATGCACCTGGAGTATCAAGAAAGTATGAAAACTAAGAATTATCCGGGTATCACATCACGGAGTGGAGGTTGCGAGTTATCCGGGTATTAAGTACAACTCTAGAAATTATTGTTCACTTACGTATTGAAAAGTGTCTGAGGAAGACGGATGGTTGCCCATGTATCTACTGCAAGCAAAAGAGCCGGAAAAGGGGGATTTTCCGGGTGTCAATGATATGCGCGGAAAGTTGGGATGAAATGGATCTAGATTGGAAAACTTGCGAACGATTCTACGAAGAAATTGGTGATTAATAATGGTAGGAGGGTGGTGTGTGATCATCAAGCAGGTTATTAAAGGAGTTGGCAAGCATCTAAGCCATCTAATCCGGTGTGGCGGGAGAAGCGGCTCGCGGGTTGACCAAGATCCAATCCAGGATGAATCATAAAATTGCGGGGCTAAATTAACAAGTACAAGGAACTTACGGGGAGATACTGGAAGCCTAATGCGATGGCTGCGGGCGGCGTGGTCTGAATGTCCCTTTGCGGTTCTTGGAGAGCAGGACGAGGGCGTGGGGATGGAGCTTGGTGGCGGTGCGGATGGCTTGAGAACGAACACGGCCGATGGTGGCTTTGTTCCGGTGGCGAGCCCTAGATTCTTGCGGTGGCGTTGCGAGAGCGCAAGGTGTGAGGAAGGAAGGGATAAGTTGGAGTGAGGCGTCGGATTCTAGGTTACCCTTTGAGCGCTTTTTATAAGGTGAGGATGAACCTATTCTAACGGCCAGAAGCCAGAAATTATGGGGTAATGGCTATCCATGCGGATTTTGCGAGATATGCTTCAGGTATTGAGCGAGGTATCCGGGCAAAAAAGAGAAAGAGATCCACTCCGTGAAATCAGGGTCAATTATCGAGTAAAAGTATAGAATCTTGACGTTTTTATCAGGGTTTTGACCCGGAAATCTGAGCAGTGTGCTTGGAGGAAAGCCGGGTTACTATATGGCCACCATGGAGTTAGGCCTAGCTATCTATCAAAGCACCTTAACCCGGCCTCCATACACTTGTGCGTTTGATATCTTTGCAGGGAATAGCAAGCGCTTCAAGGAAGGATCCGTGAAGCCCAAGCTATTCTGGGGACTACTGATGGAGGGATGATAACCCGGTAGGCCAGCTCCAAGGTATAACCCGGCCCAAAGGACGCTGCGCAAGATCCGGCTAAGGATAAAGAAACTTCTGGAAGGCCCAAGTTTGTAGGCCTCGTAACCCGGATTGTGGGTTACGGTAAAGGAAAGTTAGAGTTTGTATGCGGTGTCCGGGTAGGATTCAGGGTGCGCCTTGGAGAGTAAGCCAGGGGGTACGGGTGCTTTATAAACCGACCCCTAGGTCTAGTTAAGAGAGATCTAAGAACCCTAGCAATATTGCTTGGTATCGAGGATCCAGTGTAACACAAGAGTTGAGTTAATAACTTGAGATCGGAGACTCGGCGACTTGATTGCCGGCTACCAGATCGAATTCCATCATGCTTTCCTCTGAGCTAAACCCTCTCCCAAACGCCTGTGTCGTCTTGCCCCAAGATCAGTTACCCCCGGTAACGTCTGCCGTGGTTATCCCACGACAGAAATGCAATGGAAAAAAATAAACCCCAACTAAGATCCAACTCTTCACTAAGAAGAGGTTGGTGGCCTAAGCCACCATGTAAGAGATCATGGTATGCAACCGCGAAGATATATCTTGGGTGCATTGCCAATTCTCGATGTTGAAGCTCACAATTCAACAATAGAGAAGAGAGATAACAATGATTTTTTTTGCTTTGGGCATAATGGGGGGAGGGAGAACCCAATGTGTTAGGATAACACTCCCCCTATGTCTATGCCTACACCTAAACCCAAACACGAATCAATGATATTTAGCTCATTCCTCAAGATCATGAATCTTTCATCATCAAGAGGCTTCATGAAGATTTCCGCGATATTATCCTTGGTGGGGACATATGCTAGCTCAATATCACCTCTTGCCACATGATCCCGGATGAAATGATGATGAATCTCAATATGATTCGTCCTTGTGTGTTGCACGGGGTTGTGGGCGATCTTGATGGCACTTTCATTGTCACACATGAAAGGCACCTTTTCCAAGTGAACATCATACTCTTTGAGGGTTTGCCTCATCCATATCAATTGGGTGCAAGCACTAGAGGCCGCCACATACTCGGCTTTGGCGGTGGAGAGAGATATACAATTTTGCTTCTTGGAAGACCAATTCACCAAGGACCTACCAAGAAATTGGCAAGCCCGGGAAATAGACTTCCTATCATCTTGATCACCGGCCCAATCCGAGACCGTGTAGCCCTTGAGAGAAAATGGTGCCCCTTTGGGTACCACAAACCAAACCTTGAGGTATGAACCAAATACCGAAAGAGCCTACGAACCGCCACCAAGTGGATATCCTTAGGAGCCGCTTGATACCTTGCACACACACCTACACTCAAAACGATATCGGGTCTAGATGCACAAAGGTAAAGCAAAGAACCAATCATAGAAAAAAAACAACTTTTGGTCCACATATTTACCATCCGGATTGCGCTTGAGGTGGCATTTGACTTGCATAGGAGATGGCTTCTCTTTTGCACCTTGGAAATTAAACCTCTTGAGCATGTATTGGGTGTACTTGTCTTGAGAAATGAAAGTTCCACGAGCCAATTGCTTAATCTGAAAGCCAACAAAGAATTTAAGCTCTCCCATCATGGACATCTCAAACCTGTCAGTCATAAGCTTTGAGAACTAATTATTAAAAGCTTGGTTAGTTGAGACAAAGATATTATCGTCCACATAGAGTTGGAATATGAAAAGCTCTCCCTTTACCCTCTTTGTGAAGAGGGTGGGTTAGATCTTCCCAACTTCAAACACACGACCTTCCAACAACTCTCTAATGTGCTCATACCTCGCACGTGGTGCTTGTTTAAGTCCATAGAGCGCCTTATCGAGCTTGTAGACATGGTTAGGGAAGTTGGGCTTATCGAACCCCGGAGGTTGCTTAACATATACCTCCTCTTTTAGTGGACCATTTAGAA
Organism: Alopecurus myosuroides; assembly: GCA_028641055.1. Classification (NCBI taxonomy): domain Eukaryota; kingdom Viridiplantae; phylum Streptophyta; class Magnoliopsida; order Poales; family Poaceae; genus Alopecurus; species Alopecurus myosuroides. The sequence continues at coordinate 268,342,550 of CM054057.1, read as the reverse complement.
AATCACTTTTTACATCCATTTGTTGTAATTTAAAATTATGCGAAGATGCATATGCAAGAAGGATAGGGATGGACTCAAGGCCAGCCACGGGAGCATAAGTTTCATCAAAGTCAATGCCTTCCACTTGAGTGTAGCCTTGAGCCACCAATCTTGCCTTGTTCCTTATGAATATACCTTCTCATCTTGCTTGTTCTTGAATATCCACTTAGTTCCAATAACATTGTGTCAATCCTAGGGATTCTCAACTAGTTTCCAAACTTTATTGCGCTCAAATTTATTGAGCTCATCATGCATAGCTTCTACCCAATCGGAGTCCTCAAGAGTTTCAAACACTTTCTTTTGTTCCACCATGGATATGTGAGCTTGATGCTCACTAAATTTTGCAAATTGCCTTCTTGTGTATCTTCGAGATTGAATATCTTCCAACACTTTGTTGTCAGATGCATCGATACGCTTCAAAGCTCTTCTAATCCTTTTAGCACGACGGGCTTTGATCTCCTCATTATTGCAAGGATGAATCTCTTTATTATCTTGATAATTTGGGTCCCCTTATTGACCGAATGGTTGGCCTTGATCATCATCATCAATAACACTTGCTTCAACTTGAGGAGATGAGGATGAAGAAGGTTGATCTTGGCCTTGACCTTGACTAGCTTGAATGATAGGAGTGGTTGCATCTTGCATAGTAACTTGGTCAATAAGAGGAGGGTCATGAACATGTTCTTTGTTAGGTGCATCACTTGTCTCCTTGGCTTTTTCTTCTATTTTAGAGGAGGGCTCCACTTGAGTAGAGCATAGTTCTTCTCCAGGTGCCATAAGGTGTCCCTCAATGGGGCGGAAAAATCCCATACCCATCCTTCCTATGGAGTTTTGAGGCATTTCAACATCTACATTAGAAACATGAAATTTCGCCACTTGGGAGCCACCATTTTCCTCGAAAACCACACTACAATATTCTATGACAATCTGCGAGGCTTTGTCAAAGACTCTATAAGTGTGGGACTCGGCATCGTAACCAACAAATATACCCTCAATAGTTTTAGATTGGAATTTAGACAACCGAACACCCTTGATCAAATAGAAACACTTACAACCGAAAACACGTAAGTAGGAGACGTTGGGTTTGTTGCTGGTGAGGATCTCATATGGAGTCTTTTCCAAGCCCTTGCGGATGTAGAGGCGGTTGGAGGAGTGGCATGCGGTGGGTATGGCCTTGGCCCATAAATATTAAGGAGAAGAATACTCCGCCAACATGGTCCTTGCATTATCCAATTGAGTTCTATTCTTCATTTAGGCTATACCATTTTGTTGAGGGGTATAGGTAGCGGAATATTGATGATGAATACCCTCTTCACTATGGAATTCATTCAAAGTTTAGTTCTTGAACTCGGAGCCATTGTCACTCCTAATAGCCATGATTTGTACATTGTGTTGACGTTGCACTTGGTTGGAGAAGTCGAAGGCAGTTTGTTGGGTATCACTCTTACACTTGAAGAAATAAACCCAAGTGTATATTCAATAGTCATCGATAATCACCAAGCAATACTTCTTTCCTCCAAGACTTTCCTCGGGCAGGGCACCAAAGAGATCAACATGGAGAAGCTCCAAGAACATCTTTGATGAGATAATAGTCTTGGCCTTATGGGAGGCATCGTGCATCTTTCCTTCAACACGTGACCTACAAACGCGATCTTTGGAAAAGGAAAAAAAAATTCTTTTAGTCCAAGAATTAGGCCAACTATGTGAAGACTTTGCAAAGTTATCATGTTGACATGGGATAAGAGGTGATGCCACAACCACCCCACGTCCGCCCTTCCAAAAAGACACATCGCTTGAGAGTCGGCGGAATTCGAAAAGTCCACCACAAACAACTCACTTTTGACATGTCCCATGTATGCAACATCAAGATTCTTGCTCCTTAAAAGGACCACAACATTTTCATCAAACAAGACGGAGAAACCCATCTTCCCAAGAGAATGAACTGAAAGTAAATTGAATCCAAGGGATTCGACAAGCATAACATCCACGATAGGGACATTGGGAGCAATCACAACCTTTCCGAAACCCGATACCTTAGACTTGGACTTGTCTCCATAGGTGACGGACGCATCATTTGTATTTGGGCGCAACTCCATCACAAGTTCTCTGCTTCCGGCCATATGATTAGTGCATCCACTATCAATTATCCATTTAGACCCACTGGAAGTATAGTCCTCCGAGGCCTTAGCCATGAAGGACTTGCCATTGGGTTGAGGAAGGTTCTCATTGGGGGATTCAAAGAGTGATGAAGATGATGGAGTTGTAGCAATAGCAAGATCGGCCACTTCACTTGTGGTTTCTTATTCTTCATCACTTTCGAAAGAATACTCCTCTTGAGTCACTAGCACAAACTTGGTGGGAGACTTCTTGTTGAAGGGTTTACTCTTGAAATGAGGCTTCTTGTACTCAACCTTGGACTTGTCCTTGCGAATGAGTTTGCCACCATGATGTTCCCTATTCTCAAAGGGGCACTCCGCAACGAAATGGTGATTATCTTGACAACTGTAACAAGACCTCACTCTTTGAGTCCCTTCATTGCCATAGAGAGATTTGGTCTTCCCCTCAACATATGCCTTGGCCTTGGATGGATTCTTCCAAAACTTTTGCACGGTGAGAGAAATGACATCTTTGAGCACGGGATCATATTCTTGATCCTTCAACGGGGTCAAGTCCTCAATGCAAGCTTCTTGATAATCACTCTCCCTTGACACTACCTTGGCCTTTAATGCAACCGATGATCCTTTGTGCATTCCTAGGGCTCTAGCACGATTATCAAGAGCATTTTTGGTTTGCACTTGATAGGAGCACATTTCTTGCATCACTTGGGTTGAGGTCAAGGATGCAAAGTCATGTCTTCCTTGAATTATCTTCAAGTCCATGGGCTCAAAAGGCATAAGAGCAATCATGTACTTCCTCTTGATCCATGCATCATCGATATACTTGGCATCATCATTGTTGAATGCGGTGGCACGAGTCTTGAGACTTTGATACATGTCTTCATGGTTCTCACCATCATGCATATAGAATCATTCGGCCACATTTCCCAAAGCATCGTACCTATTCCTTTGCATACTATCATTGCCCACAAACATGACGACAAGAGCGTCCCATGTTTCCTTGGCAGTGGAATATTGTTGAAGATGAGGCATGTGTTGGACCCACGACTTGTTGAACAATGGACAAGGCGGTGTACTTGATTTGACAATATACGGCTTCTCTTCTTGCCAAGTTCTTCGGGTCAGGTGGCTTGTATCGATCTCGAGTGACCCTCCAAAGTTCAATACAAGAAGAGTTCAAGTGAGTTTCCATGTAATATTTCCACTCACCAAAAGAATGTGCATCAATTTTAGGAGGTTCTCCTCTAGGAATTATATGAGGATGTGGGACGAGAGGAGCGGGAGAATAGTGTCCTTCAACGGAGTGCAATTCTCCTTTTCCTTCCGTACCCTTATCGATGGAGTTCTTAGCGGAAGCATCTTTAGTTGGTTCACCATTAGCCCCATTCTTGGCACCCTCCGTAATTTCATCCCAAGGAGAAGAAGTGGAGGTCTTCGATTCTTTGTGTTTCATGAATTGCAACATGAGTGTTCGCAACTCATCTATTTTGCCCTCCATAGATGCGGTCAAGGAATTTTTCAACTCCTTGAGATCATCCATAGTGACATGCACCATGGAACTGGTGACATCTGGCTCATCGGCCATACTAAACTCTTAGGCGGTTAAGCCGATAAAATAACCGAGGCTCTGATACCAATTGAACGGATAGTCAACATGTGCTACGAACAATTTTTCCTTCAAGATTAGGCTTGACACAAAGATAAATTCTCTAGATAGTGCAACTACGGCGAATTTACCTATATTACAAGAACAACAACAAACACAATACAATCACAAGTAAAGGGGAAGGGAACGAGGTAACCGATATGAAGCACGCGGAGACACGATGTATTCCCGAGTTCCTCCTTGTTAAGGGAGTACGTCTCGTTGGTGTGGTGTGAGCTTCACCATGAAGGCCTACTCAACGCCACAAAGGCCTCACCCTATTCTCCGATGAACCCTGCCACAAAGGCCTAGTCCACCTTCCAATATTGATCCCCTTTGAGACAGGAATTGAATCCTTTACAAACAAGCTTGGGGCACACACCCACAACCAAATTGGGGGCTCCCAACACCAAGAATCACCAAGTGTAGCAAGAGGTCTAGGTTCTCCACAAATGGAAACCCTAGACTCAAATCCCTCAAGTGAATGAGGGGGAAATGAATAACGGCTCAGTGAAGATGTAGATCGGGGCCTTCTCCTTCAATCCTCCGAAGATCAACAAGTTTGGGTGGAGGGATTGGGAGTAATTGAGGATTTGGCGAGCTCAATAAATGGTCTTCAATGCAATGGACGAACTAGAGCTCAAGAAGGAAGAGGAGGGGTATTTATACCCCCTCCCCAAATAGAACCGTTTGAGCAGGAAAAAGGAACCAGAATATCCGGTTCAAACTTGCACCGGAAATTCCGGTTGGCTTCAATCCTTCAGATCTGGTTTTCGACTGTGTTGACTTCTACCGGAAATTCCTGTTGAAGCGAATAATCCGGTTTGAAATATTTGGGTGGCTTATGTCCCGAATAGGCTCCTGAACCGGAAATTCCGGTTGATTTTGGAAATTTTCGGTTGACTTCTGCATCGTTAACTTCTAGTCCTTAGCCATTTTGAGCCCAAACTTCCACAACCGGAATATCCGGTTGTTCCAAAAATTTCCGGTTGGAAATTTCCGGCTCATCTCTGTCTCAAACTGGGATGGAATCTTCCTAACCGGAAATTCCGGCTGCCCTGGATATTTTCGGTTAGAAATATCCGGCTCCTCTCTGTCCTTAAACCTCAGTTATCTATCTTCACTGATCTTTTGGTGATCGATGCGGATGTTGAAAATAACACCTGCATACTCAACACCTTGATAAATAATGTATTTAGTTTTGTTAACTAAGACACAAAACCAATGGGAAACCGAAATGCACTTTCACCATGTTGCCGTCCTTTGCGTCCCTGTTGTCGGATGTCTGCTGGATGACGAGGTCAAAGTCGCCGAAACAGAGTATGCACTAGATGTTCATCTCCTTGGCCAACCGGAGGCCATGGACGAGTGCCTCGTACTCGGCCACATTGTTGGAGGCCTTGAAGTGTATCTGCAGGGCGTCCTCCGGGCAGTCGCCCTTCGGAGAGGTGATGACGATCCCGACTCCTAAGCCCCTGCGCATCTTGGAGCCGTCGAAGTGCATCCACTAGTACGCGGAGTCGAGAACCAGGGGAAGGTATTGTGTCTCCGCCCAGTCGATGAGGAAGTCCGTCAGTACCTGGGATTTGATGGTGGTACGGGGTCGGTATAGTACCGTGTGCGCGGCTAGGTTGACGGCCCACTTGGCCATGCGGCCGGTGGCGTCCTTGTTGCCGATGATTTCCCCGAGCGGCGTCATGCACACCACGGTGATGGGGTGCTCTTGAAAGTTGTGGCGTAGTTTTCTGGCGGCGAAGTATACGCCATAAGCTAGCTTCTGGTAGTGGGGTTAGTTATGCTTGGGCTGCAATAATACCTCGCGGAGGTAATATACCGGTTGCTGGACCGGCTGGTCCTTCCCCTCTTCCGGCAGCTCGATAGGACGGCGCTGACGATCCGGTTGGTTTCGGCGATGTAGAGCAGCATGGGCTTGCGTGGAGTTGGTGGGGCTAGGACCGGCGCTTGTGTGAGCGTCCATTTGAGGTCACGGAGCGCAGCGTCAGCCTCGTGGCTCCACTTGAACTTGTCCGCCTTCTTCATCAGCACGTAGAGAGGCGGGGATTTTTCGCCGAGCCGGCTAATGAACCGGCTAAGTGACGCCAGGCAACATGCAAACTTCTGTATGTCCCGCAGAACGGTTGGTCGCTCCATCCTCTCAATGGTGGATATCTTCTCTGGGTTGGTCTCAATTCCTCGTTCTGATACGAGGAAACCGAGGAGCTGGCCGGCTGGTACGCCGAACACACACTTGGTCGGGTTGAGCTTCATCTTGTAGCCGTAGGTTTGCGAAATTTTCCTTGAGATCATCAAGGAGTGTGCGCTTTTATATCGTCTTCACGATGATGTCGTCTACATAGGCGTGGACGTTTTGGCTTATTTGCTCGTGCAAGCACTTCTACATGCACCTTTGGTAGGTGGAGCCAGCATTATTTAGCCCGAAGGGCAGGGTGATGTTGTAGTAGGCTCCATACGGGGTGATGAACACCATCCAAATTTGATCGGCCGGGTTCAGCGGAATTTGGTTGTAGCTGGAGTAGGCGTCGAGGAAGGACAGGAGGTCGCAGCCGGCGGTGGAGTCGATGACCTGGTCAATCTGGGGCAGGGCAAACGGGTCCTTCGGGCACGCCTTGTTGAGGTTGGTGTAGTCGATGCACATACGCCATGTGTCGTTCTTCTTTAGGACCAGGACTGGGTTAGCCAGCTAGTCCGGGTGGTTGACTTCCGTGATGAAGCCGGCTGCCAGTAGCCAAGCGATTTCTTCCCCGATGATTCTTCTTCTTTCCTCTCTGAATATTCGGAGCGGCTGCCTAACCGGATTTACATCCGTCTAGACATGGTGAGAGTGCTCAGCCAACTCCCTCGGTACACCCTGTATGTCCCTTGGTTCCCATGCGAAGATGTCCCGATTCTCACGGATGAAGCCGGTGAACTCGTCTTCTTATTTCTGGTTGAGCGCTCCCTCGATCGTGAGGAACTTGCCGTCCAGCCGGTTGGCATCAAGCGGGATCTTCTTGATGTCGCAGGAAGCTTGGAACTGGGCTTCGCCCATCGGCCTTTTTTCCTTCTGGGATTTCCGGCTGCTCGGCCGCTATCTTCCACTTGATCTCCTTCAGCTCTTGTGTTACCATCAGGGCTTGGGCCATCCAGGAACCGACTGAAGCGCAGTCGATGGATAGCCTATAGTCGCCTATAGCGGTGATGATGCTGAATGGTCCTCACATCTTCATCTTGAGATAGGCGTAGTGGGGCACCGCCATAAACTTGGCGAGAGACGGACGCCGTAGGATGGCGTGGTACACGATGCGGTGGTCCACCACTTTGAAAGTGATGGTTTCCCAGTGGTAGTTGGTGATGTCGCCGAACACGACATCGAGCCGGATCGTTCCAAGGGGAACGCAGCTTAAGCTGGGGACAATGCCGTGGAAGGTGCTCCGGCTTGGTTCTAGTTGTTGCTCAGTGATGTTGAGGTTGTCGGCGGTATCCTTGTACAGGATGTTGATGCTGCTCCCGCCATCAATGAGAACCCGGGAGAAGGTGCAGGCCGTATTCTCGGTGACGATGATGGTGTCGAGTAGGAGCGCGTATGTCCTGGGTGAGGGTAGGACATCCGGCTGGTCAGCCGGGCCCCATGTGACGCAAGTCATTGACCAGTCCATGGCCTGGCACTGCGTTGGTGCGGTCGCATTCACCTTGGCATACCGGCGGCTTTTGTTGTACTTATCGGTGTGCTCCATGACGTTGATGACGTAGGTCGCGTGATTACGCAGGAAGTTGTCGCGCGACACGCCGGCTGCATCAGCCGGAAGAGGGCGTGGCTGCTCCGCGCGGTTGTTGTTGGTGTTAGCCGGTACGCCAGATGGTAGTGGGGGTGGTGGTGGAGCTCCCCTAGGCGGGAGTCCCTCGCCCATTGCCAGCCGAGTGGTCTAGCTGCACTCAGCAGTTGTGTGCGTGGAAGGTTTGCGGGAGGTGGAGTGGTACTTCCACGGCTGGCTCAGCATGGCCTCCAGCGTGTACTTGGGTCTCTCGCTCCATTGGTCGTAGTCTTGTATCGGGCGGGGGTATCGACCCTTGCCAGCCGCGGCCAGATGATCAGTTTCTGCGGCGTTCACGGCTTGCGTCGCGCTGTAGCATTCTTCCGCCATAGCCCCACTTCTATTCCGGGTGTCCCGATTGTCGTGGTAGGGGAGTTCTCGTCCATCGTGGTTGTTTGGCTGGCTGGTCTGGTGACTGGGCCCAGCTCCATCTGCCTTGTTCCGCTCGCCGATCACCAGCGCGTTGTTTGCATCCAACCGGATGGGGATCTTCATGAATGAATCCGTCGTGGTGTACTTGTTGCCTACGAGCATAAGATGCTCCATGGACTTGGGCTCGGCACAGAAGAACTTGTGCTTGAGCATCGTCCCGTATAGCAGCCATTGATAAAGTATGTGATGGCTTGGTGCTTCTGCACCCCCTCGCATGTGTTGCGTAGGTTGGACCATCGCATCAGGTAGTCACGGTCCTTCTCGCCCTTGCGCTCGACGCAGCCGGCCAGGTGTTGCGGCCGACCGGGCCGTTTGTACGCGTTGGCAAAGTTGGTGAGGAAGACTTTCTCAAAGTCTAGCCAGCAGTGGATGCTTGCAGCGGGCAGGCTGTTTACCCACGGATGTGTCGTGTCCTTCATCGTCTGCGGTGCATAGCGCATCGTCACCCTCCGGTTGCCACCGTCTATGCCCACCCGGGTGACATAGTCGACGAGGCAGTCTTCCGGCTTGGTGGTGCTGTCGTATTTCGGCGTGTCCCTTGGGAGCTGACAACCCCTCGGGAAAGGGTCCGCCGTGATGCGTGGCCTGAGGCACTAGTGGCCGTACATGTTCTCCTCCTCGAGGATTCTTGATGCTTTGAGGATATTGATACGTTGTCATGCGTCGATGCCGGTTTCCGGGCCGAATGCGCTCGAGTGGCCGGCTGGTAGCCTCCCGGGGGAGGGGGTTGACAATAGCGGCCCGCCGAGGTGGCCGGTTGGTGACCATAATTACCAGGCTGCCGGGTGTCATTGCCGCGATACCGGCTGCCTTCTGCAACCGGCTCGGTGTGGCATCTCGGGCGGTAATCGGATTTGACGCTGCCGTCGCCTCGGGGCGGCGCATGGTGTGGATTCGGTGATGACGCATGTCGGCCGGCATGGGTGGCCCCGGCCACCGGCTGGTCGAGGTTGCGCGCGTCCGGTTGGGCCTCACCGCTTGGTCTTGCTACGCCGGCGATGCTAGGAGTCTGTTGCCAGTTGGCCGCGATCAGGAGGTCCTGCAGGCGTCACTGCTGGCATTGCGGGTCTTCGCCTTGGAGGCAGGGTAGTTCGGCCGCGGCGGCTTCCGCGACCCTCTTGTTCTCGGCGGGGGTGTTGTAGACCGGCTGGAGGAATCCGGGTGGGACAGTCAAGTCGGCGGTTGCGATGACCCGGCACACCACTGCATGTGTAGTGCACAAGTCGTTGACATAATACTCACAGAAAGACTTACCCTGAATATTACATCCCTAGAGTGGTACAACAGAAACATAACAGGTCCAAGCAAAGCTAAAGGATACAAAAATTGATCATTACAAAATATTGAGAATCCCTTTGATGAATCAAAGAAGATCTCATGCAAATGAAACATCAGAAGAAGCAATTCGAAGCTCCAAGCTGGAGAATAACTCTAGCTCAGAACCTAATCCACTACGGCTAATGTCGCCCCTAATCTATGGCTTGTAAAAAACTAATTCCAAGAATGGAATCCACCTATACCTTGATAGATTCTTATCCACCGGCGTTATGATAACGATGTTTCACCGGCTAAGTAATATATGACTCCACCTAGCTTCACAAGGTAGCGATGGCTTCACGATGATGACTTCCATAAGGCTTCAACTCTAAGCAGGGGGACAAACGGGAACGAATGAGTAACGAGCGTTACTCAACAAGTTCAAGATATATACAGTGGGTAGTTTGATGCACTAACTACAGCTTTAGACTCAAAAGAGTCATAAGCTAATGCAAGGTTTTGGAAATCTTTCTTCAAGAGGTTGCTTTTAATACTGAAAACTATGCCCGCTAGAACATCACAGGAGCTAGAACTTCATGGAGTTTCCTTTCCTGTAGCGTTCGCAGTTCCTTCCCGGAAGAGGGGGTAACATGCCACATCCTTTTACACTCTACAGAGGTGTGTCATTTTGCCCATGGGCGATCAATACCATGTTGCACAACCAGACTCGAGATCTTGTCCATGCCCACTTAGGTGTGGGGCCCGGTTGTTGATCCAAGCCAAACCATGCTTCTTCGCACAAGGCATGCCACCCATTTCTGCCAGCAGGTTGAACCCCTAATTCTACCCCTCACGATAGAGATATAGGCGCCCCTGGCAGACACTCATAGCCCCCAGAGTCCATGGGACGTAAGGGCTCCCACCCATGTGCATGTAGTCCCGCAAGACCGACAACATACGTCTCTGGCAGTCTGTTGACATGCGAACGGGAAAAGATCACAGCTTACTTACTCGCCCCATACAAGACCCATGGTTAACGCGGTATTTACGGCGCACCGAGTTCTGACGGCATTTGTGGTTAATTCCTAGGTAATACTTTCCCATGCATATGGAACCTTCTTTTGACCTATCCATCTTACCATGGTCCCATCCTCCCACCAAACAGAACACTACTACTCGGATAGTCATTCAAGTAGTCATATTATTATAAAAATAGGATCATGCATTCTTTTGAGAATAGGTGGTAATACGATAGAGTTTTTGCAAATAGTTCGTTAGGAAATACTGCAAAGGATATCAGCAAGTGATGAAGTTGCCTGAGATAGAGATCATGACAATAATAATCCATGTCTTCGGGTTCGAGGGTCGCGTAGAGAAATCTCGAGATCTGAAATATAGCAAAGTAGTCCCGGTAAGTACTACAGAAAACACTGGCAAGATGATACATGCATAGTAATGAGATGCATCGGAATACCCTGGAAAATACCCTAGCTTACAGGTGTAAGCTACGTTTGATACGGTAACTAAATCACACAAGTTTTAGGTCAGTTGTTTCATTACGTGTGGTGATGTTGTTATTTCTTTTAAGCCTAAGTGTGTTTCACTTTTATTTAACAAACACTTGTTATCATGTTTAAGTAGAAATGTTATCACATGGTTAGACAAGGGAAACAATATCCCATTGAAAACAATTTTCAAAAGATAAAAAACATATTCTATTTTATGTTTCAAAGTGTCGTGGTGGTGTCACGGTAGATGCCATAGGATGGCTAAAGTTGTGGGGACGATGGACGCTGGAGGCGCTCGGGGAGGGATCACGCAGCGAGTAGCCGCGTGAGTGTGAAGCTAGCACTGCAAACAACAAGATCTACCCAGGTTCAGGGCCCTCGTGTGGAGGTAAAACCCCTACTCCTGCCTTTCTTTCTTTATATTCGGGTCTCACCGAGTAGCCACAGTACAAGTGTTTCTCACTACCGAGTAGCCACTCTTCTCTCTAAGCTACTGTAGTCCTTAGTCGTGTCGTCCCTCGCACAGGAGGAGGCAGGGCACCTTATATACTGGTGCCCAGCCGGATACAGCCAAGATGTCAACACTATGTGCACACTGTGTACTTCCGGGTTCTCGCTGACCACTTTACACCTTTTGGCTTCCTGGATTGTCTTCATGTGCAAAGTCGTTCCGCAGAACCGAGGAGCTGATCTGTTATCACTGCCATGAACACAGAGTAGGTCCCCCCTATCCTGCGACGGCCTGCTGACACACTGTCGCGGTCAGGCACGCGCTCTGCAGATGAACAGTGCTGTGAACAGTGCCAAAGTATGGACCCGGGATACGCGGGATCCTGTGTCAGAACGGCTCCTTTGACTTCTGGCCCGAGTAGGAGACCGCCCTCCCTACTCGGACCACTTCCTCTACCCGGAGGAGAATAACTTCCTTGATTCTCCCTCCTGGCCTTCAGTGTGTACGGCCGAATAGCGGATGACCAGGTAGCAAGTACCGGGTAGCCGCTACTCTGCCAAGCGTCTCTTTTGTTCTTGCTCTTAGCACTTGCCTTTACCCTACTCGGGGGTAACCCCCCGACATTAGTCCCCGAAGCTGGTAGAGTCTTGCGAACTTGTTCACTGGGCTCTGCCAGCTTAAAAACCAATCTTGCCTTTGAGCCTTAGGTTGCTGAGTAGCACCTCCGAGTAGCTCTTTATTCTGTCTCAAGTTTCTTCTTTTCCGAATAGGGCCACTTCTCTTCCCTGTCGCCGAGTAAAATGACTTGGTGAGATTTCCAATCAGAATCTCTGCGTGGCAGAGCAAAATCCGTCTTTCGGCAGCACAACTGAGCACGTGTCGCGTTCCCGTACCCCCGACGCCTCGGTGCCCGGGATCTGACAGGCCACGCGCCCAGTTTTCACGGCCCGGGCCCACTAGCCCGTTATGTCCCATCAAGGGCAGTTATTACCCACGATCGCGTCGTGGGATCAATTGTGGCCGTTACGCGCGCATTCTGCGCTGTGTGCGTTTCTAACCGGCCCACACACCCCACGCCGCACGATCTCAGGGCGTAACTGATCCCATTACTTTCAATCGTAACGGCAACCCGAGGGGAGGTATAAATACCCCCTCGGTAACTCCCTTCTCCTCTTCCTGCCTTCACTTTCCCCTCGCCTCTTCGTTTCTCCGCCGCCGTCGAGCTCTTCGCCGCCGTGCCCCTCGTAGCACCGAAAGGCTAATCTTTTCCGCCGAGTTCCACCAGATCACCACCAAATCTCCTTCCCTGCTCGATGGCTCGTGATGACGGCGCCCGCGCCGGGTGGTCTGGATCCACCGTCACTGCAGAGGAGTGCCAATGGTTGGTGAACACGCGGTGAGCTCCTGCCGGCGTCCGCTGCCGGCCTCCCGCTGGCGAGCTCGTCCCCGCTCCGGAGGCGGACGAGCACGTGGTCTTCCTCGCGCACTTCGCGCGGGGATTCGGGCTTCCGGCATCTGATTTCTTCCGCGGCTTCCTCGACCACTTCGGGATCCTGCCGCACCACCTGCCGCCGAATGCGGTAGTGATGCTCGCATACCACACCGTGGTGTGCGAGGCATTCTTGGGCGTGCGCCCCACGCCGATGACCTGGGCGCGCTTCTTCTTCTTCAGGAAGCAGAGCAAGGCCAAGCCGGGTAGCGCGGAGAGCAGCCGCGGCGTGACCGAGACCGGCAGCGCCATGATGGTGCAGCGCAGCGGGACCAACCACCCGCGCATCAAAGGTCTTGATTCCGTGCGCAAATGGCAGAGAACGTTCTTCTACGTGAAGAACATCTCTGTCAAGGAAGACGAGCCCCTGGTGGACCGGATCAACCTCCCCCGGTGGACCAATTCGCCTCCTACCGGGCAGAATTGGGGATTCAAGCCCCCGCTAGATGGCGACATCAAGCAGATCAACGCGCGCCTCGCCAAGCTGAAGGAGAGTGGACTCAAGGACGACGACCCCATCGCCTGCTGGATCTCTAGGCGAGTGCTCCCGCTGCAGCGCCGCGCACACCTCATGTGCTACATGGGCGGCAACCGAGATTGCACTCGGACGACCACATTCGAGCTCAGCAACGCGGATGTGGCCGTCTGGGCGCGCTCCATCATGAGCACCGGCCTCAGGGACAACTGGCAGTACGGCTTTGTGCCGTACAGCTGCACGAAGCCAATCAAGCGGGTTAGTACTTTTCTCCCTGTTTCCTGCATACAGATTCCGAGTAGATAGCCTTCTCAGCCTGGGGTGCTTAGTATTCGCACTCTGTGCCGAGTAGAACACTTAGCGGTATTCCTTAGGCTTCATATGCTTTGTGTTTGCACGCCATCTCGAGTAGGGCACTTGCTAGTATCTGCTAGGCTTCATGTGCTTTGTGCTTGCACGCCATGTCGAGTAGGACGCTTAGCGGTATTGCTTAGGCTTCATGTGCTTTATGTTTGCACGCCACGCCGAGTAGGACACTTACTACTATTTGTTAGGCTTCCTGTGCTTTGTGTTTGCACGCCTCGATGAGTAGGACACTTTACTCTATTATGCTTTGTGCTAGCATCCCGTTCCGGGTAGAATCCCTTATGCCGCTCATCTGATTCATGTTGCCTGCTTATATCTCCAGCGCCTTTCTCGCCAGCTCGCTGAGAGCGAGGAGCGCTTCGAGGCCAATTGGCACGCAGATCGGACAGAGGACGACGAGGTCTCCTACGACACCGCGGACAAACTCAATATCCCTCATGCCGCCCAGACGGATAAGCATCATGTCGACGCGTCCGTTCGGGACTGGTCCGAAGACGACGACGAAGGTGATTGAGTTCACCTTTATGGTCGCGAGTAGCGCAACCCGATTCCCTCCTGTTTCCTGATTGTTTTCTTCTTCTCAACTCTACAGAAGATGCTGATGTTGATGCAGATGCTAGACCGTTTCAAGTCCAATCTAAATCTTGTATGTAATAGTTTAGATTGGGGAGGTGTGTTAGAAACCGTCTCGTATACGTGGTCTAGTACCCGTACCGTGTTGTATTTGTATTACCCTGAATATATAAATAGAGAAGAGGTGGAGGCTATTCTCAAACTTTCTGATCTCTCTACGATTGTTGGGTCAAAAATATTGACAATGCAGATTCGAAAGCTCCTCATAGTCGCTTGTAACTGCAAGCGAAAATTGGAATCTACATCAGCGTTTCCTAGGGCGTCCATCAACATGCTTGATGGAGGGATAATAACCCGGTAGGCCAACTCCAAGGCATAATCCGGCCCAAAGGACTCTGTGCAGGATCCGGCTAAGGATAAAGAAACTTCCGGAAGGCCCAAGTTTGTAGGCCCAGTAACCCGGATTGTGGGTTACGGTAAAGGAAGGTTAGGGTTTGTATGCCGTGTCCGGGTAGGATCCAGGGTGCGTCTTGAAGGACAAGCCGGGGGGTACGGGTGCTTTATAATCCGACCCCTAGGTCTAGTTGAGAGATCTAAGAGCCCTAGTAGTGCCGCTTGATATCGAGCATCCAGTGTATACAAGAGATCGAGTTAATATATTGAGATCGGAGACTCGGCGACTTGATTGCCGGCTACCAGATCGAGTTGCATCATGTTTTCCTCTGAGCTAAACCCTCTCCCAAACGCCTGTGTCGTCTTGCCCCAAGATCAGTTACCCCCGGTAACGTCTGCCGTGATTATCCCACGACAGTTGGCGCCCACCGTGGGGCCTGCGTCCAAAGGTGTTTACATCACGGGAGAAGCTCGGAAGAACATGGAGAATCTTGTCATCGGCGAGATCTACATCGACCACAAAGGAGAAAAGATGGTGGACGATTCCGGCTGGGGGCCAGAGTCGGATCACCTCGAGTCCGGATCTACTGTAACGGTCGGCCAGATCAACATCTTCATCGGTATGGTACGTACGCCTGATTTAAAGGGACAATATCATGTGCATACTACAGGAACTTCTAGCAGGGACAAAGAGACATTAAAGCAAGCGGTAAACTCGGTTTCCTCGGCCGTGCCGGGATACCTGAGATGGGCGGAACAAGAGGTAACATGGAGCAGAAGAGATCACCCGGAAAGAATAGAGCGCCCAGGAGTCTTGGCATTGGTGGTTGCGCCACAGGTCAATGGTTATGAGCTGAACAGGGTCCTGATGGACGGTGGAAGTAGCATTAACATCCTGTATTGGGAAACCTTCTTACGCATGAGCCTCAAAGAGTCCCAGCTACAGAAAAGTTCGACAGTCTTTCACGGGATCGTGCCGGGTCACGCGGCGAGCCCCGAGGGAAAGATCACCTTGGAGGTTGCTTTCGGAGAATCGACGGATAATTATCGAGTTGAGTGGCTCACGTTCGAGGTGGTCAAATTGCGCAGTCCTTACCACGCGCTGTTCGGAAGACCGGCTTATGCTAAATTCATGGCTAGGCCGTGTTATGTGTATTTGCAGTTAAAGATTCCGGGTCCTAAGCGGACCATCACCATACATGGGAACCGGGATATAGCGGCCGAGTGCGACGAAGGAGATTCAGTAATGGCCGAGCAAGCATGCAGAAAAGAAGAACTCGAGTATTACCGGTCTCAAGTGAATCCGGATGATAGAACAGCTTTGAAAAGGCCGAATACTGAGGACGAGAGAGCGAAATTCAAGGCAGCACAAGACACCAAGAAGATAGATTTTGTTGAAGGTGATTCCACTAAGCAATTTACTATAGGGTCTAACTTGGAAAGAGAGCAGGAGAAGGCACTTGTGGAGTTTATTCGTTCAAATGCGGACGTGTTCGCCTGGACACCTAGCGACATGCCGGGTATCCCTACAGAATTGGCGGAGCACATTTTGCACGTGGATCCGAGGTCCAGGCCTGTGAAGCAGGGCTTGAGGAAGATGAATGAGGAAAGAAGGAAAGCCATAGGTGAAGAAATTGCTCGGCTACTGACAGTCGGCTTTATCATGGAAGTGTTTCACCCGGATTGGTTAGCAAATCCGGTTCTAGTAATGAAAAAGACTAACGAGTGGAGGATGTGCATCGATTTCACGAGTCTCAACAAGCATTGCCCAAAGGACCCGTTCGCGCTACCAAGGATAGACCAGATCATAGACGCAGTAGCCGGGAGTGACTTGCTATGCTTCCTGGACGCATACTCCGGGTATCACCAAATTAAGCTTAAGAGGGAGGATTGGGAGAAAACATCATTTATAACCCCTTTTGGGGCCTTGTGTTATAAAACCATGACGTTTGGATTGAAGAACGCTGGCGCAACTTACCAACGGTGTATTCAAAAGTGCTTCGAGGACCAAATTGGACGCAACGTCCATGCCTATGTGGATGATGTGGTTATCAAGACCAGGAAGGCGGAGACATTTATCGATGATCTAAAGGAGACGTTCAAAAACTTGAGGAGGTATCAGATGAAGCTTAACCCGAGAAAGTGTGTGTTCGGAGTTCCAGCCGGGAAATTACTCGGCTTTATCGTTTCCGAGAGAGGAATTGAGGCAAACCCGGACAAAATCAAGGCCATCCAGAGTCTGAAAAAGCCGGAAAATTTGAAGCATGTTCAAAAGCTCACGGGCTGCGTAGCAGCCTTGAGCCGATTCATATCCAGGCTCGGAGAAAAAGCAATACCCTTGTACCGGCTCTTGAGGAAATCAGATAAATTCGTATGGGATCAAGAGGCGGATGAGGCGTTTGAGGCACTAAAGAAACAGTTATCTGAAGCACCAGTACTAGCGGCCCCGGGTCCTAAAGAACCTATGCTGCTATACGTAGCAGCTGGCCCCCGAGCCGTCAGTGCAGTAGTTGTTGTGGAGCGCAAAGAGGATGGGAAGGGTTACCCGGTCCAGAGACCGGTTTATTACGTCAGCGAGGTATTATCAGAAGCAAAGCAGCGCTATCCGCATTGGCAAAAGTTGGTGTTCGGGGTCTTTATGGCTAGCCGGAAACTGAAGCCGTATTTCCAAGAACACCCCATAACAGTGGTTAGTTCAATACCAATGTCGGATATCATCAGAAACTCGGACGCGACAGGAAGAATAGCCAAATGGGCGATAGAGATGGGGGATTATCACATCAACTACGAACCCAGGTCAGCAATCAAATCTCAAGCTTTAATTGATTTCGTTAACGACTGGACACATACAGGCATGACTATAACGGTTCCAAACTCCGAGTCATGGATCATGCACTTCGATGGATCTAAGCAATACGAGGGATCAGGAGCTGGAGTGGTGCTAACGTCACCCAAAGGAGATAAATTAAGTTACGTACTACAAATTCACTTTGACTGTTCCAACAACGTGGCCGAGTATGAGGCCCTATTGCATGGCTTAAAGGCAGCCAAGGAGATGAACATCAAGAGGATACGATGCTTCGGAGATTCGGACCTTGTGGTACAGCAGGTGTCAGGAACTTGGGATAGAAAGGACGCAACTATGGCAGCATACCGCAGGGAAGTTGATAGGGTTGCAGGATGTTTTTCCGGGTATGAGGTGGAGCATATAGACAGAAGAAAGAATGAGGCAGCCGATGCACTCGCCAGACTCGGCTCGCGCAGAGAGCCGGTTCCACCTAACGTTTTCCTGGACGAATTATGGCGACCATCAGTTAAAACAGAGTCAGAGGAGGAATTGGCAAATCAAGACCCGGATTCAGGACTTGTGGCCACTGTACGTACTATTCCCGAGTGGACAGAACCGTTTTTGGCCTACCTATCACGAGGCGAGTTACCACAGCAGGAAGTATTAGCAAGGCAAATTTTGAGGCGAGCAAAGGGATATTCTATCATCAATGGGGAATTATACAAGAGAAGCACAGCAGGAGTCTTTTTGCGCTGCGTAGCGCCAGAAGAAGGCCGACAGATTCTCAAGGAAATCCATGAAGGCGACTGTGGACATCATGCATCCACAAGATCTCTTGTGGCTAAAGCTTATCGACACGGATTTTTTTGGCTCACGGCTCTAGCAGATGCGGAACGATTGGTAGCAAGGTGTGACGGATGTCAAAGGTACGCTCGCCAAACCCATGTGCCGGCTATGGAGTTACGGACCATCCGTTAACTTGGCCGTTCGCTGTCTGGGGTATGGACATGGTTGGCCCCTTTCATATGTCACCATGCAAGAAGACACATCTTTTGGTGGCTATTGATAAGTTTACCAAGTGGGTTGAGGTTATGCCAGTTACTAATTGCGAAGCAGCTACAGCAGTCAAGTTCCTAAAAAGGATTATCTACCGGTTCGGGTATCCCCACAGCATAATTACCGACAATGGAACCAACATGTCCCTTGGTGAGATGGAGAAGTTTTGTGGCAACAATGGAATCCGGCTTGATGTTGCATCAGTGGCTCATCCGCAGGCCAATGGACAAGTGGAGAGGGCAAACCAAGAATTGCTTCGCGGATTAAAACCACGATTGCGAGTCCCCTGTATCAGGGCAGCTGGTGCATGGGTCGAAGAACTTCCTTCTGTGGTTTGGGGTATCAACACTACACCTAACAGATCCACTCAGATGACACCCTTCTTCATGGTCTATGGTGCGGAGGCAGTGTTACCGAGCGACATTATTCACGATTCACCACGAGTATCAGCTTACGTCGAAGTGGAGAACGAAAAGACCCGGCAGTACGCCGTGGATATGTTAGAAGAGCAAAGAGAACAAGCCCTGGAAAGATCAGCCATATATCAGCAAGATCTACGGAGGTATCATAGCCGGCATGTGAAAACCCGGGTATTCCAGGAAGGAGACTTGGTTCTGCGCCTGGTACAGTCAAACGAAGGAAAACACAAATTATCACCACCATGGGAAGGACCATTTATCATAAGCCGGAATCTGCATAATGGATCATATTACTTGGTAGATGCAAGGGAAGAGTCGGCTACAGTTAACGACACCGCACATACCACTTCATCTATGCAAGAAAGAGACAGACCATGGAACGTGGCTCAGCTACGTCCATATTATACTTAGTAAAGACTATATTGGCAAGTGGAATTGCACGATGTAACATGCGGCAGGTTTCAGACGTACTCTTTTCCTATCCAGGGTACCCTTGGGGACTGGATGGGTTTTTAACGAGGCGGCTTGCTGACCCAATATTCTCATATCAAGAAAAGAAGTGGTTATTCTCATCTCAGTACGTCGCATGTGTATAGGTCTTGGGGGCTGATTGCTTGAATAGCACAGTTACAAACTCAATGACCCGGCCTTGATGCCTATGAGTTATAAGGGCCGATTACTCGCAAACGAGTACGGCTGCATTCTTATAACCGGACAAAGGAGCCAAACTTTCTTGACTTTTCTTACTTAAGCTCGATGTGACTCGCAATAAAAGTGGCATGATTTGCTCGCTTACGATTACAATCAGCCATGAAGCCCAATGGGACTTGCCTGACCCTGTTTTCGTATAGATGTAACAACATGATATCCACGCGAAAGCCGGCTTATAGTACAAGATTGTCAAAAGGGTCATCTAAACCACAAGTTATGCAGAGTATAAGGCTAAAAGCTGGAAACTCAACGTTTATCAAGCATAACTTCATTACCTATGTGAAACGGCTCCGGGTTTGAGCTTAGCAAACAACAAAACTCGTTCTCTTCGAAAAAACCACATATCCCAGACTCGGAAATTCGGGTCTTGGCGATTGGGGATTTTGGAAAGGAAAAAGTAGTTTAGTTGCTAAGGCTCAAAAACACCCAAACATCCGAGTCTTGGGGACTTGGGGGCTTAGAAGCAAGTCCGCTCGTCAAAACACCCATGAAACTTGGAAACCGAGTCTCACAAAAGGAATCATAAAGAAAGCCGGATATCAAGAACAAGTTGACTCAAAAGTGGATAAATTTAAACGATCAGAAGAAGCACAAAGTGTATCAAGAACTTAGAGTGCATTACAAACTCCGGTAAATAGTATCAAAGGTGCACAGGCGCACCATCCAAAAATAATTGTTTAAGCGGCACATCGGCCGACTAACGCATGAGAAGTGGCATTAAGGAGCAGGTATCACTCGGCGTTCTAAGCCGCGGTGTCCATCTTCGGCTTACCCTTGCCATCACTTGGGGTAGCAGCAGCACCCGGATCAGCAGTGCCGGCTCTCGCAGGAGGAGGAACGACTGGTGTGGAGGTAGCGGGTGCAGAATCGGCTTCAGCCTTCTTTCTGGCAGCCTCCTCCCTCAACTTCGCAGCTTCCTCCTTCCATCGGGCAAGCATGTCATACGGCTTGGGAAGATCCGATTTGACAACTTCACCAGCAGCATCATATGAAGGAACGAGGGAATCAACATCTAAACCGTCAGCAATCACGCTGGCCGGGTAACGGACCTCTTTCTGGACGGCTTGGAAATCCTTCACGGAGAACTTGGACCCATCAAGCTTGAATTCCGGGAAGCCGCCCATAAGCTTAGCCAGCTCGAGTTTAGGGAAATAAGCCTTGGCAAGGGCAAGCCCCCGGGTTACTCCAACCCGGCAGGACGAGCGTTTCCAGTGCCAAATCCATTCGGGGATAGTGGAGCAAGCGTCTAGCATTCTCTTCAGGTCGCCATGCCCTGTACCCGGCCACCGTATTTCTTGAAGGATCCATTTGGTTCCGGCGCATAGCTGCCGGATAACGCTCTTGATAGTTTTCAGCCTGGCAATGTCATCCTCGTCTGGCATCACTTCATCCGGACCTGCAGAAATGGAAACATAAGTCAGGAAATTCCGGCTATTTATCAAAAGGGTAACCCGGATGAAGAGACGTACCAAGCAAAGCACGATATGTGTCAGCAATTTGAACAGAAAGGCTCGTTAGATCATCTTCTGCTGTGTGAGCCCTCTTCCTATACTTCTTCATTATCGTCCGGTTCCTCCTGGCCTCAGCCTCGGCCGCCTCACGCAGAGCCACCTCCTTTTCAATGAGCTTGGTGGCCTTTGCCAGTTTCTCCTCAGATTGAGTCACGAAGGACTGCATGGATGCAAGGAAGGATTAGCCAGGTAAAAGGGAAAGTTATCAGTCGTTTATATAGTAAAAGTTCCAAGCAAATTGTGAATTAATTCACTCGGAACTTGGGGATTGGATAAGGACACAAGCAATATTAGTCGGGTTTACCTCGTGTTTGGCTACTAAAGCATCCAAGATGTTTTCTTCATTAGCCCTCAAAGCGCGCAAGGTTTCGAGCATCTGGGCAAACGTCAGGTCCTCGGGTCGGACACCAGAAGAGCCGGCAGCCTGGTCGCCTGATGGGGGAGCTCTCCCCGCCCTTGGGGTCGAGACCCGGACAGTCTGAGTATCCGGGTTGGGAGAACCCATCCTCGTATCCGGAACCTCGATCTCCTCGTCTACTGGTTCGGATGAGGCAGGAGACTCGGCAGCTTGGTGAAGTGAGTCGCCCAAGGGGCCTTGTTCCTGGTCGTTCGCAATATCACTGCCAGTCGCGGATTCTATGTTTTCAGTCGGCTCCTCTGTCTGACGGTTATCCATCTCCACATTCTCCGGGTCACTAACGGTGACTTGAGCGCTAAAAGAAAGATGAAAGGGGGCGGTTAGCAATGGTGATCGAAAATTGTCAGGTATCAAAAGGTGTCATATAGTCATAAACTTACCCGGTGTTTACGGCGTAATCCGGCGGGAGCTCGCCGCTGGAAGCAGACGAAGATGTCAAAGGGACCGACAGTGGAACCCGGAATTTCCCGGCACGTGGATGGTTAGGAGAAGGGTGGCGCTGAGGAGAATTGGAAGGACGAGGCGGAGGAGCATTGGCACGGTGGACTGGGGAGGTAGAGATGCCCGGGTTAAGGGGATCCTCACCCGGAGAACTCCGAGTTACTCTGCGCTTGGCTGGTAGAGAATCCTTCAAGAACGACGAGTTCGATAATTGATGGTTAAGTCGTCGCATGGCGTCAAAGGAGTAAGGTTCAGAGGATATAGAGGAGAAAGGAACATTGGACACTGCCCTTCTGGTCTTCCTCTTGGCTCCAATTGTTGCCTCTTGATCAGATTCGGTAGCCTCCGGGTCATCCTCGTTGTTCTCACCTTCGTCCTCCAGCCCTGCGAACCGAGTGTGTGTCCGTGGAAAAAAGATTAAATGGGAGGAAAATGATGCAAGTAAAGATAATACAAGATTCGGACAAGTACCTTCACTATCATCGGCCGGCTAATCCTCTTCTTCCGGGTCTCTGGAAGGGGGGAGGGTTCAACTCTCCAGAAGGGATCATCAGCCTAAGACAAAAGAGATGAAATTAAGGGTTAGAAGCTGTATCAAGTCAAAGTGTGGAAATAAGTTATATCGAATCTTACCGCTGGAGCCGGGTTTTCCCGAGTAAATGGAGGTAACCCGGCGATGTTCTTTATCACCTCTAGCTTTTCTGTCAAGAAGCCCTTAATGGTTTTGTTGGTATCGCCGGTCGCAAAGCTCTTGGTGGAGTATCGGAGTGCGTCCGTGGTATGCCCCGAGTACTCGCACATTAATTTGGTGCGGATGGAGTTGGGTTGGATTCGAAAATCAACCCATGTTTTCACTAAATTGAGCCCAAGGAGGCCTTGGGCTGAGAGGATGGCTATCTTAGCTAACAAGGGTAGGATCGCCTCCCTGTCTGAGTCAGGGGCGAAAGCATTGAAAGACTCGGAAGGCTCGAGGAGACTCTCCGAGTAGCCCGGCAGTTTCTTCTCGCTGTCTGGGGAGGTATCGTGGCAGTAAAAGAAAGATAGTTGCCAGTGTTTGACGTGGGAGTTTAGATTGAGGGTTGGCATTGGTGAATTCTTGCGGCGTTGGATGGATACCCCACCGCAGGTAAGAAGTGCCCCGTCACCGCTTTCGCGGCACGGCTTACACTGGAATAGTTCGATGAAGAGAGTCAAACTTGGCGGTACGCACAAGTATGACTCGGATAGAACGATGAAGTGGGTAATGTTCAACATAGAGTTAGGCCCTATGTCGAATACCCGGAGGCCATAATGGCTTAGGACCTCCCTGAAGAAAGGGTGACCCGGAGGACGGAATCCCCGGGTCACGTGCTCTATGAAGCAGATTACCTCGTTATCGGCGGGTGTGGGTCGGGTTTCGTCGCCCGGTGCTCTCCAGTGAATGTCCTTCTGAGAAGGGAGAATTCCTAACTCGGCTAACCCGTCCAGCTTGGCCTTTGTAACTGTGGAACGCCCCCAATTGGCGGATATGGCCTGGGTATTCTTTGCCTGAGTCGGCTGCTTCCCTTGCCTTTTGGGAGCCATGGGATCGACCTGCAAAACACGAGAAAAAGAGGTACAGAAAATAAGACTCGGAAGTATTGGGGTATCAGGAAAGCGTGAAAACTAAGAACTATCCGGGTATCACGCCATGAAGTGGAGATTGCAAGGTATCCGGGTATTAAGTATAACTATGGAGATTATTGGTCACTTACGTATGGAAAGGTGTTTGGGGAGGACGGATGGTTGCCCATGTATCTACTGCAAGCAAAATAGCCGGAAAAGGAGGATTTTTCCGGGTGTCAATGTTATGTGCGGAAAATTGAGGTGAAACGGATCTAGATTGGAAAACTCGCGAATGATTCTACGAAGAGATTGGTGATTAATAATGGTAGGAGGGCGATGTGTGATCATCAAACAGGTTGTTGAAGAAGTTAGCAAGCATCTAAGCCGTCTAAATACGGTGTGACGAAGAAACGGCCCACAGGTTGACCTAGATCCAATCTGGGATGAATCGAGAAATTGCGAGGCCAAATTAAACAAGTACAAGGAACTTACTGGGAGATCTTGGAGTTTAGTGCGACGACTGTGGACGGCGTGGCTCGAGCGCTCCTCGGTGATTCTTGGTGAGCAGGACGAGCGCGTAGCGGTGAAGTTTGGCGGCGGCGCGGGATGGCTTGAAAGCGGATGCGGCCGGCGGTGGCTTTTTACCGGCGGCGAGCGCGAAATTCCCGCGGTGGTGTTACGAGGGCGCAAGGACTGAAGAAGGAAAGGAGAGAATGGAGTGAGGCGTTGGGTTCTAGGTCATCCCCTGAACGCTATTTATAAGGAGAGGGTGAGCTTATCTCAACGGCCGGAAGCCGGAAATTGTGGGGAATGGTTATCCGCGCGGATCCTGCGAGAAATGCTTCAAGTATTGAGCAAGGTATCTGGACGAAAAAGAGAAGGAGATCCACCCCGTGATATCAGGGTCAATTAACGAGTATAGGATCTTGACATTTTTTATTAGGGCTTAGACCCGGAAAGCTAAGCCGGGTATTTGGAGAAGAGTCGGGTTACCATATGGCCACCGTGGAGTTGGGCCTAGCTACTTATCAAAGCATCTTAACCCGGCCTCCATATATTTGTGAGTTTGGTATTTTTGCAGGGAATAGTAAGCACTTCAAGGAAGAATCCGTGAAGCCCAAGCTATTCTGGGGACTACTGATGGAGGGATAATAACCCGGTAGGCCAACTCCAAGGCATAATCCGGCCTAAAGGACTCTGTGCAGGATCCGGCTAAGGATAAAGAAACTTCCGGAAGGCCCAAGTTTGTAGGCCCAGTAACCCGGATTGTGGGTTACGGTAAAGGAAGGTTAGGCTTTGTATGCCGTGTCCGGGTAGGATCCAGGGTGCGTCTTGAAGGACAAGACGGGGGGTACGGGTGCTTTATAATCCGACCCCTAGGTCTAGTTGAGAGATCTAAGAGCCCTAGTAGTGCCGCTTGATATCGAGCATCCAGTGTATACAAGAGATCGAGTTAATATATTGAGATCGGAGACTCGGCGACTTGATTGCCGGCTACCAGATCGAGTTGCTTCATATTTTCTTCTGAGCTAAACCTTCTCCTAAACGCTTGTGTCGTCTTGCCCCAAGATCAGTTACCCCGGTAACGTCTGCCGTGATTATCCCACGACAATGCTGTTTTTGTTGCCGCAGCCTCTCTCCTCCAACAGCTTCGGCTGCGCATGCAGAAGCATTTGCCTTGCAGCTTCAGTTCTTCAGGTTCAAGAACCAAATTACTTCACAGACCGATTTACTCTGGCCAAGGTTTTGGCTGCAAACAACATTCTCTCCACTTCAAGACATTGGCAAATCAGGCTTTGGCTTGCGGTGATCTTTGCTTCAGATTGTTTCAGACCGACGAGCTTCTTACATGTTTCAAAAATTTCTGAAAAAAATTGTGGACGTAGAAAAGACATATCCTAAAAGCATGAAAAATCTCAATGCAAAATTATTTCTATTATTATGGACGGTACAAAAATGACAATATCCGATTAAATTTAGAGCTTCAAAAAATGAAACTTGTATTCTTTTTCTTTTCTTTTTTGAAAATAACAGGATCACCTGGAGCTCGGGGCCAGAAATCTCTCACTCGTCTACTTTCTGTAATAGTATAACTTTGACATCAATATATTGTCTGAACGCTCGACACCTGGTGGGGCACATGACCCTGACGTTTCAACAACCAACAAGCACAGAAATTTTCTCTCTCAAAACAACAAAACAGGTATTTAATGCTGTGGGGACAGCTTCATTAGATTTGTCAGCGGGTCAAAAAACGGCGCCGGCGAGCCACCGGCCGGCCTGTTCCATGAGCACCACCATGCCCTGGAAATCCTGCAGCACGAGCTCGTGCAGGCCGTCCATCCACATGGCCGGGATGAAGAGCCAGAACCCCGTCCCGCCCACGAACGCCAGCGTGAGCGGCACTGCCACAACCCGCGGCGGGCGCCACCACCCGGCATGCCGCTCCCACCACGCCTCCGCCGCGGTGCACGCTCCATGGAGCACGAAAAAGGCGGTGATGGCGCCGCTGGACGGTCGCCTCGTCATGTAGTAGTAGATCAGGTCGTGCATGAGCCCGGAGACGAGGAACGACGCCAGGACGCCGGCCGCGTCGCCGAAGCGCGCGCGCACCGGGCCGTACACCGACGGCCGAAGGATGGCGGGCACCATGAGGTTCCACCTCCTGCCCCAGAACTCCCGCAGCGACGATGACAGGTACGGCCGGTCCACCTGTGGCTCCATCTCCATCCCCAGCACGCCGTGGATCATGGCGCGGACAGAGCCCAGGAAGAACTCTAGGAAGAGGTAGATATTCGCGGCAGACACAAGGAGGAGCTGCCACCGGCTCATCGCCTCCTTGAACTGGTACGCGTAGATGATGAACGGGACAGCGGCGCCGCAGATGAGGATCTTTGCGGCGGGGGGCGAAGCGGGATCTTGATTCTTTGCTTTCCCGGACGTGGACTGCCGGAGCTTGACGGGCAGAGAGGCGGAGCAGACGAAGTGGAGGAGGGGAAGGGACGGGTCAAGAGGACCCCGGCCAGCGGCGAGGAGGAAGAGCTTGAAGCTGCCGAGCCAGCTGAGGATGAAGGCGGAGCAGCCGCGGAACCCGATGGTGGTGAAGGCGAAGGGGATCCCGTAGAAAAGCACGATGGCCGGCAGAAGCGCGGCGAGGCGACCCACGCCTGGGCTGATGCGCCCAGCGGCCAGGCGGGCGTACGACATGGCCACCCAAACCGCAACCGAGACCTTTAAGACGCTCCCGAGCTCGCCATCCATGAGCGCCGCAGCCATTCTTGTGGTGAGTAGGAAGCAATCAATGGCTTCTCGGGTCGTTCATGACGTTGCCTTTTTTTAAGGATTGGTAGATCTAAGGATGGCAATTTTAACCGTGGGTACGGGTATTCGCGGGTATTCGACCCGTATGGGCAGGGTATGGGTACACTTTTATACCCATGGGTAGTACCCGTACCCTACCCGTCAAGTCATGGGTAGGTCATGGGTATCGTATTGTACCCATAGGTATTACCCGTACCCTACCCATTTATACTGACATGTGGGTCACTTTGGCCATATATAGCTCAGTAGGAAGCATCCCACAAGGTCACGACTCCAGGGTCTAGCGATGCGGCGAAGGGCCAGTCAAAGCGTCCTCGTAAACCCCTCGTCTCCCAAATCTTCTCAAACGCAATCGCTCCTTATTCCTCTCATCTTTCAAATACTCAAATTAAGGAGAGAAATTACCAGCGCTGAGGCATACAATTGATCGAACCGATATTTTTGTCAAATATTCTATCAATGCATATAATAACTTCTATACCCGTTGGGTATCCAATGGGTATAGGTATCCGCTGTTTATGGGTATGGGTAGAGTTTCATACCCATGGGTACGGGTATGGGTAGAGTTTTCTACCCGTTGACTATACGGGTATGGGTATGGTATTGCTCTACCCGTCCCATACCCTACCCATTGCCATCCTTAGGTAGATCGTTCCATATCAAGAAAATTCGTACATATGCTTGCCTATAATTTTGTTTAATCCTCTGGCGTTAATGACGTTGCTCGGGGGATTGGTAGAGCCAGGATTTGACTACAGAGGGAGAGTACGCACGAAGTCTATATACCGAAATACTTATAAATTTACAGGCGTATGCTACTCTCCTGTAAATTTTGGATTTTGACCGTCGGCGTATACACTAGACAGGTTTGGTGGCGTTGTGTGAGAGCATGTCTAACAGACCCCCTATATGGCCCAAACCCGTATAATAACCGCTGATATACGGGTTTGGGCTCTACCCGGCCATCTAGCACGCCCCGTAAATGGACCACCCCGGACGATTTTTTACAAGTTTGGGTAGGGGGCGGCCCGTCGCCCCCTACATGTGCGGGTCGGGAGGAGATATAGAGGTCCAACCCCTCACCTTTTCCCCCACTGCGCGCGAAGCTCCCAACCGCCGCCGCCGCCGCCGGAAATCCGCCTCCTCGCCCTCCCCGGCAACCGCGGCGCCAGATCTCGCCGCCATGGACTCCTCGCAAGCCTCTCCAACCGCCGACGGCGCGCCACCAATGACTGAGGCACCGCACCCCCGCCGCCCCGTAGATCCGGTCGCCTCCGAGGCACCGCACCCCCGCCGGGCCCCCAGCGGACCTCGGCGCCCCTCGATCCGCCGCGCCGTTTGCATCTCCGCCGCCTCCCCACGGTGAGTACTCGCCGGGCCGTTCCGCGGGGGCCTGATCTTCCGCATCAAGGACCTCGAGGACCGAGCGAAGCTGCTAGATCAGAGGAAGGGTTCCGCGAAGGGCCGCATATGCATCCCGCGGAACCGCTCTGGTATGACCTGTAGATATTTTTGTCAAGCCTGGTTTCCTCAAGTTTGTCCGAAAGTCGGCCATTCTTGTTTTTCACCTGTTCCTGCTTGCTTTCTGAACTATTTTGGAGAAAGATACCTGGAACTGTCAAAGTACAACCCCCTAATGGTATTGCACTGGATGTTGGAGTTATGGAGAACATGAACATACAATCCTCAAGTATGGGAACCCATACTTGAGAATTGTTCTGTTCATGTTCTCCCTAACTGCAACATCTAATGCAATACCATTAGGGGCTTGTAGTTTGATGGTTCCTGGTATCTTTCCTCCAAAAATAGTTCAGAAACCACTCTGGTATGACCTGTAGCAAGCAGGAACTGATGAAAAACAAAAGAGAATGAGGCAGTGAAGATTTTAGCTATGCATGAAAATGTCCAAAACCCTGTTTTGTGAGGGGCCAAAAGCTCATGCGAGCTAGCAGACCCTCTACCCCCGCCCCGTAAAACAGAATATTCTGTTTTACGGGGCGGGGGTAGGGGGTCTGCTAGCTCGCACGAGTTTTTGGCCGGCGAAATGCGTATACAGGGCCCTCTACACGCGTTTTAGGGGGCGAAAATATAAGGGGTCTGTTAGACATGCTCTGAGCCGTGTGAGAATTCAGGTCCCAACCCCAACAGTTATGGATACTCTTGAAAGCTTGTGGTTGTAGCCGAGGGATAGTTTCACACACAATCATCTAGAGACAGAGAACGTAAGAATGTTTGTCTTGTGACCGAGTTAAGATAAGACAGCTTTATCGACTATTGTACATGCCCTAAAGGGGCAGTGGAGTGAGTGTGTTGGGGACAACCGATTTGTTTGCATCCCTGTCTGTTCCTTTTTATATTCTGATTCATTTTTTTCTATAAAAAATTTGGTATGCATGCATGCTGAAAACAAATTATTCTGACCGTCCTTATAAATTCATACAAGATATACAACTACGTAATAAGAATAGTGGTACTTTAACCTATGAAAATACGTAGGTTATTGCACTATAGTACATCGGTCATGTACAGCTAGCTAATGCACAACATATACACATAAGTGCTCAAGCATCACCATCATCCACCACCATAGGCGATCTCAACCTTTATCTTGATATCGCCACGACGGACAATACAAGTCATTACATATAGGAGTAGGGTTTTTACCGAATGTTGTGCATTGGGGTTTGAACCTGTATACCTCATTGTTTCTGTGTGCTATCTTCTCAATATATGTTGTGACATTACAAACATAAATTTACCGTCGGAAAATTTCTCGACACACCGGTAGAAAATAGGCCTTCCATACGCCCCCATTAGTCCCCAAAATAATCGAACCGCGACCATAGGGGTCTTTAGTCGCGGTTCGGGAGGAGACCCGCGACCAACAGTCTGGCCCAGCGCGCTCGGTCCACAGCTGGCGGACGGGAGGGGTTTTAGTCGCGGTTGGCCTGGCCAACCGGGACTAAAAGGTCCTCAGGCTGGCCCGAAGGCCTTTAGTCGCGGTTGTCCAGGCCAACCGGGACTAAAAGACCATCCCTATATAGGACTCAGCTCGCTGCACTTAGCCACATTTGGTGTCACTTCTACTCACAATATTCACAAGGGGTGGTGGGTTTGCTTTTGGTTCCTCCTATGCACACAAGGTGTTCGGTGAAATGCCCGAGAGCATGAAACATACATGATATGAAGTGTCCGAGCCACACTTGAGCTTTGCCATTTATTTTTCCTCCGCGATCGTGGTTAGCAACTTGAACCTCTCATGATTTGTATTATTTCTAGCTAGTTAGTTTAACAAATGCATGATGGTTAATTATATACTTTATATAATAATAATGCAGATGAATTGGCAATGGATGTACGGTAACCGACTCTTCGGCGAGTTCACTACGGGTTTGAAAGATTTCCCCGTAGTGGCAAATGCGAACAAGCACCGAGGTTTTATTATCTGTCCATGTGCTGAATGTAAGAATCAGAAGGGTTACTCCTCCTCAAGAGTCGTTCACATGCACCCGTTTCGGCACGGTTTCATGCCAAGCTATAATTGTTGGACCAAGCATGGAGAAAGAGGGGTTAGAGTGGAAGAAGATGAAGAAGAGGATGATATCGATGTCAACTATCATGAGGCTTTCGGTGATACTTTCATGGAGGATGATACTGAAGGTGGGGAAGGGTTTGGTGAAGGTGAAGAAGAGGCACATGATGAGCCCGCTGATGATCTTGGTCGGACCATTGCTGATGCACGGAGACGCTGCGAAACTGACAAGGAGAGGGAGAATTTGGATCGCATGTTAGAGGATCACACGAAGTCGCTGTACCAAGGATGCGACAATAGTCTAAAAAATCTGGGCTGCACACTGGATTTGCTGAAATGGAAGGCACGGGAAGGTATAGCTGACTCATCATTTGAAAATTTGCTGAAAATGTTGAAGAATATGTTTATGAAGAATAACGAGTTGCCCGCCAGTACGTACGAAGCAAAGAAGGTTGTCTGCCCTCTAGGTTTAGAGGTTCTGAAGATACATGCATGCATTAACGACTGCATCCTCTACCGCGGTGAATACGAGAATTTGAATGAATGCCCTGTATGCACTGCATTGCGTTATAAGATCAGAGGCGATGACCCTAGTGACGATGTTGAGGGCGAGAAACCCAGGAAGAGTGTTCCCGCCAAGGTGATGTGGTATGCTCCTATAATACCTCGGTTGAAACGTCTTTTCAGGAACAAAGAGCATGCCAAGTTGTTGCGATGGCACAAAGAGGACCGTAAGTACGACGGGGAGTTGAGACACCCCGATGATGGAACGCAATGGAGAAAGATCGACAGAGAGTTCAAAGATTTTGCAGCTGACGCAAGGAACATAAGATTCGGTCTAAGTACTGATGGCATGAATCCTTTTGGCGACCAGAGCTCCAGCCATAGCACCTGGCCCGTGACTCTATGCATCTACAAACTTCCTCCTTGGTTGTGCATGAAGCGGAAGTTCGTTATGATGCCAGTGCTCATCCAAGGTCCGAAGCAACCCGGCAACGACATCGATGTGTACCTAAGGCCATTAGTTGATGAACTTTTACAGTTGTGGGGCAGACCTGGTGTACCTGTGTGGGATGAGCACAAAGAAGAGGAATTTGACCTACGAGCGTTGCTTTTTGTAACCATCAACGATTGGCTTGCTCTCAGTAACCTTTCGGGACAGTCAAATAAGGGATACAAAGCATGCACACACTGCTTATATGAGACTGAAAGTGTATTTTTGGATAATTGTAGGAAGAACGTGTACCTGGGTCATCGTCGATTTCTTCCCCGAAATCATAACGTAAGAAAGAAAGGCAAGCATTTCAACGGCAAGGCAGATCACCGGCCGAAGCCAGCGGAACGTACTGGAGCTGAGATATTTGATATGGTCAAGGATTTGAAAGTCATCTTTGGAAAGGGTCCTGGCGGACAATCAGTTCCGCTGGGAGTTGACGGGCACGTACCCATGTGGAAGAAGAAATCGATATTTTCGGAGCTACAGTATTGGAAAGTCCTAGATGTCCGCTCTGCAATCGACGTGATGCATGTTACGAAGAATATTTGCGTGAACCTGCTAAGCTTCTTGGGCGTGTATGGGAAGACAAATGATACAAAGGAAGCATGGCAGGACCAACAACTTTTGAAAGACCCAGATGACCAGCATCCGGAATGGTTTCAAGGTTGTGCCAGTTACGCTCTTACCAAAGAAGAGAAGGTCATTTTTTTTGAATACCTGAGCAGTATGAAGGTCCTGTCTGGCTTCTCGTCGAATATAAAGGGAATAATAAACATGGCGGACAAAAAGTTCCAAAACCTGAAGTCTCACGACTGCCACGTGATTATGACGCAATTGCTTCTGATTGCTTTGAGGGGGCTCCTACCGGAAAATGTTCGAGTAGCCATTGTGAAGCTATGTACATTCCTCAATGCAATCTCTCAGAATGTAATCAGCCCAGAAGATCTACCACGGTTACAGAACGATGTGGTCCAATGTCTTGTCAGTTTTGAGTTGGTGTTTCCACCATCCTTCTTCAATATTATGACGCACCTCCTGGTCCACCTAGTCGAAGAGATTTCCATTCTCGGTCCTGTATTTCTACACAATATGTTCCCCTTTGTGAGGTTTATGGGAGTATTAAAGAAATATGTTCGTAACCGTGCTAGGCCAGAAGGAAGCATCGTAAAGGGCTATGGAAATGAGGAGGTAATTGAGTTATGTATTGACTATGTTCCTGACCTTAAGCCGATTGGTATTCCTCAATCGCGGCACGAGGGGAGACTAAGTGGAAAAGGCACGATCGGAAGGAAATCAACAATATGTATAGACGGTCATTCTATGACTGAAGCACACCACGCAGTTCTGCAAAATTCGAGCTTGGTGGCTCCGTACTTCGAGAAACACAAGAATATTTTACGCTCGGACAACCCGGGGAAGCCTGAATCATGGATTAGAAAGGCCCACATGGAGACTTTCGGCAATTGGTTGCGAAAACATTTAATGAATGACAATGATGTTGGCGATCAGCTGTACATGTTGGCCAAGACACAATCTTCGACTATAACGACTTTCCAAGGGTACGAGATTAATGGGAATACATTTTACACGATCTCCCAAGATAAAAAGAGCACCAACCAAAACAGTGGTGTCCGCTTTGATGCAGCAACCGAGAATGGCAAAAGGTCACATATTATGGTTACATAGAGGAGATATGGGAACTTGACTATGGACCCTACTTTAAGGTCCCTTTGTTCCGGTGCAAATGGTTCAAGCTAACAGGAGGTGGGGTAAAGGTGGACGAGCAATACGGAATGACAATGGTGGATTTCAACAATCTTGGTTACCTTGACGAACCATTCGTCCTAGCCAAAGATGTCGCTCAGGTTTTCTATTTGAAGGACATGGGTAGCAAACCGAGGAAACGGAAAGATAAGAAAACAATCAGTACATCATGCGATGATCCAAAGCGCCACATTGTTCTTTCAGGGAAAAGAAACATCGTGGGAGTGGAGGACAAGACAGACATGTCAGAAGATTATAATATGTTTGGTGAAATTCCGCCCTTCATAGTGAACACGGACCCAAGCATTAAGTTAAATGATGAGGATGCTCCATGGATACGGTACAATCGTGAGAAAGCAGGGACACAAGGGAAGAATTGATGTGTAATAATTTATTGTACCAAACTTTGTTGAATGGATCATGTGAATTATATTATCTATGATGTGTTTAAGACTAACTCCTTTGCAAAATATTTGAGAAAACGAGTGGAAAACATGGAAAACAGAAGCTTACTTAAATGTCTCAAAACCTTGTGAGATAAAATTTCTAATTTCATAACTTTTATTAAAAACAGAAAACAGATGCGCTAGCGCGCTGCAGTGTCACCGGAATACAAATTCTTTTATTAAAAACAGAAAACAGACGAACACTACTCCTCGTCGTCGTCGTCGGGGAACTCGTCGGTGACCTCCTCCGGGTCATCGTCGTCGTCGAACTCGTCAGTGACCTCCTCGTCGTCGTCGGAGGTGCATGATGGTATGTCCGAGATAGGCCCCTACCTCGTATTGTCGGAGGCCCAGACTTCGCCGGCGTGGTCGGCCCGACGAAGCTCTTGCAACGCCTTCGTCCTCGCCTCCCGAGCTGCATCTAATGCGAGGTGGCGTTCGAGGCGGCGCTCCGCCCGCTCAGACGCGTGGGTCTGCCAGCGCTCCTCGTCGGCGCTCTCCTCCCCCGGGTTGTTCTGATAATACTCGCGGACGACGCGGTCGTCCCTGGCGTCGACTAGGCCCTGAAACGCGCGGTGGCGGAGGTGGAGGTGGTCGGCGGCAGTGACGATCTGCGGCTTCGGCGCCCTGGCCTCCGCTTCCCAGACGGTCTGGCAGTCGTTGAAGTTCATCAGCGACTGCGGGCGGTTGAGGCGCCAGGCCGCCGCGTCCCAGGCGCGGGCGGCCTCCGCCGCCGTCGCAAAGGAGCCGAGGGGGATGCGGTCGTCCCCCCAGCGGATATCTGCGCTGAACATTCCGTTCTGCCGTGCTCGGACGCCACGGAAGCCGGTGGTGATGTTCCTCCTCGGAGGCATGGTGGAAGCGCGACGGTGCGTGGAGAGGAGTGGGCGCGTGGAGAGGAGAAGACGCGCTCGAGGCACGACAGTTTATACCGCCCCCTCCTGGCCACGCGTCACAACTCCCGCGCCACGCGCCACCCTAACACAACCAAGCAAATAGTTGCACATTACTACCCGAGCTCAAAGTGAACACTGACCCAAGCATGGATTGATGTGTTAAAGGGGGGGTGTAGAACAAAACAATCGTTATCACCATCATACAGCCCTACCGTGGCTACTGGGTGCAATATGCATACCAAATGCACGGCAGGACGTATGATGACGAATCCGGATGTTTTGTATTTGCTCGATGAACTGAATATATGATGTATCAAACCTTAAAGGGGGATGTAGAACAAAACAATCGGTATCGCCATCATACAGCCCCACCGTGGCTACTGGGTGCATATATGCATACCAAATGCACGGCAGTACGTATGATGGCGAATCCGGATGTTTTGTATTTGGTCGATGAACTGACCGGTGTATGAAGGTGGGCTATATATAGGGTCCTCTGTCTCACAAAGTGTTGTGCTAGGGTTTTGATCCAACGGTTAGGAAACACCCTCATCCAACGGCTCACAACAGCTCGAAAGAAACACACCGTAGCCCTGATCGAACGGCTCACAACAGCTCGAAAGAAACACACCCTGGATCCAACGACTCACAAGCGCTTGAAAGAAACACATGATCCGTGTGATTCTATCTGATTGGTCCTAACGAAACCCTAACCCATTTAGTCCCGGTTGGTGTCCCCAACCGGGACTAAAGGGATGATCCATTTCCCAACGAAACCCGTACCATTTAGTCCCGGTTGGTAAAACGGGCCGGGACTAAAGGGATATATGTTTTCTTCTCGCTATATATATGTATGCATTGCCACGCCATTGGCATAAACACATGCAAACTCACCACTTTCTCATGGCTTCTCCCGTACCCACTCTAACATTCGTCCAGGCGGAGGCACTTTCCGCCTCAAACTACCCCTGCCCGCCCGGCTACAGCGTTCCCGCCGGTTGGATGCTGAGCGCCGGAGGAGTGCCGGTACCTCCTCTTCCTCAAGGTGTGGCGCGTCGGGCGGCCATCACGAACCACTACTACCACGAGCTCACGCCGGAGCAGCGGAGGAATCCCAGTTGGAATCCTGACTACCGCCCTACTTGGGACGCCTTCTTCATTAATCGGCGTGAGAGTGCGCTCGCCAGGTACGAGGAGAACGGCCCGCCTCCTTCGAACTTCAACGAGGCCGGTCGTCGGCTGTGGTGGGGTGGCAGACGGACTCTTCAGAGCTTCATGAACTACATCAGGGCTAGCGATAACCCCCGCCTCTGCTACCCTCACGCCCAGTTCTGGAGTCGTGACCCTCCGAGGGAGTGCGGAGCACCGTCCGACGATAGTGACGACGACGGCGGCGACTACGAGTCGGAGTACTATAGGCCTAGGCAGGAGTATGACTAGCAGATATCAGATCCACAGTCTTGCCATTATGTAGATCATCTATGCTCTCCGTTTAGTTTTAGATCCACTCTTGCCATTATGTACTGCTTTTTTATCTATATATATATCCAAGATGTGTGTGAATCTTTCTGATTGGAGGGAACAAAACCCTAACCATTTCGTGTCGGTTGGTAAAACATGCCGGGACTAAAGGGGTTTTATTTTTCTGAATTTTCTGATATATTATTTGTATTTTTTAGATTTTAAAATGAAGTAGTTTTATTTTTCTGAATTTTCTGATATATTATTTGTATTTTTAAGATTTTAAAATAAATTGGTTTTATTTTTCTGAATTTTCTGATATATTATTTGTATTTGTAAATTTTAAAATGAATTAGTTTTATTTTTCTGAATTTTTTGATATATTATTTGTATTTGTAAGATTTTCAAATGAATTAGTTTTATTTTTCTGAATTTTTTGATATATTATTTGTATTTTTAAGATTTTAAAATGAATTAGTTTTATTTTTCTGAATTTTCTGATATATGATTTGTATTTTTAAGATTTTAAAATGAATTAGTTTTATTTTTCTGAATCTTTCCGCGCGGGAACGAAAACGCCGCGAAAAAACCTTTAGTCGCGGTTCGTGACACCAACCGCGACCCTTTAGTCCCGGTTGGGGACACCAACCGCGACTAAAGGCCCGCGGATGGTACCCGGAGGGGACCTTTAGTCGCAGTTGTTGTCCCCAACCGGGACTAAAGGCTGGCCCTATATATTCCCGCTCCCCCAAAAAATTTCTAAGGACCAAACACTCGTCTTCTCCGCGCCGCCGTCGCCGATTCCGCCCGCAGAGACACAGAGGACGCGCCGCCGTCATCTCCAGTAGGTGCCCGCCGCCCCTGCGCCCGTCATCCCGCTGCTCCTCGTCCGTTCCCGTCGCCGTTCCCTCCGTGACCGTCCTCCCGCCGCCACGACATCCGCCCGCCGTGACCGTCCTCCCGCCTCTCCTCGTCCCTGCCTCCTCCCCATCGTCTCCGTTCCCTCCCTCGTGGCCGGAATCGACAAGTTCGCCGGAGACCCGAGAGCCCCGCCGCGTTTACTTCACGGCGGCTCGCCGTCGTCGACCTTCCGAGGGCGGCGCCGCCACGTAGAGGTAGATTTCATCGAGACGGTTCCAAGGACACCAACCACGTGTCCTGTGGTGGCCGGAATCGCCACCGGCCACCGAATCTGCCACCGCCGGCCACCGTATGACGCCAGGGTGACGTCATGACGTCACCTGGCCACGTGTTGGCGAGGGTTTCTTTTTAAATGACGTCATCATGACACGTGGGGCCCACTGTATATGGAATTACAGAAAATAATTAAATCTTCTAAATTAAATAACTTTTAATTTATAATTCCAAAACATATGGAAAAATATGCAAAATGTTCACAAAAATGTAAGCTATCTGTTTATATTATTTTCAATCATGTTTGACAAAGTTCAAAATGAGACCATATTTGAAT
This sequence comes from Alopecurus myosuroides, assembly GCA_028641055.1. Lineage (NCBI taxonomy): Eukaryota > Viridiplantae > Streptophyta > Magnoliopsida > Poales > Poaceae > Alopecurus > Alopecurus myosuroides. The sequence continues at coordinate 268,305,177 of CM054057.1, read as the reverse complement.
TTGAATTAAATTCATTAAAATAATGAAAATAAGTTTTAATTCAATAAATTTAGAATATTAAGTGTAATATACCAAAATGACCAGGAAAGCAAATGCAACCTAGATATGGGGTTCTCCAAGTCATTTGAGCAACTAATCTTGGACACACCTCTAAAGTATGGTTTTCCCCCTCCGGTGATCATCGTTCTTCCACCCAAAACCCTAGCAATCTGTTTTCCCTCCTTGTACGACAATATTTCCTAAGTCTCCTTTATACTTAATTAATTTTTACTACGTGCATGTATGCAGGAGTGACATATGGCGGACAATAGAGCCTTGCCGCTTACGGATCAGGAGGCTGAAGGTTATATAATGGGCATCATAAACAACGAGATCCCTTATGTGCCGGGCCCAGAAGATGAGCAAGAAGAGGATGCAGTCTCTTCTTATCTGAACCTTGATGATCAAGAAGGTGAAGGAACGGACATTGTCGATGATCAAGAAGATGAAGGAACGGACATTGTCGACGGAGGTCAACCGTCGACAAACGACGATCGCGAATTGCAAAGACCAACCACCTCCGGCGAGGTATATATATATACATTGAGCCTCTCGTGATACAAACTTACTGAAATGTGAATACATATGCATTAACGCGCGCGACTCTCTTTCTTATTTTAGCCCTCGGCCGGATCGAGTACAACAAAGCGTGGCAAATCCAAGGCGATGAAACAAGGAGAAACATATACCATCGAATCAGTCGGTGAAACCGGCAAGCCCCTACAGCACACCACAAAGTTTATCAACCAATGCAGAGTCATTGTTAGAGACAACGTCCCGATCACCGTCCAGGAATGGAAGGAGCCAAAGGAGACAGGTCTTGGTTTCAGTTTTGTCGACAAGCGAACAAAAAAGGATTGCTGGAGAAAGCTTATGGTACATTTCATTCTACCTCCGGAATACAACAAAGTCGATGAATTCGGTAACGAGGTTCCGGGTGGACGTCAGAGGAGGAGGCTATTCAAAGAGTACGCTCTTCAGAAGATGGCCGAAGCATTCCGGAACTTCAAGAAAAATTTAACCCGTGAATATGTCAACAAGGGCAAGACTCCGATTTTCACTGGACAAAATGAGAAACTGAAAGATGATTGGCCAGAATTTGTGAGGCAAAATAAATCGGAGCATTTCAAGGAAATATCGAAAAAAAAAATAAGGCTAATGCGGAAACAGTACCATCATGTTATGGGGCCAAGAGGATACCTCCTTTTGGCGCCTAAGTGGCAGAAAATGGAGGACGGCCTCAGGGCGCGAGGAATCCCTCTAGGTACAGAGGGATGGGACGAAAGAGCCAAAATGTGGTGGTACGGGCATGGGGGATCGCTAGACCCGGAGACAGGGGCGTGTGTTCATCGCTAGAAAACGTTTGCTCCCACAAAAGACCTTATTGACGCAATGACCCAAGCTCAACAGGGCTTGATCACGTTCAACAGAGAGAAAGACGCATTGACAATAGCCCTCGGGAATGCTGAACACGGAGGACATGTACGAGGCAAAGGCAGAATGCCATGGAAAGTAGGGTTTTCCCAGGAAAATGACCCGTACTGTTACAGAAGTCGTAAGAGAAAGACGGACCGGGATGCAGATCTTTTGGCGAAGGTTGTATCGGAACTTAGTGAGTTGAAGCAGACTGTACATGGAATACTTGTGAAAGAAAGATCGGCGCCTGCAGGGCCGCATGAAGATCATGAAGCGGATCTCGGAAGCCAGCATCAGCGGCGAAGCAGCATGGCTTCCACGGAGGCCCCGCCTGCAGGTGCTAATGCACCGATGATCGAGATTCGTGCACGGGAGCCTCACTACCCCGTGGATGATGTAAAGGAGATGAAAGAATGTGATCTGCATTATCCTGTGGGGAACATTTCCACGAAGGTAGCTACCGGCAATGCTTTACCCTGTACACCTGGAGAACTCCACCACAACAACCCCATTACCTATGGCTATGCTCGTGTCACGGTGGAAGACATAGTCCAAGTGTTTGAGGACCTGGAGATTGACATAGCTACACCCGAAGGGGAGAGAAGACTTGGAGATGTCAAGCGCCAGTTCATTCTATGGAAAAAGAAGTACATAGTGTTTCCAGGCGAGGCGCCAAGGCTAACAAGTCCACCCCCCCCCCCCCGATGGTGGTGGTGGTGGTGGTGGTGCTGGTGCTGATTCACCTACACCTCCTTCACGCCATTCGACGCCGTCCCCCGATCCACAATCTCCGGCGGGTAAGCAGGCGTCGCCCCCCAATCCTCCTCTGGCGGGTAAGCAGGCGTCGCCCCCCAATCCTCCTCTGGCGGGTAAGCAGCCGTCGCCCCTCAATCCTCCTCCGGCGGATAAGCAGTCGTCGCCCCCCATTCCTCCTCCAGCGAAGAAGCAGAAGCTGGCGGACAGCAAGGAAACCCTCTCTTGGACTATTAACCCGGAGCCTTATGTACCTAAGACCACACGGGTACCGGAGCCATCACTGAAGCCTATCCCTCCAAGGCCTTGAGAACTTAGTGAAGCTGAAACCAAATTGGCCGCGAATGCTGAGTATGAGAAATGGAAGGCCGATCAGAAGGCGCTAAGGGAGCCTAAGCCCAAGGAAGTATACCCTCCGAAGGTAAAGAAGTGGGCTACGAGTTTTTTGACGACACCGTCCCAAGCCGAGCTGAATATGCCTGACGACTATGGAAGTGAACTTCATAGGCAAGCAGAAATATTGAAGGAGAAGAAAGAAGAAAGGAAAAAAAGCGGGAAACAAGTTGACCAGCTCGGGATACAGAGTAAACAATCGATCCCCCCGCTCATAGTGAAAGCCGGTCCGGAACAGGACCCCGAGGTCAGAGCAGCTGCGGCAGCAATTGGATTGACTGTCGCGAGTGCCATGACAAATGCGTCCGAGATGGGTTTGACTCTTCGTGCCTCGTTAGGCCTTGACGATGCGCCAGTAGGTGAGGTAGCATTTCAATATGTGAAGGATGGGCCTCTCGTCGAGCCTACGCGGGAAAAGAGTCTACCACCACAAATGTGAAATCTGCTATGTTGGTACAATAATTTCATATCATGGGCCGCCAAAGAATATGTTTATGTGGATGTTACAGAGCAGCATCACACCAAACGGTACTCTGTAACAGTTGATATGAGTGAATTGTTCCAGCTGTTCAATCTGCGCGAGCTCGACAAATCTATCCTGAGTTGCTATGTTATGTAAGTGATTTATTTCTACCTCATCTCGTTCTTCATTGCCTGCACTATATATATATTATCCTAACTATATTGTTGCGTACTCTATTATGCAGATTGAAGATTTGGGAATGCAAAATAATAAACATCCATGATGTTGGGTTCATTGACCCACAAATCATTCATGGATATGTGTTAAACGTCACCCCGAAGACGTGGAGAAAGACTTGTACAAGTTTCTTAGAAAGCATCAACTCAAAAGTCATATTCTATTTCCTTACCATTTTGGGTGAGTGTTTCTCTCTTGTGTCCATTCTCTTTTGTTTACTCCATGCATGGTATGTCTAATTGATAAGTTATGCATGACTGTGCATGTATAACGTGTCCGCAGGTTCCACTGGATGCTGCAAAAAATTGAACTTCACACCTCCACAGTTTATATCATGGACTCTATGGATTCAGATGCAAAGCTTTGGGCCGACATGGGAAAAATGCTGCAAAAGTAATTATTTTCAATCATTTGCGCTCTATATCGATCGTTCTCTTTTGTTCATTTACTAATATGCAGTAGCTAATAACTCCCTTGTTCATTTAATTTTCTTTGCACTGTAGAGTTTGGAGACGGTTCTCAGGAGAAATTGTCGGTGAATTCAAACATAAGCTAGATTTTAAAAAGTTAGTTAATATGGATAAGCAGCCACCGGGGACCAATCTATGTGGATACTATGTTTGTGAGAACATCCGGAGAGAAACCTCTAAGAAGAAGATGTCGGATAGCTTGCGGAAGGTGACGGATAACTTGCGGAGGACGCTTAGTCCAGAAGCTCGCTTCCGACCAATTCAAGAGGAATTAGCAGGATTTTTCCTTAGGCATGTCATCGATCCTAAAGGAGAACACTATACGTCCGACGACGACCAATTCAAGATGACTTAGCAGGATTTTTCCTTATGCATCTCCTAGATTGAAACTTGTTCGAAGTTGTGTATGGTCATCCATCGTAATTGTGTATGGAAACTTGTTCGAAGTTGTATATGGTCACCCGAGATTGAATATATATATATATTATATATTCCTATTGAATTCTTCTTGTTTGAAATTTCATATGCATGTATATAGTAGCGTAGAATATATATGTGTACTGAAACTTCATCAAAATTAAAATAAAACACAAAATAAAATATAAAAGAAATAAAACAAAACAAAATAAAAAGAAACCGGGTTTAGGGGGGCTAAAACCCTAAACCTGCGGAGAAGGCCTTTAGTCCCGGTCAGCCACGAGAACCGGGACTAAAGCTCATCCGCCCCGACGGACTCCTGGCGCCCACGTGGACGGGCCGTTAGTCCCGGTCCGTAAGAGGCGCGACTAAAGGGGGGGGCTTTAGTCGCGCATACTTAGTCCCGGCTGCGCGACCGGGAATAATGGCCTTTGCGAACCGGGACTAAAGGCCTATTTTCTACCAGTGACAGTGTTATTTTGAATCCATTAGCATCTTTAAAAACGGTGAACAAGTTCACTTTATTTGGAAAAGAGTGAATACATCTACTTTTCTTTACCTGGCAAATAATGTGAAAACTTTAGATCCATCTAAAATTTTCCCATCGTCAAACTGACTCAACAACAGTACATCAGAGACCCGCCGGCCGTCACCAACAAAGAGGCAAGAGAGTTGTAAAACCATACAAGGGCACCATAGTATGAAAGTCAACTCAGTGATCGCCATCGAGAGCTAAGAGTGTCACCACTCGCACCCCAAAGCCTCCAAGGCTTATGGACCACGCCCAACCAAAAATCATGTCCACTTGCGCGCCCCATAGGCCGGTTTCGTTCGGGCGCGCCCCATAGGCCGGTTTCGTTCGGGCGCGCCTCTTATTTCGTTTAACGCTACTATGTCGTGATACGTTGCAAATGTATCTATAATTTTTGATGCTCCGTTCTTATTTTCTATCCAATGCATTTATGTTATTATCATGTTTTCACATGTTTTTCTTCATTTTTGGATGTTTTCATACACTAACCTATTAACAAGATGTCTCAGGCCAGTTGTTGTTTTTTGTTGTTTTTCTATTTCAGAAAAGTTCTGAAGGAAATATTTTCGGAAAGGTCTGAAAATCCACGGAGATCATTTTTTACCCAGAACGAAGACGGAATCCAAAAAAGAGACGGAGGGGTGCCAGGGGTGCCAAGCGCGGCCTCACCCTAAGATGCACCTGGTAGACCCCTGGGTGCCTTGGCCATCGCCTCACGCCGCCTCTTCGCCTATAATATGCCCTTAACTCTAATTTTATCGGGGACGGAGATTATTTCCACGAAACATACGGAGAGACGTTGTCACCTCAAAAGTCCAATCTAGGGCTTCTGTAGCCATGTTCCGACACCCTGCCGGAGGGGGTGATGATCCACAAGTATAGGGGTGTATGGTAGTACTTTCGATAAATAAGAGTGTCGAACCCAACGAGGAGCAGAAGGTGTTGACAAGCAGTTTGGATAAAGGATTCATTGTAAACACTAGCAGACAATTTTTTGGTGGTTTTTCATATATCACATAAATAAAGTACGAGTAAATAAAAGACCGAGATAATAATTGCAGCAAGTGGCCCAATCCTTTTTAGAGCAAAGTACAAGTCGGTTGGTTTACTTATGATGACCAAACGTTCTTGAGCACAAATGGAAATTTCGTCAAACGCTTTCGTTTCCAACAGTTGATTAATGTTTATTGTTTTGATAGGTGTTGTGTGGGTGAACCTATGCTAATGCACCACCCTACTTGGACTAATACATACTCGTGATTATACCTGTTGAAAGCATCCGCAACTACAAAAAAGTAATTAAGATAAATCTAACCACAACCTTAAACTCTGGGATCCTACACTCCCGCGTGCATCGTTTTCCTAATGGGGGTTTAGGTTTCTGTCACTCCGGCAACCCCACAATTAGTAGCCAAATACACAATGCATCCCTCTAGGCCCATAAAGGTGGAGTGTCATGTATCGACGTTCACATGACACCACTAGAAGAATAACACCACAACATGGTTTTCTATTACATATTGCATCATATAAGGGTATAATTCAATGTTTTATAGTATTTTGGGGTTAAATTACAAAGTCCCCCAACTTTTATGGAATTAACCCTGCCTGTCAGAAACCCCGTTTTCTATATTTTTGACGTTTCAGGGGGCAAACTTCCGCGAAATCACCTGAAAATCTGCGGGGGTCATTTTCTTGGAAGGAGAAGACTTGCGGGCGAAGGATCCACGAGAATTGGGAAAGGAGGCCCAAAAGAGGACCCTCCACGCGGCCAGATTCCTTGGCCGCGTGAGAGGCCCCCTTTTGGCCCCTGTGGCCCCAATTCCTTCCATCTTCGACTTACCGACTCCGTCTTGACCTAAAACCGACTATAAAAAGGGTCCCCCGTACCCTTACGGAGGAGAGCGCCGCCGAAACACCAAAACAGAGTCCAGAAGTTCCAGATTGGAGGGGGAAAACTCCGGCGGGGCGTCGCCGGTGTGATCTCCTACCCCTCCAACGTCATCTCCATCGACATCTCCATGAAGAGGGAGTAGTCCACCCAGGGCTATGGGTTTGTGGAAGTAGCACTTGTATCTCTCTCTCTATGTGCTTCACTAATTAGATCTGTATGAGCTGCCTCACATGATTACGGGCACCGTTGTAATTCCTATGTGGTGGATCTTTTCTATGAGTTATTGAATCTGAGATTGCAATTGTTTCTCTTGAGTTATTTGAGTACATGTATCTTATGTACCCCGTTCGTATTTGCTAGCTTTGATCAATCTAGTTCTTGAGAGCGTGTGTGGGGGGATGGGTGCATTAGTTGGAGTAACGGGGGGTGGCTAGTGCTGTGAAAGTGACAGAAGTTCAGCGATCCACTTAGGTTTTGTTAAACCTTTCTTAGTTACCTCACTAGGGATAAAAAGGAGTACCTTGTTACCGGGGATTTGAAGTGACACTAATCAATCTCCATGACTAGATCTAGCAAGTTCTTACTTCAACTTCATGTCACATTGCTTAAAGCTATACTCTGGTTTTTCCTTAATTATCGAGGTGTTATGATTTATTTCGCATCTTGGTGGAGTATAAGAGGGATCAATATGACCGTAGAGATCTCTATGCTAGGACGTGATGCCCATATGAAAGTACTCAATGTTAAACATGTTATTGTAATCTCACATGTAATTCTTTATGTCCACCGTGTACCACTTTATTTGAGAGAATGCAAGTGTGAAACCATGAACCCCGGTCCTATTTTAAATATAAGAAAACAATCTAGTTACTTTGCTGCAATTTACTTTACTTGCACTTTACTTTACTTGCATCTCCAATTCGAATTTACATTATCTCCATCACCACTTGCATCACAAAAATACAAAAACAATCCATTGCATATTTATTTTCTCATTTGCATTTAGTAGTAGATTTAATTATTGCACATTTACTTTCAGTTTTGCATTGCAATTTAGAAGTCTCACACCTTGTGCTTGACAACCACTTGGTGAGGTTGAGGGCACAAAATTCTCTACTTGTTTGCAGGATCCTGGAGGAAGCTTAGAAGACAACTGCTGAAATACTGGCTCCCCAAGAGTTCGATATAAACCCTCGAGTCACCCTCGTGGGGAAGAAGGCTTGCCACTAGCTACACACTCTACACTTGGAGTCTCAACCTAGCCATCAAGCGTTTTTCTGGCGCCGTTGCCGGGGAGCCATAGGTGAAGGAGTTGTCCAAGGGAGCTCACAAGAAGTCTACATCACCAACAAGGTGTGCAAACACCTAAGCTTGGGGAGGTTGCACCTACGTGAGTACCGTCCTTTCTATCTCCACCTTCTTTCAAGTAGATTGTTTTGTTTCTTGTTTTGTTTTTGTTTTGTTTTTGTTTTGTCTTGCATATTTTATTTTAGTTTGTATTTTAGTTTTGCATTTAGTTATCTAGTTTATTTTAGTATTTCGAATTTTCCTAGTTACTTTACTTTTGTTTTTCATAAAAAATTAAAAATTACATAAAAACTGTTAAAATGGGTGATAGAACTAAATTAAGTGACTACACAAATACACCCAATGACCAATTCATTGCTAGGCCAATTACTACACCTGAAATACAAGCCGAAAGCTATGAAGTAAGTCCTAGTTTATTGAATTTAATTACTAGAGAGCAATTTGGCGGTAGTGCTATGGAGGATGCCTCTATGCATCTTCATGATTTAATGGAAATATGTGATATGCAAAAATTTAAAAATGTGGAAATTAGTGTTTTAAAACTGAAATTATTTCCTTTTTCACTTAGAGGAAAGGCTAAATAATGGTTACTTTCACTACCTATAGCTATTATAAAGTCTTGGGATGATTTAAAACAAGCTTTCATTAAGAAATATTATCCTCCCGTTAAAATTTTGCAAAATAGGAATAATATCCTCTCATTTAGGCAAAATGATAATGAACATGTAGCCATGGCATGGGATAGAATTAAATTAATGATTAGAACATGCCCATCACATGGAGTAAATGAATGGACCATACTACACTCTTTTTATAATGGTCTAAACTACATGTCTAGAAATATACTTGATTCTGCTGCTGGAGGTGCCTTTATGAGTAAATCTGTAGGAGAGGCTAAGAGCATATTAGAAAGCATATTGCAAAATTATAGTCAATGGAATACTGAAAGAACACCCAATCGCACTAAGAAAATAAACTCAATTGAAGAAACCAATGATTTATCTTCTAAAATGGACACTATTCTTGCCTTTATTAATAAACAGAATATGGAGAATGTGCCTTTGCAGGAGCTAGTTGGTAGTAATTCTGAAAGTGTGGATGTTAATTTTGTTAGGAATTATGGTAGCAATGGTTTTGTTAATGCTTACAATTCTTATAGTAAACCTCCTTATGTTCCAAATAAACCTTTTGTTCCATATCCTAATGCTAATGAAAATAAGTGGAAGCCTTCTAGTGAAATTTCTGAATTTAATAAATTGCTTATGGAACAAGTTGCTAGTCACAATGCTATGATACATGAGTTAAATAAGTCTAATGCATCCATTAGTAGTGATATTAAAGGATTGCAACTTCAATCTTCGAATTTAGATAAAGCATTGTCAAAATTAGCTGATAATCAAGCAACTCTATTAAGCATGTCAGTAGGAAAGCCACAAGCACAACCTAGTGTAGGAATGAATTCTATTACTATTGCTGCTCCTATTATTGAAAATATTGATCATATTGCTGAGAATACAAGTGATCATGTCCCTACTAGCTTAGAAGAAACTTTGAATGAAATAGTGAAGTACCCTGAATATTTACTTCCATATATGTCTTATCTTGCTAGCAAAGATGAAATTAGTCCTAATGAATCAAGAATGCTAGCTAAATTAGAGAGTAAAGTAGAGGAAATTATGATGCTTACTGAAATTAAGGATCCATTGCTTGATTTAGAAAAAAGTAGCTTGCAAGAACTTATTGCTACTCTACAAAAATTTGCTAGTGATCCCACTATAAATGTTAATCAACCTGGCTTTGGATCTTATATTGCTAATCATGTCTTGCAAGAAAAAAATTCTAGGTAAAAGAATAAGGCCATGATACCTCCTAAGCTTGGGGATGCATGGATCCCCAAGGTGCTAGTTTCAATTGGAAAAGAAATTCACCATGCTATGTTAGATCTAGGTTCTAGTGTATCGGTACTCTCTAAAGAATTATATGAATTGCTTGAACTAGAAAATTTAGAAAAGTGATCAAGTGAATTTGTCCTTGCTGATAACTATACTAAATATGTTGTAGGACACGTAAAATATGTTATGATTGAATTGCACATGACTTTCGTACCCGTTGATTTCATTATTATGGATATGGGGGATGAATCCCCTAGTCCTATTATTTTGGGTAGACCTTTTCTTCGTACTACATGAGCAATCATAGACTCCAAGGAAGAGAATTTCAAGTTTCAGTTCCCTCACAAGAAAAGCATGGAGCACTTCCCAAGGAAGAGGGGCACGCTGAAGAACAAGCTCCCTCATGAGCTTTATCCCTCTTGATTATCAACTAAGTAAAGCCTAGCTATATGGCTATAAAGAAAGCGCTTTACGGGAGGCAACCCGGTTGTTTTTGTTTGGATTTTCCTAGTATTGATGGGGGGATAGTAACCCGGTAGGTCAACTCCCAGGTGTAACCCGGCCCAAAGGATGTAGCACAGGATCCGGCTAAGAATAAAGAGACTTCTGGAAGGCCCAAAGTTTGTAGGCCTCGTAACCCGGATTGTGGGTTGCGGTAAGGAAAGCTAGGGTTTGTAAGCAAAGTTCGAATAGGACTCAAGATGTGCCTTGAAGGGCAAGTTAGGGGTGTACGGGTGCTTTATAAACCGGCCCCTAGGTTTGGTTTGCCAAGGATTCAAGTCATAGTTGTAACACCTGTTATCGAGTATCCAGTATAATCCATATCGAGATCCGGCGAGTTACTTTCCGGTTCTTAGATTGCTTTCCGCCATGTCTTCCTTCGAGCTAAACCCTCTCCCGAATACCTGTGTCGACTTGCCCCAAGATCAGTTACTCCCGGTAACATCTGCCGTGATTATCCCACGACAGTTGGCGCCCACCGTGGGGCCTGCGTCCAAAGGTGTTTGCATCACGGGAGAAGCTCGGAAAAGCATGGAGAACCTCGTCGTCGGTGAGATCTACGACGACCACGAAGGAAAGAAGATGGTGGACGATTCCGGCTGGGGGCCTGAGTCGGATCGCCTCGAATCTGGATCGGTCGTGACGATCGGCCGAATCAACGTCTTCATCGGCATGGTATGTACCTCTGGTTCGATTCCTGACAATTTTTCTGATCCTGCATCAGGGGAGGCTGCGTACGCCCAACCCGGTAGAGAAAAGTCAGTCGGAACAACATACCAGGCAGAGGAGCCTATTACACGTTGGGAACAGCCGGAGGAGCCGGCATGGACTCCGCGTGACCCAAGCGATGGAAAGGATGACACTGCATCCATTAGGGACTTGCTGGAAGATCGATATGAGAAGGAAAACAGCGAGGAAGAACAATACGAATCTACACCGGGCATCATGCGCCGGGTTGCAGTTTATGCGGCGCCCGCGATCAATCTCAATCAAGAAAACGCAGCCGCGGCGCCAGTCGGGGCGGCTCAGGCAGTGGCCCAGCAGCAAGGTACAGTTGACCCGGTCTTGGTCCAGGTCGATGGAGAGTCGGCATCAGTCACCAGTCGCCCAGCAGACGAGGAGCGACACGCAAATATGTTTGGGTTCCAAGCAAACCGGACACCGGGGGCGGGCCCCTCGAATCCGCGCCACCCGGCTCTGTTTGATAATAATTTGATCTTGGACCCCACGGTCTTGGCCACAGTTATTACCCCAGAAAACGCGGCAGAGCGCGTAAGAGACCTGGACGTGGCTCGTCGTGCATTGGAGCAGCAAAGAAGGCAAGTAGAAGCAGAAAGGCAGGGGATGGCCGCGCGGCAGCGCGAATTGGATGACCGAGAGACCCGGCTCCGGGAGGAAACGACAAGGATACACCAAAGGCACCGAACTATGCTGCCGGCAACAGGAGGGGTCATTAACCCGACTGCCCTGGTGTTCACGCCTCAAGATCAGCCGATTCCACCGGTGAACCAAGGGACCATACCGCGACCGTCAACAGGAGCACAGTCGGTAAACGCGCCGGCCGGGTTACCTTTGCCACAGACGGGGGTGACAGCCGGCAATACCATGCCGCCACCACCATCACGATTCCACACACCAGCAGGCCATTACAACAATCCCATGGACAACGTGTACGCAGCAACGCTCGCATTAAACCAGATTCCTGTAGGAGATTCGCCTCATGCAGAAGGAACCCGACGAGCGATCGATCTGCTGCACACCGCGGTAGCACAGCAAGCCAATTATCCGGATCATAGAAGCGGAATGCATGGGACGCCGTACGTCAGTCAGCAACAGGGCAATGTCCAAGCAAGTGCGGCACGACGAAGGGAAGAGCAACAGCAAATGCCGCCTCCACCGCGTATCCAGACAGTACCAGTAGTATCGGCAGCGCAGGCGGTGGTGGACAGTTCCAGGGCCAGAAGAGCCGGGGCCGGGTCTGCAGGGCACGAGTTGCCGGTGGCGCCGCACCTCGTGGCACCCCCAGCCGGGTCACGTGTCTCCCGAGTAAGACCAGCCCCAACCACCCTGGCGGGACCCAAGTGCCTCTCGGACGATATCAGAGCAGAACCTTACCCGGAGAAGTTCAAAGAACCGGGGAAGGTAGTAAATTATGAGCCAACAATGGATCCAGAAACGTGGCTGAGCAGCTACGAGATGGCGATGTCAATTCGCAACGCCTCCGAGAATCTCCAAGCCAAATTCATGTACTTAATGATGTCAGAGGGAGCAGCAAAGTTATGGTTCACCAATTTACCGGAAAAGTCAATCAAATCGTGGGAGGAGCTAAAGACCGCATTTATCAAGCACTTTCATGGGACATGCAGAAAGTTATTTACTATTGATGATTTAGAAAGATGCGTTCAAAAGAAAGGAGAGTCAGCACGCAGCTGGGTACGCCGGGTTATGGAAATACTCCACTCGTCTACAGATATCCAGCCTAAGGACGCGCTACAAGCTATGGCAAAAACATGTAAGTATGTTCCTTTAGTGCAAAAGCTAACTCGCATGAAATCTAGTAGGAATGCAGCGGAGGTTACGATGGGAGAATTAATGGATGCATGCAACAAACACGCTGCAACAGATACCACAGAGGAGGAAGTTGATGACAAGAAAGCAAAAGCAAACACAAGTAACAGTGGGAAAACCGGCAATGGATCGGCGCCAAACAATAATGGAAATAGCCAGAACAAACGCCCGTTTGAAGGGAATCCCGAGTTTGTAGCCAACACGGAGGCCGGGTCTTCAAGACCTAGATCCGAAGGAAATTTTAATACTGGAAATCACAATGGGGGACACTACCAAGGACCTCCAAGACCAAGCAACAGTTGGGACATATTTAGGATGGCATGCCCGAAGCACAGCAGGAACGGCAAGCCGGCCAATCATTCGTTGGAGCAATGTGCCGACTTACAAAGGTGGAAGAATGAGGAAGTGAACAGAGCCATGCGAGGTGCAGGCCGAGGAGGAGGCCCGGGCCTAGGTGGAAATTTGGGCAACGGACCGCCCTCAGCCGGCAACCCGCCAGCTGCAAATCAAGGTAACAATCAAGGGGGAGCGGGAGGTTTTCAAGCTAACCCCAAACAGCTGGGTCAATATCATGTGCACACTACGGGAGGCGCTAACAAGGATAAGAAGATGCTGAAACAAGCAGTTAATTCGGTCTCTTCCGCTGTTCCAAGATATTTGAGGTGGTCAGAACAAGAGGTAACATGGAGCAGGAAGGATCACCCGGACAGAGTTGACCACCCGGGAGTCTTAGCTTTGGTAGTAGCACCACAGGTCAACGGCTACGAGCTGAAAAAAGTCTTGATGGATGGAGGAAGTAGTATCAATATCCTGTACTGGGAAACTTTTCTGCGTATGGGCTTAAAGGAATCGCAGCTGCAAAAGAGTACAACAGTTTTTCACGGGATAGTGCCGGGTCATTCGGCATGCCCCGAAGGAAAGGTGGCACTGGAAGTAGCTTTTGGAGAGTCAAAGGACAATTACCGAGTCGAGTGGCTTACCTTTGAGGTAGTAAAGTTGCACAGTCCTTATCATGCATTGTTTGGAAGGCCGGCTTATGCCAAGTTCATGGCAAGGCCGTGTTATGTGTACCTACAGCTGAAAATCCCGGGTCCCAAGAAGACCATTACAATACACGGAAATCGAGATATAGCAGCTGAATGTGATGAGGGAGATGCGGCAATGGCCGAGCAAGCCTGCAGGAAGGAAGAGCTCAAACATTACCGCTCTCAGGTGGACTTAGAAGAGAGAACAACGTCAAAAAAGCCGACTCCTGAGGGGGACAAAGCAAAAGTCAGGACAGAACAAAACCCTAAGATGGTAGGCTTCATAAGGAGCGATCCTTTCAAAACTCCTAGCAGGGAAGAAGAAGGCGTACCGCCATCCGCAGATGATCACGCTTCAAGGACGATATACCCGGATTGGCTAGCAAATCCGGTACTCATTATGAAAGGGCCTAGCAAATGGAGAATGTGCATCGGCCGCACCAACGCGAGGCCGGGTCTCGAGAATAACTAAAGCAGTGTAACGGACGGCAGGTTTCATACGCACTCTTTTCCTACCCAGGGTACCTAAGGGGACTGGAAGGTTTTTAATGAGGCGGCCTGCTGATTCAAAAAAGAAATTTTTATCAATAAAAGAAGATGGTCTCGAGTCTTATCATGGTCTTTGCTTCAGTTACAAGTAAGTAATGCTTGTTATTATCAATACGTCAATATCATCGAAATACGTCACGTGCATATAGGTCTTCGGGGATTGGTGTGCTTAAATAAGTAATCACAAACCCGGAGACCCGGCCTCGATGCCTATGAGTTATGAGGGCTGATTACTCGAAAAAACGGGTACGGCTGCAATCTTATAACCGGACAAAGGAGCCAAATTTCTTGATTATTCTTACTTAAGCTCGATGCGACTCGCGCTAAAGTGGCATGATCTGTTCACTTACGATTACAATCAAACTATGCAGCCCAATGGGACTTGCTTGACCCTGTTTTTCGTATAGATGTAACAGCATGGTATCCACGCGAAAGCCGGCTTACAGTACAAGATAATCAAAAGGGTCATCTAAACCACAAGTCCATGCAGAGTATAAGGCTTAAATAGCCGGAAACTCAACAAGTATTAAGCATGACTTCAGTATTTATGTGAACAGCTATTGGTCTTCAGCTTGGTAAAGAGCAGTTTGTCATCTGAGAAAGGCCACGCCCCCTTAGCTCGTACTTTGGGTCATGGGGACTGGGGACTTCGAGACAGAAACAAACTGCTTAACTACTAAAGCTCGTAAACCTTAGTTTCCGAGTCTTGGGGACTTAAAGAAAAGTCCGTCTATCAAAACCTACGATACTCGGTTAGCCGAGTTTCAAAAGGGAATCAAAAGCAAGAGTTCAAAGTATCGAGAATAAGCTTACATGTAACACAAGGATCGAGATTATCAAAAGCCGGGAGAGGCAAAGAGTTATCATAAATTAACAAGCGCAAAGTCATAATATCAGTATCAATGTTGCACAGGCGCACCGCTAAAAATCATATCAGTCTCGAGAAACGCAAAAAGCACTAGGTATCATCCTACTCGGCATCCTGGGAGTGGTCCTCCGGGTCTTCGTTTTGGACTTGCTCCTTGGCTTTGCCCGCAGTTTTACCCGGACTCTTCACGTCAGGACGGACAGGCGGAGGAACGGCTGGTGTTGAGGTAGACGGCTTTACGCCTAGTTCGGTTTCTCTCTTCGCAGCCTCTTCTTTCCTCCTGGTCAGATCAGTCGACCACTTTTCCAGCATATCAAGAGGAGGGGGTGCCTCCACCAGAATAACCTTGCCCTCAGAGTCATATGAGCTCATAATTGTGTTTAGATCCATTTTATCTGCCAAAGTTGTGGCCGAGTGACGTACCGAAGATTGTATAGCTTTGAAGTCCTGGGGTTTAAACTTAGACCCGTCAGCCTTGAATTCTGGGAACCCGGATACTACCTTGGCCGGGTCAAGCTTAGGAAAATAAGCCTTCGCCAGCGTCAAAGCCCGGGTCATCCCAATCCGGCAAGACGAACGCTTCAATATTTCAATCCATCCAGGCGCTGTGGACAAGGCCTGCATGAGATTTTCTTCACCCGGGTATACCTCCGAAGGCCACTTTATAGCATCCAACAAAAGTTTCGTGCCGGCAAAAAATGTCCGGAGCACAGTCTTCAGAGTTTTAGCCTGAGTAACGGTGTTCTCCTCCGGAGCAGCAAGGTTAGCACCTGCAATCGAAACACACAGAAGCATATCAGTAATCTTGATTATTACAACGGCAAGATAGAGATACGCAAGTTAATTGCAAATAACAAACTTACTTAGCAAGATACGGTAAGTGTCCGTAATTTGAGTCGACAGGTTATTCAGCGAGGATTGGGCAGCATTGTATTTGTTCTTGTATTTGGAGACGTCTTTTTTCAAAGTCTTTATCTCCGCTTCAAGGGTTTCCCTACGTTTTGTTTCCGCAAGCAAGAGCTGCTCAGTTTTAAGTAATGTTTCATCCGACTGAGTTATCTCCGCCTGCAAAGAATGAGTGCAACTGTAAGCCGGATATCACGAGAATATTCCCTTCTGAGAAAATAATTACAGAAAATTATTATGCGAAGTGCCGAGAATAATTACGGAAAATTATGCTCGGAACTTGGGGACTGGATGTATAGTAAGAAGTATCAAGTAAGATTACCTGATGTGCTGCAGCCATACGCTCTAGAATATTTCCTTCTGAAGCTTTCATGGCGAGAAGAGCGCTCATCAGCTGGTTAAAATCAGCGTTATCCGAGTTAGATGACTCGGGTACCTGGAAAGTGGGAAAAGGAGCTTTTCTTGTAACAGGAGGTGGCACCCGGGTCATCCGAATGTCGGAGTCTGGTCCCCCTCCCGCGCTCGAAGCTGCTCCCTTCTCCTTCTCGCCTGCATGCGAAGCGATTGGATACCCGGTGTCATGCTTAGCTAGCTCCGGTGGCGACGCTTGCTCGTCGCCAGGTGTGGTGAAGGCATCATCAGCCGGCTCGTTCTCGACCCGGATCTTAGCCTCAGTGTCCTCCTGGTCGCTAATAACAACCGTGGCTCTAAAGAAGGTGCGAAGGCACAATTAATCTTTGGTTATGAAAAAGGCGATAAAAGCTCGGTATAATGTCAAGAAAAGGCGTTTACCCGGTGTTCACCGGGAAGTCCGAAGGAAAGCCGCTGCTAGATCCGGAAGATACTGAAAAATGCCAAGCAAGGTTTGAGATTATGTTGCAAAGGAATGTCCGGAAAGAGTTTTTATTTACGATATAAATACCAGAGTGTCGAGCCGGGGGCGATGAAGTGCCCGGGTTAAGGGCCTCGTTGCCCGGATGGTTCCGGGTTACTCGTCGCCTAGTCGCGGGTGGCTCCTTCATTTATGATCAAAAGGGGTGAAGGCGGGGTTAGCCCCGAAATGACGTTATGGGAACAAAAATTAAAGTGCAAGGGAACGAAATAAAAACCTGGAGGGCGATCCTCTGGGATTTCCTTTTGGATCCAGCTTTGGTGGCCGGCTCCGGCTCGTCCTCCTCACTGGCGGACTCTTCCCGGCCATCTGTCTCTTCTTCCTCGTCTTGGTCATCTCGTTCTGAAAGGTATTGAAGTTATAGCATAAGGAAAAAGAGGAGGCAGGATATAATGCGTGCGAGGGGATTGAGTATGCACCTTCATCCGAGTTAGCGGCATCGTCTTCCTCCTCCGCGTCTTCGGAACTAGGAGGAGTGTTGACCGTCCAAAAATCATTATCGGCCTGAGGTGAAAATGCCAGGGCAATGGTTAATATTGAGTCAAGAAAAGCGGATAAAGGAAAGCTTGTTAAAATCCAAAATCAAGAGGTAGAAAGCTTACCGCGGGGGCGGGGTTCTCGAGTGTAAAAGGTTCTAACCCGGCTATGTTCCGGATTACCTCGAGCTTCTCTGTTAAAAAACCCTTGATCGTTTTGTTCATGTCATTAGGGGCGAAGGTGCTGGTAGAGTATCGGATCGGGTCCGTGGTTTGACCCGAATATTCGCACATCAGCTTCTCACGAATGGAGTTTGGCTGGATGCGGAAGTTGACCCAGGTCTTCACCAGGTTTAGCCCGACGAGGCCTCGAGCCGATAAGATAGAGATCTTAGCCAGCAAAGGCAAGATAGCCTCCCTGTCCGAGTCAGAGGCGAAGGCATTGAAAGACTCGGAAATGTCAAGCTGACCCTCCGAGTAACCCGGCAACTTCTTTTCGCCGGGAGGGGAGGTATCCTGGCAGTAGAAGTACGAGAGCTGCCAGTGCTTTACATGAGAATTAAGAGTGATAGGAGGCATCAAGGAGTTCTTGCGGCGCTGGATAGAAACCCCGCCGCAAGTAAGAAGTGCACCGTCGCCGCTTTCGCGACACGGCTTGCACTGAAAGAGTTCAACGAAGAGAGCCAAACTCGGCGGAGTGCACAAGTAAGACTCGGAAAGAACGATAAAGTGGGAGATGTTCAGAACGGAGTTTGGGCCTATATCGAAAATACGGAGGTTGTAGTGATCTAGGATGTCACGAAAGAAAGGGTGACCCGGAGGCCTGAAGCCCCGGGTCACGTGTTCGACGAAACATATTACCTCATCCGCTGCTGGAGAAGGCCGGGTTTCGTTGCTTGGTACTCTCCAGTGGATAGATTCCTGGGGAGGAAGGATTCCCAGCTCGACCAACTCCTCTAGTTTGGCCTTGGTAACGGAGGATCTCCCCCAATTGGCTGAAATGGAGTTAGTGGATTTAGCTTTGGCCGACTGTTTTCCCTGCCTCTTGGGTGCCATGGGGTTGACCTGGTAAAACATCAAAGGAAAGGAGGTGAGAAGCGAAAACTCGGAAATTAAGGAATAATCAGTTACCGGTAACTTAAACGTGATCCGGGTATTGCCTTGCTGGATCAAGTACGATCTGTCCGGGTATCGCATGTCGTTACGGAAGCTGTGAAGTTTTTCCGTAAAGCAAGTGTCTGGGGAAGGTAGGAGGATACCCTTATGTCTATTATCAGCAAGTGAGCCGGAGAAGTGAGATTTTCCGGATGATAAGAACAAGGGCGGAAATTTTTGGTGGTCCGAGCCCAGATGGGAAATCCAATTTCTGTATTTAAGGCCAAGCTAATAGTACTTAGTGGTAGGGGAGTAAGATAAGCTGCGCATCCTATCTATGGGAGTGGTTATGGTAAACACTAGCGAGTCAATTTGGCAGGGCCCGAGAAATTGCGGGCGACTTGATTCAGATCTGATCCAAGGAAAAGCTAAGAGATTGCAAGGTTAGGCTGGAGGATATCAAGAACTTACCGGAGGAGGTTGAAGTAGGGATTTGCGGAGACAGATGGCGCAAGATTGATGCCCTTTCGCGATTTCTGGCCGGCGAATCGGGGGCTTAGTGGTGGATTTGGGAGCTGGAGTGGGTTGCACGGTGGCGGAGCGCAAGCGACGGCGGATGGGCTCCGGCGATGTGCGTAGGGCTTCCGTGGTGGCACTCCGCGAACTCGAGCTTGAGGAGAAGAGGAGTGGGGGAAATGAGCCGTTAGGGTTGAGTTTGCTCCTTGGGGTCTATTTATAATAGTCCGGGTGGAAAAGCCTAACCTAACGGGCGAAACCCGGGAGGTGCGGAGTAATAGTTGGCTATTTTGAAATTTGAAAGATGCGCCTTGTGCGTAGATCGATATAATCCAGAGAAAAAGGAAGGGGAAATCTCTTTCCTGTATCAGGGATAGTTATCGAGGAAGATGTGAAATCGTCGAGTTTCCTATTAAGACTCAAGTCTGGGAGATTGAGGGAGAGCCTTTGAGGGAGAGCCGGGTTGCTACCTGATCCCCTTGGTGCTAATCCCAGCCATTCGCCAACATATTGTATCTTGATCTTCATGTGTTTTTGTATCCAATATTTCTGCAGGGAATAGCCAGCACTTCGAAGAGTAAATCTTGGAAGCCCAGGCTATTCTGGGGACTACTGATGGGGGGATAGTAACCCGGTAGGTCAACTCCCAGGTGTAACCCGGCCCAAAGGATGTAGCACAGGATCCGGCTAAGAATAAAGAGACTTCTGGAAGGCCCAAAGTTTGTAGGCCTCGTAACCCGGATTGTGGGTTGCGGTAAGGAAAGGTAGGGTTTGTAAGCAAAGTTCGAATAGGACTCAAGATGTGCCTTGAAGGGCAAGTTAGGGGTGTACGGGTGCTTTATAAACCGGCCCCTAGGTTTGGTTTGCCAAGGATTCAAGTCATAGTTGTAACACCTGTTATCGAGTATCCAGTATAATCCATATCGAGATCCGGCGAGTTACTTTCCGGTTCTTAGATTGCTTTCCGCCATGTCTTCCTTCGAGCTAAACCCTCTCCCGAATACCTGTGTCGACTTGCCCCAAGATCAGTTACTCCCGGTAACATCTGCCGTGATTATCCCACGACAAGTATCCTATTGCTGTCTCAATAGATTAGTTTTTTTTAATTCTGGAGTTTTCAATAAAGAGTCAAGTCAAACTCATTTGGACTTATAAGTTGCTATCCTAGTGCATGAAATTTCTGTTTCAGCACGAGTCTTCTCACCGTATGATTTTACGTTTTTTATTGGTATGTCGTATTGAGCTAATTTTTTAGTATGTTCTGCAAATTTTTGTCCTATGTAAGCACAAAAATTGTCTTAATTTTTTGACGAGTCTAGCTTAGGGAAAAACGTTCGTTTTGCTGCTGCTTTTCTGGACAGATTCTGCCTTCTTTTGTTTTATGCACTCTTTGGGCTTGGGAATCGAATTTCCATGATTCTTTCAAGCAAGAGAGTGAACATACAACATAATGAACCTTATTGTCTATATACTGGAGCATTTGATTTGGAATTTTGCACAGCAAGCATGTGATTTGTTTGTCTTTGCTAATCTCACCCCACAGAAAAAGAATGGGAGAAACATGTTTTGTGAATTTTTTCACAGGGAATAGAGGACCTGTGCCTCAAGACATCCAAGAATGGTGAAAGCCATAAGATTGGGAATGTGATGAACACCCCACTGGATCTACACTCTTTTGGTTAGCACACGTCTACTTTCTGTTTTTCTAAGCAAAGCATTTATCGTAGAGACTTGAAGCATCTAGTTTTTGTTTTTATTTTTGTTTTGATAAGACCACCACCATCATTTTATATGAGATTGAGATACTGGAGTTTGGGGTTGGAATGTATTGTATGCTAGTATTATGACTTGGAATAGGTATGCCATGGTTGATTTGAAGAGCTACATATGTTTGCATGATTTATAGGCTTTTTATGTGTAGAAATTTGCAATAATGTTGTCTTGAGCTATCTCTTATTCATGTCCTTGATGTTAATTGCTGGTTTATTTAGTTTGTCATGAAATGATTAGTTCTATGGACATATGCATGCATAGTATCTGGTCATCTATATCCCTCTTGCTAGCCCAAAAATTTAAAAATTCCAACAAGTAAAAACTTGTTTCCAACACTCCTTAGCCAAGTATTTCCAGTGAGTCCACCATATCTTCCCATTAGCTTCATTGCTATTACGAGTATGTTCACCATGTTATTGTGTTATTTATGTTCTAAATTAAGATATTCACTTTATTAATTGTCATGGGTTGAACTTGGGATAGGACTCTCACGAACTTTTGAAGGCACACTTTACTTTTTATGCATCTAATAAACATGACCCAATAATGGGAGCCACAAGTTTTGCGTTTAACAAGTGTGTGGTTGGGAGCTAGCTATAAACGTGTATCACCGGAAAGCTTTCAACATTGCACAAAAAAATTAAATTTGTTTGATATCATGTACTTTTGTTTTTGGACTCCTGCCATGCCGAAATGAAATAGAGGAATAGTAAGTTTTGATGAGTAAGTATCTATATGACTAGAGAAACGCATTGGGCCGCTAACCCAAGCCATGCTTTATCATGGTGGAAATTTACTTACAGCTTGAGTGACTCTACAACACATCCTATAATAAAATAAGAAGCTATGCATAATAGTGAATGAAAATAAAAAGGATGATGAGTCTACTCCGTTTGTTCATCTTGTCATTGTAACATGGGCTTGTTTCCATGGCATGGGTCAAGAGGTACCTCTTTGCGGTTCTATATGATGTCATTAATACTTATTATGATAGTACAAAAGCTTATTAGGAATCTTAAGTTGAGTAATCATGGAGTAGGTTTTCACACTCACGGGGCATGAGGCTTTCAACCACCTTGTCATTCGCATTACTTCAATACTCACAATTTTAAGATGTTAGTGATAAAGGGGCAATGAGAGTCCTAGATCAATGGATACCACATTTCAATTAGTAATTTTAGTTGAATAATTTAGAGGCTAAATAAGACTTGATCATGTTTTACCTCTACTCAATTTTCTCCAAAGTGTCCACTATATTTTCTATTCTCCATTATGCTATTATTTGACCAATATAGGATTTTATTTTTCATTTTGTGTATGCATTTGGTCCATAGTGCTTTTATTTCATTATACACTTTGTGAACTTTCATGAAGCATCTTTGCTTGCATATTTGATATTTCTTACAACATGAATTGTATATTGCTACTCATTTCTAGTATTAATCATTTGATTATATGTAGCATGAATAATCCTCCTTGATATCCCATGATTGTTTCAATATGCAAAACCCATCTTAGTTTTATCACCTTCATACTCGAGGACGAGCATGGGTTAAGCTTGGGGATGTTGATGCATGTAAAATGCATAGATGAATTTTGCATATTTTCACATGGTTTTCTATTACATATTGCATCATATAAGGGTATAATTCAATGTTTTATAGTATTTTGGGTTAAATTACAAAGTCCCCCAACTTTTATGGAATTAACCCTGCCTGTCAGAAACCCCATTTTCTATATTTTTGACGTTTCAGGGGGTAAACTTCCGCGAAATCAACTGAAAATCTGTGGGGGTCATTTTCTTGGAAGGAGAAGACTTGCGGGCGAAGGATCCACGAGAATTGGGAAAGGAGGACCAAAAGAGGACCCTCCACGCGGCCAGATTCCTTGGCCGCGTGAGAGGCCCCCTTTTGGCCCCTGTGGCCCCAATTCCTTCCATCTTCGACTTACCGACTACGTCTTGACCTAAAACCGACTATAAAAAGGGTCCCCCGTACCCTTACGGAGGAGAGCGCCGCCGAAACACCAAAACACAGTCGAGAAGTTCCAGATTGGAGGGGGAAAACTCCGGCGGGGCGCCGCCGGTGTGATCTCCTAGCCCTCCAACGTCATCTCCATCGACATCTCCATGAAGAGGGAGTAGTCCACCCCAGGGCTATGGGTTTGTGGAAGTAGCACTTGTATCTCTTTCTCTATGTGCTTCACTAATTAGATCCGTATGAGCTGCCTCACATGATTACGGGCATCGTTGTAATTCCTATGTGGTGGATCTTTTCTATGAGTTATTGAATCTGAGATTGCAATTGTTTCTCTTGAGTTATTTGAGTAGATGTATCTTATGTACCCCGTTCTTATTTGCTAGCTTTGATCAATCTAGTTCTTGAGAGCGTGTGTGGGGGGATGGGTGCATTAGTTGGAGTAACGGGGGGTGGCTAGTGCTGTGAAAGTGACAGAAGTTCAGCGATCCACTTAGGTTTTGTTAAACCTTTCTTAGTTTCTCACTAGGGATAAAAAGGAGTACCTTGTTACCGGGGATTTGAAGTGACACTAATCAATCTCCATGACTAGATCTAGCAAGTTCTTACTTCAACTTCATGTCACATTGCTTAAAGCTATACTCTGGTTTTTCCTTAATTATCGAGGTGTTATGATTTATTTCGCATCTTGGTGGAGTATAAGAGGGATCAATATGACCGTAGAGATCTCTATGCTAGGACATGATGCCCATATGAAAGTACTCAATGTTAAACATGTTATTGTAATCTCACATGTAATTCTTTATGTCCACCGTCTACCACTTTATTTGAGAGAATGCAAGTGTGAAACCATGAACCCCGGTCCTATTTTAAATATAAGAAAACACTCTAGTTACTTTGCTGCAATTTACTTTACTTGCACTTTACTTTACTTGCATCTCCAATTCGAATTTACATTATCTCCCTCACCACTTGCATCACAAAAATCCAAAAATAATCCATTGCATATTTATTTTCTCATTTGCATTTAGTAGTAGATTTAATTATTGCACATTTACTTTCAGTTTTGCATTGCAATTTAGAAGTCTCACACCTTGTGCTTGACAACCACTTGGTGAGGTTGAGGGCACAAAATTCTCTACTTGTTTGCACGATCCTGGAGGAAACTTGGAAGACAACTGCTGAAATACTGGCTCCCCAAGAGTTCGATATAAACCCTCGAGTCACCCTCGTGGGGAAGAAGGCTTGCCACTAGCTACACACTCTGCACTTGGAGTCTCAACCTAGCCATCAGCTGCTCAGCCCGTTGATCCAATTATTTTTCCTTTTTGAAAATGCACTGAATGTGCCACTTTGCTTTAATCGTGTTAAAATTTGTTAAACTCAGAAATAAAATCAACCAAAATTAACTGAGGTGGATGAACAAAATCTTGAACGAATGCAACTTGCAGAACTGGATTTGAACCTTGTATGAACAAATGAAAAATGATGAAATGCACACTGTCTGTTAAGGAAAAAATGCAATAACTTTTGCTTGGAATGTTCAAAATGTGCAAACTAAAATTTCTTGAGTATCCCTTGACTAGATCTACCAGTATAACTTGACCTCACATCAAGGTAAGATACCAATTGGAAATGGCATCCACTTTGGTAAAAGTACAGTAGCATGTTCTGTGATTTTTAGGATTTATTTTACAACACTTTTTGATGTGAATCCAATTGGATCTGGTGGATATTGGATAGATCCATGATATCCTAGCTTTGTGTGATTTTTAGAGCTCTAGATTTATTTTGTCAACAGGTATAAGATTTTGTACTTTTCTCGTAGAAATAAAATGTGTAGATTTGATTTGTGAATAAGTGCTTGCTAGTGTTATTTTGTTTTATAGCATGTTTAGATGTTGTGTTTAGTGTTATCATGTTGTTTTCTCACAGATCCACCATGTTAGAAAGTTTATGCATGTTTAGGATTTGTTTGGAAACTATTATGAGCATAGGGGTATTCTCTAGTTTTAATTTTATTAAATCTTGTGATAAGGTTGCTTAGCTAGATTTATATCCAAGTTGTTAGGAGTATTTGTAGGTGAGTCCAGTACCATTTTGGTACTGTTTAGTACTTGTTTTCATCTCTGCTAGGATGCATGTTGTTCTTTAGAGATGCATGTGTAGGTTTAATTATTTATTGTCCATAGTGTTGTTTCCACTAGAATATCTAATAGTATTTTTACTTAGGAATAATTTGTTTTCCACAAGTTGGAACAGAGTCTAAATACCTCCTAAATGACATGGAAAACTTAGTGGAACACCCACTGGTTCCATCTCATGTTTTTGAGAAATGACCTATCTCAACCATAGTAGTGTAATAACAATAGTAAATATTATTACATTGGGTGTATGTTGGTATAGATTGTTTTGTGAACTTGTGTGTTATTTTTGTGTGTGCATTGCTTGCTGTATGGTGTAGATAATTTCATTGCTTTCTTGGTATGGTTCTGACTGAGTGTCCTTATTTTTATTTTACGACGATAGAAACCGAAGAAGAGGTAGTTGGAGCAGGAGGTTACTACTACCACTCCTGCTGTGATCACGAACAAGACCCTCGTTTCCTCCAAGGCAAGCCATCCTTAAAGCTTTCTGTTATTCCTACTTATCATTATCTATCATGCATGCCCTACTTCTGAAGTTTTCAAAAACTTGATTTCCAAAAACTATTTTATTGAGTGAATAATACTATTAATATTATATAGTTATATTATCACCTCTCCATTAGTCAACTTGGTATTACCAAGCCCTTCGCCACCATAAGGTATATAAATACCGCTTAAGATAATAATCTTGAGTCCCTAAGTGGACACTTTTAAAATGTGCTTTTGCAAACAAAAGGAGTTATGAAAAGTCCACGGTGAAGAGGCGGGACCTAGTTCATCGGGGGAGCTAAAGAGTTGTTTTCAAAATGTTTACAAAAGGCACATAACCTAGTCTTCGCTGGACAACAAAGAAGTACTGCCACTCTACCCCAACATGGGTACGGGGCCTATCTAGATGCTTGATCTTGTTAGTGTGTGGTCTATCCCAAAAAGCTATAGAGAGGATGATACTCTGAACCGAAGTGTCGCCAGGAGGGAGAAACGGGACATACACAATGTGGGATTAATTTTCCCTCCGGATGCGACAGATGGGTCCCCTGTTTGGCGATGTGCGACATGGTGCCAGGGGGAATAAACCTAATTGAAGGGATAGCAATATACTAGCTTGTGTCGGAGTGGACAGTTAGGATCATTCTTCTGATGCTTGCATATCGCTGTGTCGATCCATGGGTGGTTCATGGCAAACGTTTGGATCTAGTGGAATGTGTACACCTCTGCAGAGTAAAACTATTCAGAATAGCCGAGCCCTCGGATATGGGCAGTTGAAAGGCCATGTAGCTAGTATTGTGTCAAGTTTTCAAAAATGTGTTTTCGAACAAGGACTTGTACCTGAGAGGTACCGATGAAGGATCTGAACATGTTGTTCCAAGAAGTTTTGCAAAGAAAACTTTCTTTTACAAAACAAGTTTTATCAAAACCTCTTGTACATGTGATATCTGCAAGAGAAATAAAACTTATATTATTTTCTTCTGAAGTATCTTCTTCAACGCAGATACAGATAAAATGGATGCAACTATGATGTCATCTTAGATGTACACCATGGGTAGTGAGCCCTATTTATAGCCTACCTATCCACCATATAAGCATGATGCATTTTGTAAGTGTATGAAGGATGACTTGCTGAGTACATTCAAAAGTACTCATATTGGATTCGCCCCTGGCTATTTACTTGGCGAGACTTTGAGGAGATGCCTTTGGAGGAGGAATACGAGGAAGGGTACTACTCTGACAAATATGCGAACTAGGCCCGGCTCCCGGTCAGCAGCCTGTCGGTGACGGCGTGACATGGGCTACCTACGTGTGTTTCTTTTCCGTTGTGTGTGTGAGTTGTGAGACTTTGCCTGTCCTGCGTGACAGCTAATAAAGACTTGGTCATGTGACCATTGGCTTGTAAGACTGTTGTTATTCGAATGGATTATGTATCTGTGTACCACTTTGTATGTTGTTGACGACTGAATTTCTTGGGATCGTGAATGTATGCATATGAGGGGTTCTGGACCATCCGGTTTGGGGTCTCTACAGCTGGGCCAGGGTAGCCACACCACGTGGCGGCGCGGCCAAGGGGGGCGCCACCAGGTGGTGTGGGTCCCTGGTGGCCCCCCTCTGGATCCCCTCCTGGCTAGCTCCGTCATCTGGCAACTTAAGAACTCTCCGATGTTTCCCTTCTTCTTCTGATCTCAAGAAATATGGTATCTTGATGGTGCTTTTTCCAGCAGATTTCCGGTCCCGGGTGATTATTCACCAATAATTGTAAAACATGCAAAATAGATGAAATAACACAGGTATCATCTCTAAATATGAAATATATCGATGAATAACAGTAAATTATGATATAAAATAGTGATGCAAAATGGACGTATCAACTCCCCCAAGCTTAGACCTCGCTTGTCCCCAACCGAAACTGAACTTAGTAAATATGACCACAGTTTTATGAAGTGAAGTGTCGATAAATAAAGTATGGAAAAGAAGCATCACATTTATCAATACACAAGTCATTCTAGACAACAACCTTTTCTCGTATAACTTAACTTAAAACTAGTAGAGGGAATCACAATAAAGGTGCAAACAGAAAATCATGATTGGTTATGGCAAAATTTGCTCTTGGTCAGGGAACAATTAACAGATTGTACTTATGTTTCGACCAGAGTCTTTATATTAGAGCTTATATTGCAGAGTTTTACATGCCCAGTCATAACAATATCCTTAAAGTCACTGATAACTTTCAAAGTCATATTCACATAAATACACTATACTAAACAAGGAAGGATAAAAGACATGATTGAATAAATCAACATATAGATGGTTCGATCACCACAACTCAGATGCTTGCTTAAGACGGAAAAGAGTAGGTTTACTGACTCAACATAAAAATAAAAGATAGGCCCTTCGCAGAGGGAAGCAGGGATTAACACATGTGCTAGAGCTTTTTATTTGATAAACAGAGGTAATGAAAACAATTTTGAGAAAGGTGTATGTCTCTGTCAACAAATCAGCAAGTAGAAAATACATTAATTCACAAGCTAACTAGACTTTACAAGAGCGGCTCCCATTGAAGGATGTCCTTTCTACTGGGGTAAGTAGATCATCCCTCTTCTCTTTTGTTTACACAATTATACTTTAACTGATAAATCTGGGACAAAATGAGTGAGGAGAATTTATAGTAACCATGTTTGGGGCTGGGCACCCCGTTGCCAGCTCTTCTAGCAGTTGAATAAGCGGATATGCCACTAGTATAGGTGTGTTAAGTCCTATCAACAAGTGAAATAAAGACCGTATACCTACGTCCGCATGAGATAAAATAGAGCACAAAACATGTATAATTTTGAAGGTTTTAAAGGTAGCACACAAGCAATTTACTTGGAGTGGCGGCGAAATACCACATGTAGGTAGATGTGGTAGACACAAATGGTATGGTATTTGGCTCAAGGTTTGGATGCACGAGAAGCATTCCCTCTCAGTACAGGTTTTTGGCTAGCAAGTTTGGGTAGCAAGCATAAGAGTTGAGGGAAACAAACAAATATACATGTGATAGAAAACAATCATGCAATCTTCCTTGGAAGTCAAAACGATCTTTACGTGACAATACTAAGCTTATGATCCAACAAGAAAGAAAGATAATGGAATAATATATCTACATGCATATCCCTCTTTTCTACCTAAGCCTCAAAGTATTGTTGCTACTAACCAATGCTAAGTTTGCCAAAACCAAATAGATTGACTTGATGCTCCCAAATTGATACCAATACTAATAACAAGATCAATCATATAACAGAAATTGCAAACTAAAATAAGGTGTGCAGAAAGTAAATGATCAAACTTCTCATTAATATTCCATAACGACAACTCACACCAAGGGATACATAGATAACCAACTAAAGGAGAGATACTTCCACACTGCAAACATCCTATATGATAACTTCTCTACTCATGATATGACTCTACTAAAAAGTAAAAAGGTGAAAGATAATGGCGTGATACCACGGCACTCCCCCAAGCTTGGAACAAGCCAAGGGGATGCAATACCAATGACGAATTACTCCTTTGGTGGTGATGGTGAATCTCCAATAAGCTTATCAACTAAATTCTTCAAATCATCAATCTTGTAGGTGAGAGTACGAATCAACTCTGTGTTATGATCGATACAGTTCATGAACTTGTCCGACTGTGATTCTCAACTCTTGGAATTACTCCCACGCTCTTCTTTAAATTGAGAGCTTCCTCCCCCTGCGTTGTTAGAACGATCCATATCCCAACTAGAGGGCAATTATGCCTCAGGTACCCTCTAAAATTGATGCTTATGGATTAGAGTATGGAAGGGTTTTTTGATGCCTGAGGATGGTGTCCTTGGAGCTAAGAAGTGACGTGGAATCTTCCCTCGAGTGCTAATTGATGACCCACAAGTAAAGGGAATCGCAACAGTCTTTGAGAGAAGTAAAAAACCAAATTTATTGATTCGACACAAGGGATGCCAAAGAATATCTATTCCTTAACAACTGAGTTGTCAATTCAACTGCACCTGAAAGTAGACTTGCTCGCAACAATTTATTAGTGGTATCAGTTTTATAGCAGTAGTAGAAATAAAAATAACAGCAGTAGTAAAATAGTAGTAGCAGTAGCAATCGCGGAAAAAAGCAATATGGGAAGTACCGTAGGCATAGAGGGAATGGATGGACGGGCGTTGCATGGATAACATAGGTCATGTAATAATAATAAAGCGGGCATTGCAGATAATAATAATAATAAAGCATCAAACATGTAGGAAAACCATAGGCACGTGTTCCAATATAGTCATACGTGCTCGCAATGAGAAACTTGCACAACATCTTTTATCCTACCAGCCCGTGGCAGCGGGGCTTTTAGGGAAACTACTTGTAATTAGGGTGCTCATTTTAATAAAGCACCGGAGGAAAGCATTAACACTCTGTGAACACACATGATCCTCACATCACAACCATCCCCTCCAGTTGTCCCAATTTCTGTCACTTTGGGGCCTCAGGTTCCGGACAATGACTTGTGTAAAACAACTTGCAGATATGATCAAGAAACAACATTATACTCATGAAACAATAACATGTTCAGATATGAAATCATGGCACTCGGGCCCTAGTGACAAGCATTAAGCATAACAAGTTGCAACAACAGTAGAAAACACTAACAATGGATACTAGGCACTATGCCCTAACAATCTGGCATTATTACATGATTGATCTCATCCAATTCCTTCCATCTCTCTCAACCTACAGCGGTATTTACTCACACATGGACGGGGGAAACATGGATGGTTGATGGAGAAGAGGTGGCGGTGTCGATGGCGATGATCTCCTTCGAATCCCTGTCCCGGTAGGGCGCCAGAACAGGAACTTCTGATCCCTGAATCGAGGTTCGGGGTGGCGGCGATGCTCTATTGTGTTTCTGTGGAATATGATGAATCCCCTCGAGTTTTAGGTTTACGGTGCATATGTAGTAGAAAGGGGAGTCTGAGGGGGTCAAGGGGTGGCCAACACCACTAGGCGGCGCGACCAAGGGGGGGGCGCCGGGGGGTAGTATGGCCCCCTCCTGGCTTCTCTCCTAGCCCCCTTTTGGCTCCCGGGATCTTCTGGTGTTTTAAGACCAATGGGGTCTTTTCTGGGTATTTTCCCGAAAGTTGATTTTTCTGCAGAAAAACGAGACACCAATGTAATTCTGCTGAAAACAACGTTAGTCTGTGTTAGTGGTATCCAAATCTCACAAGTTTAGAGGAAAACAATAAGAAAAGTGTTCGTAAAAGGAGATACATTTTGGACGTATCAACTCCCCCCAAGCTTAGTTTATTTCTTGTCCTCAAGCAATTCAGTGACAACTGAGTGCGATAAAAGACTTTTACAAACACATTTGTTTCATATGATGTAAATATACTCACTACATAATCAAGTGCTGAGACAATTCATAAGAAGTTGTATGGAAAATAAAAGTCACCCAACAGTTATGCAAACCATGAAGAGATGCCAACAAACTAACAATAGACAACATGAAGTATATCAATTTGCAAGATTGCAATGCTCATAATAGGGTATGATAAAGTGTACTCGCTTGCCCTTAATAGTGGAGCAAAACATAAATGCCAGGGCACCTCTGAAGTTCAAATGAAGACTAGAAATATAGATATCAAAGATACAAGCATCAAAGTTATACCACTCTCAACCGTGTTTTGGGACAAGCACATTACACTAAGAATAACAGCCATGCTCTCAAGAAGGTGCATAAAGCGAGAAGGTGAAGACTCAACATAAAAATATAAGAAAGGCCCTTCGCAGAGGGAAGCAGGGATTAACTCATGTGATAGAGCTTTTTATTTTATTAAACAGAGGTATTGAAAACATGTTTGAGAGAGGTGTATGCTTATGTCAACGAATGGTAAACATACAATATAGTACGTCACAAGCCAACTAGACTTCACAAGAGCGGCTCCCACAGAAGGACGCATCTGGGTAGAAGGCCATCCCTCTTTCTCTTTTGTTTACACAATTATGCTTTGACTGGTAAATCGGGGGAAAAAGAGTGAAGAGAATTTGTGTTATTAATTTGGGGCTGGGCACCCCGCTGCCGGCTCTTCTATCATTGGATAAGCAGATGAAGCCACTTGTCCAGGGTGTGAAATCCAATCAACAAGTGAGATAAAGATTCTCTATTTACGTCCTCATGGCCTAAAAGAGGGGCACAAAATAGGAATAATTTTTAGCGGGTTTTAAAAGTAGTACACGAGAAATTTACATGGAGTCACGGTTAAATACCACATACATAGGTAGGTATGGTGGACACATTTGGCAAACTTTGGTTTTGGGGAGTTGGATGCACGAGTAGAGCTCGTACTCAGTACAGGTGGAGGCTAGCAATAGACGGAAAGCGACAATCAAGAGAGCAACAACTGTCATAATCATGCTTGCGACAAAACAAAGTTAACAGGGCCATAAAAATGATACAAATACTCCAAGGCAAAATAAATCATCGAGTCTTAAGTGACTTTTTATTTCTAGTCATAGCATGCGTGAGCATGTGCCAAGTCGATCCAAGCGAAACAATCAGAGGGAGATACCACAATGTCATTCCCTTCTATGAATAAAACAATGCAAGCAAATATTCATACGACATGCTATCTTATATTAATAAGTTGGAACTAACACGTGAGAGCACGAACTACCAAGCATCAATTAAATAACATACACCTTACATGAACGGACTAAGCATGTTCACACGATGAGTATATGTACAAAAATAAAACAAAAAAAATTCATACCAACCTCTCACAACAACTTGGATTGTCGTAAATCGTCATTAATACTCTTCACTTGTGGATTGAATAATATAGAATGATAATCAAGCTCCAACGGATACACGGAAGTTCGGTCAACTCTGCAAAAAACTTTACAAACCAAAGAAGAACAACAAATATTTTTGGGTTTTCGATTTAAAACAAGAACAGAAAGAAACAAGCAAACAAGGCAAAATATTTTTGAATTTTTTTTCATACTAAACCAAAACGAGAAAAGAAAGAAAACCAACAAAAGAAACTAAAGAATCAAACAAAGATAAACAACCCATTTTTTTTGTTCTTTTTGTGTTTTGGAAAACAAGAACAAAACAAAACAAATGAAAGAAGCGAAAGAAAAAGAAAACAAACAAAAGAAACGAAAACATGGATATACAATAAACCGACCGAACATGATATATAAATCAGTGTGATGTCGGTATACCTCCCCCAAGCTTAGACTTTTGGCCTAAGTGGAGATCAATCATGGCGCGTGAAGTATCCCCACTGTAGTGGGTCGTCCCTCGCATGATCATACTCGGGCGCCCAAGAGGAAGATGAAGCAGCGGGCGCATAGTCATAACCGGGGTGCTGGTACGGGATCCCCATGGCGTTCGAGGGCTAGACGAAATCACCATTGCCCCGCTCTCCGGCATCCTCCCCTTGTTGGGAGTGGTGCTCAATGTATGTGTCCAGCTCACTCTCAGAAAGCATCCATCCTTGCCTGCCATTAAGATTAAACAAAAGAGGTGCAGGCAAAAGTACTTTCCTAACAGTTTTAGTAAATCTCCACCTCGATTGTTTGGAGAAAGTTATTTAAAAAGATAAATTATGCAAGTGAGCATGGTTAGAAAGAAACTTATGTTGAACCATGGAAACAAGGTCCAACCTCTCTAAAGGAAACTGCAGGTCTAGAGGGTGTGGCTCCAAACCATGAAACGCTAGCAAGCGCGAGGCAATAAGACCTTCACAAATTCCGCCCTTCTCACAGTTAAGTGAGAGACGGTAAGCAATTAAAGCGCCAAAGTTATAAGACCTATTGTAACATCCCAACTTTGCTACATTAGGGTGTTGGTG
This sequence comes from Alopecurus myosuroides, assembly GCA_028641055.1. Classification (NCBI taxonomy): domain Eukaryota; kingdom Viridiplantae; phylum Streptophyta; class Magnoliopsida; order Poales; family Poaceae; genus Alopecurus; species Alopecurus myosuroides. The sequence goes on along the minus strand of CM054057.1, from coordinate 268,271,709 downwards.
TGTTTTTGGCATCTCATACATGCATGAAAACTTTGGTTACAATTTTGCATTTGAAAATAACAAATGAAATGACCAAAAATCACTTAAAGTGGTTCCCCAAAATTTTGTTTTAAAAACAAATTCAATTTGGGAAAAACAAAACATGGTTTTGTTGGAAATTTCACAAGGTTTCCAAAAATGTATTTTTTTTTTGCCAAATTGTCTGTTTGCAAAAAGGCCCTCAAAACAAGGTTTTCTGTTCTGTTTTATAAAGGAAAAGGACCTCTCTGTAATATTTCCAAAATTCAGGGGGGTTTCGTAATTTTCTTTTCTTTCTTCTTCTTCCTCGTGACAGAAAGCAGAGAAGCTGCTCGCTGTCACCATGGCCTTCTCCGTTCGACACCTCCTGCTTGCTTCGGTCGTGCGTGGATAACGAGAGTAGGTAGATGCCGTGATGCTCCTCTCCTCCCTCAGTCGCGCTCTCCCTCTCTCTCTCTCTACTGGAGAACAGACCCAAACCCTAACCTGCTGTGTCTGCCGGCCGTCGCTCGCCGCCGTCGTTCCCGGAAACGATTCGACGAGTTGAGGATCCCACAAGCTCCGCCGTCGTCCACTCCTCCAGCTCGAGCAAGCACACGACCCGGGATGCCCTGTACCACGCGAATCGGGCTTCCATCTCCAACTCCGGCCGGCGGCCACCTCGACTGTTTCCGGCGCAACCGTCGCTTCCCCAACCTCCTCGACCCCTCCACTGCATCCCCGGTGAGCCTACGCTCCCTTCGGTGCCCTCACTCGGCCCTCTCCCTCCCCGCAGACGGCTGCCGCCGTGCGGCTTGCCCCGCCGCCGCGGTACAGTTGCCGCCGGCGAACTCCGGTGGCCATGCGGCCATCCGCCGCCACCTAGTGGTAGCACTCAACGCCCTCTACCTAGGCCCCCAATCAATTTCACAAAATTTCCATCGTTGCACTCGAATTGGAGAGAATCAGAGAGGTTCTTCCCTGGGTGATGCAAAGACGACGTCATGCTTGCGTCATAATTCTTTTTTATATATAATTCCAGAAAAATGGTTAATTTTAATAATTCAATAACTTTTGTTTTATAATTCAGAAAAATAAAAGTGAGGTACCAAAATGTTTGGAAAAATAAACTCTATCTGATTATGTCATTTTCACACATGTTTGAGAAAGTCCAAAAATGAGCAGTTATTTAATATTGTTTAATCATTTAAAAATAGAAAAATAAGTTTTTATTCAATAAAATTAGAAAATTAATAGTTATATACCAAATTGCTCAAAATGACAAATGCAATCTGTTTATGATGTTTTCAAACCCATTTGGGCAACTAAAATGGTACTCACTTTCAGAATTTTCTGAATTGCCCCTCCGGGGTCTATCTCGGGCTAATTTCAGTAAAATTGCATAATTGTCATACGAACCCTAGCAACCCTATATTCATGTCTAGGGCTTTATTTCAGTGCATTAATTTGCTCATGCATACATATTGCGCATTGCATCGATGCCATGTTTGATTGTTGTTTTCTCTTTCGGTGTTTTGTTTCCGATCGGTAGAACGTGACTCCGAAGAGAAGGCCAACAAATCCAATGGTGAATACTTGATCCTAACCGACAAGTCAAGCACTTATTCCTGAAGACTTTATCTGGTTTTCTTAAAGCAAGGCAAGCATAACCTCTTATCTGCCCATATATGATTTCGAAAGACTTTTGATTCTCGTACATTGCATTCGATTCCAATGTATTTTGTGTCAGTAGTTAGAGTTCTCCTATACCATGCATAGCCTAATTATCCTGATTCACTACTCCTAGCAGCCATAGGTTTGATTGTGTTCATCGCCAAAGCCTTAAATATGCTGTGCTTAGTCATACATGCCTGTTATCTCTGCTCCATCCGGTTGATGAATCAGAGTTACGAAATGATCTAGTATGGCAGGAAGTAGTGGTAAGTTAAGAGATGTTTGATTAACATAATTTAAAGGTGTGGATGACGAGACCACAGAGGGTCTGTGGTGGTTGTCTCGTTCATGCCCCTAGGAGCGAGTTCTCGTCTTCGAGCCAAGACTGAGCGTGCATCCACACGAGGATTGGATTCCCCTCGGTCTCAACTTGCCTAGTTTGTTCCATGAGTCGCCTAGTTTGGGCTTTCCATTTGGATTTGCGGGGATATTAAAAACGTTTGCAAAACTAGGACGTGTCGGTGTAATAGCCTGTGGCGAGACAGTAGTTGAAGCACCGCTCACAACGATAGAGACCCGGCAGGAGATGGCCACTCCCTATTGGCGGACCATCTCTACTCGGAGCGACTCATGGAATAGGCGAAGCAAGGGAAAGGTCGTGGTCATCCACTCTCTGCCGGCACTTCCCGGACTAGTGCTAACCCGGTGGCACTAAGAGTCGGTTGATCCGTGTGGTTAAAGTTGTACACCCCTGCAGGGTTAAATCTTTTCGAAAAGTTGTGTCCGCGGTTAAGGACGACTTGGTGACGGATTCTTTGATCATAGATAACTTGAACGGAATGACTAAAACTTGCTGATAACGATTGAAGGATGCCTCCTCGGAGATGCCGAGAGGGGTTACCTTGTAGCATGAGATAGTGGAACAACTGGAGGTGGTGATCTTTGAAGCATGATGTGCTGATATGTTTCGGTGGATTAAAAGATGATGATATCAGTAGTTGAGTAGCTTTCTCATCTGTTTTCAAAATACTCCATGAGACGTGCTATTCCTTCCTCGACTTGGAAAACAAAGATGGCTTTACGCAAAATAACCTGCATAACTCTTTCTAAAAGAAGCAGATATATAATAGGTTAATTAAGTCTTGTTGAGTACCTCCCGTACTCAGGTTTGCTTAATTTTGGTTCAGGAGAAGATCTTACTTCGGTAGTGTTTCAACGTGGACATCGACGAGTAGTTCGGGGTTCCTAGGTAGCAGCCTGGAATCTATGGGCTGGGACATCGCCTTATGTTGCGGCCTCTTAGGCCTTTTTGGTTCTTGTTGATTAGCAACATAATTTGCCTTCTGTTGTCTGATGTAATGTTGGGTCGTGTGACCTCTGTTTGTAAGCTATACTCTAGTAACACCTGGTTAATAAAGCTACATGTTTAGCGTACTGCTTTGATCGGTTGTTGGTTTCGAGCTCATTGTTATACAGTTTTGGCTATGCCTGCATAGTTGTCGCAGTCGAGGGGTTGTGGAGCCGATGATCCATGTCCGAGCCCGCATGTCGATGTGATCGGCCTGGGGCGAGGTAACCCCAGTAACCCTCGATTGTTGTTGCACTTTCTGGACACATAGCAGCTCTGTATAACTTTGGTCCCGTTCCTTCAGTTTCATCCGACTCGTGGACGCTTGGGTATGCATAATTGGTTATGACTAGCATGGATACAAGGAGTAGTAGACCGGGGATCCGGACTACGTGCCGATGAATCCGGTCTGCCTGCCGTTGTTTGTTGCGGCCGGGGCTGGTAACCCTGAAGCCCTTGCGAGTCCATGGCTAGGAGCACATAACAGTATGTATATCTCTGGGTTCGGGGTCTGACACCTATCACATCCTAACGCAACTGAAATAAATGCCAAATCATAGACATATACCTTGCTGGCAGTTTTTTTAGCTAGCACACATTTAGAAATAAAATAGGAAAAGTATAGAATGCTAGGGAGTTGAATTTCTAGTATTTTACCACTACCCCCTGTGAAGCTTCTGCCTTGGCAAATCTCCTTATATAATTCCAGCAGTGGTTTAGGCTTCCCTTCTCACAAGTACCTCACTCTGGTACCTTGATAGCTGCAAAAAAATCACTGAAAGGCAACTTTACAGCTTTATTGTAAATTTTATAGTGGACCATAGGGTTAGTTGACGACCATTTAAAATGAAAATCCTGCAACACGGACATAGTTAGTTTCACATGTTGGATAGGTCCATCCTCAATGAAACGGTCCAAGCCTGCATTATGCACAAGAGTATTGAACTCCTGCAGAATTCCTGTAATCTGCATGAATTCCTGACACGTATAAATTGATGGGAACACTCTTTCTTCACGGTGCACGAGCATGACCTCATGCAACTCCAACTCATGCTGGTTTAGTTGATGAACATTGTGCTCCATCCCTGAAATTTTTCAATAATCATCACAAAAATTAATTTCAAGCAACTATAAGGTGGAAACTACCATAGGGACTTATAGGACTGCTAAACATGCATCAAAACTACATTATTTCTACTCAAATAAAGCATGAAAACTCACATAAGTTGTCACCTACAGTACCAAAATACTCAAGAATACTTCACCAAATAAAATTCTACTTGGATCATCGGAGGAGTCACATACCGGAGATCAAACACACCAAATCTGAGCACAAATGATGGGCTGAAGAAGGAGATCGAAAATCCAGAGGAAGAACAGCAAGAACACGGGTTCCAGGAAATTTTTTCAGTTTGGGAGGTGAGAGAGAAAACTTTGGCAGGGGAGAGACTTAGTGGGGGCCAGGGGGCCCACACCATGTGTTGGCGCCACCAGGGGCAGGCCGTGCCACCCCATGGTGTGCCTGACTGGTGGGTCCCCTTAGGGCCTCCCGGTGGCTCTCTGCCTCATTTTTGACGTAAAAATTTATTATAATTTTTCTGGAAGTTTTCGAGAAACCATATTTCTGAGGTATTTCCAGAATTTTAATAATTAATAAAAAACCAGAAAAACGAAAGTGAAAAGGTGGAAAACAAAACCAAAACCAGGACTATAGAGGTTCTATGACACTCTAATGGAAAAATATCCAAAGAAAACAAAGGTGGTAGTGGTGAAAACAAAAGTATGGGCGGTGAAAACATGCATAACCACAGTAATTAGGGTGAAAACATGATGAAAACGTGAGTATGGATGATGGAAAACATGATTGTACTCAAGTAAAAATGTGATAACAGAAGTAAACATGGTGAAAACATAATGAGGAAGGTGAAAACATAGTGAAAACATTGTTCTCTTCATTAAAAATCATTTTGTTAACAAGGGTGATCAAGTCTTGTTAGCAGAACGATATTCATATGAAGCAAAACTTTGCTAATAACTAAATAATTATGTTACCTCAACCTTGATAGACATAGTCCCAATCATAATAATTTCATATTCTTTCGGTGGTACTGGAATGAGACAATAAAATTATCCAATCTTGATGGTCTCAATATTTTCAATTGAATTTAAACCATATCTTCTATCAATCTTCTTGGGAAAGTAAAAAATATGATATTTATCATTAACATTAAAGTTACTTTTCCTTGATTGCAATTAGTAACAACCCCTGCAGTATGAAGAAAAGGTCTCCCAAGAATAATAGACATATTATCATCTTCAGACATTTCCAACACAACAAAGTCAGTTAATATCAAACAGTTAGTAGCAACTTGCACAAGAACATTCTCACATATACCAAGAGGAATAGCAGTATATTTATCATTCACTTGCAAAGATATATCAATGTGTATAGGTTTTTCAAGAGAGAGTTTCTTATAAAGAGAGAAAGGCATAACACTAACTCCGGCTCCCAAGTCACATAAAGCAGTTCTAACATAAATATTTTTAATAGAACAAGGGATAGTAGGAATACCAGGGTCTCCAAGATTCTTTGGAACCTTGCCATTGAAAGAATAATTAGCAAGCATAGTGGAAATTTCCTCATTAGGAATCTTCCTTTTGTTAGAGACAATATCTTTCATATATTTAGAATAAGGAGGCCGTTTAATAGCATCAGTCAAAGGGATTTGCAAAAACAGAGGTTTCATCCACTCACAAAACTTGTTATAATGTTCTTATTCCTTTGATTTGTGTTTCTTATTAGGAAAAGGCATTGCTTTTTGTACCCAAGGCTCTCTTTCATTACCATGTTTATTAGCAATGAAATCCTCCTTAGTATACTTTACAGTTTTTGTTTGCTTTTCAGGTTCGGCTATAGGTTCTTCTTTATCAGAAGCATCACTTTTATCATTACCACTTTCAGTTTAAGCATCAAAAATAGATATACCATTAGGATCTTTAGCGGGTCTAGGAGATTCTACATCATTTTTATGTCTCTTCTTCTTTTTCTTAGAAGGAGAACTATTTTTTTTAGGTTGCTGAGAATCATGTTCAATTCTTTTAGGATGTCCTTCAGGATACAAGGGGTCCTGAGTAGAAACACCACTTCTAGTAATTATTTCACAAACATGTTTATCTCTAGAAGCATTAGCTAGCATGTATTTTTGCACTTTAGTAAGTTTATCAATTTGAGTGTGAAACATTTGAAAATGTTTAACAAGCATTTTAACATCATTAGAGGTTCTCTCAATAATACCATGCAAATTATCAATAGCTCTAGAGTTTTCCATAACGTGGTTTTGCACTCTCCTATTAAAGTTGTCTTGCTTAACAACATAATTATCAAATTCATCTAAGCATTTATCAGGTGGTTTCAAATAAATAATATCTCTATTACAAAGTATTGGAGAGAGTGTACCTCAACAGTTGATGGATGAGGAATAGGCTTACATAATTCTTCTATAGGAGGTAACTTCTTCACATCTTTAGATTTAATACCCCTCTCTTTAAGAGATTTCTTGGCTTCCTTCATCACTTCATCATTTAATTCAATCATCCCTCTCTTCTTGGGTGTTGGTATTGGTGTTGGCTATGGTGTAGGTGTAGTCTCAGGTATATTCCAATCATCATTGTTTTTTGCTATTTTAGCCATTAATTCCCCAGCTTCTTCTGGGCTTCTTTTCCTGAAAACACAACCAGCACAACTATCCAGGTATGTCCTAGATTCAACAGTTAGTCCATTATAAAATATATATAGGAGCTCATTTTTAGGTAGTGGGTATCCAGGACTAGCTCTTATTAAAGAACAAAAACTTGTCCAAGATTCAGGCAATTTTTCAACTTCAATTTGCTCAAAGTTAAAGATATCCTGCACAACAGCATGTTGGTCAGTAGCGGGAAAATATGTTTGAAAGAAAGCATTAACCAAATCCATATGATCAGTAATACACCCACGTGACAGATTGTTAAACCAAATTTTAGCTTCATCTTTCAATGAGAAAGGGGAGAACTTGGTAACAAAATAAGTGCACATCTTAGTATCATAAGAAAATAGACTGCTCAAAGATGAAAGCTCATTAATGTGTTCCATAGCACTTTTACTTTCAGTTCCGCAAAAAGGTTCCTTCTCAACAATTAAAATATAAGATAAATATAAAGATAAATCATAATCCTTGTGTATAATGTGTATGGGAGATGTGGCAAACTTAGATCAAGAGATGATTTATATTTCACAGCATGTCTTGCAAGAAGACTGTTAAGAGCACTTGCACCAGTAGTAGCACGAGCTTATTCAATAAAATCATCATTCTTTTCAATATAGGTTTCATCAAGATCATCAATAAGCTCAGTTGAATTGACAGGTGTACTAATATTTTCAACAGAAATTTTAGCATTTTAAGTTTTTTGGATCTAGCAATAGTAGCATCTAGGAAAGGACCTAGAGAACCAGTATCATCAAGCACAGTAGAAGCATCATCAAAAGTATCGGAAACATTCTCAGACTCAGCAGAAGTAACAATACGTGTGTCATGTGGAGGAGTAAGAAGCTTACTCATAACAGACAGTGAATCAAGAGAAGCAGAGGTGTTCAGAGTTGTACCTCTTCTTGTAGTGGATGGTATTACAGGAACTTTTCCATCACGAGTCTTTCCCATGATGAATGGCTTGCAACAAACAATATCATGATCAAGTGAGCAAATAAATAAATTTATGCTCCCCGGCAACAGCGCCAGAAAATAGTCTTGATGACCCACAAGTATAGGGGATCACAATAGTCTTCGAGGGAAGTAAAACCCAAATTTATTGATTCGACACAAGGGGAGCCAAAAATATTTATTAGCCTTAACAACTGAGTTGTCAATTCAGCTGCACCTGAAAGTAGGCTTGCTCGCAACAATTTATCAGTGGTAACAGTTTTATAGCAGCAGTAGAAATAAAATAACAGCAGTAGTAAAAGAGTAACAACAGTAGCAATCGCGGAAAACAACAGTATGGGAAGTATCGTAGGCATAGAGGCAATGGATGGACGGGCGTTGCATGGATAACATAGGTCATGTAATAATAACAACGTGGGCATTGCAGATAATAATAATAAAGGATCAAACATGTAGGAAAACCATAGGCATGTGTTCCAATATAGTCATACGTGCTCGCAATGAGAAACTTGCACAACATCTTTTGTCCTACCAGCCCGTGGCAGAGGGGCCTCTAGGGAAACTACTGGTAATTAAGGTGATCCTTTTAACAAAGCACCAGAGCAAAGCATTAACACTTCGTGAACACACGTGATCCTCACATCACAACCATCACCTCCGGTTGTCCCAATTTCTGTCACTTTGGGGCCTCGGGTTCCGGACAATGACATGTGTAAAACAACTTGCATATATGATCAAGAAACAACATTATACTCATGAAACAATAACATGTTCAGATATGAAATCATGGCACTCGGGCCCTAGTGACAATCATTAAGAATAACAAGTTGCAACAACGGTAGAAAACACTAACAATGGATACTAGGCACTATGCCCTGACAATCTAGCATTATTACATGATTGATCTCATACAATCCCTTCCATCCCTCTCAGCCTACATCGGTGTTTACTCACACATGGACGGGGGAAACATGGATGGTTGATGGAGAAGAGGTGGCGGTGTCAATGGAGATGATCTCCTTCGAATCCCCGTCCCGGCAGGGCGCCAGAACAGGAACTTATGATCCCCGAATCGAGGTTCAGGGTGGCGGCGGTGCTCTGTTGTGTTTCTGTGGAATATGACGAACCCCCTCGTGTTTTAGGTTTACGGGGCATATGTAGTCGAAAGAGGAGTCCGAGGGGGTCCAGGGGTGGCCCACACCACTAGCCGAGGCGGCCAAGGGGGGCGCCGGGGGGTGGTGTGTCCCCCTCCTGGCTCCTCTCCTGGCCCCCTTCTGGCTCCCGGGGTCTTCTGGTGTTTTAAAACCAATGGGGTATTTTCTGAGCATTTTTCCGAAAGTTGATTTTTCTGCACAAAAATGAGACACCAAGGTAATTCTGCTAAAAACGGCATTAGTCTGTGTTAGTGGTATCGAAATCTCACAAGTTTAGAGGAAAACAATAAGAAAAGTGTTCGAAAAAGGAGATACGTTTTAGACGTATCACTAATCCGCGCCCCTCTCTCGAGTTTGAAGGGGTTTGCTACCACTCCAATGAGTGATGGTGGTGCGAGGGTACACGCACGGATCTTCTTCTACTTCTCCTTCCGCTCCACTCTCAATCTCCTCCTCCAGCTTAGGGTCTTGGAGATTATCTTCCATAGGCTTCTTCCCCTTGTTGTTGTTGGCGGAGACCATGGTGCCTCTAAACCTGAGAACAATCCTCACAGAAACAGATCGAAACGAAAACACGACGAGAAAACGATATACGGACCTCGAGGGATCTGGGGGATTATATAGCAAAAAGTTTTATAACAAAAGGAAGGTGTAGGGTGAAAATGGGTTGGAGACGGGCTCCGAGGTGCCCACACCATGTGGTGCTGCGGCCAGGGGTGGGCTCGCGCCACCAGGTGGTGTGGTGTCCTCGGGTACCGTTTCCTACCCTTTTTCGGCTCATTATTTTTCATATTTCTTAAAAACATCAAAAATATAAGTTGGAAACTTAAAAACGAACTTTTTCTTACCAAAACTTTTACCAATTCGAAAACAGACTATGCAGTTTCTGTAATCTTCTCTTTGATGAACACTTCCGGAGCCACCACTTGAATAGTATCAACATATTCATTATAAGAATCTCCAGAAATATAATGTTTGAGTCTTTATCCATTCACCACTTGTGCAGTGTTATGTTTAAGTGAAACAATTTTGATTGCACCCGAGCACCTCTTCAATAACAAAAGGTCCTTCCCATATCGAGAGTAATTTTCCTGCAAAAAATCTAAGACGAGACATATACAATAGAACTTTCTCACCAACATGGAACTCTCTTTTAAGAATTCTCCTATCATGCCATTTTTTAACTTTCTATTTGAAGAGTCTAGCATTTTTATAAGCTTCACTTCTCCACTCATCTAAAGAACTCAAGTCTAGCATCCTTTTCTTACCAACAAGTTTAAAATCTGTATCAAGTTATTTCACTACCCAATAAACATTGTGTTCTGATTCTAAAGGCAAGTGACAAGGTTTTCCATAAACCATTTTATAAGGAGACATACCCATAGGATTTTTATAAGCAGTTATATAAGCCCATAAAGCATGATTTAACTTACTAGCCCAATTTTTCCTAGATTTATTAACAGTCTTTTGCAAGATAGATTTAATTTCTCTATTTTATAATTCTACTTGCCCACTTGTTTGAGGATGCTAAGCTGAGGCAATTCTATTATTAACATCATATTTAGCAAGGGTTTTTCTAAAACCACCGTGAATAAAGTGAGAACCTCCATCAGTCATGAGATATCTAGGCACACCAAACCTAGGGAAAATAACATCTTTAAACATTTTTAATGAGGTTTCACCATCAGCACTCTTTGTAGGTATAGCTTCTACCCAGTTAGTAACATAATCAACATCAACAAGTATAGGAGTATAACCATTCGACGGAGGAAACATACCCATAAAGTCAACTCCCCAACAATCAAATGGTTCAATAACACGAGAATAATTCATAGGCATTTCATTGCGCCTAGAAATATTACCAACTCTTTGACATTCATCACAAGATAAAATAAAATTGTATGCATCTTTAAAAAGAGTATGCCAATAGAAACCTGATTGTAGAACCTTCTGTGCGGTTCTATCTCCAGTCCTTTATAAGCACTACCATGACATTTTCTCAATATCTCTCGATGTTCATGTTCTGGAACACATCTTCGCATAATACCAACTACTCCTTCTCTATATAAGTGTGGGTCATCCCAAAAATAGTGCTTCAAATCATAAAAGAATTTCCTTCTTCGCTGAGCTGTAAAGGTTGGAGGCAAGTACTTGAAAACAATAAACTTAGCATAATCTGCATACCAAGGACTATCTCGCGAGCTTACTTTTATTGCAGCTATTTGTTCATTTGGAAAACTATCATTAATAGGAATAGGGTCATAAGCAATGTTTTCAATCTAGATAAATTATCAGCAACATGATTTTCTACACCCTTCCTATCTATAATATGCAAATCAAACTCTTGTAAAAGCAGCACCCATGTAATAAGCCTAGGCTTAGCATCTTTCTTTTCCATAAGGTACTTAATAGCATCAAGATCAGTATGAATAATAACTTTAGAATCAACTACATAAGGTCTAAGCTTATCACAAGCAAAAACTACAGCTAGGAACTCCTTTTCAGTGGTAGCATAATTCTTTTGAGCAGAATCAAGAGTTTTACTAGCATCATGAATAACATTCAACTTCTTCTATATTCGCTGTCCAAGAACATCACCTACATCAAAATCACTAGCATCACACATAATTGCTACGGGTAAATCCCAATCAGGTGGTTGAACAACAGGAGCAGTAATTAAAGCCTTCTTTAGAGTTTTGGAAGCTTGTTTGCAATCATCATAAAAAACAAAAGGTATTTCTTTTTGGAGAAGATTGGTAAGAGGCTTTGATATTTTAGAGAAATATTTAATAAACCTCCTATGAAACCAGCATGACCAAGAACACTACGAATACCTTTGACATCCCTGGGACAGGGCATTTTCTCAATTGCTTCAACTTTAGCTCTGTCAACTTCAATATTGATACGTCATAAACGTATCCTTAATTTCTGATATTCCATGTTGTTTTCATGTTATTTCCTACATGTTTTCTATACACTTTATGTCATTTTTATTGATTTCCGGGACTAACCTATTGAAAAAATGCCACAGTGCCACTTCCTTGTTTTCTGCTATTTTTTGTTTCAGAAAAGTTGTTCTGGAAATATTCTCGGAATTGGAAAATTCGAAGCCCGGAAGTCTTAGAATTCCCGAAGGTTCCACGAAGTTCCGAAGAGGCCCGGAGAGGGGCCACACCATAGGGCGGCGCCCCTGGTCGCGCCTAGGGGTGGTGTGGACCCCTCGGGCGTCCACCGCCATCACCCTTTCGCCTATATAATCCCCCATACGTGAACCCTAGAGATATACCACTTTTTCTGAGAAACACCCGAGGCCGCCGTCATCGTCATCCCGTGATCGGGAGGGTTCTGGAGCTCTCCCCGGCACCCTGCCGGGAGGGAAATTCATCACCGGAGGGGTCTACACCACCATTCCCTCCTCCAAAGTGATGCGTGAGTAGTTCATCCCTGGACTACGGGTCCATAGCAGTAGCTAGATGGTTGTCTTCTCCCCTTTATGCCTCATGGATAGATCTCGTGAGCTTCCCTATATGATCGAGATCATATTTATGTAATGCTACATGTTGTGTTTGCTGGGATCCGATGAATGTTGAATGTTATGTCTCTTGATTATCAATCTATCATGTTATCTTCATGCATATGTTACATATGATCTTGCATGCTCTCAGTTATTAGTAGATGCTCTGGCCAAGTAGATGCTAGTGACTCTAAGAGGGAGTATTTATGCTCGATAGTTGGTTCATGCCTCCTTTGCATCTGTGCTCGAGTAAAAGAAACGTGACGGATGGAAGATGTGTTGTTTCCATTAGGGAGAAAACAATGATGTTTACTTCGTTTACATTGTTTACATTACACACTTTTCTTACCACAATTATCTGTTGCTTGCAACTTAATACCCAACGTTTGTTTGGATGAAATTCGAAGGGTGGATTATTAGTCATAGATGCAGTTGGATGACGGTCTATGTATCTTGTTGTAATGCCCGCATGAATCACATAGTAATCTTTATATCTTGCATATGCACTACGGTGCAACCTTCATTTATGTCAATTGCCCAGCTGTAATTTGTTCACCACACATCTTATTTATCTTTCATGAAGAGACACGACTAGTGAACCGTGGACCCCGGTCCATTTTCTCATTCTGATAATACACACACTTTTTCCATTGTTTTCCCTCTGCTTCCACTGTTTTCACACTACTGCTACTATTTTCATACTGTTCTCGTACTGTTTTCCACACCATATATTTAACATGTTTGTTATCAGCAAAACCGGTGAGATTGACAACCTGACTGCTTTGTTGGGGCAAAGTTAATTGTTTGTGTTGTGTAGGTTCCACATTGTTGCTGAACCGGTAGTGCGCCCTGCCATCTCAGCTGCATCAACCTTCTAAAGTTACTCATTCCTCCTACTGGTCGATTCAACCTTGGTTTCTTAATGAGGGAAACTTGCTATTGTGCTCTTCATACCTTCCTCTTGGGGTCTCCCAACGAACGTGTGTTACACGCGCATCAGGCATAATTTCTGGTGCCGTTGCCGGGGAGGAAGAGAATTTCTGCAAGGGAAGTCTCTCACCTCCAATATCTTTACTTTGTTTTTGTTTTTCTTTGTTCTTATTCTAGTTGTAGCTTTTATCTTGTTTTTAGTCTTGTTAAAATGACTACTCCTGAGAAAACTAAGTTGTGTGACTTTACTAGCACCAAAAAAATGATTTCATTAGCACACCTATTGCTCCACCTGCTCCTACTGCTGATTTTTATGAGATTAGGCCTGCACTATTAAATCTTGTTATGAGAGAGCAATTTTCTGGTGTTAGTACTGATGATGCTACTGCCCATCTTAATAATTTTTTTGAACTATGTTAGATGCAAAAATATAAAGATGTAGATGGAGATATTATTAAACTGAAATTGTTTCCTTTCTCTTTGAGAGGAAGAGCTCAAGAATGGTTGCTATCTTTGCCTAGAAATAGTATTTATTCTTGGACTATGTGTAAAGATGCTTTCGTTGGAAAATATTATACTCCTGCTAAGATTATATCTTTAAGAAGTATCATTATGAATTTTAAGCAACCTTATAATGAGCATGTTGCTAAACCTTGGGAAAGAATGAAATCTTTAGTAAAGAATTGTCGCACTCATGGACTGACTACTTGGATGATCATCCAAAACTTTTTATGCATGACTGATTTTTTCTTCAAAAAACCTTCTAGATTCAGCTGCTGGAGGAACCTCTATGCCCATGACCTTGGGGGCAGCAACGAAGCTTCTTGATAATATGATGGTAAATTATTATGAATGGCACACTGAGAGAGCTACAACTGGTAAGAAGGTAAATTCTGTTGAAGAAACCCCCTCTTTGAGTGATAGACTTGATGCTATTCTGTCTATGCTTGTGAATGGCCATGCTCCTATTTATCCAAACAATGTTCCTTTAGCCTCTTTGGTTTCTCAAGAAGAGCATGTTGATGTGAACTTCATAAAAAATAATAATTTCAACACCAATGATTATAGGAATAATTTTGGTAGTAAAAATTATAGGCCATATCCTCCTAATAATAATAATGCTTATGGTAAATCCTACAACAGCAACAAAAGTGTACCCTCTGATCTTAAGAACATGCTTAAGAATTTTATTAGTACACAATTTTCTTTCAATAAATCTGTTGAGGAACAATTTGGCAAAATTGATGTTCTTGCTTCTAAAGTTGATAGCTTTGCTCTTGATGTTGATTTTCTTAAACTAAAGGTTATGCCTCATGATGTTAAATAAAGCAAAACTCTAAATGCTATCCAATTCGAATTGATGACAATGTTATGATGTTAGCTGAATTGCATGCTAGAAGAGAAAGAGAAGACGAAATGGCTAGAAAGAATAATATAGATAATGTTTGCACCATTACCACCACTAGTAAAACTGAAGCCTCTCATGCTAGTAAACCTTCTACTATCAATGGTAAAGTAATTGGTTTTGCCAATACTCCCACTTCTGCTATTAAAAATGCAAAATTGCCTGAAACTGCTAAAAATGTTCCTGATAATAGTGCTCAAATTTTTAGAAACGTGGGAGAAAATGGTCCCATTACCTTTGCTAAAAATGATATTGACTTTGATGATTGCAACATAACTGAAGTGATTAAGTTCTTACAAAATCTTGCTAGTTGTCCTAATGGTAGTACTATGAATATGGCTTTCACAAAACATATTACAAATGCTCTCATGCAAATTAGAGAGGATGAATTAAGATGTGAAGCATCTATCCCTAGGAAGCTAGATGATGGATGGGAACCCATCATTAAAATGAAAGTGAATTATTTTTATTGCAATGCTCTATGTGATCTTGGTCCTAGTATCTCTGTTATGCCTAAGAAACTTTATGATATTCTTGATTTGCCACCTTTGGAGCACTGTTATTTGGATGTTCGTCTTATTCATAATGTTAGAAAGAAACCTCTAGGGAGAGTTGATGATGTTATTATCATGGTAAATAACAATCTTGTCCCTGTTGATTTTGTTATCTTGAATATTGAATGCAATGTTTCTTGTCCAATTGTTTTGGGAAGAACTTTTCTTAGAACTGTTGGTGTTGTTATTGATATGAAAGAGGGGAATATTAAATTTCAATTCCCACTCGAGAAATGAATGGAACACTTTCCTAGAAAGAGAATGAAGTTGCCTTTTGATTCTATTATTTGAACAAATTACAATTTGGATGCTTCTTCACTTGAAAACACGTGAATCCACTTTTCTCATCCTAGCTAAAAGGCGTTAAAGAAAAGCACTTCTTTGGAGATAACCCATGGTTTCATTTTTTGCTTTGTTTTCTCTATTTTTTTTGAGTCAAGGGGTTGTATACTTCTGTAGAAACTCCTTTATATATTTATTATCATGTTTTAGTTGTGCCAAGTAAAGTTTCTGACGAGAGTTGGAGTTGGTTTTGGATTTCTGTGCAGGAAACAGATTTCTGTTGTCCACCATAAAAATTTGTGAAAAGTCCAGAAAGATCAAAATGACCCGAAATTGTTTGGGCTTATTCCTCAGATAATTCCGCAACTTTTTAGCTCTTTAAGTTTTTTTATTTGAGCAACATAAGTGCCCCGAAAAAATTCGTCTTTACAGACTGTTCTGTCACATGTATCTATTACTAGTCCTATGGATTTGGTTAATGCTTTCTTTCAAAAATATTTTCTTGCTAGTACCCAACATGCTGTTGTGCAGGACATCTTTAACTTCGAGCAAATTGATGGAGAGAAATTTCCGGAATCTTGGACAAGGTTTTGTTCTTTGATAAGAGCTAGCCCTGGCTATCCATTACCAAAAAATGAGCTCCTAGAAATATTTTATAATGGACTGACTGTTGAATCTAGGACATACCTGAATAGTTGTGCTGGTTGTGTTTTCAGGAAAAGACCTCTAGAAGATGCTGAGGAATTAATGGCTAAAATAGCAAAAAAATAATGATGATTGGAATATACCTGAGCCAACACCTACACCAGAACCAACACCAATACCAACACCCAAGAAGAGAGGGATGATTGAATTAAATGATGAAGTGATGAAGGAAGCCAATAAATCTCTTAAAGAGAGGGGGTATTAAATCTGAAGACGTGAAGAATTTACCTCCTGTAGCAGAATTACGTAAGCCTATTCCTCATCCATCAACTGTTGAGGTACACTCTCTCCAATACTTTGATAATAGATATATTCCCTACTCTAAACCACCTGATCAATGCTTAGATGAATTTGATAATTATGTTATTAAGCAAGACAACTTTAATATGAGAGTGCAAAATCATCTTATGGAAAACTCTAGAGCTATTGATAACTTGCATGGTATTATTGAGAAAACCTCTAATGATGTTAAAATGCTTGTTAAACATTTTCATATGGTTCAAACTCAAATTGATCAACTTACTAAAGTGCAAAAAGATATGCTAGCTAATGCTTCTATAGAAAAACATGTTTGTGAAATAATTACTAGAAGTGGTGTTTCTACTCAGGATCCCTTGTATGCTGAAGGACATCCTAGAAGAATTGAACAAGATTCTCAACAACCTAAAAGTAATAGTTCTCCTTCTAAGAAAAATAAGAAGAGACTTAAAATTGTTGTAAATATCTTAATAGTATATCTATTTATGATGCTGAAGCTGAAAGTGGTAATGATAAAAGTGATGCTTCTAATAAAGAAGAAACTACAGTTGAACTTGAAAAGCAAACTAAAACTGCAAAGTATGACGAGGAGGATTTCATTGCTAATAAACATGGTAATGAAAGAGAGTCTTGGGTACAAAAAGCAATGCCTTTTCCTAATAAGAAACACAAATCAAAGGAAGAAGAACATTATAACAAGTTTTGTGAGTGGATGAAACCTCTGTTTTTGCAAATCCCTTTGACTGATGCTATTAAACTGCCTCCTTATTCTCAATACATGAAATATATTGTCTCTAACAAAAGTAAAATTCCTAATGAGGAAATTTCCACTATGCTTGCTAATTACTCTTTCAATGGAAAGGTTCCAAAGAAGCTTGGAGATCCTGGTATTCCTACTATCCCTTGTTCTATTAAAAATAATTATGTTAGAACTGCTTTATGTGACTTGGGAGCTGGAGTTCGTGTTATGCCTTTTCTCTCTATATAATAGGCTCTCTCTTGAAAAATTGATACACACTAATATATCTTTGCAAATGGCTGATAAATCTACTGCTATTCCTATCGGTATATGTGAGAATGTTCCTGTTCAAGTTGCTACTAGTTGTTTGATATTAACTGACTTTGTTGTATTGGAAATGCCCGAAGATGATAATATGTCTATTATTATTGGGAGACCTTTTATTAATAATGCGGGGGCTATTATTGATTGCAATCAAGGAAAAGTAACTTTTAATGATAATGATTAAGAGGATACTGTTTATTTTCCCAAGAAGATTGATAGAATATATGGTCTAAATTCAATTGAAAATATTGAGACCATCAAGATTGGAGAATTTTATTGTCCCATTCCAATGCCACCAAAATAATATGAAATTAATATGATTCGGACTATGTCTATCAAGGTTTAGCTTCATATAATTTTTTTTTGTAACAAGACTTGATCACCCTTGTTAACAAAATGATTTTGAATGAAGAGGACAATGTTTTCACTATGTTTTCACCTTACCCATTATGTTTTCACCAAGTTTACTTATGTTATCACCTTGATAATTTAGTATAATCATGTTTTCCATCATGCATAGTCATGTTTTCCTCATGTTTTCACCCTGATTATTGTGGTTATGCATGTTTTCACCAACCACATTTTTGTTTTCACCACTTCCACCTTTGTTTTCTTTGGTTACTTGCCTTTTGGAGTGTCATAGAACCTCTGTAGTTCTGGTTTTGTTTTTGTTTTCCACCTTTCCACATTTTCTTTTCTTGGTTTTATTTAATTATTAAATTCTGAAAATACCTCAAAAATAAAGTTTCTCGAAAAATTCCAGAAAAATTATAATAAAATTTTACATAAAAAATGAGGCAGAGAGCCACCTGGGAGACCCCAAGGGGACCCACCAGTCACGCAAACCATAGGGGGCGCGGCCCGCCCCTGGTGGCACCTGGGCATGGTGTGGGGCCCCTTGGCCCTCCACTAACTCTCTCCCTGCCAAATATTCCTCTCTCACCCCACAAACTCAAAACATTTCCTAGAACCCGTGTTCTTGATGTTCTTCCTCCGGATATTTCGATCTCTTTGCTCAGCCCACCATTGTTGCTGAAATTTGGTGCATTTGCTCTCCGGATGTGACTCCTCGATTATCCAAGTACAATTTTGTTTGGTGGAGTATTTCTTGGGTATTTTGGTACTGTAGGTGACACCTTATGTGAGTTTGCATTCTTGATTTGAGTATAGATAATATAGTTTTGATGCATATTTAGCTCTCATATAAGTCTTTAGGGTAGTTTCCACCTTGTAGTTGCTTGAAAATCAATTTTTGTGATGATTGTTAAAAAAAACAGAGATGGAGCACAATGTGCATCAACTAAATCAGCATGAGTTGGAGTTGCATGAGTTCATGCATGTACACCGTGAAGAAAGAGTTTTTCCATCGATCTATCCCTGCCAGGAATTCATGCGTGTTACGAGAATTCTCAGGATTTCTATACTCTTGTGTATAATGCAGGATTGGACCGCTTTATTGAGGATGAAGCTACCCAACATGTTAAGCTAACTATGTCTGTGGTGCAAGACTTTCACTTTAGATGGTCTTCGACTAACCCTATGGTCCATTACAAAATTTATAATAAAGCTGTAGACTTGCCTTTCAGTGATTTTTGTGCAGCTATCAAGGTGACACAGTGGGGTTCATGTGAGAAAAATAAAGGGAAGCCTAAACCACTTCTGGACTAATATGAGGAGATTTGCCAAGGTAGAAGCTTCACAGGGGAGAGTGGTAAAATACGAGAAATTCAACTCCCAAGCATTCGATACTATGCTTGTTTTATTTCTAAATGTGCGTTAGCTAGAAAAACTGCCAACAAGCTATCTGTTTATGATTTGGCTTTTATCTCAGCTGCCTTAAGACGTGATAGGTCTTATAACTTTCATGCTTTAATTAATAACCGTCTCTCACTTAACCGTGAGAAGGGCGGAATTTGTGAAGATCCTATTGCCTCACGCTTGCTAGCTTTGCATGGTGTGGATCCACACCCTATAGACCTGCAGTTTCCTTTAGAGAGGCTGGACCTTGTTTCCATGATTCAACATAAGTTTCTCTCTACCCATGCTCACCTTAACAATTTGTCTTACATAATAACTTTCTCCAAACAATGTGGGTGGAGAGTGACTAAAACTGATAGAGTAGTACTTTTTCCTACACCTCTTTTGTTTAATCTTAATGACAGGCGAGGATGGACACTTTCTGAGAGTGAGAAAGACGCATACATTAAGCACCACCCTAGCATGGGGAGGATGCCGGAGAGGGGGCGATAGTGATTTTGTCCAGCCCTCCGACACTGCGGGGATCCCATACCAGCACTCCGGTTATGACTATGCGCCTGCTGCTTCATCTTCTTCTTGGGCGCCCGAGTACGACCATGCGAGGGACGACCCACCATAGTGGGGATACTTCCCGCACCGTGATTGATCTCCACTTAGGCCAAAAACCTAAGCATGGGAGGAGGTACACCGACATCGCACTCATCTTTATATCATGTTTCCGTCGGTTCTTTGTATATCCATGTTTTTGTTTCTTTGGTTTGTTTTCGTTTCTTTCGTTCTCTTTGCTTTTGTTGTTTTGTTCTTGCTTTCCTAAACACAAAAGGCCAAAAATATTTCTGTTGTTTCTATTTATTTGCTTGTTTAGTTTCTTTTGTTGGTTTGCTTTCTTTTCTCGTTTCAGTTTAGTATTCAAAAATCCAAAAATATTTTGCTTTGTTTGCTTGTTTCCTTCCGTTCTTGTTTTAATTCCAAAACCCACAAATATTTGTTGTTCTTATTTGGTTTTTGTAAAGTTTGTTTCAGAGTTCACCGGACTTCCGTGTCTCCTTTTGAGCTTGGTTATCATTCTATATTATTCAATCCACAAGTGAAGAGCAATAATGACAATTTACGGTGATTCAAGTTGTGGTGAGAGGCTGGTATGAACTCAATTTGTTTTATTTTTGTACATATACTCATCCATGTGAACATGCTTAGTTCGTCCATGTAAGGTGTATGTTATTTAATTGATGCTGAGTAGTTCGTGCTCTCACATGTTTAGTTCCAACTTATTAATATAAGATACCATGTCTTATGAATGTTTGCTTGCATTGTTTTATTCATAGAAGGGTATGACATTGTGGTATCACCCTCTGATTGTTTCGCTTGAATCGACTTGGCACATGCTCACGCATGCATACGACTAAAAAAAGTCAATTAAGCCTCGATGATTTATTTTGCCTCGGAGTATTTGTATCACTTTTATGCCCATGTTAATTTTCTTTTGTCGCAAGCATGATTATGACAGTTGTTGCTCTCTTCATTGTCGCTCCCCGTCTGTTGCTGGCCTTCACCTGTACTGAGTATGATCTCTACTCGTGCATCCAACTTCCAAAAATCAAAGTTTGCCAAATGTGTCCACCATACCTACTTATATGTGGTATTTAACCGCTACTCCAAGTAAATTTCTCATGTGCTACCTCTAAAACTTTACCATCCGAGTTTTTTTTGGAAACTTTAAAAAAAACTAAAGTTTAAAACTTTTTGTGTTGTTAATAAAAGCCACCAAAATTAAATAAATTTCAATCACAAAATAACTAATATGACTTTTCAAAGTAGCTGTAATTGCTAATCCAAATAAAGCTCTATTTTTCTAAACCCTCAAAATCACTTCTAACACATACATTTGCACGGTAATTCACAATATTTAAAAGCAAGATTTATTCCATAAAATGATTTCGATTAAACTATTATTTTGAAAATGTTTATGTGGAATTTCAAACAATAGGATTATAGACCTTGATGATATTTTGGTCTTCTTAAATATTTTCAAAGACCAAACATAAGATAGGCATATGTTAATGTTTGATCACGTTTTAGATAATTTAAAAGGTTTCAAAAGATTATTTTGTATGAAGATACTACTAATGTGTTTAAAATAAATATTATAATGTATAGTATTTTCTAAAAATTTGTTGAAACCAAATTGGAACTATTTTGGAAATAGACACAGATGCCTATTTGTAGTTAAAGTGATATTTAAATTTTGTCAAATTTTAAACGATTAAAATGTTAAAAAATATGTGGTAGTTTCATAGATATTGTTTTTACAAAACTAATGCAATTGGATTTGTTTATTTTGGAGCCTTTATTCAAAAGATATTAATAAAAGAATCAAACCAAGAAAATAAAAAGGAAAGAAAAAAGAAATGGGCCGACCTATTCAGCCCATATGCAAATGCACGTGAACATGTGCCTTGCGGGAAAAAATGAATCGCTGACATCAGCGATGATGTCAGCATGTTCAGTAAGAAAAAAAAGCAAACACATGCACACACGCAACATGCTACGTATGCATGCGATGCATGCACGGGCTCGGCTGGGCCGGCCGGCCTTTTTCACGCACGCGCGTGTTGCGTGTGCACCGTCTGTGCTCTATTTAGTCCCATATTGCCAATTTGCAAACCTCGCACCCCACCTCCCACCTATATAATGCCACCAATGGGTTAGGAAAAAATCACAAAAATAAATTCTGGTTGAACCATTTATTCTGGTTTGACTAGAATGAAATAATTAATTTTTTTGGTGGGATTTCTTATTATCTTTTTTCGGCGGCGTTTCTCACACGACGAAGGTACCATGTAAACTCGCTTTTGTACGTATATTTGTAGAATACATGTTTTAGTATATTTGAGGCCGCGAATTTAGTTTCCGTAGTATTAGACTTATTTTCTTAATATATATTTTATTTTAACTTTAGGCTAGTGTAATATTTATCGTACGTACACTGGGCGACGTAAACTAGACAAAGACACGTTATAGCCGTAGCCACACGATTTTGATCCTACGATCACAAATAGATCACCTAATCTATTTTTACCAGCCAATCACGTCATGCCTTATAGTCCAACCCCAAATAGAAAATTCGTGTGCTAATTTACATAAAAACCTCTACAACTTATAACATTCATAACTTTTTAACCGTAAGGACAAATTTAGCAAACTTAGACTTTTTGAAAAGCCCTTAACCTGTAGAATCTTATAGCATTGTTTATTTTCAAATTTAACTATTTAAAATTTATTCAAATTCAAATAAATCCATTTTGAGTAATTTGACCTAGTTTAAATTTAGTAAATAATCTTAACACGATTCCTTCTACAAAAAAGTTCCATTTAGTTACCTTGGACCAGAGAGCCAATACCTAAGCCATAAGGGAAATAGTGAACATATTCTATGTAATCTTGGCATAAAATCCTCCCTAGTGTTTGCTACCAACTGAACATGATATGATGGTTGTTAATCGCTAATACCCAATTGTGGTGTGATCATTTGGATCAAGACCAGCACCAAGTATGTATCAATCACATGCTATAAAAACAAGTGAACATGAAAACCTTATACCAAAACCATATTCAAATTTACAAGTCATGTTCTAAATTTAATATAACCCTCATACTCAAATCATGATGTGAATCTTGTTTATCATGGTTTGCATCTAGAACCCATGTACCAAAACCTTGTATGATCATTGTGATCGGAGGCCAACCATTTGGATCCTTGGAACAACCCTACTACTTATTCAAGTTTGAATTGTTTCAATTAGAATTTGACCAACCATCGACCCAAATAGCAAACTCAACTCTGTCATAATAATTCTTTTGCATTTAATTGTGTGGTGTGTCTAGACTAAACTTAACCAAAATGGAAATTATAACCCAAACACTTTAGTCCTTTTGTTAATAAAATTAATTGTTCAACCTTAAACACCACTATTACATCCACTCATTGTGCAATTAAGTGATGTGATAGCTCTTTACTAATCTAAATGAACTCTTGGAACTTCCTTGACAAATAGTAACCACTTAAGTTTGAATCCTTCAAACTAAACCCTTGTATATAAAAGAATACATTCAAACTAAACCCTTGTCCATATAAGAATACCCACCAACCTAATCATAATTCTTTTTGCATATCGAATTATGTGAAAATCTCTAGCCTATCAATGAATAACGTAAATCAACCTTCTTTTGAAAACATTTCTATGCTTGTTTACCTTTGTATGCACTGTGTTTTTGAGTGACTTGTTGATTTGTATGTATTTGTATTGTTTAGATTGTACGGAGAGGAACGTTCTATTTATGAAGAGAGTGTGATTCTACACCAATTTCAAAAAGGCAAGTGGCACACATGATCCTACTATTTTAATATATGCATTAGAGTTTTATTGTAGCTATGCATTAGTAGGAGTTGTGTGTTATCGCTATGCTAGATTTCTTCACTAACACCCAAGTGGAGTAATCATATGTTATCCCTAGATGTAGCAATCCATATGTTAGACAAACACCGTAATGTTAGATTGCTTAGCCATGCTTGTAGTTATTCGTGGTTGGGATTATTATCATGTTATGATGAAAATCGTTATTTTAATTGCTTATGAAAACAACATGGTAATTAATTAACCACTGGGCGGATTGCTAGCATGTCATCAGAGTACAAATTTTGGTGGGGACCGCCGCCCAGTATCTTGAGATTATGTTTAGTTTCTGTATGTAGTTGTTTCTTGTGTGCAGCCGTGTTTCATATTAGTATGGGCTAGACAGAATTTGTAGGGTGTGGTGACTCGAACCCAACGTGTCCAGAGATGTAGAATAGTAGTAGGATGGTCCGGCTCGTGGAGGGTTTGGGGATCTACTTCTTATGAATTCTGGCTTAATCTTCTTTCCTTCCATGTTACTAATGGTGTATGATGGTGTTTGGGGTCGATTAGGCAACACGGGTAAAGGGCACAAACCTCGCGAGGGTTAAAACTAAGATCTTAGCCGTGTTCCATTGGTTAGGGACAATTCAACAACTAGATGGGAAACATGACATATCTCGTTCATCTTGTTTTATTTATTACTACCAATTTGACTATGGGTTATTGGAGAAGTGCCTGATGGTGTTTCAGCGTGCTAATCCAAAAAAAGGGTAGGAGCACTTTTGCTATCAACCAAAGCGTCCGATTATGTAGGAGCACTTTGCTATCAACCAAAGTGTCCAATTATGTGCAAAATTACTTTCTATTAAAAGATAGGACAAATGCATTTATGCAAAATAGCCTACAGCTCCACTCAGACAAATATGCATGTAGTATAGTCTTGCCATTTATATCCACCATAGTGTCACTTGCCAATAAATTAAACTGTATTGACTCCCTTGTGGCTGCATATTCCAACGTGCAGATGGTTTCGATGACAGTGAGGATTTCGTTTAGGTTCTCGAGTCTACAACCAACATGTTTTGCCTGTGGCACATGAAGAGGATGAGGCTCATTGATGTACTATATTTTCCGCTGCAGAAGTTTGTATTTACGCTAGCCTTGAGCTATGCAAGTTGTAAAACCATTTTGTAAAGTCTGGATCATGCGATATAATAAAGATGTTGACGAATTTGCATGATATTTCATCTTGTACTGTGGTGCTAGCAATTGATCCAGGGACTAGCACGGTAACACAAGGGTTCTTGCCTTTAATAAAAGGTGGAGCGCTACAAAAACCGTCAAAAAATTATTCATGTTTTGTGCCCCTGTTTTAGCTCATGAGGACGTGAATAGAGAATCTTTATCGCACTTGTTGATTGGATTTCACACCCTGGACTAGTGGCTTCATCCTCTTATCCAAATGATAGAACAGCCGGCAGCGGGGTGCCCAGCCCGAAATTAATACAGCAAATTCTCTTCACTATTTTTGCCCCTAATTTATTAGTCAAAACATAATTGTGTAAACAAAAGAGAAAGAGGGATGACCTTCTACCCAGATGTGTCCTTCTATGGGAGTCGCTCTTGTGAAGTATAGTTGGCTTGTGACGTACTGTATTGTCTGTTTACCATTCGTTGACATAAGCATACACCTCTCTAAAAAATGTTTTCAATACCTCTGTTTAATAAAATAAAAAGCTCTAGCACATGAGCTAATCCCTGCTTCCCTCTGCGAAGGGCCTTTCTTTTATTTGTTATGTTGAGTCTTCACCTTCTCACTTTATGCACCTTCTTGAGAGCATGGTTGTCATTCTTAGTGTAATATGTTTGTCCCAAAACACAGTTGATTGTGGTATAACTTTGATGCTTGTATCTTTGATATCTTTGATATATTTAATTCTAGTCTTCATTTGAACTTCAGAGGTGCCCTAGCATTTATATTTTTCTCCATTGTTAAGGGCAAGTGAGTAGACTTTATTATACCCTGTTATGAGCATTGCAACCCTGCATATTGATATACTTCGTGTTGTTTATTATTAGTTTGTTGTCATCTCTTCATGGTTTGCATAACTGCTAGGTGAATTTTATCTTGCATACATTTTATTATGAATTGCCTCAACGCTTGATCATATAGTGAGTATATTTACATCATATGAACAATTGTGTTCGTAAAAGTCTTTTATCGCACTCAGTTGTCACTGAATTTGTTGAGGACAAGCAATAAGCTAAGCTTGGGGAGTTGATACGTCCAAAACGTATCTCCTTTTTCGAACACTTTTCTTATTGTTTGCCTCTAAACTTGTGAGTTTTGGATACCACTAACACGGACTAACGCTGTTTTCAGCATAATTACCTTGGTGTCTCGTTTTTGTGCAGAAAAACCAACTTTCGGGAAATTGCCCGAAAAAGATCCCATTGAGCTTATATCACGAGAAGACCCCGGGAGCCAGAAGGACACTTGGAGGAATGCAAGGAGTGGCCCAGACCACCCCTGGGCGCCACCCCCTAAGTCGCGCCGCCTAGTGGTGTGGGGGCCACCTCCACCCCCTCGGGCTCCCCTTTCACTACATATGCCCCGGAAACCTAAAACGCGAGCGGGGTCCTCATATTCCACAGAAACACAATAGAGCGCCGCCGCCACCTCGAAACTCAATTCGGGGGTCAGAAGTTCCTGTTATGCCACCCTGCCGGGACGAGGATTCGAAGGAGATCATCGCCATCGACACCGTCACCTCTTCTCCATCAACCATGCATGTTCCCCCGTCCATGTGTGAGTAAACACCGTTCTAGGTTGAGAGGGATGGAAGGGATTTGTCGTGGGATAATCACGGCAGACGTTACCGGGGGTAACTGATCTTGGGGCAAGACAACACAGGCGTTTGGGAGAGGGTTTAGCTCAGAGGAAAACATGATGGTACTCGATCAGGTAGCCGGCAATCAAGTCGCCGAGTCTCCGATCTCGATATATTAACTCAACTCACGGGTTACACTGGATGCTCGATATCAAGCGATGTTGTTGGAACTCTTAGATCTCCTCTAACTAGACCTAGGGGCGGGTTTATAAAGCACCCGGACCCCTTGGCTTGCCCTCCAAGGCGCACCTTGAGTCCTACCCGGTCACTGCATATTAAACCCTAACTTTCCTTACCGTAACCCACAATCCGGGTTACGAGGCCTACAATCTTGGGCCTTCTAGAAGTTCTTTTATCCTCAGCCGGATCTCGCGCAGCGTCCTTGGGGCCGAATTATACCTTGGAGTTGGCCTACCGGGTTATTATCCCTCCATCAGTAGTCCCCAGAATAGCTTGGGCTTCATAGGATCCTCTTTGAAGCGCACGCTATTCCCTGCAAATTTATCAAACTTACAAGTTCAATGGAGGCCGGGTTAATTAGCTTTGATAAGTAGCTAGGCCTAACTCCACGGTGGCCATATAGTAACCCGACTTTCTCCAAGTCTTTACTTGTCTCTCCGGGTCAGCACCCTGATAAGAATGTTAAAGATCCGGCTAACTTTACTCGATAATTGACCCTAATATTGCAGAGAAGATCTCATTCTTGTTTCCGTCCGGATATCTCGTTTAGCACTCAAAGCACACCCCACAGAATCCAGGCAAATAGCCGTTTAACCCGAAATTTCCGGCTGCCAACCGTTGAGCTAGGTTTAGCCGCCCACACCCTTATAAATAGGCACTTAGGAGCAAATCCAACCCCAACGGCTCATTTTCCCCCTTTCTTCTTCCTCCTCGCCTCCGCGCCCAAGCTCACAGAGCATCGCCACGGAGACCTCACGCGCATCACCAGAGCCAATCCGCCGCCGGTTGCGCTCCGCCACGGTTCGCCCCGTGCCGCCGCCAAGATCCGCCGCCGCACCCCCGACCTTTCCGCCGGGAATCGCAAAGGGACACCAAGCTTGTGCTATTTGCCTCCGTCGGGCTTCACTTCGATCTCCTCCAGTAAGTCTCTCATATCTATTAACTTGCCCTTGCAATTTCTCGATTTACTTCAGATTGGATCTAAGTCAACCCGCCGGTCATTTTTCTGGTCACGCCGAATTAGGTCGCTCAAATTCATTCTAGCTCATCCAACGGATTGAATATAGACTTTACTTCACTCCCCCACTGCCTGTCGCACCCGGACTTCTAGAGGATACTCACCGTACGAACTGAACAGTATTTTGATTGGATTACGGGGCTTACCGGCACCCGCATCTCTTACGAGTAGGCCAACACTTATGTGTGACAACCAATCTTTACTATTCACCATCGATGTAAACTATCCCGTAGAAATCAGGACACTACCATTGACGTACTTCATACCATACACACATGGTACGTCAACGGCTTTGAACAAGATGATAACACAACATATCTCTAAGACACAAAAGATTGAAATAAGGTGCAAATAGCTCTCACTAGAGCAGAGATAGCAAATACAATCATCCAGAGGACACATGTCCCAACATAACATCATTACAACTCAGCGGAAGCATTCAAGGGGTCTGAGTACAGACAAATCCAAATAGGCTTAAGAAGCCGGGAATAAAAAGAAAACGGAGCCCATCCACGATGTCTCGGATCCTGCCCGGGTCCGCTACCTACTCGTCAGCAGCCTCGTCAAACTCCACGTAGTAGCCGTCACGGGGATCCTCGTAAGCGTAGTCTGCGAAAACCACAGCCCCAAAGGGGTCAGTACGTAAACGTACTGGCAAGCAAGACTCACAGTTCACCAAAGTGTAGCCCGTCAACACCAAGCACAGATGCCTTGGGATCAACGGAAGAAAAGGTATAAAAGATGCTGCAACTGGCTGCACTAACCAACTACAGAACATACTACAACTTCCGGTCTAACAGAAAGGGATAAGATAACGTATCGTAACCAACTACAACTAGCCACCAAACAAACCCGTCCTGGACCTCGCCCCTTATCCAAAGAAGCAATCCGAGGATAACTCACGCAGTTGGATTAATGATGGATCAAATTGTTGTGTCAATAAGCCTATTACTAGTCAAGTTATCATTAGTTAGGTGTAAGTTGTTCTGAGTACTTGTTAGCCAGTACTTTCACCAAGTCAACCATAACCGCGGAAAACACGGCTTCTCGAGAAGATTTATCCCTGCAGGGGTGCACCAATTTGGCCGTACACGTAAGAAAACCCGCCAGATGGGAATGCCTTTCCCACCAAGCGGGGCACTCAACACAACTCAACTCTTCTTCGCATCAAGCCCAAAGCACCACGTGCTGTGCGTGCGCGGCTAATCGAGCCCCACGAAGAAAAGGGGACCCTCATAGCACTGGAAGACCACGCCGCCCTAAATGCCGACTACAAAAGTTCCACCCTGGCCTCGGGTTCGTACCTGCATATGCGTGCATCAAATGGAAAGCCCGAACTAAGTGTGGTGATTTGGACGAGATGCGAATCGAATCAAATTGAGGGGGGCGCCCATACACGCTTCCCACATGCGGATAGTGCGCTCATCATGGATCAGTAGACAAGACCCTTTTCCTATTAGGGTCGACACTAGCAGGCCTCAAAACCACGCCGGGCCTCCTGCCGGTGCCTTATCAGCAAATTATTATTACCTCAAATAAACAGGTTGTTGTTTAACATCGAGCCCCAGAACATAATAGAATATGACAACAGAAAGTAACGGGTAACAGACTCGAGCAAAACAACACTAAGCATGCTAGTAAGACACGGGCCCAAGCAACAGGGTTATAGGACTGGAGGTGTGGCAATATCAGGGGTTAGGGTATCATGTGATAGGTTCGTAACAGAAGCAACGATACATATGGCTAGCAGAAATAGACAACGAAAAGTATCGGTAACCAATGTTTAAAGGAACACAATGGTTCATGTGAGTGATAACTTGCCTGCAAACTCAGTAGCCGGGTACTGGGCTAGATCCTCAGAAGGGGTGTCGTAAAGATCGTCGGTCTCAACGTCGTCGTCTATCCGAGAAGAAGCAAACAAACAATACAGGAAAAATAATCAATCAATATCATGGCATAGTGCACAATCATGGGATGATGCATGTCAAGTTAATAGATGCATCAAAATAAACTAATTGACATGCTAACACAATTTAAATGGACACATATGCAATTTTGAGTTCCATATGAAAAGCCCATGGATTTTGGTTAGATTGTTTGTTTTCCAACTAATCAACAGGTGCCAGTGGTTTAGTATGATGCATGCATGAGGAAAACAACAAAATAACAACAATAGCACCAATTTAAAATAGGGTTTACCAATTTAGAAATTTATTATCAAGTTAGGGAATTTTTGGTTCCTTAAAGGGATTACACAAATAGTTGTTGTTTTCACCAATTTAATTTGTGCAAAATAAATAACAAAATTCATATTTGAAAAGATCATAAAATTTTGGGTGGATTACATGTTTCAAATATTGAAAAAGGAATTTGGATGAATTTATTATGACTTAAACAATATTAAATAAGTTTTAAATGAATTTAGAACAAGTTTGAATATTATTTGAATTTTATTTATTCAAAACATAAATTCAAACACACATTTGAAAAGTTTATACTTTGGTGGTTTGAAAACATATTTTGCATGTACAAAAATAATTTAAGTTGAGCAAGTAATGATTTTAGCAATTTTAAATGGTTTAAATAAGGTTTAATTTATTTAAACAATTTAAATTATTCAAACCATGAAACAAAATTTATATTTGAATAGGTTATTTGAAATAGCATTAAAAACAAATTTAATTTGCATGATTTGGATTTATTATGATGTAGTTATGCAATTTAGCAAATTACAATTGAATTATTTGAATTCAAATTTGAATTGCATTTTGAAAATTCAAAACAGGAAACAAAAGGCATAGTTGGATAGACAATTTAATTTAGCACAACAAACATGTTTAGATTTTATTATTTAGAGTTATAGATTAGAAGTTATTAAGGTTTTCATTTTAGGGACTAATCTGCAATTTTAAAAGGATTGGTTTTTGAAACAGAAACGTGTTAAAACATTTGTTACCGTGCAGTGGGCTAGCCACAGCCACTGCACGTGGGCCTGGGGGGACAGCGTGGCATGCGCGTGCTTGCGTGGCCACCAGGGTCACTGACTGGTGGACCCTGCATGTCAGCCACGGAGGAAAAAGGTGGGATTTATTCGCAGCGCGAGGGATCGATCCCTGCACCTCACGCTGCGCGCACACTGCACTGAACCACTGCAGTGTCTTCGTTTCGTTGTCAGTAACAGCGACGCGGAGAGGATAACCTTCAGATCTAGCAGTTAACTGAACTTAACACGCGCGCGCAACTGAACCTAAACTCTGACAGAGAACAAGCGACGCTCGCCGGCGGGGAGCGGTGGCCGTGTTCGATCTGGATGCAGCTGGTGGTGCAAGACGTGTGCAAATGCGTGCGCGCAGAGGGTGACAGAGAGGAGGAGGAGACGGTGGCGCTCACCACCGTTGTTGTGGTTGCAGCGGCTCGGTGACGAATCGACGGCGTCAGCAGCGACAGCTCCGTGGACGGCGGCGACGGTGGGGCGAGTCTCTGTGGCGGCTGCAGTGTCCAATCGGAGGAGGAGGTGGTGGCGAGTCGATCCCAGTGATCAGATCGCGACGAGGGGCCCTGCAACGATGACGACGACCACGGGTTCAGGGATGGCGCCACGGTGGCCGGAGATGTCGATGACCGCGGCGTCAAAACAGAGGCTTACCGAGGCTGAGAAAGTGTTGACGAGGGAGAGGAGGGAACCGTGGTTCGTTTCCCGTAGCTAGGAAGGACGGTGGCGGGCCATGGCGTATGTGGTGGTCGGAGGTTCAGAACGGACGACTCCGGCGAGGTGGTGGCAGAGGGGGAAACGCGGCGAGAGAGAGAAAATGCGGCGGCGCCTCGAGGGGAGAGAGACCTAGGGTTAGTCTAGGGCTGCGCGCTGTGCCCTGGGGTTCTTATAGGGTGCACGGGCACCGGATCGGCCGTCGCTGCGGCACGGCTGCCGCCGTGGCACCGCGCGATGCGCGCCGTACACGATGGTGACGACGGAACAGAACAGAAAAAAAAACGAATCGTTTTTCTGCGTTCAGTATCGGGCTGGGCTGCGTACGGAAAGAAGACGAGGTGGGCTGGGCGCAGCCCACTCCCTTTGGCGCCAAACTCGTTTTAAAATTTTATTTCTCCCTCTTTTTTTTTGCTGAATTAGTAATTGGAAGAAAAGGAAGGGTTTTGCATTAGCAAAAATTTTGGAAAAATTTGGGGGAGTTCATTAGGCCACTAGCAAACAAATGCTAAGCTTTGTTTTCAGAAATTTTGAAATTTGCTTGTTGTTTGAATTTAAACCAAAATTGAATGAATTTCTTTATTAGATGAACATTAATAAAAACACACTTTTAAATAGGGTGACCCCTATGTTAATTATAAACAAAATGAGTTAATTTGTGTTGAAAACATTCATAATTTCAAAGTGGTTCTGTTTGATGCATTTGGTTTGAATTTTAAATGTGATTTGGAATTTAATTGTTTGATTAAAACCATCATTTAAATAAGTGATCATTATGGAATAATATGAAACAAATTGGTTGTTTTTATTTGTGATTTTTATTTCAAATGTTGTAACAGAGCAAGTATGAAACAAAGTTGAATATTGTTTGGAAATTAAGTTGAATTCCAAATGTGAAAACAATTAAGAACAGATGCAAAACAAATAGTAAACAATGCAAACAAATAATTAAACATGATGACATGATGCAATACTTTAATTAAACAAGAAACAAAACATTCTTGGGGTATTTTCATACTTGGGATGTTACAAAACGCCCCCCCTTGAAGGAATCGCGCCCCGAGATTCCTACTGAGAAATGAAAAGGTCCGGATACTTCTTGCGAAGATCCTCTTCGGACTCCCACGTTGCCTCTTTATCGGAATGATGCGACCACTGCACTTTCAAGAACTTGGTGCTCTTGTTGCGAGTCTTACGCTCGGTCTCATCGAGAATACGAACAGGGTGCTCCTCATAAGATAGATCATCCTTCAGCTCAATGGAATCATGATCAACTTCACGATCTGGATCTTTGAAACACCTCTTGAGCTGTGACACATGAAACACATCATGCACCTTGGATAGTTTTTCTGGAAGTTCAAGACGATAAGCATTTTCTGCCCGCCTTGAGAGAATGTTGAAAGGACCAATGTATCTTGGTGCAAGCTTTCCTTTCACACCAAAACGATGAGTGCCTCTGAGGGGAGTTACACGGAGATATGCCTTGTCACCAGGTGCATAGATCATATCCCTGTGCTTGCTATCATAGTAGCTTTTCTGACGAGACTGAGCAATCTTGAGATTGTCACGAATGATACGAACTTTCTCCTCGGCTTCCTTAACAATGTCAGGGCCTAGGAGTGAACGTTCACCAGCTCCAGACCAATTGATTGGACTCCTGCATCTGCGGCCATAGAGTGCTTCAAATGGTGCCATGCCTAGGCTTGCCTGGTAGCTGTTGTTGTAGGAGAATTCAGCGTATGGAAGGCAATCCTCCCATTTCATGCCAAAGGAGAGACCACATGCTCTGAGCATATCCTCGAGAATCTGATTGACTCTTTCGACTTGCCCTTGAGACTGAGGGTGATAAGCTGTGCTGAACAGAAGTTTAGTGCCCAATGCATCTTGGAAACTCTTCCAGAAATGAGAAGTGAAGATACTTCCACGGTCTGAGCTTATTTCCAATGGAACACCATGAAGAGGAACGATCTTTGCTGTGTAGAGCTCTGCTAACTGGTTAGCTGAGATTGTTTCTTTGACAGCAAAGAAGTGAGCTACCTTAGTGAGACGATCAATAACAACGAATATTGCATCGTTGCCCTTCTTGGACTTTGGAAAACCAGTGACGAAGTCCATTTCAATCATGTCCCACTTCCACTCAGGGATTTTCAGAGGTTGGAGTAGACCGGCTGTTTTATGATGGACTGCCTTAACACGTTGACAAACGTCGCATTCAGAAACGTATTGAGCAATTTCACGTTTCATGCCAGGCCACCAATACAGAGTCTTGAGATCCTGGTACATCTTTGTACTTCCAGGGTGAATGGAAAGAGGAGTTTCATGAGCCTCCTTGAGAATGATATCTTTGAGACTTTGAACTTGAGGAACTGCAATGCGTCCTTCGAAGAACACAGTTCCTTTGTCATCAACTGAGAAGGACTTGAATTTCTCCTTGCCTTCCTTGATGTGTTCTACCATCTTCTTGATTTCAGCGTCACGAAGTTGTTCAGAACGAATCTTGTCCTCGAGAGTTGGACTGGCTGTCAAGCTAGCAAGGTAACCTTGAGGGACAAGACCAAGGTTCAGCTTCTGGAATTCTTCATGAAGTGGAGGTTGGCTTTCCATGATCATGAGATTATTGCAATATGACTTGCGACTGAGAGCATCGGCCATAACATTAGCCTTGCCTGGAGTGTAAGAAATGGTGAGATCAAAGTCTTTAATATTTTCAATCCATCTCCTTTGCCTGAGGTTTAGATCTGCTTGAGTGAAGATGTATTTCAGACTCTTATGATCGGAAAAGATTTCAGTGCGGTTACCCAACAAGTATTGTCTCCATTTCTTGAGGGCAAACACAACTGCTGCAAGTTCAAGATCATGTGTGGGATAGTTTTGCTCATGTGGGTTCAACTGACGTGAAGCATAAGCCACAACTTGACGTTCTTGCATAAGAACTGCACCTAGACCTTGGAGAGATGCATCGCAGAATATCTGGAAAGGTTTGGTAGTATCTGGGCCAACCAGAACTGGGGTAGAAGTGAGTTTAGTCTTCAAGAGATTGAAACTCTCATCACACTGTGGAGTCCAAACGAACTTCTTGTCCTTCTTTGTGAGATCAGTGAGAGGTTTGGCAATCTTGGAAAAGTTTTGGACAAAACGACGGCAATAGCTAGCCAAGCCAAGAAAACTTCTGACTTGCTTCACCGTCTTAGGAGGTTTCCAATCAACAATTGCTTTAACCTTTTCTGGATCAATGGCTATGCCCTTGGCGGATATGACATGACCAAGGTAAGCAACTTCTGGAATCCAGAACTCACATTTGGAGAACTTGGCATACAGATGATGCTCGCGAAGTTTCATGAGAGTGAGACGAAGGTGTTCTCCATGCTCTTCCTCGGATTTTGAGTAGACCAGAATATCATCGAGATATACCACAACGAACTTGTCGAGGTATTCATGGAAGACAGAATTCATGAGTCTTGAGAATGTCGCCGGTGCATTGGTGAGACCAAAGGACATGACGGTGTATTCATATAGACCGTACCGAGTGGTGAAAGCTGTTTTTGGAATATCTTCCTTTCTGATCTTTATTTGATGGTAACCCATCCTCAAATCCAACTTTGAGAATATTGAGGCTCCAGCAAGTTGATCAAAAAGATCATCGATACGAGGAATTGGATACTTGTTTTTGATGGTTTTCTCGTTGAGAGGACGATGGTCAACCACGAGTCTTTTTGTTTGATCCTTCTTGGCAACGAACAGAGTTGGGCAACCCCAAGCGGAGGAACTAGGTTGAATGTAACCTTTCTCCATGTACATATCGATTTGCTCCTTCAACAATTTCAGTTCAGGAGGAGCTATCTTGTATGGATGCTTAGAGATTGGAGCAGTACCTGGTTCAAGCTCGATCACGAACTCAACTGCTCTGTCCGGAGGCATCCCTGGCAACTCTTCTGGAAAGACGTCAGGGAATTCACAAACCACCGGAACATTTTTGAGCAGAGGTAGAGGTTTAGCATCCAGGGTGTACAGCTGAACATAACTTGATTCATTTGGAGAATAGACTATCTGACCGGAAGGGTGGAACAGAGTTATCGACTTCTGAGCACAATCAATCGTAGCTTTATTGGCCTTCAACCAATCCATGCCCAGAATGACATCAATGTCAGAATTGCCAAGCAGAATGAGGGAAGCAAGGAATATGTGACCTCCAATTAGAATCTGATTCTCATGACTGATCTTGGAAGTTTGCATAGTTGCTCCAGGGGAGTTTACTACTAGCGGGGAACCCAAACCAACAAAAGGTAGTTTAACTGTTGTCGCAAAGATCTTTGACACGAAAGAATGCGATGCTCCGGTATCAAACAACACTTTAGCTGGGTTAGAGTTTACGGGGAATGTACCGAGAACGACGTCAGCAACTTCCTCAGCTTTGTCGGCCTTGATATGATTCACCCTCGCGGTCCTCCCGACAGGCCTGTTGTTGGAGTTGAAGGCTTTAGCCGGGGGAGCACGAACCATTGCCTGGTTGGTGTTGGGGCGAGGAGGTGGTGGAGGTAGCTGCCTCTGAGTGCACTTATCAGCATAGTGTCCAGTCTGCTTGCATTTGTAGCAAGTGACGACACGAGGTGCATCTGGCCTTGGCTGCCCCATTGTCGCACCCTGATTTCTAGGGGATACTCACCGTACGAACTGGGTAGCAGATGCTTGGATTATGGGGCATAACTGCTCCCACGTCCCAGCTTCCTGGTAGGCCTGCGCTTATGCGCGACAACACAAGCCCTGCTATTCCATCGTCGATGTAAACTATCCACTAGAGATCAAAGGCACTACTGTCGACGTACTTCATACCAATCACACATGGTACGTCAACAGCTTTGAACGAAGGATATCACAACAGATCTCTACGACACAACAGATTGAAATAAGGTCCAAATAGCTCTCATTAGAGCAGAGATAGCAAATACAATCATTCAGAGGGCACATGCCCCAACAATTCATCATTACATCACAACGGAAGCATTCAACATGTCTGAGTACAGACAAGAACCAAATAGGCCTAAGAGGCCGGGAACGAAAAGACGGAGCCCATCCACGAAGTCTCGGATCCTGCCCGGGTCCGCTATCTACTCGTCAGCAGTCTCGTCATACTCCACGTAGTTGCCACCATGTAGATCCTCGGAAACGTAGGTCTGCGGAAACCACAGCCCCAAAGGGGTCAGTACATAAACGTACTGGCAAGCAAGACTCACAGTTCACCAAAGTGTAACCCGTCAACACCAAGCACAGATGCTTTGGGTTCAACGGAAGAAAGGGGATATAAAAGATGCTGCAACTGGCTGCTCTAACCAACTACAGAAAATACTACCACTTCCGGCTAACAGAAAGGAGATAAGATCGAGTATCGTAACCAACCTATAACTAACTCCAAACAAACCCATCCTGGATCTCGCCCCTTATCCAAAGAAGCAATCCG
Source organism: Alopecurus myosuroides (assembly GCA_028641055.1). NCBI lineage: Eukaryota > Viridiplantae > Streptophyta > Magnoliopsida > Poales > Poaceae > Alopecurus > Alopecurus myosuroides. The sequence goes on along the minus strand of CM054057.1, from coordinate 268,234,726 downwards.
AGGATAACTCACACAGTTGAAATTAAAGGTGAATCAAGTTATTGTGTCATCAACCTATTACTAGTCAAGTTATTAATCATTGGGTGTAACATGTTTGATCATTATGTTTAAGTTGTCCTGAGTACTTGTTAGCCAGTACTTTCACCAAGTAATCCATAACCGCGGAAAACACGGCTTCTCGAGAAGATTATCCCTGCAGGGTTGCACCAATTTGGCCGTACACGCAAGAATAACCCGCCAGATGGAAATGCACTTCCACCAAGCGGGGCACTCTACACATCTCAACTCTTCTCCGCATCAAGCCCAAAGAACCTTGGGCGCACGGCTAATCGAGCCGAGAAGAAAATGGACCCTCATAGCACTCTAAGAACGTGTCCCCCTATATGCCGACTACAAAAGTTCCACCCTGGCCTGGGCTCGCAAAATCATGCATGCGGCAAATGGAAAACACGAACTAAATGAGGCGATTTGGACGAGATGCGAATCGAATCAAATTGAGGGGGGCGCCCATACTCGCTTCCCACATGCGGTTAGTGCGCTCATCATGGATCAGTAGACAAGACCCTTTTCCTATTAGGGTCGACACTAGCAGGCCTCAAAACCACACAGGGCCTCCTGCCGGTGCCTTATCATCAAATTATTATTTAACAATAACATTAGCATGATTGATTGATTGATTGATTAAACATCGAGCCCCCGGAACATAATGAAATAGTAACTGAAAGTAACGGGTAACAGACTCGAGCAAAACAACCTAAGCATGCTAGTAAGACACTGGCTCAACCAAAGGGGTGATAGGAGTGGAGGTGAGGCAATATCAAGGTTAAGGGATTCATGTGATGGGTTCGTAACAGAAACAACTACTACTAAGGCTAGCAGAAAAGGAACAACGGAAAGTATCAGTAACCAATGTTGAAAGGAACACAGTGGTTCATGTGAGTGATAACTTGCCTGCAAACCCAGTAGCCTGGTACTGAGCTAACTCCTTAGAAGGGGTGTCGTAAGTATCGTCGGTCTCAACGTCGTCGTTTATCCGAGAAGAAGCAAACAAACAATGCAGAAAGATAAACAATCAATATCATGGCATTGTGCACAATCAAAGATGATGCATGTCAAGTTAATGGTTGCATCAAAATAAACTAGTTGATGAAGTGACACAATTTAAATGGACCCCTATGCAATTGGATTGCATATGGAAAAGGTCCAGGCATTAAGTGGAAGCAAATGATCTACAATTAATTATTATGTGAAAGTTGTTAGTATGATGCATGCATGATGATAACAACAAAATAACAACAAATAACAATGATAGATGCAAGTGAAAAAGGATTGGAACAAGTTTTGGAGATCATTTAGTAAGTTTAGAAATTTTGGGTTACTTAAACATGTCACACAAACAATTATTGTTTACATCAATTAAAATTGTGCAAAACAATTAACAAAATTTATATTTGAAAAGAACATCAAATTTTAGTTGGATTACATGTTTCAAATATTGAAATTGGAATTAGGATGAATTTATTATGACTTAAACAATATTAAACAAGTTTTAATTGAATTTAAAATAAGCATGAATTTTAATTGAATTTTATTTTTTCAAAACATAAATTCAAATGCACATTTGAAAAGTTCACACTTTGATGTTTTGAAAACATATTTTGCATGTTTAAAAATAATTTATTTTGAGCAAGTTATGATTTTATCAAATTTAATTGAATTAAACAAGGATTAAATTATTTAGGCAATTTTAATTATTCAAACAATGAAACAAATTTTATATTTGAATAGGTCATTCAAAATGGTATGAAAAATATATTTTATTTGCATTATTTGGAATTAGTATGAATTATTTATGAATTATTGCAATTTACATTTGAATTATTCAAATTTGAATTTTAAATGCATTTGGAGTTTTCAAAACAGTGAACAAGTGGCATAGTTGGATAGAGCTATTAATTTGGAACAGAAAACATGTATAACTTTTATTTTTTAGAGTTATAGATTAAAAGTTATTAAAGATTTAGTTTTGTGTTTAATTCTGCCTTTTAATTGATTTAAGAAATAACAGAAAAGGGGTTAAACAATTTGTTACCGCACAGCACCCTAGCCGCGGCCACTGTGCGTGGGCCACGGCCAGCGTGGCGTGCTGGGCGCTGGCGTGGCAGCCAGGGTCACCGACTGGTGGCCCCTGCCTGTCAGCCACACGGAGGAAAAAAAAAGGTTGGGTTTTTATTCGCTTATGCGAGGAATCGAACCCGCGTCTCCGCAATGGTTCAGAGAGAGCGTTACCACTGCGGTGGATTTTAGGTTGTTGTCAGATACAGCGACGCGAACAAGATAACGTTCCTAGCCTGGAGTTAACTGAACTGTTAACTGACGAACAACACCCTGCTCGACTGACAGAAAGCAACGGCGTTCGCCGGCGTCGATCTGCGCGGTGGTGCTCGCTGCGGTTGGGGTGGATGCGATCGCGTGCGCGGGTGCAGCAGTGGCACAGAGAGAGAAAGAGGGAGGAGTACGGTGGAGCTCACCGTGGGATGTCGAGTTGCAGAGAAGCGCGGCGAGTCGACAGCGACACGGCGGAGGACGGCGGCGAGTGCACGTTCGATGGCGAGCTCCCCGGAGGTGTTCGTTCGAGGGAGAGAAGGGTGGCGGATCGTTTTTTGGTGGCCAAGAGGGGTGGTGTTGAGACGGGGCGGCGCTGTTCACCGAGGTTCAGAGAATCGGCGGCGGGGTTGCAGCGGAGAGGTCGAGGACGGCGGCGCGTGCTCCGTGCGCCTCCGGGCTGGTGCTGGTGTGCAAACGAGAGAGGAAGGAGTGGGGCTTCAATTCCCGGTGGCTAGAAGGGTGGTGGTGGTGAGAGGCGGCGGGGAGCCACGGAGATTCAGACGCGGCGCCTCCGGCGAGGTGACAGGGAGGTTCAGAGATCGGGCGTCGACGGGAGAGAGAGGGAACAGCGGCGGAAGAGAGGGGAGGTAGGGAGTAGGGCTAGGTTTAGGGTTGCTGCGGGGCTAGGGGGTCCTTATAGGCGCCTGCGGTGGCTCCTGGCCGTCGTGATCGCGCGCTGCCGCCGTGGCGCGCGTGAGATCCTTGCCGTACAGGGGAGAGACGACAGGGCGGCTGTCTGAACCGGTAAGTTGGGGTTTTGGCGGGCTGGGCTGCTGGGCTGAGCGCGGGTTAGAGGATAGGTGGGTCGGACTGCGCTTAGTTAGGTTATCTGCCGCGCGGTTTTCTTTTATTATTTCTGTTTCTTCTGGTTTTTTTTGTAGAAATAGGTTTTGGAAGAAAAACATGAGATTTAGGTTAGTAAAAATTCCAGGAAAAATTAGGTTAGTTATTTAGGTTAAAAGAAAACAATTTCCAAGATTTGTTTTCTAAAGTTTTGAAAAATAAACTGCTCTTTGGAAAATAAACCAAATTTGAGTGTTTTTGAGTATTAAAAGGATTATTAAAACCCACACTTTAAAAAGGTGACCCAACATGATTTAATTTGATTAAAATTAGTTGAGTGGCTTGTTCATGTTTATAAATTCAAAAATGGTTCTGTTTGAAACACATTTGGTTTGAATTTGAGCAATTTAGAAATTAATAGATTAATATTGAAAACAAGGATTTTAATAGGGGAACCCTATTGATTAAAGTGATTAAAATGAGTTTGATTGTTTTGGAGATTTGTTATAAACTCAAGTTGATTGATGTTTTAAAGATTTGATTTGAATTTGAAATGATTTGGAATTAATTGATTGAATTAATTGTTTGATTAAAACCAACAATTTAATGAGTGATCAACATGGAATAAAATGGAACAATTTGGTTGTTTTTATTTGTGATTTTTATTCCAAAAGTTGTAACAGAACAAGTATGAAAACAAAGCAGTTGAAATTGTTTGATTTTCATTGTGAAAACAAAGAATAACAGATGCAAAACAAAAGAAACAAATGCAACAATATGATGACATGATGCAATACTTTAATTAAACATGCAACAAACATTCTAAGGGGATGGTTTTCATACTTGGGCTGTTACAAAACGCCCCCCTTGAAGGAATCGCGCCCCGAGATTCCTACTGAGAAAAGAAAAGGTCTGGATACTTCTTGCGAAGATCCTCTTGAGCTGTGACACGTGAAACACGTCGTGCACATTGGATAGACGTCAGGGAATTTGGAAACCACCGGAACATTTTCAAGTAAAGGGAGAGGTTTTTGTATCAAGGGTGTATAGCTGGATAGAATTTGATTCATTTGGAGAATAGACTATCTGTAATGAGGGTGGAACAGGGTTATTGACATCAATGCAACACCAAGAATAATCATCAATGTCAGAATCATCAACATGAGAGTAACGAGGAATATGTGGCCTCCCATTAGAATTGGATTGTATGTTGTGGAAAAGATTGTTGACACAAGGAATGTGATTCTCCGGTATGAAACAACACTTTAGCTGGAATAGAGTTTAGCAGATGAACGAGGAAACTTGATTAGACGCCGGTAGAAGAACTGAAATGGAAAACAACAACAAGATTTCAACGGACGAAAGGGATGTTGAGAAGAACAGGATATCAACATCGGGGAAAACGAGAACAAAACTCCTGAGGTACTACGGAAAACCCATCCGGGCTTCTAAAGGATCAATATCTACTGCTTAAGGAATAGAGGATCTACTTCCGGGGCTTACACGCCTCCGTTCTCAATCGTGAGTAGGCAACATGATAAATCACGTCACAACCACCTCCATTCCTATGGTCTAGTAGATATAACTATCCTAGAGAAACCAGGATTCGTGAAATCCTAACTTGAAAGTTTAGATGAGAAGGGAAAAACAACGTTGCACTTCCTTACCAGAAAAGGGAGGGTGGGTGGGGAAAGAAATAAAATGGCAGAATTCCTACTCTCACGTTTCATTTTTCCTATATAGCTACAAAATAGTTTCTAGACTCAACTGCGACCAGTAAAAAGGGATCCTACAGGCAGACAGGCTCTGATACCATTTGTCGCACCCTGATTTCTAGGGGATACTCACTGTACGAACTGGGTAGCAGATGCTTGGATTATGGGGCATAACTGCTCCCACGTCCCAGCTTCCTGGTAGGCCTGCGCTTATGCGCGACAACACAAGCCCTGCTATTCCATCGTCGATGTAAACTATCCACTAGAGATCAAAGGCACTACTGTCGACGTACTTCATACCAATCACACATGGTACGTCAACAGCTTTGAACGAAGGATATCACAACAGATCTCTACGACACAACAGATTGAAATAAGGTGCAAATAGCTCTCATTAGAGCAGAGATAGCAAATACAATCATTCAGAGGGCACATGCCCCAACAATTCATCATTACATCACAGCGGAAGCATTCAACATGTCTGAGTACAGACAAGAACCAAATAGGCCTAAGAGGCCGGGAACGAAAAGACGGAGCCCATCCACGAAGTCTCGGATCCTGCCCGGGTCCGCTATCTACTCGTCAGCAGTCTCGTCATACTCCACGTAGTTGCCACCATGTAGATCCTCGGAAACGTAGGTCTGCGGAAACCACAGCCCCAAAGGGGTCAGTACATAAACGTACTGGCAAGCAAGACTCACAGTTCACCAAAGTGTAACCCGTCAACACCAAGCACAGATGCTTTGGGTTCAACAGAAGAAAGGGGATATAAAAGATGCTGCAACTGGCTGCTCTAACCAACTACAGAAAATACTACCACTTCCGGCTAACAGAAAGGAGATAAGATCGAGTATCGTAACCAACCTATAACTAACTCCAAACAAACCCATCCTGGATCTCGCCCCTTATCCAAAGAAGCAATCCGAGGATAACTCACACAGTTGAAATTAAAGGTGAATCAAGTTATTGTGTCATCAACCTATTACTAGTCAAGTTATTAATCTTTGGGTGTAACATGTTTGATCATTATGTTTAAGTTGTCCTGAGTACTTGTTAGCCAGTACTTTCACCAAGTAATCCATAACCGCGGAAAACACGGCTTCTCGAGAAGATTATCCCTGCAGGGTTGCACCAATTTGGCCGTACACGCAAGAATAACCCACCAGATGGAAATGCACTTCCACCAAGCGGGGCACTCTACACAACTCAACTCTTCTCCGCATCAAGCCCAAAGAACCTTGGGCGCACGGCTAATCGAGCCGAGAAGAAAATGGACCCTCATAGCACTCTAAGAACGTGTCCCCCTATATGCCGACTACAAAAGTTCCACCCTGGCCTGGGCTCGCAAAATCATGCATGCGGCAAATGGAAAACACGAACTAAATGAGGCGATTTGGACGAGATGCGAATCGAATCAAATTGAGGGGGGCGCCCATACTCGCTTCCCACATGCGGTTAGTGCGCTCATCATGGATCAGTAGACAAGACCCTTTTCCTATTAGGGTCGACACTAGCAGGCCTCAAAACCAAACAGGGCCTCCTGCCGGTGCCTTATCATCAAATTATTATTTAACAATAACATTAGCATGATTGATTGATTGATTGATTAAACATCGAGCCCCCGGAACATAATGAAATAGTAACTGAAAGTAACGGGTAACAGACTCGAGCAAAACAACCTAAGCATGCTAGTAAGACACTGGCTCAACCAAAGGGGTGATAGGAGTGGAGGTGAGGCAATATCAAGGTTAAGGGATTCATGTGATGGGTTCGTAACAGAAACAACTACTACTAAGGCTAGCAGAAAAGGAACAACGGAAAGTATCGGTAACCAATGTTGAAAGGAACACAGTGGTTCATGTGAGTGATAACTTGCCTGCAAACCCAGTAGCCTGGTACTGAGCTAACTCCTTAGAAGGGGTGTCGTAAGTATCGTCGGTCTCAACGTCGTCGTTTATCCGAGAAGAAGCAAACAAACAATGCAGAAAGATAAACAATCAATATCATGGCATTGTGCACAATCAAAGATGATGCATGTCAAGTTAATGGTTGCATCAAAATAAACTAGTTGATGAAGTGACACAATTTAAATGGACCCCTATGCAATTGGATTGCATATGGAAAAGGTCCAGGCATTAAGTGGAAGGAAATGATCTACAATTAATTATTATGTGAAAGTTGTTAGTATGATGCATGCATGATGATAACAACAAAATAACAACAAATAACAATGATAGATGCAAGTGAAAAAGGATTGGAACAAGTTTTGGAGATCATTTAGTAAGTTTAGAAATTTTGGGTTACTTAAACATGTCACACAAACAATTATTGTTTACATCAATTTAAAGTGTGCAAAACAATTAACAAAATTTATATTTGAAAAGAACATCAAATTTTAGTTGGATTACATGTTTCAAATATTGAAATTGGAATTAGGATGAATTTATTATGACTTAAACAATATTAAACAAGTTTTAATTGAATTTAAAATAAGCATGAATTTTAATTGAATTTTATTTTTTCAAAACATAAATTCAAATTCACATTTGAAAAGTTCACACTTTGATGTTTTGAAAACATATTTTGCATGTTTAAAAATAATTTATTTTGAGCAAGTTATGATTTTATCAAATTTAATTGAATTAAACAAGGATTAAATTATTTAGGCAATTTTAATTATTCAAACAATGAAACAAATTTTATATTTGAATAGGTCATTCAAAATGGTATGAAAAACATATTTTATTTGCATTATTTGGAATTAGTATGAATTATTGCAATTTACATTTGAATTATTCAAATTTGAATTTTAAATGCATTTGGAGTTTTCAAAACAGTGAACAAGTGGCATAGTTGGATAGAGCTATTAATTTGGAACAGAAAACATGTATAACTTTTATTTTTTAGAGTTATAGATTAAAATTTATTAAAGATTTAGTTTTGTGTTTAATTCTGCCTTTTAATTGATTTAAGAAATAACAGAAAAGGGGTTAAACAATTTGTTACCGCACAGCACCCTAGCCGCGGCCACTGTGCGTGGGCCACGGCCAGCGTGGCGTGCTGGGCGCTGGCGTGGCAGCCAGGGTCACCGACTGGTGGCCCCTGCCTGTCAGCCACACGGAGGAAAAAAAAGGTTGGGTTTTTATTCGCTTATGCGAGGAATCGAACCCGCGTCTGCGCAATGGTTCAGAGAGAGCGTTACCACTGCGGTGGATTTCAGGTTGCTGTCAGATACAGCGACGCGAACAAGATAACGTTCCTAGCCTGGAGTTAACTGAACTGTTAACTGACGAACAACACCCTGCTCGACTGACAGAAAGCAACGGCGTTCGCCGGCGTCGATCTGCGCGGTGGTGCTCGCTGCGGTTGGGGTGGATGCGATCGCGTGCGCGGGTGCAGCAGTGGCACAGAGAGAGAAAGAGGGAGGAGTACGGTGGAGCTCACCGTGGGATGTCGAGTTGCAGAGAAGCGCGGCGAGTCGACAGCGACACAGCGGAGGACGGCGGCGAGTGCACGGTCGATGGCGAGCTCCCCGGAGGTGTTCGTTCGAGGGAGAGAAGGGTGGCGGATCGGTTTTTGGTGGCCAAGAGGGGTGGTGTTGAGACGGGGCGGCGCTGTTCACCGAGGTTCAGAGAATCGGCGGCGGGGTTGCAGCGGAGAGGTCGAGGACGGCGGCGCGTGCTCCGTGCGCCTCCGGGCTGGTGCTGGTGTGCAAACGAGAGAGGAAGGAGTGGGGCTTCAATTCCCGGTGGCTAGAAGGGTGGTGGTGGTGAGAGGCGGCGGGGAGCCACGGAGATTCAGACGCGGCGCCTCCGGCGAGGTGACAGGGAGGTTCAGAGATCGGGCGTCGACGGGAGAGAGAGGGAACAGCGGCGGAAGAGAGGGGAGGTAGGGAGTAGGGCTAGGTTTAGGGTTGCTGCGGGGCTAGGGGGTCCTTATAGGCGCCTGCGGTGGCTCCTGGCCGTCGTGATCGCGCGCTGCCGCCGTGGCGCGCGTGAGATCCTTGCCGTACAGGGGAGAGACGACGGGGCGGCTGTCTGAACCGGTAAGTTGGGGTTTTGGCGGGCTGGGCTGCTGGGCTGAGCGCGGGTTAGAGGATAGGTGGGTCGGGCTGCGCTTAGTTAGGTTATCTGCCGCGCGGTTTTCTTTTATTATTTCTGTTTCTTCTGTTTTTTTTGTAGAAATAGGTTTTGGAAGAAAAACATGAGATTTAGGTTAGTAAAAATTCCAGGAAAAATTAGGTTAGTTATTTAGGTTAAAAGAAAACAATTTCCAAGATTTGTTTTCTAAAGTTTTGAAAAATAAACTGCTGTTTGGAAAATAAACCAAATTTGAGTGTTTTTGAGTATTAAAAGGATTATTAAAACCCACACTTTAAAAAGGTGACCCAACATGATTTAATTTGATTAAAATTAGTTGAGTGGCTTGTTCATGTTTATAAATTCAAAAATTGTTCTGTTTGAAACACATTTGGTTTGAATTTGAGCAATTTAGAAATTAATAGATTAATATTGAAAACAAGGATTTTAATAGGGGAACCCTATTGATTAAAGTGATTAAAATGAGTTTGATTGTTTTGGAGATTTGTTATAAACTCAAGTTGATTGATGTTTTAAAGATTTGATTTGAATTTGAAATGATTTGGAATTAATTGGTTGAATTAATTGTTTGATTAAAACCAACAATTTAATGAGTGATCAACATGGAATAAAATGGAACAATTTGGTTGTTTTTATTTGTGATTTTTATTCCAAAAGTTGTAACAGAACAAGTATGAAAACAAAGCAGTTGAAATTGTTTGATTTTCATTGTGAAAACAAAGAATAACAGATGCAAAACAAAAGAAACAAATGCAACAATATGATGACATGATGCAATACTTTAATTAAACATGCAACAAACATTCTAAGGGGATGGTTTTCATACTTGGGCTGTTACACCCATTGAGAACCTCTGAGCCTGCATCTGAGCTGGGTTGGGTGGGCGGGAAGCGAAGCCTGGAGAAGCTTGGGCATATGGAGCCCTAGTGACAGCACCATTTGGCACCCAGATGCGGCGCTTCTGCGGAGGGGTGGTCATGTTGGAGGAGGAACCACCCTCACGCGAGTGCTTGCGGGACTCCTCGAACGCCTTGCGCCCATTCTCCTCATTGAGCGCGGTGTTCACGAGCTCCTCGAAGTCCTTGCACTTGATGTTGGTGAGAGCGTACTTTAGTTCCGGGTTAAAACCTCGGCGGAACCTTGCCATCTTCTTGATCTCAGTGGACACCTCATCACCAGCATAACGAGCGAGGCGATTGAACTCATTCTGGTAGCCAATGACGTCCAGCTTGCCCTGCTTAAGAGAGCAGAACTCTTCACGCATCCTTTCCATGAGACCATCTGGGATGTGGTGCTTCAGGAAGGCATCCTTGAAACAACCCCAGGTGATTGGGTATCCAGCTCTCATGGTCTGGTAGTTCTCCCACCAAGTGGCTGCCTGACCCTTCAGTAGGTAGGTGGCATACTTGACTTTGTCCTCCTCAGCAACGTGAGCAATGTCCAGAGCCCTGGCCATCTCTCGGATCCAGTCATCAGCATCCAGAGGCTCATGTGTTGCCACGAAAGCTCTCGGACCCATACTGAGGAACTCCTTGATGCTGACCCGTGGAGCATTCTGGTTGTTGTGCTGGTTAGCCTGGATCTGGGCCATCTGAGCCACGACCTGAGTCATCTAAGTCAACAGCTCCGTGAGCGGAGGTGGTTCAGGCGGGTTGCTCCTTGTTGGCGGCATCCTGAATAGACATGCATTTTAGCACAACAACAGAAAAGGATAGACTTGGTAACCGAAAGATAGATTATTCCGACGCATGAATAGATAACCAACAGGTACATCATCACATGTTCAAATACATCAGAATATCCAACAGACCAATACATGGTTCGAATGCCAAGGATAACTAAGCATAGCTAGGAATGGATACATCGGTACTCCCATGCTCATCACGCAGGACGGCGGTGAGTAGTACGACGAGAGATACGGTGAGGAGGAATCCCACGAAAGTAAGTAGATCGACGATCCACATACATCGGGACTGCTCTGAGAGCAACTCTCGGTGTGGTGAAGTAGAAAGCGTCGTCTCCCTGTGCTCCAAAGCGTGGAATCCCAGTGTAACCAGCTCCGAGGTTGAGGAGTGGACCTCTGATCGGCTCGTAACCTCCAGCATCTGGCAAACTACGTCCAACTGTCTGATGGAAACGTGCAAAGCGCTCATCTCCAACAAAGTCTGTGGTGTACGTAGCCAGACGAGTCAAAGCAAGGTAGAGCTGCTCCCTGACTGAGGCCAACTCCTGAGAAAGTGTGGTGGCAACAGCGTCATTGTGCCTCACAAACTGAGCGGTGGTGTGCAGCCTGGTGTTATCATGCTCGAACCCACAGGTCCCAGGATCGAAACCTGGCTCTGATACCATTTGTGACGCCCCGAGATCGGGCACTATGCAGATTTCAGCATTCCCGCCAAAATCCACATAATAACCGATTCCAGGTTGCCACTTGTGATAACATTACAACAGTTCACGAATAATCCACAACGACAACAGAAAAGATATATACAAGAGGACTCAAACGAGTCAAGGATACAACTGATACAATACAAAGATCCAAATAACAGCGGAAGAAACGACATAGTGCCCGACTACGGACAAGGTACAAATTGGACTAAGAGTCCTGAAGATAACCGAGAGCGTCCAATCCCTGCCCAGGCCAAGCCGGAGGGATTCCCAAGCTAACGTCGTCAGACTTCAAACCTGTTGACTGCAATGTTGAATATGCAGCCACGAAAGAGATTTATGGGTCAGTACGGTTAAGTACTGGCAAGTGGATAAACCATACTCGCAAGATACCGGCATAGCCAGTCATCACAAGATACAAATACTTTGGGATCAACGGAAAGGAAGGGGTTATTGCAAATAAGCGGCAGTGGGCTGCACTAACCAACTACATAAACACACTACAACTTCCGGCTAACAGAAAGAAGATAAGATAGCGTATCGTAACCAACTACAACTACTCACCAAACAAACCCATCCAATGTTACCCCCTACTAAGGAAGCAACCCAAGGATACTCACACTGTTGGATTAAGGATGGATCAAGTTATTGTGTCAATAAGACTATTACTAGTCAGGTTATCATTAGTTAGGTGTAAGTTGTTCTGGGTACTTGTTAGCCAGTACTTTCACCAAGTCAACCATAACCGCGGAAAACACGGCTTCTCGAGAAGATTTAACCCTGCAGGGGTGCACCAATTTGGCCGTACACGTAAGAATATCCCGCCAGACGGGAATCAAACCCACCAAGCGAGGTACTCAACACAACTCAACTCTGCTTCGCATCAAGCCCAAAGCACCACGTGCTGTGCGTGCGCGGCTAATCGAGCCCCACGAAGAAAAGGGGACCCTCGTAGCCCTGGAAGACCACGCCGCCCTAAATTCCGACTACAAAAGTTCCACCCTGGCGCCAAGGGTTCGTACCTGCATATGCGTGCATCAAATGGAAAGCCCGAACTAAGTGTGGCGATTTGGACGAGATGCGAATCGAATCAAGTTCAGGGGGGCGCCCATACTCGCTTCCCACATGCGGATAGTGCGCTCATCATGGATCAGTAGACAAGACCCTTTTCCTATTAGGGTCGACACTAGCAGGCCTCAAAACCACGCCGGGCCTCCTGCCGGTGCTTATCAGCAAATTATTATTACCTCAAATAAACAGGTTGTTGTTTAACATCGAGCCCCGGAACATAATAGAATATGAAAACAGAAAGTAATGGGTAACAGACTCGAGCAAAACAACCCTAAGCATGCTAGTAAGACACGGGCCCAAGCAACGGGGTTATAGGACTGGAGGTGTGGCAATATCAGGGGTTAGGGTATCATGTGATAGGTTCGTAACAGAAGCGACGATACATATGGCTAGCAGAAATAGACAACGGAAAGTATCGGTAACCAATGTTGAAAGGAACACAATGGTTCATGTGAGTGATAACTTGCCTGCAAACTCAGTAGCCGGGTACTGGGCTAGATCCTCAGAAGGGGTGTCGTAAAGATCGTCGGTCTCAACGTCGTCGTCTATCCGAGAAGAAGCAAACAAACAATACAGGAAAAATAATCAATCAATATCATGGCATAGTGCACAATCATGGGATGATGCATGTCAAGTTAATAGATGCATCAAAATAAACTAATTGACATGGTAACACAATTTAAATGGACACATATGCAATTTTGAGTTGCATATGAAAAGCCCATGGATTTTGGTTAGATTGTTTGTTTTCCAACTAATCAACAGGTGCCAGTGGTTTAGTATGATGCATGCATGAGGAAAACAACAAAATAACAACAATAGCACCAATTTAAAATAGGGTTTACCAATTTAGAAATTTATTATCAAGTTAGGGAATTTTTGGTTCCTTAAAGGGATTACACAAATAGTTGTTGTTTTCACCAATTTAATTTGTGCAAAATAAATAACAAAATTCATATTTGAAAAGATCATAAAATTTTGGGTGGATTACATGTTTCAAATATTGAAAAAGGAATTTGGATGAATTTATTATGACTTAAACAATATTAAATAAGTTTTAAATGAATTTAGAACAAGTTTGAATATTATTTGAATTTTATTTATTCAAAACATAAATTCAAACACACATTTGAAAAGTTTATACTTTGGTGGTTTGAAAACATATTTTGCATGTCCAAAAATAATTTAAGTTGAGCAAGTAATGATTTTAGCAATTTTAAATGGTTTAAATAAGGTTTAATTTATTTAAACAATTTAAATTATTCAAACCATGAAACAAAATTTATATTTAAATAGGTTATTTGAAATAGCATTAAAAACAAATTTTATTTGCATGATTTGGATTTATTATGATGTAGTTATGCAATTTAGCAAATTACAATTGAATTATTTGAATTCAAATTTGAATTGCATTTTGAAAATTCAAAACAGGAAACAAAAGGCATAGTTGGATAGACAATTTAATTTAGCACAACAAACATGTTTAGATTTTATTATTTAGAGTTATAGATTAGAAGTTATTAAGGTTTTCATTTTAGGGACTAATCTGCAATTTTAAAAGGATTGGTTTTTGAAACAGAAACGTGTTAAAACATTTGTTACCGTGCAGTGGGCTAGCCACAGCCACTGCACGTGGGCCTGGGGGGACAGCGTGGCATGCGCGTGCTTGCGTGGCCACCAGGGTCACTGACTGGTGGACCCTGCATGTCAGCCACGGAGGAAAAAGGTGGGATTTATTCGCAGCGCGAGGGATCGATCCCTGCACCTCACGCTGCGCGCACACTGCACTGAACCACTGCGGTGTCTTCGTTTCGTTGTCAGTAACAGCGACGCGGAGAGGATAACCTTCAGATCTAGCAGTTAACTGAACTTAACACGCGCGCGCAACTGAACCTAAACTCTGACAGAGAACAAGCGACGCTCGCCGGCGGGGAGCGGTGGCCGTGTTCGATCTGGATGCAGCTGGTGGTGCAAGACGTGTGCAAATGCGTGCGCGCAGAGGGTGACAGAGAGGAGGAGGAGACGGTGGCGCTCACCACCGTTGTTGTGGTTGCAGCGGCTCGGTGACGAATCGACGGCGTCAGCAGCGACAGCTCCGTGGACGGCGGCGACGGTGGGGCGAGTCTCCGTGGCGGCTGCAGTGTCCAATCGGAGGAGGAGGTGGTGGCGAGTCGATCCCAGTGATCAGATCGCGGCGAGGGGCCCTGCAACGATGACGACGACCACGGGTTCAGGGATGGCACCACGGTGGCCGGAGATGTCGATGACCGCGGCGTCAAAACAGAGGCTTACCGAGGCTGAGAAAGTGTTGACGAGGGAGAGGAGGGAACCGTGGTTCGTTTCCCGTAGCTAGGAAGGACGGTGGCGGGCCATGGCGTATGTGGTGGTCGGAGGTTCAGAACGGACGACTCCGGCGAGGTGGTGGCAGAGGGGGAAACGCGGCGAGAGAGAGAAAATGCGGCGGCGCCTCGAGGGGAGAGAGACCTAGGGTTAGTCTAGGGCTGCGCGCTGTGCCCTGGGGTTCTTATAGGGTGCACGGGCACCGGATCGGCCGTCGCTGCGGCACGGCTGCCGCCGTGGCACCGCGCGATGCGCGCCGTACACGATGGTGACGACGGAACAGAACAGAAAAAAAAACGAATCGTTTTTCTGCGTTCAGTATCGGGCTGGGCTGCGTACGGAAAGAAGACGAGGTGGGCTGGGCGCAGCCCACTCCCTTTGGCGCCAAACTCGTTTTAAAATTTTATTTCTCCCTCTTTTTTTTTGCTGAATTAGTAATTGGAAGAAAAGGAAGGGTTTTGCATTAGCAAAAATTTTGGAAAAATTTGGGGGAGTTCATTAGGCCACTAGCAAACAAATGCTAAGCGTTGTTTTCAGAAATTTTGAAATTTGCTTGTTGTTTGAATTTAAACCAAAATTGAATGAATTTCTTTATTAGATGAACATTAATAAAAACACACTTTTAAATAGGGTGACCCCTATGTTAATTATAAACAAAATGAGTTAATTTGTGTTTAAAACATTCATAATTTCAAAGTGGTTCTGTTTGATGCATTTGGTTTGAATTTTAAATGTGATTTGGAATTTAATTGTTTGATTAAAACCATCATTTAAATAAGTGATCATTATGGAATAATATGAAACAAATTGGTTGTTTTTATTTGTGATTTTTATTTCAAATGTTGTAACAGAGCAAGTATGAAACAAAGTTGAATATTGTTTGGAAATTAAGTTGAATTCCAAATGTGAAAACAATTAAGAACAGATGCAAAATAAATAGTAAACAATGCAAACAAATAATTAAACATGATGACATGATGCAATACTTTAATTAAACAAGAAACAAAACATTCTAGGGGTATTTTCATACTTGGGATGTTACACTGCCCATAGTCACTAATTTCACCACAAATTTAGAAATGGAATCTCCAACCTAGGCCCGGGCCACCCAAATTTTCCGCTCCTGTCTCTGTTACCCGGAAAATCCTCTTTTTACGGCTCTTTTGCTTACAGTATATACATGGGCAACCATCCAACTTCTTCAAACACTTTTCAATTCATAAGCTCCCCATAATTTTCATAATGATGCTTGATACCCGGATAACTTGTAATCTTGCTCCGCAAAACGATGCCCGGATAATACTTAGCTTCCATGTTATCTTGATATCGCTCATCGATACTCAGACAGCTCATGGTTTCCGAGTCTTATTCCTTGTACCCTTCTACCTCGTGCTTTGCAGGTCAATCCCATGGCTCCCAAGAAGCAGGGGAAAACGCCGGCCAAGGCCAAGACCACCAGCTCCATATCCGCCAATTGGGCGCGATCCACGGTTACGAAGGCCAAGTTAGAAGAACTGGCCGAGTTAGGGGTTCTACCCCCTCAAAAGGAGATCCACTGGAGGGTGCCGGGCAACGAGACCCGGCCTACGCCCGCGGATGATGAGGTAATATGCTTTGTGGAGCACGTGACCCGGGGGTTCCGTCCTGCGGGTCACCCTTTCTTTCGAGACATTTTGAGCCACTATGGCCTCCGAATATTTGACATAGGGCCTAACTCTGTGTTAAATATTTCCCATTTCATCGTTCTTTCCGAGTGATACTTGTGCACACCGCCAAGTTTGGCTCTTTTTATCGAACTTTTTCAGTGCAAACCGTGCCGCGAAAGCGGTGACGGGGCACTTCTCGCTTGCGGCGGGGTCTCTATCCAGCGCCGCAAGAATTCTCTGATGCCACCTCTCACTCTCAACTCCCACGTCAAACACTGGCAACTCTCATATTTCTATTGCCGAGACACCTCCCCACCCGGCCAAAAGAAACTGCCGGGTTACTCGGAGGGCCTTCTCGATATCTCCGAGACCTTCAACGCCTTTGCCCCTGACTCGGACAGGGAGGCAATCCGGCCTTTATTAGCCAAAATCTCTATTCTTTCGGCCCAAGGTCTCATTGGGCTTAACCTGGTGAAAACTTGGGTCGATTTCCGGATCCAACCCAATTCCATCCGCACTAAGTTAATTTGCGAGTATTCGGGGCACACCACGGACTCGCTCCGATACTCCACCCATAGCTTTGCAGCCGGAGACACCAACAAGACTATCAAGAGCTTCTTGACAGAGAAGTTGGAGGTAATCCGGAATATAGCCGGGTTAGAACCCTTCACGCGTGAGAACCCGGCCCCCAAGGTAAAGACTCGGCTTTCATATCTTTATCTTCACGCTTTCCACTCGATATGGCCAATAACCCTTATTCTTATATCTTCATCTCAGGCCGATGATCCCTTTTGGAAAATTGAAACTCCTCCTAGCTCTGAAACTCCAGAGGAGAAAGAAGACGCCGTTAACTCGGATGAAGGTACATTCCGAGTTTCACTTAGCTTTTTTGAAATCGCTGTTGCTCGTTCTTTATTTTCCGATTGTAAAATCCTGATAACTTTCAGAACAAGAAGAGAAGGACGACAAAGAAGAAACTGAAGGCAAGGTGGAGTCAGCGAGTGACGAGGACGACGCTGAGCCAACAGTCAAGGTCGGAGCAAAGAGAAAACCCCAAGGGGTCGTCTTTAAGGTTCCATACCTTTTCCTTGCCTCTAAACCATACTCACTTAATATCATGCAGGAACTAAACCGGGAGTTGTCCCCCTGACCATACCTGAAGGAACCGCTCGCGACCAAGCGCCGAATGACTCGGAACTTTCCGGGTGATGGCGCTCTTAATCCGGGCATTTCATTGTCTCCGGCTCGACGCGCTGGTATTCACCTAATCCTTTCTTGAATATCAAAATCTTTCCAAACCATCCCCTTACAAATAACTCCGTGTCTTACTTGATGTTTTTCAGTTTCATCCGGGTCCAGCAATGAGCTCCCCTCGGACTTCGTGGTGAATCTCGGGTAAAGTTCCCTTCCTGATGCTTTATCACCTTTTCATCACTTTTTTCAAGTTATACGCTAACTGCCTGCTTACATTGTCCATAGAGCCGTGGTCACTGTTAGCGACCAAGAAGATATGGAGACCGATGACCCGGATACGGAGAACCTGACTCATGATATGCATGCCGCAGCTGGCGGAGAAGGACAACAAGTGCCACCAATAAACCCAGCCGACCGAGAGGCCGAGTATCCCATAGCCTCGCACGTACTCGAGGAGGAAGAAGCTGCAGACTTGGGCGCGGGAGAAAGGGCACCAGACTCCGATACTCGGACGACCCGGATACCCTCTCGCACCAAGAGAAGAGTCCCTTTTCCAAGTCCCCAAGGTCCCGGTTCTTCCAATTTGGGAAACGAAACTTTTGACCAGATGATGGGCACTCTCCTTGCTATGAAGGCCTCGGAGAGAGATGTGCTAGAGCGCATGGCAGCGGAGCACCAGGTAATGTTACCTAATATCTCTTCTTATCCATCTAATCCCCAAGTGCCGAGTATAATTTTGTTGAAATTGTGCTCGGTATTCTGCGCGATAATCGGCTTGCCATGATACCCGACTAATTCTCATACTTTGATTTCTCACAGGCACAGGCCACCCGGTCTGATGAACTTTTGCTCAAGACCGAACAACTGCTGCTTGCCGAGGTAAAGCGGAGGGAGGCCCTTGAGGATGAAGTGGAAACTTTGAAGAAGAATGTTTCCAAATATAAGAAAAGGTGTACCACTGCTCGAACCGCACTGAAAAAGTTGTCGGAGCAAGTTACCGATACTTATCGTATCTTGCTTAGTAAGTTTCTTGCTGCGGACTGCTTTCACGCCTCTATTTCGTTACATGATACTCGGAATTACTGATATGGCCTTTCTTTGCTTCAACTGCAGGTGCTAACCTTGCAACCCCAGAAGAAGATGCTGTTGCAAAGGCTAAAACTTTAAAGATTGTGCTCCGGACTTTCTTTGCCGGCACCAAGTATATATTAGATGCCGTGAAGTGGCCGACTGAGGTATATCCGGGTGAAGAAAATCTTATCCAAGCTTGCTCCACTGTGCCTGCATGGATCGAGATCTGGAAACGCTCGGCATGCCGGATTGGTATGACCCGGGCCTTTGCGCTGGCGAAGGCTTATTTTCCTAAGCTTGAGCCGGCAAAAGTGATATCCGGGTTTCCAGAATTCAAAGCAGATGGCTCCAAGTTTGGGCCCAAGGACTTCAAGGCCGTACACTCCGCAGTGCGTCACTCGGCAACCACTTTGGCCGATAGTATGGATCTGGGTACGCTTATGAGTTCGTACAATGATGAAGGCAAAATCGTGAAGGAGGAAGCACCCCCACCCTTCAACATTTTGGAAAAATGGGCTGCCGATTCGTCCAGGAAGAGGGAAGAAACCGCGAAGAGGGAGGCCGAGTTAGGATCGGAGCCAACCACTTCTACACCGGCTGTCCTCCCGCCTGTCCGTCCTGATGCGAAGAACCCGGGTGATGATGCCGGGAGAGCTGCGGAGCAAGCCCAGGACCAAGACCCGGAGGGCAAGGGCAAGGGCAAGGGTGTGGACCCTACTCAGGAAGCCGAGTAAACGAATGCTATTACGATACCTTGGTCGCTTCGCTGCTCTTGTTCGAAACAGATATTCTTTTGTCGGTGCACCTATGCACCTTTGATACTAGTACCAAGATTTGTAACGTACTTTAATTCCTTGATATACCTCGTGCCTCTTCTGGCCTCTGGATGAACTTGATATTTATCTGGTTTTTGAGCTTATTCTCGATATCCGGCTTTCCTTATGGTTCCTTTTGTGAGACTCAGTTTCCGAGCATCGTGGGTTCTGACAGGCGGACTTTTCTCTAAGTCCCCAAGTCCCCAAGACTCGGATGTTAGGGCTTTTTCGAGCTTAGTAACAACTTGTTTCTGTTTCAAAATCCCCAGTCCCCAAGGCCCGAAATCCGAGTCTGGGATGTGTGGTCTTTTCAGAGAACAAATTGTTTTTACTAAGCCCAAGCCCTAGAGCCGTTTCACGTGAGTATTGAAGTTATGCTTGATAAACGTTGAGTTTCCAGCTATTAGCCTTATACTCTGCATAACTTGTGGTTTAGATGACCCTTTTGACAATCTTGTACTATAAGCCGGCTTTCGCATGGATATCATGTTGTTACATCTATACGAAAACAGGGTCAGGCAAGTCCCATTGGGCTTCATGGCTGATTGTAATCGTAAGCGAGCAAATCATGCCACTTTAGTGCGAGTCACATCGAGCTTAAGTAAGAAAAGTCAAGAAAATTTGGCTCCTTTGTCCGGTTATAAGATTGCAGCCGTACTCGTTTGCGAGTAATCGGCCCTTATAACTCATAGGCATCAAGGCCGGGTCTTTGAGTTTGTAACTGTGCTATTCAAGCAATCAGCCCTCAAGACCTATATATATGCAACATACTTGATGATACTGATGTACTGATAATACTTATCTGTAACCGGAGTGAAGATCATAACAAAATGAGACTTGATAACCATCTCTTTATTGATACGAGAAAGTTTTGGGTCAGCAGGCCGCCTCATTAAAAACCTTCCAGTCCCCTTAGGTACCCTGGATAGGAAAAGAGTGCGTCTGAAACCTGCTGCCCGTTACATTGTTTAGTTCTTCTTGGGAATCTGTCCGGAACTGTCATAATCGATACACATTCTCCACTTGTTGGTCTTTTTTATTATGAGTAACGGGTTTGCTAGCCAATCCGGGTGAGGTGTTTCCATGACGCGGCTGGCTGTGAACGGCCGTGCGATTTCTTCTCCTGTGGCAGATTGTTTGGGGGGATCATGTTTGATGAAGGCCACCATCTTGGTGCCTTGTGCTGCCTTGAACTTTGCTTTTTCATCTTCAGTACTCTGCCTTTTCGATGCTGTTCTGTTATCCGGGTCTGTTTGAGACCGGTAATATTTGAGTTCCTCTTTTCTACAAGCTTGTTCAGCCATTGCTGCATCTCCTTCATCGCACTCAGCCGCTATGTCCCGGCTTCCATGTATGGTGATGGTCTGTTTAGGACCCGGAATTTTTAGCTGTAGATACACATAACACGGCCTAGCCATGAATTTAGCATAAGCAGGCCTTCCGAATAGCGCGTGATAAGGACTGCGCAATTTGACCACCTCGAAAGTGAGCCACTCAACTCGATAATTGTCCTTTGATTCCCCAAAAGCTACCTCCAATGCGATTTTTCCCTCGGGGCACGCTGAGTGACCCGGCACTATCCCATGAAAAATTGTTGAACTTTTTTGTAGCCGAGACTCCTTGAGACCCATGCGTAGAAAGGTTTCCCAATACAGTATATTGATGCTACTTCCACCGTCCATCAGGACCTTTTTCAGCTCATACCCATTGACCTGCGGTGCAACTACCAATGCTAAAACTCCCGGGTGTTCTATTCTTTCCGGATGATCCCTTCTGCTCCATGTTACGTCCTGTTCTGACCACCTCAGGTATCTTGGAAAAGCCGAGGACACCGAGTTTACCGCCTGTTTCAGTATTTTCTTGTCCTTGTTGGAACTTCCTGTAGTATGCACGTGATATTGACCCAACTGCTTGGGGTTGGCCTGGAAACCTCCAGCTCCCCTTGGTTGTTACCTTGATTTCCGGCTGCCGGGTTACCAGCTGGGGGTGGGCCGTTGCCCGGGTTTCCACCTGGACCCGGTCCTCCTCCCCGACCTGCACCTCGCATGGCTCTGTTCACTTCCTCATTCTTCCACCTCTGTAGGTCGGCGCACTGCTCCAAGGAGTGGTTAGGTGGCCTACCGTTCCTGCTGTGCTTCGGGCATGCCATTCTGAAGATGTCCCAATTGTTACTCGGCCTTGGTGGCCCTTGATAGTTTCCTCCATTGTGATTTCCAGTATTGAAATTTCCTTCTGCCCTGGGTCTTGAAGATCCAGCTTCAGTGTTGGCGACAAACTCGGAGCCTCCCTCAAACGGGCGCTTGTTCTGGCTGTTTCCGTTGTTACCCGGCGCTGATCCATTGCCGGTTCTTCCATTATTACTTGTGTTTATCTTTGCTTTTTTATCGTCAGTTTCCTCTTCCGTAGTGTCCGTTGCGGCGTGTTTGTTGCATGCATCCATCAGTTCTCCCATCGTAACCTCTGAAGCATTCCGACTAGATTTCATGCGAGTTAACTTTTGTACTAAAGGTGTGTATTTGCAGGTCTTTGCCATAGCTTGCAGCGCATCCTTGGGCTGAATATCTGTAGATGAATGAAGTATTTCCATAACCCGACGCACCCAGCTGCGCGCCGATTCTCCCTTCTTCTGAACACATCGCTCTAGGTCATCAATAGTGAATAGCTTTCTGCACGTCCCGTGAAAGTGCTTGATAAACGCAGTTTTCAATTCTCCCCATGACTTGATAGATCCTTCCGGTAGATTGGTGAACCATAACTTTGCTGCTCCCTCTGACATCATTAGATACATGAACTTGGCTTGAAGATTCTCGGACGCATTGCGAATCGACATGGCCATCTCATAACTGCTCAACCATGTTTCCGGATCCATAGTCGGCTCATAATTCACTACTTTACCCGGTTCTTTGAACTTTTCCGGGTAAGGTTCAGCCCTGATGCTATCCGAAAGACACTTAGGTCCTGCAAGAATGGTCGAAGCTGGTCTTACTCGGGAAACGTGTGATCCTGCAGGGGGTACGGCTAGTCGCGGTACTGCTGGTGGTCCATGTACCGCAGACCCGGCCACGGCTCTCCTGGCTCTGGAACTGTCCATGATGGCCTGCGCTGCTGATGCTGCTGGTACTGCCTGAATGTGTGGAGGCGGCGGCATTTGCTGCTGCTCTTCCCTCCGCCGTGCCGAACTTGTCTGGATATTGCCGGCATTACCTTGTTGTTGGCTGACATATGGCGTCCCATGCATTCCACTTCTGTGATCCGGGTAATTAACTTGTTGTGCCACCGCGGTGCGCAGCATATCAATCGCCCGCCGGGTCTCCTCTGCGTGGGGTGACTCTCTCACGGGGATTTCATTCAATGCAAGCGTTGCCGCGTACACGTTGTCCATGGGATTGTTGTAATGACCCGCTGGTGTGCGAAAACGTGATGGTGGTGGTGGTGGTGGTGGTGCAGTATTGCCGGTAGTAACTCCAGTCTATGGTACGGGTAACCCGGCCTGTGTGTCTACCGGTTGTACTCCTCCGGATGTCGGCTGAGGGGCGGTTCCTTGATTTGCCGCTGGAATCGG
Source organism: Alopecurus myosuroides (assembly GCA_028641055.1). NCBI lineage: Eukaryota > Viridiplantae > Streptophyta > Magnoliopsida > Poales > Poaceae > Alopecurus > Alopecurus myosuroides. Next base: position 268,211,653 of record CM054057.1, on the reverse strand, counting down.
CTGATCCTGAGGCGTGATAAATAGCGCAGTCGGGTTTATGACTCCTCCCAATGCTGGCAATCTGGTTTGGTGCCTTTGATGTATTCTAGTCGTTTCCACTCGGAGCCGGGTTTCCAGTGCATCCAGCTCGCGTTGTCGCGTGGCCATCCCTTGTCTTTCTGCCTCTACTTGCCTTCTCTGCTGCTTTAATGCACGACGGGCTACGTCCAAATCCCTAACACGTTCCGCCGCGTTCTCTGGAGTGATAACTGTGGCAAGAACTGTCGGATCTAGGATCAGATTGTTGTCGAACAGGGCCGGATGTTGTGGATTGGAAGGACCCGCTCCTGGTGTCCGGTTTGCTAGGAATCCAAACGTGTTCGCGTGTAACTCATTTTCTGGCGCTTGACTGGTAACCGATGCCGACTCTCCGTCAACCCGGGCCAAAACCGTGTTTCCGTTAGCCGGTCCCTGCTGCCGGGTCAATGCTTGTGCTGCCCCGGCTGCGGCCGCGGTTACGTTCTCTTGGTTGAGATTGGTCGCGGGAGCCGTGTAAACCGCAACCCGGCGCACAATGCTTGGCGCGAATCCATATTGCTCCTCTTCGCTGCTGTGTTCCTCGTACCGGTTCTCCAGTAGATGCAGGATAGATTCGGTATCATCTTCTTTCTCGACCTGGCCACGCGGGGTCCATGCCGGCTCCTCCGGCTGTTCCCACTTCATGGTGGGCTCTTCTGTCGGGTTTGTTGTCCCAACTGATTCTTCTCCATCTGATTGGATATAGCTGGTCTTTCCTGACACAGAATCAAACCCAAAGTCGTCAGGGATTGAACCGGAAGTAGTACCATACCGATGAAGACGCTGATCTGGCCGATTGTCATGATAGATCCGGATTCGAGGTGATCCGACTCTGGCCCCCAGCCGGAATCGTCCACCATCTTCTCTCCTTCGTGGTCGATGTAGATCTCGTCGATGACTAGATTCTCCATGTTCTTCCGAGCTTCTCCCGTGATGTAAACACCTTTGGACGCAGGCCCCACGGTGGGCGCCAACTGTCGTGGGATAATCACGGCAGACGTTACCGGGGGTAACTGATCTTGGGGCAAGACGACACAGGCGTTTGGGAGAGGGTTTAGCTCAGAGGAAAACATGATGGTACTCGATCAGGTAGCCGGCAATAAAGTCGCCGAGTCTCCGATCTCGATATATTAACTCAACTCACGGGTTACACTGGATGCTCGATATCAAGCGATGTTGTTGGAACTCTTAGATCTCCTCTAACTAGACCTAGGGGCGGGTTTATAAAGCACCCGGACCCCTTGGCTTGCCCTCCAAGGCGCACCTTGAGTCCTACCCAGTCACTGCATATTAAACCCTAACTTTCCTTACCGTAACCCACAATCCGGGTTACGAGGCCTACAATCTTGGGCCATCTAGAAGTTCTTTTATCCTCAGCCGGATCTCGCGCAGCGTCCTTAGGGCCGAATTATACCTTGGAGTTGGCCTACCGGGTTATTATCCCTCCATCAGGATTGGATGAGATTGATCATGTAATAATGCCAGATTGTTAGGGCATAGTGCCTAGTATCCATTATTAGTCTTTTCTATCGTTGTTGCAACTTGTTATGCTTAATGCTTGTCACTAGGGCCTGAGTGCCATGATCTCAGATCTGAACATGTTATTGTTTCATGAGTATAATTATGTTTCTTGATCATATCTGCAAGCTGTTTACACATGTCATTGTCCGGAACCCGAGGCCCCAAAGTGACAAAAATTGGGACAACCGGAGGGGATGGTTTTGATGTAAGGATCATGTGTGTTCACGGAGTGTTAATGCTTTGCTCCGGTGCTTTATTAAAAGGAGCGCCTTAATTACCAATAGTTTCCCTTGAGGCCCCGCTGCAACGGGCTGGTAGGACAAAACATGTTGTGCAAGTTTCTTATTGCGAGCACGTATGACTATATTGGAACACATGCCCATGGTTTGCCTAGAACTTGGATGCTTTATTATTATTATCTGCAATGCCCATGTTTAGATTATTACATGACCTATGTTATCCATGCAACACCCGCTCATCCAGTCCCTCTATGCCTATGGTACTCCCATTCTGATGTTTCCCGCGATTGCTACTGTTGTTACTATTTTACTCCTGCTGTTACTTTATTACTATTGTTGCTATAAAACTGTTACCACTGATAAATTGTTGCGATCAAGTCTACTTTCAGGTGCAGCTGAATTAACAACTCAGTTGTTAAGGCATATAAATATTCTTTGGCTCCCCTTGTGTCGAATCAATAAATTTGGGTTTTACTTCCCTCGAAGACTGTTGCGATCCCCTATACTTGTGGGTCATCACATGGTACCAACATAGTATTGATCATCGTAGTAATGTAAAGCATGCAAACTAGGATCAAATGAATAAAGGTTGTGGTTTATAGTTGATATCAATAGAGTGATGTATAAATCATTAGGAAGAATAAAGTAAAACTTTTCAATGAATCAATGCTAAAATACAATAAACTGTGCAAGTATATTAAAGGTCATTGAATCTAGTAGTGTTGTGTTCGAATAAAATGATGGCTCCCAAGTGGCGCAATTTCATGTTTCGAATGTAGATGTTGAAATGCCTCAAGAAGCCATAGGAAGGTTGGGTGTGGGATTTTTCTGTCCCATCGAGGGACACCTTGTGGCGGATCGAGAAGAACTATGCTCTACTCATTTGGATCCTCGTTTACAATAGAAGAACATGCCAATGAAGCAAGTGAAGCACCTACCCAAGAACAAATTCAAGACCCTCCAGTTGTTGATCAAGTTGCTACGCGATAACCAAGTTCTCCTATCATTCAAGCTATCCACGATCAAGGCCAAGATCAACCTTCTTCACCGACTTCGCCTCTTGCTGAAGCAATTCAAGATGATGACCAAGGACAACATTCAGGTCAAACTGGGGACCGATATTATCAAGTGATTCTCGCAATAACGTAGAGATCTAATTACGTCGTGCCGCAAGGATGGCTAGAGCCTTGAAGCGTATTTATGCCTCCGATAATAAGGTGTTGAGTTAGGTGCAAAGAAAAAGGTCCATAAGAGCTCAATTAGCAAGATTTAGTGAGCATCAAGCTCACATATCCGTGGTGGAACCAAAGAAAGTGTGGAATCTATTCATGAAGAGCTCAATAACTTTGAGCAAAACAAAGTGTGGAAGCTAGTTGAGAAGCCCAAAGATTGCTGCAATGTTATTGGAACCAAGTGGATCTTCGAGAACAAGCAAGATGAGCATGGAATTGTCATAAGGAACAAGGAAAGATTGGTAGCTGAAGTGTACTATCAAGTGGAAGGCATTTCCTTTGATGAAACCTATGCTCTCATGGCTAGCCTTGAGTCCATCCGTATCCTTCTTGCATATGCATCATCTGACAACTTTAAATTGCAACAAATGGATGTGAAAAGTGCTTTTCTAAATGGTCCTTTGAAAGAGTTGGTATATGTTAAGCAACCACCAGGTTTTGAGAACCCCAACTTCCCTAAACATATCTACAAGCTCGATAAGGTGCTCTATGGACTTAAACAAGCACCACGTTCATGGTATGAGCACCTTAGAGAGTTGTTGAAAGACCGTTGATTTCAAGTTGGGAAAATCGATCCCACCCTTTTCACAAAGAGGGTTAAAGGGGAGATTTTCATATGGCAACTATATGTTGATGATATTATCTTTGGCTCAACTAATCAAGCTTTAAATGATGAATTTTCAAAGCTTATTACCGACAGGTTTGAGATGCCTATGATGGGAGAGTTGAGATTCTTTCTTGGCTTTGAGACCAAGAAACTGGCTACAGGAACTTTCATCCCTCAAGCCAAGTACACCCAAGACATGCTCAAGAGGATTAACTTCAAAGGTGCTAAAGATAAGGTCTCTCCAATGCAAACCAAATGTCATCTCAAGCGCAATCCGGACGGTAAAGATGTGGACCAAAAGTTGTATAGTTCGATGATTGGTTCTTTCCTTTATCTTTGTGCATCTAGGTCCTATATTTATTTTGAGTGTAGGAGTGTGTGCAAGGTATGAAGCGGCTCCTAAGGAAAGCCATTTGGTGGCGGTCCATAGGATCTTTTGGTATTTGATTCATACCTCAAGGTTTGGTTTGTGGTACCCAAAGGGAGCACAATTTTCTCTCAGTGGGTACATGGACTTCGATTGGGCCGGTGATCCAGATGATATGAAATCGACTTCGTGGGCTTGCCAATTCCTTGGTAGGTCTCTTGTGAGTTAATCTTTTAAGAAGAAAAAATGTATATCTCTCTCCACCATGATATGTCCATTTTGCATCACTATTTTATATCATAATTTTCTGTTATTCATCGCTATATTTCATGTTATGATGCACCCCTTATGTTATTTTATCTTATTTTGCATGTTTCATAATTTTTGGAGAATAAACACCGGGACCAGGAATCTGATGGAAAAAAAAGCACCGCCGAGATACCATATTTCAGAAGATCAAAAGAAGAAGAGGAACACCCGGGGTGTCTTAGAAGTTCAGAGGAGGAACCAAGCCAGAAGGAGAGCCAAAGGGGGCCACCAACGACCCACACCATGAGGTGGCTCCCCCCCCCCTTGGCCGCGCCACCCTGGCCCACCTCTCGGGGGTATTTTTCATGTGCTTGGCCCCCAGGAAACCCTAAGCCTAATACCATCATCGCAGAATTATTCCGCCGCCGCCTCAGGGCGGAAAACACCGGAGAGAGAAAAGCTCTCTCGCAGGGAGAAATCTGTCGTGAAAATTCCTCTCCGGAGAGGGGAAATCACCGTCATCGTTCCGGGCATCATCAAGATCGTCATCATCATCATCATCACCACCAGAACCATCACCCTCATCATCCACCGTCATCCTGATGTAACAATTAGGGGCCTCTATCGTTGTTTTGCATTAGATCTCTCTCCCGGTGTGGATTACTTGTTAGTAATTGATGCTTGTGAGATTTATCGGTGTTTGCACTTTATGACCAGATTGTTATCATCCATTATATCACCTCTGATTATGATCCATATGATGTCTTGTGAGTAGTTCGTGTTGTTCTTGAAGACATGGGAGAAGTCAAGTTGTTAGTAGTGAAGTAATGTTGAATAATATTTAATGTTTGATATTTAAGTTGTGGTGTTATTCTCCTAGTGGTGTCATGTGAACGTCGACTACATGATACTTAACCATTTATGGGCCTAGGGGGATGCATCGTGTATTTGGCTACTAATTGTGGGGTTGCCGGAGTGACAGAAACCTAAACCCCCGTTAGGAAACCATTACACGAGCGAGCGTAGGATCCCGGAGTTTAAAGTTGTGGTTAGATTTATTTCTTAATTATTTTCTTGTAGTTGCGGATACTTGCAAGGGTTATAATCACAAGTATGTATTAGTTTTGGATGGGACGGTACATTAGCATAGGTTCACCCACACAACACTTATAAAAAACACCTAACATTATTCACCTGCATGGAACAAAAGCACTTGACAGAAACCTCCATTGTGTCCTCGAGAACGTTTGTTAATCATAAGTAAACCTACCGGCTTGTCCTTTGCTGAAGAAAGGATTAGGCCACTTGCTGCAATTATTACTGTTGCATTTTATTACTCGCACTTTATTTATCTGCAATATCAAAAACCCCTACAAATCTATCTTTTAGTATCTACAGTTATTCCTTCATCGAAAATGCTTGTCAACACCTTCTGCTCATTGTTGGGTTTGACGCTCTTATTTATCGAAAGTACTAGGATACACCCCCTATACTTGTGTTACATCAAGACTATTTTCTGGCGCTGTTGCCTGGGAGTGAAGCGCTATTGGGAAGTGGAATTGATAAAGGAAGCTTCTGCTGTAAGTGCTATTTTTATTATTGTCTACTGCTTTATTACACTATGTTTGGGTCTCCTTTTGAGTCCTTATTTGCGGGCACTGCTGCCATTGCTAGGGTAGTAAGTGACCTACCGCCTGATGATTTAGATCCTTATAAAATACCTATAAATATTATTTAACATGTTAGGAATAACTGCTATTCAGGTGATGGAACTGTCCATCCTAGTGATCATTTCCTCCTTTTACATGAATTATGCGAGTTGTTCAAGTGTGTGCTACTTCGTAATAACAACCATTGGAAACCCCAAGAGGAGGGTGTGATGAGCAAGCGGCAAGAGTTTCCCTCAGTTAAGAACCAAGGTTATGAATTTAGTAGGAGGAAGAGGATCTCATGAAGGTTGATGCCACTGATGGTGGTGCTGGCGCTTCGCCGGTGTCAGCAACAACGTGGAACCTGCACGCAACACAACCAAAATACTTTGTCCCAACAGTACAGTGAGGTTGTCAATCTCACCGGTCTTGCTGAAAACAAAGATTAGACGTATAGTGTGGAAAATGATGTATGCTTGAAGTAAGTAAAGAAAGCAGGAAATAGTTGTGGTTTGTTTAACAATGTGGAAAAACGGACCGGGGTTCACAGTTTCACTAGTGGCGTCTCTCCATAAAAGATAGCATGTTGGGTGAACAAATTACAGCTGGGCAATTGAAAAATAGAGGTTGCACCGTAGTGCACAATATGACATGAGGACTACTATGATATTTAGTGCGGGCATTACAACAATATACATAGACCGACATCCATCTGCATCTATGACTAATAATCCACCCTCAGGTTATCATCTGAACCCCCTTAGGTATTAAGTTGCAAGCAACAGATAACTGCATTAAACAAAGTGTGTAATGTAAGCAATGATTATGCACGCGGGCACTCTCAACGTTGTTTTCTCCTTTATTGCAACAGCACATCCCCCCCTCACGTTTCTGTCACTCGAGCAAGGTGGTGAGGAGGCATGAACCCACTATCGAGCATAAATACTCCCTCTTGGAGTCACTAGCAACTACTTGGCCAGAGCAACCACTACCAACGGAAAGCATGCAAGATCACAAATAGCATATGCAAGTAAATAATATAATAAACTTGGCATAAGTTCAATATTCATCGGATCCCAGCAAACACAACATATAGAATTACATAAGATCAATCTAGATCATGATTAGGGATGTCAATGGGGACCCGTTCCCCGCAAACCCGTGGGGAATTCACCTATTAGGGGACGGGTGTGGGAAAAGTTGATCCCCGCCATCTAAAATGGGGATGGGGATTCAAAGGTCTCCCCATCCCTGTTACCCGCTATACCCGTTATCTATTCTTATTGTATATAAATCGATACAATTTTATATGAAAAAATTAGTAACAATATGTCTAGCATAGTGTGTTTTAATAATACGTAACATATTATCTAATCATTCGTACTTTTAACCACATGTGTGTTGCACAAGTTGTATATTTCTGTGTGTTAAAAGTGTAAGTTCACGAAAATGTGACAAAACTATTTGAATTTAGCTTCTTAGTGGGGAACCCGATCCCCGCCCCGACCCCGATGGGGATGGGGATGGGAAAAAAGTCTCCCCGATTGCTAAATGGGGATGGGGATGAGAAGGCACTCCCCGGTGGGGAGTAGACCCGTTGCCATCCCTAATCATGATAGGCAGCTCACGAGATCTAAACATGGAGGCATATGAGGAGAAGACAACCATCTAGCTACATCTACGAACCCGTAGTCCAAGGATGAACTACTCACGCATCACTCCGGAGGAAGGCATGGTGATGTAGAAGCCTCCGGTGATGATCTCCTCTCCGGCAGGGTGCCGGAAACACCTTCAGAACCCCCCTGATCTAGGATTGACGGTGACGGCGGCTGCGGAACTTTTCGGGGATTTTTTATCAGGTGTTTAGGGTTTTCCATCCGGGGGGATTAAATAGGCGAAAGGGCAAAGGCGGTGGAGCTCCAGGGGCCCCACACCTATAGGTGGCTCGAACAAGGGAACCCGCGCCACTCTATGGTGTGGCCCCCTGTTGCCCGTCTTCGACTCCTTTTTGGTGTTCTGGATGCTTCGGGGGAAAATAGGAACTTTGGGCTTTGTGGGGTCCAATTCCGAGAGTGTTTCCAGAACAACTTTTCTGAAACCAAAAACAACAGAAATAGGGAACTGGCACTTGGCATCTTGTTAATAGGTTAGTCCTGGAAAACGTATAAAAATGCTATAAATAAGGGAGAAAACAAGTAGCAATTGACATAATATGATCATGGAGCATTAGAAATTATAGATACGTTGGAGACGTATCAAGCATCCCTAAGCTTAGTTCCTACTTGTCCTCGAGTAGGTAAACGATAAAACAAAATAATTTTTGAGCTGACATGCTACTAACATAAACTTGATCAATCTAATGTAAAAGAATATGCACGCTGAGATCATAAAACTTTAAACACAGACATGATAAATAAAACTTTAATAATAAAGCATAGAAATTACTTTGCATCACGAAAGTAACTCAAATAAAGGATCATGAATAATAATGCAAAGAAAGGCATCCGTTTGTTTCAGGTATAGAGAAAGCATGGAAAAGTGATATTTCGATAGTCCTTAAGAGTGGGGCAAAACATAAATGCCAGGACACCTTCAAAGTTCATGAGGAAGACTAGAACAAATAATTTAAGAACAAATAATATCACATCATGAAGTAATTATTGATTCTTATGGACAAATGCACATAGAACTCAGAATGGCAAAAATGCTCTCTCAACTGTGCATAAAGTTAGAAGATGGAGACTCAACATAAAAGTAAAAGAAAGTCCCTTCGCGGAGGGAAGCAGGGATCACTCATGTGCTAGAGCTTTTATTTTATTAAACAGAGGTATTAAAAGTTTGACACTCCTCCCATCCGTCTTTCACAAACCATGGCTAACCGAATCCTCGGTTGCCTGCCAACAATCACATACCGTGGAGGAGTGTCTATATTTTGGTAGATGTATGCTAATGTCAAAGAATGGTAAAAAAAATACAATATGTCACAAGCCAACTGGATTCACAAGAGCGGCTCCCATGGTGAAGGACGCAACTGGTGTAGAAGGTCATCCCTCTTTCTCTTTTGTTTACACAGTTATGCTTTGACTGATAAATCAGGGGCAAAAATAGTGAAGAGAATTTGTTTGCATTATTTCGGGGCTGGGCACCCCGCTGCTAGCTCTTCTATCATTTGGATAAGCGGATGAAGCCACTAGTCCAGGGTGTGAAATCCAATCAACAAGTGAGATAAAGATTCTCTATTTACGTCCTCATGAGCAAAAACATGAGCATAAAGCAAGAGTAATTTTGAAGGTTTTAAAGGTAACACATGAGCATATTACTTTGGAATGGCAGTTAAATACCATATGTAGGTAGGTATGGTGTACAATGGGAAAAACTTTGGTTTAAGGGAGTTTGGATGCACGAGTAGAGCTCATACTCAGTACATGTGGAGGCTGGCAAAAGACTGGGAGCGACAAATCAAGAGAGCATAAGAACCATAATCATGCATAGAGACATAAGCATCATTAATTAAAACATAAGCAGTATCACAAGTTCAAAAACTAAGTGGTCATGGAGGCTATTCATGACTGGTTTGTAGTCATAAACATGGTGTGAGCATGCGCCAAGTCAACCAAATAAAACATTCGAAAGAGAATACCATATATTGATGCTTTACTATGACAAGAACAACTCATGAATCTTTCAATGCATATTAAACACTCTCAGATATTTGAGGATAATCATTCTACTCAATAACCACAAGGATTTAAAACTAAAATAACATTTAGCATGGCATGAAAAAGTCCTAGCCACAGTCTAGACAAGCTTCTACTAGTACTGTTATAAATTCTACTTCAAGCAGAAATTTTCTTTCTCCCAACAAGCACCATACAAAATATGCTTTAACAAAAATACTCTTTATGATAAAGCAAGCAAACATGAGATTACTCACATAACACTACTAAAACTAACAGCTCTAATAAGAGATGTATGCAAAATAAGAGCTAAATAAATGCAGCAGCTAGACAGAGATTAAGAATTCAAAGTATTTTCATGAAAAAGCGGAGCGTGTCACCAATAAAAGAATGCTGGGGTCCAACCAAGCTTATTGAAAAAGTAAAAACAAACTGAAAGGAAAATCAAAAACAAAAATAAAAGACGCTCCCAGTAAAGCACATAATATCCGATCGAATAAAAATGCAGTTTCACTAGAAGTGACCTGATAATTTGTTGATGAATAAGGGGATGCCTTGGATATCCCCAAGCTTAGACGCTTGAGTATTCTTGTAATTTTCTTGGATGTACCACCGGGACATCCCCAAGCTTAGGCTTTTCACTCTTCTTGATCACATCATATCATCCTCTTTTCTTGGCCCTTGAAAACTTCCTTCACACCAAACTTCTCACAATCTTCATTAGCAACGTTAGTGCAACTGAAATAATAAATTCACATGATTCAGTTTCAACACAAGTCTAACACTCAAAAACAAATTATCTATTGTCACAACTTATTTTAAAATCTTTTTCTCAAAAGAACACCAAAAGAAAGAGATTAAGATGCAAATGTGATAAATGGAAGAAATATGTCAAAACATAACAGCAGGTAAAGATCGATTTTTTCAAAAATCTTCTGTTGCTCAAATCAAAAAGTGGTCTTCTAAGAAAAGTTGTGTATATAACTCAGGATTAAGAAAAACAAAACTCAGGTCATTTTGAGTTTTCTGTGATTTTTAACGGAATTAACAGTGGACAGCAGAAATCTGTTTCCTGCGCAGAAATCCGAAATATAGGCTCAACTTTCCACTAGAGGTTTTACTTGGATCTACAAAAACTCAAAAGAAAATATACGGAGTGGTTGCTAAGGAAATAGACAACACCCAGGTGCAAAGCACACCAAAGAAAACGAAAGATAACGGGTTGAAAACAGCGAAATAGAACGGGTTGTCTCCCGGTAGCGCTTTTCTTTAACGCCTTTCAGCTAGGCATAAAAGAGCAACTCAAGTATTTTCAAGTGAAGAAGCATCAACATTTTTATGGGGCTTAAGTTTACCTTTCTTACCCTTATTATTTTTAGGGAACTTATGGTCCAAGCATGATTTGGGATTAAAAGTCAACTGTTTTTCCTAGGAGTTTCGTAAACACTCCCTCAACTATCCCAATGGGAAATATAGTGGTGTTATTAATGAGAGGAATTTCTTCTCCTCCATCAGCTAGCCCCCAAAGGTTCAAAGATTCATAAATTTCCTTAGGCATAAGACAAGATTCAGACATGATATCACAACGAGCATGAAATGTTTCACCATTATAACAAATTTAACCAAAGGGATCATATTTGTTGACTCAAAATTTATTGGTACATGATCAAGATGTTCACGAATTTGGCTATATCCCTCTTTTAAAATAGAAATGCGTGACTCGAGAGTATTTAATCTAGCATAAATATCTGCAAAGGCTTTATCAGAACTACTGGGTAAGCTTTAGGTTGCAATTACTTTTCTTATAGCATTGAAAGCTTGATCTTTATCACAATTAAGGATATCACCTCCTACCACAGTATCCAAAGCATATCTATAACAAAGAACAAGACCAAAGTAAAAGCTACGAAGAAACAGATTTAGAGTCACTTTAGGTTCAACTTTGCAATAGGAATCAAAAGCTCTAGACCAAGCTTCTTTGAAGTTCTCATCATTCCCTTGTTTGAAAGTAAAGATTTTTTCTTCTGGTGACATAATGGCAGGAACAAAACTAGACATAAAAGCAAGCAAATATATAACAACTATGAAGTAAACTAATTATTTTTTGTTTTTGATATAGAGAAGAAAAACGAGACAAAAATAAAAACAAGACAATAAACAAAATAAAGAGGTTGAGAGTGAGAGACTCCCCTTGCCAGAAGACTTCTTCCTCCCCGGCAATGGCGCTAGAAAACTTCTTGCTACTTTGTAATAACAACCGTTGGAAACCCCAAGAGGAGGGTGTGATGAGCAAGCGGCAAGAGTTTCCCTCAGTTAAGAACCAAGGTTATCATTCCAGTAGGACGAAGAGGATCTCAGGAAGGTTGATGCCACTGACTGTGGTGTTGGCGCTTCACCGGTGTCAGCAACAACGTGGAACCTGCACACAACACAACCAAAATACTTTGTCCCAACGGTACAGTGAGGTTGTCAATCTCACCGGTCTTGCTGAAAACAAAGATTAGACGTATAGTGTGGAAAATGATGTATGCTTGCCGTAAGTATTTAACAGTGTGGAAAAATGGACCGGGGTTCACAGTTTCACTAGTGGTGTCTCTCCATAAAAGATAGCATGTTGGGTGAACAAATTACAGCTGGGCAATTGACCAATAGAGGTTGCAACGTAGTGCACAATATGACATGAAGACTACTATGATATTTAGTGAGGGCATTACAACAATATAATAGACCGACATCCATCTGCATCTATGACTAATAATCCACCCTCAGGTTATCATCCGAACCCCCTTAGGTACTAAGTTGCAAGCAACAGATAACTGCATTAAACAAAGTGTGTAATGTAAGCAATGATTATGCACGCGGGCACTCTCAACGCTGTTTTCTCCCTAGTGGAAACAACACATCCCCATCTTCACGTTTCTGTCAGTCGATCAAGGTGGTGAGGAGGCATGAACCCACTATCGAGCATAAATACTCCCTCTTGGAGTCACTAGAAACTACTTGGCCAGAGCAACCACTAGCAACGGAAAGCATGCAAGATCAAAAATAGCATACGCAAATAAAGACTATAATCAACCTGGCATTAGTTCAATATTCATCGGATCCCAGCAAACACATCATATAGAATTACATAAGATCTATCTCGATCATGATAGGCAGCTCACGAGATCTAAACATGGAGGCATATGAGGAGAAGACAACCATCTAGCTACAGCTACGAACCCGTAGTCCAAGGATGAACTACTCACGCATCACTCCGGAGGCAGGCTTGGTGATGTAGAAGCCTCCGGTGATGATCTCCTCTCTGGCAGGGTGCCGGAAACACCTTCAGAACCCCTCCTGATCTAGGGTTGACGGTGACGGCGACTGCGGAACTTTTCGGGGATTTTTTATCAGGTGTTTAGGGTTTTCCATCCGGGGGGATTAAATAGGTGAAAGGGAAAAGGTGGTGGAGCTCCAGGGGCCCCACACCTATAGGTGGCACGGCCAGGGGGACCCGTGCCACCCTATGGTGTGGCCCCCCTGTTTCCCGTCTTCGACTCCTCTTCGGTGTTCTAGATGCTTCCAGGGAAAATAGGAACTTCGGGCTTTGTGGGGTCCAATTCCGAGAATGTTTCGAGAACAACTTTTCTGAAAACAAAAAATAGCAGAAAACATGGAACTGGCACTTGGCATCTTGTTAATAGGTTAGTCCCGGAAAACGTATAAAAATGCTATAAATAAGGGAGAAAATAAGTTGTGATTGACATAATATGATCATGGAGCATCAGAAATTATAGATACCTTGGAGACGTATCAGTGTGCAGGTATTACAATGATCCAAGTGAAGAGGAAATTATTCTCTATATCTTTGACAGGTCGAGTTGCTGAATGGTTCAAACTACTGAAAAATAGCCAAACTATTAGATGGGAGGAAATTGTGCCTCTCTTTTATTCTAAATGCTATCCTCCCAATGAAATTCATAGAGATCGGAATTATATATATAATTTTTGGTCTCATGACGAAGAGAGTATTGCCAAAGCATGGGGGAGATTGAAGGTACTAATGCTCAAATGCAACATTCATGAGCTCCCCAGTAGTATTGTTATTAATAATTTATATGCAAGGCTTTCTCTTCATGATAAGGATTTATTGGACGCTTCTTGTTCAGGATCATTTACACATATGAAAGATGAAGCTAAATGGGATCTTATTGACCCTATTCAAGAAAACACTGAAGGATAGGAGAATGACAAAGGTAGAAAGTCAGGTATATATTATGACTATGAATGCATTAAAACTTTTATGTCATCCGATGATTTTCATAATGTTAGTATTGTTTATGGTCTTGATTCTCAAGTTGTTGCAAACTTATATAAGGCTTTTGCTTCCTATTTTGATATTCCTAAAAAGGAATGGGACAAGTACCATGCACCTTATAAAGATACCGTTAATTGTGTTCCTGCTAGAGATATAGAAGTTCATACTGTTGATTCTATTGTGCCTGAACCTTATATTGAGAAAATGTCTTTCCCTGCTAAGGTAAAAGAACATTCTATGTTAGCTAGTGTGGTTAATAAAAGTGCAAGGAAACCTGTAGAACCCGAGGAACAAATAACTGTAGAACCTACAGTAGCAATAGTAAAGGACCTTGTTGCTGAAAATATAGAAGAGGGACACATTATATTTTGTGAAGATGCTTCAAATATTGTCTCTCATCTTGGTAAATCTAGGAAACCTAGTGTTCATGTGCTATCTGTTAGGATAGGTGATCATTGATATAATGGTTTGTGTGATATTGGTGCTAGTTCTAGTGTTATTCCTTATGAGCTTTATAAAGAAATCATGCATGAAATTGGTTCTTGTGAACATGGAGACATTGATGTGATTATTCAACTTGCTAATAGGGAAAATATTTCTCCAATTGGTATTGTTAGAGATGTGGAGGTCTTATGTGGTAAAACCAAGTATCCGGCTGATTTTCTAGTACTAGGCACTTCTGCTAGTGATACTTGTCCTATTATATTTGGTAGACCTTTCTTAAACACTCGTGGTGTTGTTATAGATTGTAAAAAGGAAAAATCCTTACAAAGTTTGATGGAGAATCTTATTAATTTAATTTCTCCAAATTTGCTAAAGCACCTTATGAAGATGAATTACCTAATGAGAATTATAGAGTTGACCAATTGGCTGATATTGCTCTTGCTCCTAACAATCCTTTGCAGCAATACATGGAAGACCACGAAAGTGATGTCTTTATGGAAGAAAGGAATGAAATTGACGAGATTTTCCTACACTAGCCAGCGATGCTGAAACATAATTTGTCGGTGGAAGACTTGGGTACCACTTTACCACCCAAGAAGGGTCCTGTTTTTGATTTAAAACCCTTGCCTGACAATCTTAAATATGCTCATATTGATCGTAAG
Organism: Alopecurus myosuroides; assembly: GCA_028641055.1. Taxonomy (NCBI): domain Eukaryota; kingdom Viridiplantae; phylum Streptophyta; class Magnoliopsida; order Poales; family Poaceae; genus Alopecurus; species Alopecurus myosuroides. Next base: position 268,196,649 of record CM054057.1, on the reverse strand, counting down.
AAATTATATCATGTTATTATTAGTTCTAAACTTTCTAGTAAAGAAGAGGAGAGATTATTGGGAATATTGAAGAAACACATAGGTGCTATTTGCTATACTCTTGAAGATTTGAAGGGGATCCTACTATATGTCAGCATGCTATTAATATTGAACCTGATGCAAAGCCAGTTGTTGAGCATCAATGCCGTTTAAATCCTAAGATGAAGGATGTGGTAAGAAACGAGGTATTAAAACTCCTTGATGCTGGTATTATTTATCCTATTGCTGATAGTAGATGGGTTAGCCCTGTGCATTGTGTCCCTAAGAAAGGAGGGATGACTGTTGTGCCAAATGAAAATAATGAACTTATTCCTCAAAGATTAGTGGTTGGTTATAGGATGTGCATTGATTGTAGGAAGGTTAACAAAGTTACTAAGAAAGATCATTATCCTTTGCCTTTTATTGATAAAATGTTAGAAAGGTTGTCTAAGAAAAACTCATTTATGCTTTCCTGATGGTTATTCTGGGTTCTCTCAAATAGCTGTTAGGAAGCCTGATCAAGAGAAAACAACTTTCGCTTGTCCTTTTGGAACCTATGCTTATAGACGTATGCCTTTTGGTTTATGTAATGCTCTTGCTACTTTTCAAAGATGTATGTCTGCTATCTTTCATGGTTTTTGTGAAGAAATTGTGGAAGTCTTCATGGACGATTTCTCCGTCTATGGAACTTCTTTTGATAATTGTTTGCGTAATCTTGATAAAGTTTTGCGGAGATGTGAAGAGACTAATCTTGTTCTTAATTGGGAGAAATGCCATTTTATGGTTAATGAAGGAATTGTTCTCGGACATACAATTTCTGAAAGAGGTATTGAAATTGATAGAGCTAAAGTTGAATCTATTGAGAAAATGCTCTGTCCTAGGGATGTTAAAGGTATTCGTAGTATTCTTGGTCATGCTGGTTTCTACAGAAGGTTTATTAAAGATTTCTATAAAATATCAAAGCCTCTTACTAATATTCTTCTAAAGGATGTACCTTTTGTTTTTTATGAAGATTGTAAATAAGCTTTTGACATTTTAAAGAAGGCTTTATTATCTGCCCCTATTGTTCAACCCCCTGATTGGAATTTACCGTTTGAAATTATGTGTGATGCTAGTGATTATGTTATAGGTGCTATTTTTGGACAGCGGATAGATAAGAAGATAAATGTTATTCATTATGCTAGTAAAACTCTTGATGCTGCTCAAAAGAATTATGCTACCACTGAGAAAGAGTTCCTAGCTGTAGTTTTGGCTTGTGATAAATTTAGGCAGTATATTGTTGATTCTAAAGTTACTATTCATACTGATCATGATGCTATTAAGTACCTTATGGAAAAGAAAGATGCTAAGCCTAGGCTTATTAGATGGGTGCTTCTTTTACAAGAATTTGATTTACATATTGTGGATAGGAAGGGTGCTGAAAATCCTGTTGCTGATAATTTTTCTAGATTAGAAAATATCTATGATGACCATATTCCTCTTAATGATAGTTTTCCTAATGAGCAGTTAGCTGCAATAAAAGTGAGCTCTCAAGAGAGTCCATGGTATGCTGATTATGCTAACTTTATTGTTTCGAAGTATTTGCCTCCTACCTTTACAGCTCAGCAAAGAAGAAAATTCTTCTATGATTTGAGGCATTATTTTTGGGATGACCCACACTTATATAAAGAAGGTGTTGATGGTATTATGCAAAGATGTGTTCCTGAAAATGAACAACGAGATATATTGAGAAAATGTCACATTAGTGCTTATGGAGGACATCACGCTGGAGATAGAACTGCACATAAAGTTCTACAATCAGGTTTTTATTGGCCTACTCTCTTTAAAGATGCTAGAAAGTTTGTTTAATCTTGCGATCAATATCAAAGGGTTGGAAATATTTCTAGACGTAATGAAATGCCTATGAATTATTCTCTTGTTATTGAACCGTTTGATTGTTGGGGATTTGACTTTATGGGTCCTTTCCCTCCTTCAAAAGGCTACACTCATATTGTTGTTGTTATTGATTATGTTACTAAATGGGTAGAAGCTATACCTACTAAAAGTGCTGATGGTGAAACCTCATTAAAAATGCTTAAAGACATCATTTTCCCTAGGTTTGGTGTACCTAGATATCTTATGACTGATGGGGATTCTCATTTTATTCATGGTGGTTTTAGAAACTCTTGCTAAATATGACGTTAATCATAGAATTGCCTCACCCTATCATCCTAAAACTAGTGGGCAAGTAGAATTATCAAATAGATAAATCAAATCTATCTTGCAAAAGAGTGTTAACAAATGTAGAAAAAATTGGGCTAAGAAATTAAATCATGCTATGTGTTCTTATAGAACTGCTTATAAAAATCCCATGGGCATGTCTCCTTATAAGATGGTTTATGGAAAAGCTTGTCACTTGCCCCTAGAATTAGAACACAAAGCTTATTGGGCAGTGAAAGACCTAAATAGAGATTTTAAACTTGCTGGTGAGAAAAGGTTGTGTCGTGGGATAATCACGGCAGACGTTACCGGGGGTAACTTATCTTGGGGCAATTCGACTCTGGTGTTTGGGAGAGGGTTTTGCTCAGGGGAAATCATGGTGATAAACGATCTGGTAGCCGGCAATCAAGTCGCCGAGTCTCCGATCTAGATTTATTATCTCAACTCTGGTATTACAAGGGATATTCGAATAGCTAGTGAAACTTGTGTCTAATCTAACCCTAGGAGCCGGCTTATATAATATCCGGCCCCCTGGCCTCCTATCCAAGGCATACTCGGAGTCCTACCTGGGCACCGCTTACAAACCCTAAGTTTCCTTATCGAAACCCACAATCCGGGTTACGAGGCCTACACTCTTGGGCCTTCTAGAAACTCCTTAAGCCGGGTCTTGCGCAGCTCCCTTTGGGCCGAATTACACCTTGATGTTAGCCTACCGGGTTATCATCCCTCCATCAGTAGTCCCCAGAATAGCTTGGGCTTCACGGGGTCCTCCTTGAAGCGCATGCTATTCCCTGCAAAAATAACAAACATACAAGTTCATAAAAGGCCGGGTTAGGTTGCTTTGATAAACAGCTAGGCCTAGCTCCATTGGTGGTCCATATAATAACCCGGCTTTCTCCGAATACATCTTCATTTTTCCGGGTCAACACACCGAGGAAAACACAGAAGACCCGACTCACTTTGTTCGCTAATTAATCCGGATATCACGGAGACGATTCGCTCTGATCTTTTCCGGATATTACGCCCAAGCACTTAATCACTTATCCCAAAAAATCCGGGCGGGTATCCCTCTCCGAAATTTTTGGCTCCCGCTCCTTAGTCTAGGTTTTCCCGCCCGCACCTATAAATAGGTGCCTTAGGGGAAAACCTAGATCGAACGTTTCATTTCTCTATCTCTTCCTTCTCTCGGTGCTCCCTTGCTCGAACCCAACGCCGCGCCACGACGAAGACCATGGACGCACCGCCGGAAACGGGCCGCCGCCGTCTACGTTCTTCCTCAACTCGCGCCGCGCCACCGTTGGCCACTGCCGCCGCGCCCTCGTGCAATCCACCGGGAGATCCGCAGGGCCACCGCGACTGCGCCATCTGCCGCCGCCGTGCTCTCCTCCAGACCTCACCGGTGAGCCCCCTTCTTCCATGGATCTTACCCTTAAGCTTTGCTCGAATTAGATTAGATCTAGGTCCGCCTCATAGATGGTTTTCTTGTTCCGCAACGATTGGGAAGTCCATGTTCCGTTCCTTCTCAACCAATGTGTAAACTAGATCGATAGCATATCTCCATTACTTGTGGTCACCAATTTCTCTGTAAATCTCTAAGTTTAGATCCAATCTGCCAAAATTCTCCGTAATTACTCTTTGATACTCGGATAATCTATAATTTCCAGATCTTTTAGTTGCTCTTTGATTAATCGGACAATCAGTCATTTCCGGGTCTTAATTACTTACACTATGCACCCTTTATCTCCTGTTTTTAGACTACGCACATGGCACCCAAGGTCAACACCAAGATGAAGGGAAAACAGTCGGCGAAGACAAGGCCGACTCAATCCATATCCGCCAACTGGGCAAGGTCCACCGTGACCAAGGCAAAGTTGGACGAGCTCGCTGAGTCGGGAGTCCTTCCCTCCCGGGAGGATATTCACTAGCGAGTCCCGGGGGATGAGACTCGGCCCACCCCTAGTCCTGATGAGGTAATTTGCTTCGTCGAGCATGTGATCCGGGGATTCCGTCCCCAGGGTCACTCCTTCTTCCGTGAGCTACTTAGCCACTATGGCCTCCGAATCTTTGACATAGGACCCAACTCTATGTTAAATATCACCCATTTTATCGTCCTCTGTGAATCATATCTATGCGTCCCCCCAAATCTTGCTCTGTTTCTCGAGCTGTTCCAATGCAAACCGTGCCGCGAAAGCAGCGACGTGGCCCTCTTGGCTTGTGGTGGGGTATCAATTTAGAGGCGGAAGAACTCATTGATGCCGACTTTGAGCCTCAATTCCCACGTCAAGCATTGGCAGAAGACCTACTTCTACTGCCGGGACATCTCCCCACCCGGCGAAAAGAGATTGCCAGGTTTCTCCGAGGGCCTTCTTGATCTCTCCGACACTTTTAATGCTTTTGCTTCTGAGTCGGATAGGGAGTCCATCCAACCCCTCTTAGCCAAACTTGATTTCCTTTCCGCCCAGGGTCTCCTTGGGCTTAATTTAGTTAAAACTTGGGTGAACTTCCGAATCCAACCTAATGCCATCCGGCCTAAGCTGATGTCCGAGTATTCTGGGCACGTCATGGATTCGCTCCGCTATTCTTTGAGGAACTATCCGGATGCTGATACAAACAAGATAATCAAAAGATTCTTGACTGAGAAAGCGGAAGTGATCCGGAATATAGCCGGCTTGGAGCCATTTACCCGCGACAACCCGGCTCCAGCGGTAAGATCCGGCCCTTACTCTTCTATTCTTGTGCTTTCACCTGATGCAACTACTAACTTTCATCTTTATACCTTTACCTCAGGAAGGTAGCGCCTTCTGGAACATCGAGACTCCCCCTTCCTCCGAAAACCCGGAAGAGGACGAGGAGCCGGCTGACTCGGAAGAAGGTACCATCCGGGTTTCACCCATCTTAATTTCTGTTAACTTGCCTTCCCATACTTTCTCTTTTTCCGACTGTGTACTATGCTTCTCAGGAATGGAGGATAAGGAGGACAAAGAAGATAAGGAAGACCCGGAGGAGACCGAGAGTGACGAAAGCGAGGCAGAACCGGAAGCTGAAGTCGGGGCCAAGAGGAAACCCCGAGGGGTCGTATTCAAGGTTCCATATTCCTCCATGTCCTCCAAACCATATTCATTTGCTAATATGTGCGAGCTTAATCAACAATTGTCCGACTCACCATACTTGAAGGAGCCCCCTACGGTCAAGCGCAGGGTAACCCGGAACTCCCCGGGTGAGGATCCCCTCAACCCGGGTATCCCTTCGTCCCCAGCCCGCCGCGCCGGTACTTCCCAATCTCATCCTTCCAATTCACCTCGAAGATATCCTTCACCCAATCACCCCCTAGCTGGACAACTCCGAGTCTCACTTTCTCAATCTTTATCAGCCTCGTCCGGGTCTAGCAACGAACTTCCAACGGACTTCGTGGTGAATATTGGGTAGGTTACATTTCTTGCTATCTGATATACTGGCTCTTTCGATAACCTTCACTCATTAATACTGACCATTTCTTTTACTTTCCTTAGTGCCCAGGTCACAATCAGTGACCCGGACAACATGGACTTGGATAACCCGGCAACAGAGGAGCCGGTTGATGATATGAATGCCGCGACTGGCGGCGCTGAAGAAGAAGACAGAGAAAGAGACCCGCTGACAGACCCGTCCGGGCAGGAGGCCGAGTATCCCATTCCATCAGATGGACCCGGGGGTGACGACGTCAAGGTTCTGGGTGTGAGGATGGGTGATCCCAATCCTGACACCCAGGCGACCCGGGTATCGCCCCCCAAGCAGGAAAGGACTCCACCTCCAAGTAACCAGGCCGCCGGCTCTTCCGGGACAAAACTTGATGATCTGAACTTTGACGAGATGCTTGGCGCTCTGCGCACCCTGAGAACTAACGAACAAGGCATTCTAGAAGCCTTGGTAGCCAAGCACCAGGTAAATTCAACTAATACTGCTTGTATATTTGTCAAGTCCCCAAGTTCCGAGTGAACTTATGCATAATTTGCTTGGAACTTTCATAGCATATCCGACTGATATTTCTTTTCGTTTCCACGCAGGCATACGTAACCCACTCTGAGGAAGTGTTGGCTAAAACCACCAAACTCCTCGAGGTGGAGACAAAGCTGCGTGAATCAGTTGAAGCTGATGCCAAGAAACTGGAGAAAATTGTGAGAAAGTATAGAAAGAGATCCCATGCTGCAGAGGGTGAACTGACGAGGCTCTCAGCCCAGATTGCCGATACTCACCGCACTTTGATTGGTAATGATTCCCAACTCACTAATCGTAACCCGGATTTTTCATTCTGATAAACACTCGGAATTCCTTACTTGAACCTTTCTGTTTTTCTGCAGGGCCGGATGATGAGATTCTGGATGAAGATGATATAGCGAAGCTGAAGACCATAAAGAGAACAATCCGGCAACTCTGTGCCGGCACCAAATGGGTTCTCCAAGCTGTGAAGTGGCCGGGTACTGGACATGGTAGTTTGAGCACGCTGCTTGATGCGTGTTCCACCATCCCCGAGTGGATCGACCACTGGAAACACTCGTCATGCCGGGTTGGAGTAACCCGGGGGCTTGCTCTGGCTAAAGCTTACTTTCCCAAGCTTGAGCCGACAAAGCTCGTTGGCGGGTTTTCATAATTCAACAATGACGGTTCCCAGTTTTCAGCCAAGAACTATAAAGCCATTCAAACAGAGGTTCGTCACTCGGCTAGTTTGATCGCCGATAGTCTAGACGTTAGTCGGATGGTTCCACCATACGATAATGAAGATAAGCCAATTAAGTCAGATCCTCCTAAGCCTTATGACATGTTGGCACGGTGGAAGGCGGAAGCTGCTCAGATGAGGGAAGAGGCCACGAAGAAGAAGGCTGAGGCCGATACTGCACCTACTACCTCTACGCCGGTTGTTCCTCCTCCCGCGCGAGGCAGGTACTGCTGCTGACCCGGACGCTGCTGCCGCGAAGACCGTCGAAGAGAAAGTCAAAGACCCGGCTGCCCAGGACAACGTTCAAGACTCGACCCAACAGGCCGAGTGAAGTTTCACCTACTGCCTCAAACATTTTATTCGGCCGATGGGCCTTTAAAAAATTTATTCTTTTGATAGTGCGCCTGTGCACTTTTTGATACTACCACCTCGGTGTGTAATACGTTAAAGACCTTAATCGCTTTCGTGGCCCTTCTGGCCTTTTGCATGATCTTAACATTTCCTATCTTTGGACTTTTCATTTGCTGGTTTTCCGACTTTTCGTTACTTTTCCCTACTGTGAGACTCGGTTTCCGGGTCTCGGTGGTTTTGACAAGTGGACTTTTTCTAAGTCCCCAAGTCCCCAAGACTCGGATTTTTGGGTTTTTGAGCTGAATAGCTAGATAATTTGTTTCTTTTTTCAAATTCCCAAGTCCCCAAGGCCCGAATTTCCGATTCTAGGGTGTTGGATTTTTTCAAAAGAACAAATTGTTTCTGCTAAGGCCCAAAACCTGGAGGTGCTCACGTAGGTTTGAAGTTGTGCTTAATATATCTTGAGTTTCCGGCTATTAACCTTGTACTCTGCATAACTTGTGGTTTGGATGACCCTTTTGACCTTCTTTTACTATAAGCCGGCTTTCGCGTGGATGATCAATGCTGCTATAACTGTATAAAGATAGGGTCAGGCAAGTCCCATTGGGCATCATGACTGATTGTAATTATACGCTAGCAAAGCATGCCACTTTTGTGCGAGTCACATCGAGCTTAAGCAATAAAAGTCAAGAAAATTTGGCTCTATTGTCCGGTTATAAGCTTGCAGCCGTACTTATTTACAAGTAATCGGCCCTTATAACCTAATGTCATCATGGCCGGGTCTTTGAGTTTGCAACTGTGCTATTCAACCAATCAGCCCCCAAGACCTAGATATATGCAATTTACTAGAAAAACTAACATACTAAGAACAACAAATAACACTTACCTGGAAGAGAAATAGAAAACAACAAGAAAAAACTTGACAAAGGATACAACAAAAAGGAACAATATATTGTTTAACCATCTCTTTATTGATATAAGAAAAGTTATGTCAGCAAGCCGCCTCATTAAAAACCTTCTAGTCCCCTTAGGTACCCTGGATAGGAAAAGAGTGCGTCTGAAACCTGTTGCCTGTTACATCGTGTAATTCCACTTGTGAATCTAGCATATTCTAAGTGCAGTAGGGACGCAGCTGAGCCACGTTCCATGGTGTCGAATCCCTGTCTCAACAAATCCCTTCGGTGAACCTATCGGGTTTCGATTAGGAGAACCCATGAGCGCTGGTGGAATCGTCGGCTAGACAGGGGGCGAGATTTACCCAGGTCCGGGGCCCTCGTAGAGGTAAAACCCCTACTCCTGCCTCTTGTCGATCTGTATTGATGATTAGATTGGTTACAAAGGTGGTGCTCGAATCGAGAGTAGGTCTCGAGTTCAAGGCTTTAGGTCGTGCGGTATTGCTTGGTCCTCTTCCGGGGGGCTCTCCTGGCCTTACATAGGTGGCCAGGTCTCGAATCCTACCCGGAGAGGACTCGAACCCTAACTAGGTCGGTTACATGTTTCCTATCTTAACCCGCAAGTTAGAGCGGGTGGGCTTCACGCGGGCCTTCTGGAGCATTCCAAGGGCTCCTCTTCTTGGGCCTTAACCTTGGGCCTGAGAGGGGGTGTCCTTATCCGCAGGGTCTAGGATCCATATCTTCGTTAGTAGCCCCCAAGCGTTTGCTCGAGTAGGATTTATCCAGTCGAGTAGACGGTCAACCCTTTCTTGGCCTTGCTTTTTTGGATAAGTTGCTTGGCGGCTTGCTGTTCAAAAGGGTGTGTTCCATGTGCAATGAGTCCTTTATGCTCGAGTGTCAAGCGACTTAAGTGCATGTTTTCGCGGCTATATTTGCAGAAGGATGCGGTACAGTAGCTTGGCTCTCACGAAAGATCAGGGCCAATTAATTGCGACTAGGGCAAAAACATTCCTGGCCTACACAGATTCGAGACCTCCGGCTCGAACCTGATAAGGTGATTGTTGCGACTGGGCCGTTGTGGACTTATCGAGTCGAACTTAACCTATGGGGGTACCCGGCGCGTCCGCTAGGATTTTTCTTCGTGTTGTTGACACGGAAACATACCGGAGGACGCAGCTTTTGAGTGCGATTCCAGGCCCTTTAAGAGAGATCTTTTTGGGTCTTACCTTCATATTCGAAGAATATGGCATCCGGATGTGCCTAGTCGGCTGAACAACCCAGGTTTTTATAATGTAAGATATCATGCGTAAAAAAGAGGTAGGTTATATCTACCCGAGTGACTTTTTGAGTTTCAATCGAAAGAATTTCCGTGCTGAGGAAAGTTATGTCCGCATGAAAAAGTTTTCATGCTTGGATTGCTGTGCCCATACGAAAGAGTTTTCGTGTATAGGGCATTTCTCTCTTGTCTTAAAGAGGTCTTGTGCTATGATTTATTTCTCAAAAGGAATTGCTTCTAGTCGAAGAAGTTTTCGTACGAAGTTGTTTTCGTGTTTTGAATTGCCATTCGACAATTCTTGAGCCTGATGTCGCGTGCCATGACGTCATGGCGCACTTTTCTCCTCCCGATGGGACGTGACGGAGTGGTAGCAGATGGGCTGGCCTACTTAGTCAGCTTTTTGACCGGGAAACGAGACGCCGCTTCCGGTTTTTACGCGAACTGCGCAGTAAATGCGCACGATCTTCTGTTAAGATCGTGGCACGGAACAGCGTTCACCGTCCCTTCGTTTCATCTTCACACGTGGTGGCTGTGATAGGCGCCACGTAGCGCATCGAATGGCTGGGGCTAATTCACTCCGTGTATAAATACGGGACTTAGCGCTGCGGTAAAAACTTCCCAGCCTTCGTCTTCAATCCATCTCCTTCCTCACGCCCATCTTCTTCCTCGCGCTCGAGCTCGTGCTGTCAACCATGGCTGGAGGCAAAAGACGTGGCGCTGCCACCTCTGCAACCGGAGAAGTTTCCGCGCAACCTGCGCCTCGAGCTGGCGACTGGCGCTCGCCCAATACCACCGCAAAGAGCATCAAGGAGATGCAGCGGGAGGGGCTGCTGCCGGCTGAATCTGAGAAGCGGGTGCGCCTCGGGAGAAAGAAGAGGTACCAAACCCGCAGTCGAACGAGCGCGTGGTCTTCGCGGACCACGTGTCTCGGGGTCTTTCCTTCCCTCTCCATCCTTTTCTCCTCGGGTTGCTGTATGTCTATGGCCTACAGCTTCACGATTTTCCCCCGAACGCGGTGCAGCACATTTCGTGCTTCATCGTGTTCTGCGAATGCTTCCTTGGCATTCGCCCTCATTGGGCGCTTTGGAAGGCCCTCTTCAAAGTTCGCATCTTCCGCGAGAAATCGCGGGTGGACTCCGAGCCTGGCGAGCCGCTACGCACAGGTGGCTTCGGGATCCAGGCGCGACTGGAGAGCAGCTACTTCAACATGCACTTCGTCGACTCCGCCCAAGGCTGGCGGAAAAAGTGGTTTTACGTCATCGACAACAGCTCGGGTGGGATCGTGGAATTCCACCCGTTCGCTGTTTTGAAGAGGCGGAAGTCCTAGGCGCACAAGCTGTCAGCCGAAGAAACCCAGGTTGTCACGCCCCTACTCGCAAGAGTGTCCGCTCTCCGGGATCAAACCGCTGGAGTGGTACTCAACGGGCTGCACCTGGCGGGTATTTTTCTGAAGCGCAGGATCCAACCGCTGCAGCAAAGGCCTTCCACCATGTGGGAATACCAAGGCGCTGAAGATCCTAGCCGAGTGAGCCGCGAGAAACTTTTGAACGTTGAGTTCGAGAAGAAAATCGCGGCTGTAACTAGCTTGAAGGTGGGGGAGAAGTTCCCCGACTGCATAGTCGAAGCCTTCGACGCTTCGAAACCTCCACCAGCCGCGGTTAGTTTTATCCTTCATGTCTGTTATTATTTTCTTCTTTGCTTTGAGCTTTGGTCGACTGAAATTTTTCTTGCCTTCCTCTGCCTTCTTTGTAGAGCTTAGCAGTGGCGAACTGCTACCCGCCAGTTGCGGGGGAGGACGCCTCGGAGTTATTGGCGAGTCACCTGGACGTCTTAGCCGATACCAGTGTAGCCGATGCTTCCTTGAGCTCCGAGGATGATTCTTCGGATGGAGCGGAGGGTTCGGATGGCGGCCTTCGTCATTGCAAGCGTCGTCGGGTAGAGGACGATAACAAGGCCACTTCACAGGGTAATTCCTTAGAGGAATCGCCCGGGAAGGCCCCTATCTCCGCGACTCCACTTCGTTCCCTCGCCCCTTCACCTTTATTCCCAGTAATCGCAACCGCTTGGAACACGGATTTGCTGGATGAAGATGAAGACAACGAGTAAGTTATTTTCCTCGTTCTTAGTCGAACGTTTTTTCTTCTAAGCTTATGTTTGATTCCTTGTTCTTCTTTGCTGTAGTGTGCAGGCCATCAGCCCTCGCAGGTACGCTTCTTCTGTTCCTCCCGAAAAGAGGAACAAAGCAGGAACTGCGGGTGAGACTCCCAATGCTGGCACCGTCCAAAATCTCCCAGCGCAACCCCCAATGCGGCGACTGCGGAACGTGAAGCTCCTAGCTTTGCCGCCAGGACTTCAGCTCCGAAAGAAGTGACAGACAGCTCCGCAAATCCTCTCTCCCGCGCCACGGGCCAGGTAAACTTTGTAATTTGTCTTCGAATTTTTATCGGGTGCACGACAGTGCTCCCGATGGGAGTAGCCCCCGAGGCTGTAGTCGATTGCTTGCGATCGGCTACAGGCTCAAAATCTTGTTTTATTTTCTTCGTCTTGATTTTTATCGGGTGCACGACAGTGCTCCCGATGGGAGTAGCCCCCGAGGCTGTAGTCGATTGAATTCAATCGGGTACAGGCTCTAATTTATATCTTCTAATTCTTCTACTTCTGTGCTTTTGCAGTCGCTTGTTGACTCACTTGCGGCAATTGGTCGCCGCGTTGTTCTTGCCGAATCGTAATGCGAGAGGCTTCAGTCACACTGCAGTCGATTCCACACCGAGAACAAGCTCCTTAAGAGTAAGTCTCATTGTCTTCTCTTGTTTCTGTTCTTGTATCCATTCTTGATGTCTAACAAATGTTATTGCGCAGCTCAACTCGAATATTCGAAGTCCGAGAAAGTCAGGCTCTCTGAGCGGGTAACCACTCAGGAAACTGATTTGGCGGCTATTCGACAAGAGCTGGAGGCCTCCCGCGTGTAATGTTTGTTTCTTGTTTTATTAAAGTTTTGCATCATGTCATCATACTCATTACTTTGTTTGCATTTGTTTTGCATCTGTTTTCATTTGTTTTCCATTTCAAATTCAAACCAATTTCCAAATCAATTGTTCATACTTGTTATGTTACATTTTTCCAAATAAAAAGTTAAATTAAAAACAGCTAATTGTTTCTATTAAAATAGAAAGCCCAACTATTAACTTGTTATTTTATTTAATAACTCATTTAACTCAAATTCCATTCAAAATTCAAATCACATTTTCCAAACAGCAACCTTTTGGAATTAATGATAATTACAACACAATTCTAATCATTTGTTTCCATTAAACCATAAGGTTCAAACTATTTAAAATTATGGCTTTTAATAATTCACTTAATTCAAATGATATTCAAATTCAATTGCAAATTACAAACAACACCCAATTTGAAATTATGAAACTTACAAAACAATTCATTCACTTGTTTCCAATTAAACTTGAATTTAAAAACTTATTTGCTTAAGTTAAATTATTTCAATTAATATTAATCTTATTCAAATTTCAAACAAATTGCAAACAGCACTTAAATTCAAATCATTCTGTAAAACAAAACTTGCAAGTTGTTGCTGCTACATAAATAAGCAATATAAAATTTTGCCCTAATTTTTCTAAACCCCAAAACCTTTCTTTTCCTTCCTATTTTATTTCAGCAAAAAAAAGAGAGAAACAGAAAAAATTAAAAAGAAACGGAGGGAGTGGCCAGGCCAGTGGGAGGCCCAGCCCACCATTTTCTGTTCCCCACGGCCCGGTACCCCTTCGGGGTCGTCTCCCTCCCGTACGGCGCGCATCCGTCGCGTCCACGTCACCGTACGGCGATCAGCGACGGCCACGAGCGCGCCCCTACGCCCTATAAAACCTACCCCTAGGTCCCCGGAGCGCTGCCCTAACCCTAGCCCCACCTACCTCCCTCGCGCCGCCGTCGTTCTCCCTCTCTCTGACCGGCGATCCCTCTCTGAACCTCACAGTACCCGAGCGCCACCACCACCTTCGGCCGATGATCGCCGCCGGTAGACTGCGTGTCCCCGCGGGCTAACGACGGGAACCAAGTTCCCTCGACTCCCTCTACCTCCTCCACATCTCCTCGCTGCCGGAGACCCACCGGAGAGCAGCCGCCGTCCGCGTTCCTGTCGCCGGTGCCGTTCGTCACCGAGCCTCTGCCTCACCTGCACGCGCCGGTGAGAACCACCCCTCTCCTCTCGTTCTCTCTGCAGTTGCGCAAGCGTCAGCACCAGCACGCACGCGTCCACGCACCGCAGCAAGCACGGCAGCGAGCACTGCGGCAGCGAGCCGCCGGCCGTCGAGCCCCTGAAGAGTTTCAGTTAACGCCCTGCAGCGAAAAAGTTCAGTTAACGAACCTGAACCATAACTTACCTGTGTACCCCTTACCTGACAAACAACAGAACACAGCGCAGTGGCACTGCACTGCGAGCGCGCACACCGCGGCCTGGGTTCGAGCCCTGCGCTCGCGAATAAAACCCCAACCTTTTTTCGCTAGGGTGCTGACAGGCAGGCCCCCCTGTCAGCGACCACTGCTGCCACGCGGGCCACCGTGGTCCAGGGGCCCCTCTGTCAGTGGTTGTGGCTAGCCACTGCGGAGTGAAATAAGTTTTCGGCTTTTTCTTTTTTAAATTAAATCCTTTTTCTTTTACAGAATAGTCCCTGCTTTTAAATTGCTAATAACTTTTAATTTCTAAATCCAACTAATGCAAATAAAATATGTACACTGAACCAAATTAAATTCTCTACCTATTCAAAGCATTTGTTTTCTGTTTTGAATATTTCAAATGTATTCAAATTTCAAATTCAAACAATTCATCTTAATTTTGTTTAATTCCATAAATAATTCATACTTAATTCAAATAACACAACTAAAATATGTTTTCCATGCTATTTTGAACCATCTTTCCAAATATAAATTTTGTTTCATGTTTTGAATAATTAAAATTGCTTAAATAATTTAAACCTTGTTTAAATCATTTAAAATTTGCTAAATTCATAACTTGCTCAAATTAAATTATTTTTGAACATGTAAAATATGTTTTCAAACTAGAAAAGTATAAACTTTTCAAATATGAATTTGAATTAATGTTTTGAACAAATAAAAAATTCAAATAAATTCATACTTGTTTTAAATTCATTTAAATCTTGTTTAAACTTGTTTAATTCATAATTAAATCATTGTAATTCCTTTTTCAATAATTGAAACATGTAATCCACCTAAAATTGTATGTTCTTTTCAAATATGAACTTTTTTATCTATTTTGGACAATTTAAATTGGTGAAAACAACAAATGCTTGTGTGACACCCTTAAGAAACCAAAATCCCAAAACTTAATAAATAAAATCCCAAACTTGGTAAACCTTATTTCAATTTGTTCCTATTGTTGTTTTCTTGTTGTTTTCTTCATCCATGCATCATACTAAACCACTTTCACCTGTTGATTAGTTGTAAAACAATTATTTCCACCTTAAATCATGGGCTTTCCATATGCAATCCAAATTGCATGTGGGTCCATTTAATCATGTTATGTTACCATGTCAACTAGTTTATTTTTATGCATCAATTAAATGGTCATGCATCATCCCATGATTGTGCACTATGCCATGTTATTGATTGTTTATCCTCTGTGTTGTTTGTTTGCTTTTTCTCGATTAGACGACGACGTTGAGACAGACGAGGTTTACGACACCCCTTCTGAGGAGTTAGCCCAGTACCAGGCTACTGAGTTTGCAGGCAAGTATTCACTCACATGAACCATTGTGTTCCTTTTAACATTGGATACCGATACTTTCCGTTGTCTATTCTGCTAGCCTTATGAATCGTTGCTTCTGTTACGAACATATCACCTGTTATCCTGTAACCCTGATATAGCTTCACCTCCACACCTATAACCCTGTTGCTTGTTGCCCGTGTCTTACTAGCATGCTTAGGGTTGTTTTTGCTCGAGTCTGTTACCCGTTACTTTCTGTTACTATACCCTGCTATGTTCTGGGCTCGATGTTTAAACGATCAACCTGTTAATGTTGTGGGTAATAATAATTGGTTGATAAGGCATCGGAAGGAGGCCAGGCGTGGTTTTGAGGCCTGCTAGTGTCTACCCTAATTAGGAAAAGGGTCTTGTCTACTGATCCATGATGAGCGCACTAACCGCATGTGGGAAGCGTGTATGGGCGCCCCCCTCAATTTGATTCGATTCGCATCTCGTCCAAATCGCCACACTTAGTTCGGGCTTTCCATTTGATGCACTCATATGCAGGTACGAACCCGAGGCCAGGGTGGAACTTTTGTAGTAGGCATTTAGGGCGGCGTGGTCTTAGAGTGCTATGAGGGTCCCCTTTTCTTCGTGGGGCTCGATTAGCCGCGCACGCACAGCACGTGGTTCTTTGGGCTTGATGCGAAGAAGAGTTGAGTTGTGTAGAGTGCCTCGCTTGGTGGGTTTGATTCCCGTATGGCGGGATATTCTTACGTGTACGGCCAAATTGGTGCACCCCTGCAGGGATAAATCTTCTCGAGAAGCCGTGTTTTCCGCGGTTATGGTTGACTTGGTGAAAGTACTGGCTAACAAGTACTCAGAACAACTTACACCTAACTAATGATAAATTGACTAGTAATAGCCTTATTGCCACCATAACTTGATCCATCATTAATCCAAATGTGTGAGTTTATCCTCGGATTGCTTCTTTGGATAAGGGGCGAGATCCAGGATGGGTTTGTTTGGAGTTAGTTATAGTTGGTTACGATACGCTATCTTATCTCCTTTCTGTTAGCCGGAAGTTGTAGTATGTATCTGTAGTTGGTTAGTGCAGCCAGCTGCCGCATCTGTTGTATCACCCTTTCTTTCCGTTGAACCTAAAGCATATGTGCTTGATGTTGTGGGGTACATTGTGGTGAACTGTGAGTCTTGCTTGCCAGTACGTTTATGTACTGACCCCTTTGGGGCTGTGGTTTCCGCAGACTACGCTTACGAGGATCCCCATGATGGCTACTACGTGGAGTTTGACGAGTAGATAGCGGACCCGGGCAGGATCCGAGACTACGTGGATGGGCTCCGTTTTCCTTTCATTCCCGGCTTCTTAAGCCTATTTGGATCTTGTCTGTACTCAGACATTTTGGATGCTTCCGCTGTGTTGTAATGATGATATGTTGTGACATGTGTCCTCGGGATGATTGTATTTGCTATCTCTGCTCTAGTGAGAGCTATTTGCAACTTATTTCTATTTATTTGTGTCTTAGAGATCTGTTGTGCTATCATTTTGTTAAACGCCGTTGACGTACCATGTGTGTATGGTATGAAGTACGTCAATGGTAGTATCCTGATTTCTATGGGATGGTTTACATAGACGATGAACAGTAGGGGTTGGTTGTCACACATACGTGTGTTGGCCTACTCGTAAGAGATGCGGGTGCCGGTAAGCCCCGTAATCCAATCAACTACTGCTCAACGGAACTGCGAGTATCCTCTAGAAGTCCGGGTGCGACAAATGGTATCAGAGCCTGTCTGCATGTAGGATCCCTTTTACTGGTCGCAGTTGAGTCTAGAAACTATTTTGTAGCTATGTAGGAAAAAATAAAACGTGAGAGTAGGGATTCTGCCATTTTATTTCTTTCCCCACCCACCCTCCCTTTTCTGGTAAGGAAGTGCAACGTTGTTTTCTCTTCTCCTCTAAACTTTCAAGTTAGGTTTTCACGAATCCTGGTTTCTCTAGGATAGTGATATCTACTAGACCATAGGAATGGAGGTGGTTGTGACATGATTTATCATGTTGCCTACTCACGATTGAGAACGGAGGCGTGTAAGCCCCGAAAGCAAATCTTATATTCCTTAAGCAGTAGATATTGATCCTTTAGAAGCCCGGATGGGTTTTCCGTAGTACCTCAGGAGTTTTTGGTCTCGTGTTTCCCGTTGTTGCTTCGATATCCTGTTCTTCTCAACATCCTTTTCGTCCGTTGAAACCTTGTTGTTGCTTTCCACTTCAATTCTCTACCGACGTCTAATCAAAACTTCCCCGATCATCTGCAGATGGATCTCAGGTTCTACCCGCAGGTGGTTCGTATGACTCGTTGCGAGAGCACTGCCGGTTATCCGGAGATGCTGAGAGACATGGTCACTTTTCTGGGGTTCCATTGGGCACCAGAGTATCAGGTCTACGAGAAGCAGCGAGAGTTTGACCAGACCTACTACCGGGCTATCGTCTACATTCTATCAGATGATGGCATGAGCGTTGTCCACCGCTACGAGGCAGTAGGTTCCACAGTGGATATGGCTGTGCAGCAGGCAGCTTATGCGAGTCTCACCGTCCTTCGTGCTGACTACTGGGGATTTGACGATTCTATCTATCGCCACATCCCCCGTGGTTACATCACTTCGGAGGGAGCTCACTTCACTCTCTACGACAACCTGGATGTCTACGAGCATGATAACTCCAGGCTGCACACCACCGCTCAGTTTGTGAGGCACAGTGACGCAGTTGCCAGCACACTATCTCAGGAGTTGGCTTCAGTCAGAGAGCAGCTCTACCTTGCTTTGACTCGTCTGGCGACTTACACCACAGACTTTGTTGGAGATGAGCGCTTTGCACGCTTCGATCAGCCAGTTGGTCGTCGTCTGCCAGATGCTGGAGGTTACGAGCCGATCAGAGGTCCACTCCTCAACCTCGGTGCTGGTTACACTAGGATTCCACGCTTTGGAGCACAGGGAGTCGACGCTATGTACTTCACCAAGCCAAGAGTCACTCTCAGACCACGTCAGATCTATGTGGATCGTCGTTCTACCTACTTTCGTGGGCGTGCTCCTCACCGTACCTCTCGCCGTACTCCTAGTCGCCGTCCTGCGTGATGAGCATGGGAGTACCGATGTATCCATTCTTAACTATGTTTAGTTATCATTTGGCTTTCGAACCATTTATGGTGTGTTGGATATTCTGATGTATTTGAACATGTGATGATGTACCTGTTGGTTATCTATTCATGCGTCGGAATAATCTCTCTTTCGGTTTCCAAGTCTATCCTTTTCTGTTGTTGTGCTAAAATGCATGTCTATTCAGGATGCCGCCAACAAGGAACAACCCGCCTGAGCCACCGCCAATCACGGAGCTGTTGACTCAGATGACCCAAGTCATGGCACAGATGGCCCAGTTCCAGACTAATCAGCACAACAACCAGAATGCTCCACGAGTCAGTATCAAGGAGTTTCTCAGTCTGGGCCCAAGAGCTTTCGTGGCAACACGCGAGCCTCTGGATGATGATGACTGGATCCGTGAGATAGCTAAGGCTCTGGAGATTGCTCACGTTGCTGAGGAAGACAAGGTCAAGTATGCCTCCTATCTGCTGAAGGGTCAGGCAGCTACTTGGTGGGAAAACTACCAGACCATGAGAGCTGGCTACCCAATCACCTGGGGTTGTTTCAAGGAAGCTTTCCTGAAGCACCACATTCCAGATGGTCTCATGGAAAGGATGTGTGAAGAGTTTTGCTCTCTCAAGCAGGGCAAGCTGGACGTCATTGGCTATCAGAGTGAGTTCAATCGCCTCGCTCGTTATGCTGGTGATGAGGTGTCCACTGAGGCAAAGAAGATGGCAAGGTTCCGCAGAGGTTTTAACCCGGAACTCAAGTACGCCCTCACCAACATCAAGGCCAACAACTTCGAGGAGCTCGTTAACACCGCGCTCAATGAAGAAAATGGGCGCAAGGCGTTCGAGGAGTCTCGCAAGCACTCGCGTGAGGGTGGTTCCTCCTCCAACATGACCACCCCTCCGCAGAAGCGCCGCATCTGGGTACCAAATGGTGCTGTCACTAGGGCTCCATATGCCCAAGCTTCTCCAGGCTTCGCTCCCCGCCCACCCAACCCCGCTCAGATGCATGATCAGAGGGCTTCGATGGGGCAGCCAAGGCCAGGGCCTCCTCGTGTCGTCACTTGCTACAAGTGCAAGCAAACGGGGCACTACGCTGACAAGTGCACGCAGAGGCAGCTACCTCCACCACCACCTCGTCCCAACACAAACCAGGCAATGGTGCGTGCTCCCCCGCCTAAAGCCTTCAACTCCAACAACAGGCCTGTCGGGAGGACCGCAAGGGTGAATCATGTCAAGATCGACAAAGCTGAGGAATCTCCTGACGTCGTTCTCGGTACATTCCCCGTAAACTCTTTTCCAGCTAAAGTGTTGTTTGATACCGGAGCATCGCATTCTTTCGTGTCAAAGATCTTTGCGACAGCAGTTAAACTCCCCTTTGTTGGATTGGGTTCCCCGCTAGTAGTAAACTCCCCTGGAGCAACTATGCAAACGTCTAAGATCAGTCACAGGAATCAAATCCTAATTGGAGGTCACATATTCCTTGCTTCTCTCATGTTGCTGGGAAATTCTTACATTGATGTCATTCTTGGTATGGATTGGTTGAAGGCCAATAAAGCTATGATTGACTGTGCTCGGAAGTCTATAACTCTGTTCCACCCTTCTGGCCAGATAGTCTATTCTCCAAATGAATCAAGTTCCATTCAGCTATGCAACCTCGAGGCAAAACCTCTACCTCTACTTGAAAATGTTCCGGTGGTTTGTGAATTCCCTGACGTCTTTCCAGAAGAGTTGCCAGGGATGCCTCCGGACAGAGCAGTTGAGTTCGTGATCGAGCTTGAACCAGGTACTGCTCCAATCTCTAAGCATCCATACAAGATAGCTCCTCCTGAACTGAAATTGTTGAAGGAGCAAATCGATATGTACATGGAAAAAGGTTACATTCAACCTAGTTCCTCGGCTTGGGGTTGCCCAACTCTGTTCGTTGCAAAGAAGGATCAAACAAAGAGACTCGTTGTTGACTATCGTCCTCTTAACGAGAAAACCATCAAAAACAAGTATCCAATCCCTCGTATCGATGATCTTTTTGATCAACTTGCTGGAGCCTCAATATTCTCAAAGTTGGACTTGAGAATGGGTTACCATCAGATAAAGATCAGAAAAGAGGACATTCCAAAGACAGCCTTCACCACTCGCTACGGTCTATATGAATTCACCGTCATGTCCTTTGGACTCACCAATGCACCGGCGACATTCTCTAGACTCATTAATTCTGTCTTCCATGAATACCTCGACAAGTTCGTTGTGGTATATCTTGATGACATTCTGGTCTACTCAAAATCCGAGGAAGAGCATGAAGAACATCTTCGTCTCACTCTCATGAAACTTCGCGAGCATCGTCTATATGCCAAGTTCTCCAAATGTGAGTTCTGGATTCCAGAAGTTGCTTACCTTGGTCATGTCATTTCTGCCAAGGGCATAGCCATTGATCCAGAAAAGGTTAAAGCAATTGTTGATTGGAAACCTCCTAAGACGGTGAAGCAAGTAAGAAGTTTTCTTGGCTTGGCTAGCTATTGCCGTCGTTTCGTCCAAATCTTTTCCAAGATTGCCAAACCTCTCACTGATCTCACAAAGAAGGACAAGAAGTTCGTTTGGTCTCCACAATGTGATGAAAGTTTCAATCTCCTGAAGACTAAACTCACTTCTACCCCAGTTCTGGTTGGCCCAGATACTACCAAACCTTTCCAGATATTCTGCGATGCATCTCTCCAAGGTCTAGGAGCAGTTCTTATGCAAGAACGTCAAGTTGTGGCTTATGCTTCACGTCAGTTGAATGCACATGAGCAAAATTATCCCACACATGATCTTGAACTTGCAGCAGTTGTGTTTTCCCTCAAGAAATGGAGACAATACTTGTTGGGTAATCGCACTGAAATATTTTCCGATCATAAGAGTCTGAAATACATCTTCACTCAACCAGATCTAAACCTCAGACAAAGGAGATGGATTGAAAAGATTAAATACTTTGATCTCACAATTTCTTACACTCCAGGCAAGGCTAATGTTATGGCCGATGCTCTCAGTCGCAAGTCGTATTGCAATAATCTCATGATCATGGAAAGCCAACCTCCTCTTCATGAAGAATTCCAGAAGCTGAATCTTGGTCTTGTTCCTCAAGGCTATCTTGCGAACTTGACAGCCAGTCCAACTCTCGAGGACAAGATTCGTTCTGAACAACTTCGTGATGCTGAAATCAAGAAGATGGTAGAGAACATCAAAGAAGGCAAGGATAAATTTATGTCCTTCTCAATTGATGACAAGGGAACTGTGTTCTTCGAAGGACGCATTGCAGTTCCTCAAGTTCAAAGTCTCAAAGATGTCATTCTCAAGGAGGCTCATGAAACTCCTCTCTCCATCCACCCTGGAAGTACAAAGATGTACCAGGATCTCAAGACACTGTATTGGTGGCCTGGCATAAACGTGAAATTGCGCAATACGTTTCTGAATGCGACGTTTGTCAACGTGTTAAGGCAGTTCATCAGAAAACAGCAGGTCTACTCCAACCTCTGAAAATCCCTGAGTGGAAGTGGGACATGATTGAAATGGACTTCGTCACTGGTTTTCCAAAGTACAAGAAGGGCAACGATGCAATCTTCGTTGTCATTGATCGTCTCACTAAAGTAGCTCACTTCTTTGTTGTCAAAGAAACAATCTCAGCTAGCCAGTTAGCAGAGCTCTACACAACAAAGATTGTTCCTCTTCATGGTGTTCCATTGGAAATAAGCTCAGACTGTGGAAGCATATTCACTTCTCATTTCTGGAAAAGCTTTCAAGAAGCATTGGGCACCAAACTTCTGTTCAGCACAGCTTACCACCCTCAGTCTCAAGGGCAAGTCGAAAGAGTCAATCAGATTCTCGAGGATATGCTCAGAGCATGTGGTATCTCTTTTGGCATGAAATGGGAAGATTGCCTTCCATATGCTGAATTCTCCTACAACAACAGCTTCCAGGCAAGCCTAGGCATGGCACCATTTGAAGCTCTCTATGGCCGCAGATGCAGGAGTCCAATCAATTGGTCTGGAGCTGGTGAACGTTCACTCTTAGGCCCTGACATTGTTAAGGAAGCCGAAGAGAAAGTTCGCATCATTCGTGACAATCTCAAGATTGCTCAGTCTCGTCAGAAAAGCTACTATGATAGCAAGCACAGGGATATGATTTATGCACCTGGTGACAAAGCATGTCTCCGTGTAACTCCCCTCAGAGGCACTCTATTCTTGATGTCTAACAAATGTTATTGCGCAGCTCAACTCGAATATTCGAAGTCCGAGAAAGTCAGGCTCTCTGAGCGGGTAACCACTCAGGAAACTGATTTGGCGGCTATTCGACAAGAGCTGGAGGCCTCCCGCGTGTAATGTTTGTTTCTTGTTTTATTAAAGTTTTGCATCATGTCATCATACTCATTACTTTGTTTGCATTTGTTTTGCATCTATTTTCATTTTTTTTCCATTTCAAATTCAAACCAATTTCCAAATCAATTGTTCATACTTGTTATGTTAAATTTTTCCAAATAAAAATTTAAATTAAAAACAGCTAATTGTTTCTATTAAAATAGAAAGCCCAACTATTAACTTTTTATTTTATTTAATAACTCATTTAACTCAAATTCCATTCAAAATTCAAATCACATTTTCCAAACAGCAACCTTTTGGAATTAATGATAATTACAACACAATTCTAATCATTTGTTTCCATTAAACCATAAGGTTCAAACTATTTAAAATTATGGCTTTTAATAATTCACTTAATTCAAATGATATTCAAATTCAATTGCAAATTACAAACATCACCCAATTTGAAATTATGAAACTTACAAAACAATTCATTCACTTGTTTCCAATTAAACTTGAATTTAAAAACTTATTTGCTTAAGTTAAATTATTTCAATTAATATTAATCTTATTCAAATTTCAAACAAATTGCAAACAGCACTTAAATTCAAATCATTTTGTAAAACAAAACTTGCAAGTTGTTGCTGTTACATAAATAAGCAATATAAAATTTTGCCCTAATTTTTCTAAACCCCAAAACCTTTCTTTTCCTTCCTATTTCATTTCAGCAAAAAAAAAGAGAGAAACAGAAAAAATTAAAAAGAAACGGAGGGAGTGGCCAGGCCAGTGGGAGGCCCAGCCCACCATTTTCTTTTCCCCACGGCCCGGTACCCCTTCGGGGTCGTCTCCCTCCCGTACGACGCGCATCCGTCGCGTCCACGTCGCCGTACGGCGATCAGCGACGGCCACGAGCGCGCCCCTACGCCCTATAAAACCTACCCCTAGGTCCCCGGAGCGCTGCCCTAACCCTAGCCCCACCTACCTCCCTCGCGCCGCCGTCGTTCTCCCTCTCTCTGACCGGCGATCCCTCTCTGAACCTCACAGTACCCGAGCGCCACCACCACCTTCCGCCGATGATCGCCGCTGGTAGACTGCGTGTCCCCGCGGGCTAACCACGGGAACCAAGTTCCCTCGACTCCCTCTACCTCCTCCACATCTCCTCGCTGCCGGAGACCCACCGGAGAGCAGCCGACGTCCGCGTTCCTGTCGCCGGTGCCGTTCGTCACCGAGCCTCTGCCTCACCTGCACGCGCCGGTGAGCACCACCCCTCTCCTCTCGTTCTCTCTGCAGTTGCGCAAGCGTCAGCACCAGCACGCACGCGTCCACGCACCGCAGCAAGCACGGCAGCGAGCACTGCGGCAGCTCGCCGCCGGCCGTCGAGCCCCTGAAGAGTTTCAGTTAACGCCCTGCAGCAAAAAAGTTCAGTTAACAAAACTGAACCATAACTTACCTGCGTACCCCTTACCTGACAAACAACAGAACAGAGCGCAGTAGCACTGCACTGCGAGCGCGCACACCGCGGCCTGGGTTCGAGCCCTGCGCTCGCGAATAAAACCCCAACCTTTTTTCGCTAGGGTGCTGACAGGCAGGCCCCCCTGTCAGCGACCACTGCTGCCACGCGGGCCACCGTGGTCCAGGGGCCCCTCTGTCAGTGGCTGTGGCTAGCCACTGCGGAGTGAAATAAGTTTTCAGCTTTTTCTTTTTTAAATTAAATCCTTTTTCTTTTACAGAATAGTCCCTGCTTTTAAATTGTTAATAACTTTTAATTTCTAAATCCAACTAATGCAAATAAAATATGTACACTGAACCAAATTAAATTCTCTACCTATTCAAAGCATTTGTTTTCTGTTTTGAATATTTCAAATGTATTCAAATTTCAAATTCAAACAATTCATCTTAATTTTGTTTAATTCCATAAATAATTCATACTTAATTCAAATAACACAACTAAAATATGTTTTCCATGCTATTTTGAACCATCTTTCCAAATATAAATTTTGTTTCATGTTTTGAATAATTAAAATTGCTTAAATAATTTAAACCTTGTTTAAATCATTTAAAATTTGCTAAATTCATAACTTGCTCAAATTAAATTATTTTTGAACATGTAAAATATGTTTTCAAACTAGAAAAGTATAAACTTTTCAAATATGAATTTGAATTAATGTTTTGAACAAATAAAAAATTCAAGTAAATTCATACTTGTTTTAAATTCATTTAAATCTTGTTTAAACTTGTTTAATTCATAATTAAATCATTGTAATTCCTTTTTCAATAATTGAAACATGTAATCCACCTAAAATTTTATGTTCTTTTCAAATATGAACTTTGTTATATATTTTGGACAATTTAAATTGGTGAAAACAACAAATGCTTGTGTGACACCCTTAAGAAACCAAAATCCCAAAACTTAATAAATAAAATCCCAAACTTGGTAAACCTTGTTTCAATTTGTTCCTATTGTTGTTTTCTTGTTGTTTTCTTCATCCATGCATCATACTAAACCACTTTCACCTGTTGATTAGTTGTAAAACAATTATTTCCACCTTAAATCATGGGCTTTCCATATGCAATCCAAATTGCATGTGGGTCCATTTAATCATGTTATGTTACCATGTCAACTAGTTTATTTTTATGCATCAATTAAATGGTCATGCATCATCCCATGATTTTGCACTATGCCATGTTATTGATTGTTTATCTCTCTGCGTTGTTTGTTTGCTTTTTCTCGATTAGACGACGACGTTGAGACAGACGAGGTTTACGACACCCCTTCTGAGGAGTTAGCCCAGTACCAGGCTACTGAGTTTGCAGGCAAGTATTCACTCACATGAACCATTGTGTTCCTTTTAACATTGGATACCGATACTTTTCGTTGTCTATTCTGCTAGCCTTATGAATCGTTGCTTCTGTTACGAACCTATCACCTGTTATCCTGTAACCCTGATATAGCCTCACCTCCACACCTATAACCCTGTTGCTTGTTGCCCATGTCTTACTAGCATGCTTAGGGTTGTTTTTGCTCGAGTCTGTTACCCGTTACTTTCTGTTACTATACCCTGCTATGTTCTGGGGCTCGATGTTTAAACGATCAACCTGTTAATGTTGTGGGTAATAATAATTGGTTGATAAGGCACCGGCAGGAGGCCCGGCGTGGTTTTGAGGCCTGCTAGTGTCGACCCTAATTAGGAAAAGGGTCTTGTCTACTGATCCATGATGAGCGCACTAACCGCATGTGGGAAGCGTGTATGGGCGCCCCCCTCAATTTGATTCGATTCGCATCTCGTCCAAATCGCCACACTTAGTTCGGGCTTTCCATTTGATGCACTCATATGCAGGTACGAACCCGAGGCCAGGGTGGAACTTTTGTAGTCGGCATTTAGGGCGGCGTGGTCTTAGAGTGCTATGAGGGTCCCCTTTTCTTCGTGGGGCTCGATTAGCCGCGCACGCACAGCACGTGGTTCTTTGGGCTTGATGCGAAGAAGAGTTGAGTTGTGTAGAGTGCCTCGCTTGGTGGGTTTGATTCCCGTCTGGCGGGATATTCTTACGTGTACGGCCAAATTGGTGCACCCCTGCAGAGATAAATCTTCTCGAGAATCCGTGTTTTCCGCGGTTATGGTTGACTTGGTGAAAGTACTGGCTAACAAGTACTCAGAACAACTTACACCTAACTAATGATAACTTGACTAGTAATAGCCTTATTGCCACCATAACTTGATCCATCATTAATCCAACTGTGTGAGTTTATCCTCGGATTGCTTCTTTGGATAAGGGGCGAGATCCAGGATGGGTTTGTTTGGAGTTAGTTATAGTTGGTTACGATACGCTATCCTATCTCCTTTCTGTTAGCCGGAAGTTGTAGTATGTATCTGTAGTTGGTTAGTGCAGCCAGCTGCCGCATCTGTTGTATCACCCTTTCTTTCCGTTGAACCTAAAGCATCTGTGCTTGACGTTTTGGGGTACATTGTGGTGAACTGTGAGTCTTGCTTGCCAGTACGTTTATGTACTGACCCCTTTGGGGCTGTGGTTTCCGCAGACTACGCTTACGAGGATCCCCGTGATGGCTACTACGTGGAGTTTGACGAGGCTGCTGACGAGTAGATAGCGGACCCGTGCAGGATCCGAGACTACGTGGATGGGCTCCGTTTTCCTTTCATTCCCGGCTTCTTAAGCCTATTTGGATCTTGTCTGTACTCAGACATTTTGGATGCTTCCGCTGTGTTGTAATGATGATATGTTGTGACATGTGTCCTCGGGATGATTGTATTTGCTATCTCTGCTCTAGTGAGAGCTATTTGCAACTTATTTCTATTTATTTGTGTCTTAGAGATCTGTTGTGCTATCATTTTGTTAAACTCCGTTGACGTACCATGTGTGTATGGTATGAAGTACGTCAATGGTAGTATCCTGATTTCTATGGGATGGTTTACGTAGACGATGAACAGTAGGGGTTGGTTGTCACACATACGTGTGTTGGCCTACTCGTAAGAGATGCGGGTGCCGGTAAGCCCTGTAATCCAATCAACTACTGTTCAACGGAACTGCGAGTATCCTCTAGAAGTCCGGGTGCGACACCGCATGCGGTCGGAGGATCTTGATAGGCAACTTGCGGATGCGAGAAAAGCTTTGAAGGATCAAGAGGAAGCTGGCAATAAGGCCGATTCTGACCTTGTCACGTTCCTCTGTCCCCTTGCTGAGCGTCTCGCGGGTAAGTGTCCTAGGCTCTTGCAATTGTATCTTTTATCTTGGTGAACTTGCGAAATTTTGACATTCTTTTCCTTTGCAGGTCTTCTGGATGTTCCTTTGGAGATCCCTGGGATCCAGCGGGTAGACGTGCTAACCGACACACTTGCTCAACTCAAGAGGGACGCCGAAGGAGTGTGCTCCTTGGTTGGCGATGCCACCCAAGTGTTGTCGCAACTGCACAATCGCTTCCTCGCCAACGCTGTACCTCCATCCGCGCTAGAAGACCTGCTGAAGATCTTCTCGGAGGGCAATCTCCTGGATGCTTACGCAGTCGCCCAGTCGGAGTCTGGCGCGAAGACTGCGATCCAGTTCGCGCTGGCACACGGAGTCAACGGTTTGGAGGAAGCCTACTCGGCTCTTCCAGTCGACCCCTCGATGGGCAAAAAGGTACGGCTCTCTCGTTTTGGCGAGCAGGCCACAATTCTTGCTCGGAAGCTGTCTAAGCTATTTGCTCGACTGAAAGGAGGGGCGACTGCCGCTAGTGGGAGCACCACTGTAGCCTCGTAGTTTTGTTCTTCTTTTTCCTTTCCTTCGTGAATGTAATGAACCTTGGGATGTATCCCCGTATTTTCATTGTCTTTAATCGAAGTGTTTGTTCTGGAAATTGCTTCCCGTAGTTTGTGTATTTTCTCCCGATGGGAGTAGCCCCCGAGCACTTTTGTCGGATGTGCGACTAGAAATACTTCGAATGGGGCTTCTTACTTCTTTCCTTGTATTCTTCCAGGCTACTGGGGTAGTTGCAGAATCTTCAAGTGGACATGCTACTCCAGTAAATCCCCTTGTTGCCGCCGTTGGCACCTATGCTGGTCTTCGTGATAAGGTCCGAGAGGGTGAGCGTCAGCTTAAAGCTCCGCGCGGTATAGCCGATGTGGCGAAGTCCAAGCAGAAACAGGCGGCTGAACGCGAGCAGTTTCTGATGGATGAATTATCTTTGGTTGTGAGGGATTTGCTGTGTAAGTAATACAGCCCCCGTGTCTTCTCTTTGCTTTGTTTCCTTAGCTGATCAAGCATGCTTGCTCTTCAGTTGTCAGACCGGATGACAGGGAAGAAAAGCAGTGGGTGGAAAACCACATTGTTCAGGAGGCTGGTAGCTCAAAACCTCATGCGAGTAACTTCTGGTCTGATCGCAGTCGAGGATTTGTGATGGTCACCTTGAAGTTCCGTGTTCTGCAAGCTAGAATTCTCGTGAGTTCTTTTCACGAGGTCCTGATCGCGATGAACGCTGCTTTCTACCCACTCGAAAGGGGTCCCGAAGACTGGAGCTATCTTCTCATGTTGTTTGGACGTGAGGGAGAGGTTCGCGCGTGTGTGCGCAATCAAATGACATGTGGCGCGGTTGTAGCTCTATCCTTTGTCCGAATATGGTATCCTGAAATAGATTTTAACTCCGTAGCCAGGCTCCCAGATGATCCAATCAATGATATTTCCCCCTTCTATGATGTTGTTCGTCCCGCAGCGGAGAAAATCATCCAATTGTCCTCTAAGGAGGTAGATAGAGTTTTAGCGACTGAGAATGCTCAGCGCTTTGATTGATTGTCGGATGTGCATATCATGTAACCTTGTATAGTTTGTAAAACTGTTTGTAAGGTGTATAACCTTGTACGTATGCTTTTTTCCTGTAATGCTTAGTTGTAGGTGTAGCCCCCGTGCGTTTATGGGGTGTGTTCCTGTAACTTTTGAGCGTGTAAAAATAGGAAGTTGCGAGTGAATATGATGGAGAGACCATGTTTTTATTGCGATGACTGAAAAGCCATGTATTCGAGCTACAAGAGTGGCTAGCATAGCCTTATTTGTTGTGAGAACAAGTAAACCTAGGGATAAAATTTGCGGAGGTGTGCAATATTCCAAGGATTGGAATAGATTCCTCCAGTCGATGGATTCTTCAACCTGTAGGCTCCACCCGGGATGACTTCGTGTATGATGAAGGGTCCTTCCCAGGGTGGTTCGAGCTTGTGTCCTTCCTTCTGCTTGAGTCACAGCACTAGATCTCCAACCGCGAATGCTCTATGGCGTATGCGGCGACTATGATAGTTTCGCAGGGATTGCTGATATACTGCGGATCTTGCGAGTGCGATGTCCCGCATTTCGTCGAGTGCATCCATATCTTCCGCGAGGGCCCTGTTAGAGGTTTCTTCGTTGTAGGCCACAACTCGTGGGACGCTGAATCGAACGTCCTCGGGGAGGACTGCTTCTGCCCCGTATACCATGAAAAATGGCGTGTATTTTGTAGATCGGTTAGGAGTTGTGCGGAGGCTCCATAGTACGGAGGGTAGTTCGTCTGCCCAATGTCCTGCGGCGGGGTGTAGACGATCGAGTAGGCGTTTCTTGATACCAGCCGAAACTAAGCCGTTGGATCTCTCGACTTGTCCGTTCGTTTGCGGGTGGGCAACTGAGGCAAACTTGAAGTTGATGCCCTTTTCCTCGCAGAACTGTTGCGTTTCCTTTGCTGTGAAATTTGTACCATTGTCTGTAATGATATCGTGTGGCACACCAAATCTGCATACAATGGAGTCGAGGAACTTGACGGCGCATTGGGCACTAGCCGAAGTTACTGGCGTGGCCTCGATCCATTTGGTGAATTTGTCGACTACGACCAGCAAGTGTGTATATCCTCCAGGGGTGGACTTGCGTAGTGGTCCAACCATGTCTAGCCCCCATTGTGTGAAGGGCCAGGCAATGGGTATCATGTGCAATTCCGTAGCAGGTGCATGTGGTCTTGGTGCGAATCGCTGACAGGCGTCGCATCGTTTGACCAGGTTCTTTGCATCGGTAGCTGCTGTCAGCCAGTAGAATCCTGCTCGGAAGGCCTTTCCCATTATTGTTTTCCAGCTGGCATGATGTCCGCAGTCTCCTTGGTGGATGTCATGGAGCAATTCTTTGCCATCTTCGGGTGCGATGCAGCGCTGAAGTATTCCCGAGATGCTTTGCTTGTATAATTCCCCATTGACTACCCGAAAGAATTTACTGCGTCTGATTATTTGTCGAGCCTCGCGTGGGTCAGCCGGGAGCTGTCTGTTGGTCAGGTAGTCGAGATATTTCTGCGTCCAGACTGGCTCGACCAGAAAAACCTGTCATGATATGTTATGAATGAGCTCGATGAGGGCGATTTGCGGGCTGACCTCTGTTTCTGGCACTGCTAGTGCTTCTGCAGCTTTCTTGATTTTGACCGATCGCTTGATCATCCGTTCGAAATATATTCCTGGTGGTATGGGTGTATTCGTGGAACCCATGTTTGCCAGTCGATCTGCTTCTTCATTGCTGGATCTTGCGATGTGCTTTAGCTCGCATCCTTTGAAACTTCCTTCAAGTAGATTGTACATGTCGCGATACACGATCATGTTTTCGGCGATTGCGTCACACTCTTTCATCGTCTGTTGCACAATGAGATTGGAGTCGTCGTAGATCATTAAGCGAGTAGCTCCACAGGCGATTGCCATCTTCATCCCGTGCAACAAGGCTTCGTATTCTGCGTCGTTGTTTGATGCTGGATCATCTGGTGGAAAGTCCAATCGTAGGACGTATTGCAGCTTGTCTCCCTGAGGGGATATAAGAACAATTCCAGCTCCTGCTCCTTCGTTTCTTTTGGACCCGTCAAAGTACATTATCCAATTGCTCGTGTACTCGGGTGGTCCTGGCGTTTGCAGTTCTGTCCATTCGCTTACAAATTCAACAAGTACCTGGGATTTGATTGTGCTGCGTCCTGCATAAGTGATGTCCCAAGCGACCAACTCAATGTTCCACTTTGCTATTCTTGTGGATGCCATAGGGTTGTTCATGATCGTTCCGAGTGACGCATCATTAACCACTGTAATGGCGTGTTCCTGGAAATAATGTTTGATCTTGCGGGCTGTAAGAACGACTCCATATGCTAGCTTCTGGTAATGAGGGTATCGTTGTTTGCATGGTGAGAGCACTTCACTGATGTAATAGATTGGACGTTGAACTATGTACGCTTTGCCTTCCTCAGGTCGTTCGACCACGATTGTTGTGTTGATGACCTGGTTTGTGGCGGCTAGGTACAAGAAAAGTGGCTCCCCTTCTCGCGGTGTTGCGAGGACGCGCCTACTTTGCAATGACCGCTTCAAATCTGTGAATGCTTGCTTAGCTTCTGATGTCCACTCGAATTTGTCTGTCTTCTTCAACAACTTGTAGAAGGGTAGTGCTTGCTCTCCCAATCGTGCGATGAATCTGCTTAGGGCGGCTAATCGCCCTGCGAGCTGTTGGACTCCGTGCAGATTGGTTGGCTCCTTCATGGTCAAGATGGCTTGTATTTTCTCCAGGTTGGCTTCAATGCCTCTGGCGGATACCAGGTACCCGAGAAGTTTTCCTGCCGGAACGCCAAAGACACATTTGGTCGGATTGAGCTTGATCCTGTACGCGTTGAGGGCGTCGAATGTTTCTTTAATGTCCTCGAGGAGTGTGTCCTCAACTCGAGTCTTGATGACGATGTCGTCAACATATACTTGCACGTTCTTGCCAATGAGGTTGGCGAGGCATCTTTGCATGCATCGCTGATATGTTGCGCCTGCGTTCTTCAGCCCGAAGGGCATTGTTGTGTAGCAGTAGACACCGTGAAGTGTGATGAATGCTGTCTTTTCTTCATCCTCCCTTTTCATTTGGATCTGATTGTATCCCGAATAGGCGTCCAGGAAGGAGAGGCGTTGGCAGCCTGCTGTAGAATCCACGATCTGGTCGATTCGCGGGAGGGGAAAATTATCCTTGGGGCAATGCTTATTTAATGACGTGTAGTCGATGCATACCCGAAGGATATCTGTGTTCTTTTTGGGGACCAACACCGGGTTTGCTAACCAAGTGGATATCTTGATCTCCCTGATGAATTTCGCAGCTAGCAATCTGGTTACTTCTTCTCCAAGCGCCTTCTGCTTGGGTTCTGAAAATCTTCGCGTGGTCTGTTTGATGGGTTTAGCGTCTGGAAAGACTTCGAGTGAGTGCTCGGCAAACTCCCTGGGTATTCCTGGCATATCTGAAGGCTGTCAGGCGAAAATTTCCCAGTACTCACGGAGGAGTTTGACGAGCGCACTTTCCTATGCTTGCGAGAGGGTTGTTGAAACCATCGCTGTCTTCGCAGAGTCTGTCGGGTGCACTTGATGCTTTCGGGTGTCGCTGTTGGCGCTAAACTCTAGTTCAGGCGCGTTTTTCTTCGTGAGGGGCATCACAGAGTGATCCGTGGTTTTTGCCAGCTCTTGAAGTTCTTCTTGCATCCCGAAAGATTTTGCGATCTCGTTGAACTCAATGTCGCATTTGTTGGATTTCTGAAAGTCTCCGTCAATGGTGATCACGCCATGTTCGCCAGGTAATTTGAGCTTCAGGTAGGCGTAGTGAGGTACTGCCATGAATCTGGCGAACGCTGTTCGACCCAAGATGGCATGGTACTGTGAAGGCCAGTCGACAACTTCGAAGTCGAGGAACTCTCTCCTGTAGTTGCTCTGCGTGCCTAGCACAACTTCTAGGTTGATTGTTCCGAGTGGACAGACTGCCTTGCCTGGAACTATCCCGTGGAAGGATGTTTCTGATTCCGGGAGGCCGTCCAAGTTCTTGTTCATCCGACGGAGTGTATCCGCATAGATAATGTTGAGGCCGCTACCCCCATCCATGAATACGCGGGCTAAGTCGTAGTTGCCAATTTGTGCCTGGATGACGAGGGCGGCGTGTCCTGGTCGATAGACTCGTGGTGGGTGATTGGCTAGTCTGCCATTTTCAGGTACTCGGTCTTTGTTGGCGGTGTCTGCACTGCCATGCATAGTTGCCTTGTGTTAGTCTTTTGAGCTCAGCGAGAGGGGCATACCTTCTGGATCATTGCGAGTTGTCCTGCCGGGTTCGGATACGCGTTGGCTCCGGCGTTCTGCGGTGGTGCGGGTACTGCGGCTAGCGCCATGTTTGGATTTGCGGGTGGAGGTGGTGGTGGTGGCGGCTGGAATCCTTGGTGTCCTCCTCCTGGAAGCGGCGGGTAATTTTGAGTGGAGGCAGATCTTTTCCTCGCGAGTGCGTCCGAGATGTCATGGAACTTTCAGCAATCCTTAAGCAGGTGTGTTGCCTTAGTTTTGCCCGTGCGCTTATCTGTGAATAGATGTAGCGAGCAGTATGCATCGAGGTCTTCCTCGGGGGATTTTTCTTCAGCCTTTGGTCTCCACTCGCGATTTCCACGGCGACCGGAATCGCGGTTTCGCGTGAATTCCGCGGCGACCAACTCCTCTCTATCCTCATGATCGTAATATTTTCTTCTTTTTCTTCGACCATGACGGTCGTCATCGTGTGCGGGTGACGATGCTCTTTCGTTGCGCACCGCATCTTCTCCGTTAGCCCATTTTTCGGCTATGATCATTAGCTCTCCAATAGTCTTGGGTGCAGCTCTGCCTAATTCCTCTCAAAAAGCAGTTCTTCTGGCGCCTTTTGCGAAGGCTTCGATCGCTACTTCTTCTGAGATAGTTCCTGTGGTGTTCCTGAGCGTGGTCCATCGCTGGATGTACTCGCGTGTGGACTCGCCACTCTTCTGCTTGCATGCTCGTAGTTCTTCGATGGTAGCTGGCCTCTTGTAAGTCGACTGGAAATTTTTGCAAAAATCGCGGTGCAAATCATCCCACGATGCGTAGCAAGATTTTGGTCTTCTTTCCAGCCAACTATGGGTCGCGCCGGTAAGATGCAAATTGAGGTATTGCATAGCCGTGTTCTTATTCCCACGTTGGCATTTTACTGCCGTGAGGTAGTCGCTTAGCCACTGAGAGGGCTCGAGTGAGCCGTCGTACTTCGTCACCTCCGTGCTGAGCTTGAACCTTTTGGGTAGAGGTGCTTCGCGGATGCTGCGAGCGAAACAGAGTGCTCCGCAGGTTTCGTCATCCGAGGAGCCGGACGAAGAGCGCTCGCGATATCGCGAAGCCCTTGCCTTATCCACCCTTTTTTGAGCGAGATCTGATCGGGCGTCGTATTCTGGCCGGTCGCGATCGTCATCTTTCCTTGGTTCCTTGCTTCGTTTTCTCGAGCGGCTGCTATGGCGCCGCGAGTTTCTGTCTCTCGGGCTATCTTCACTGCTGCTTCGACTGTCGCCACGGCGTCTACCTTCTTTTCCTCGACCGCGGCGCGGTGACTTATCCTTCCTTGGTGAAGAGCTTCTGTGCCTGCGGGGCGTTTATTTATCTTTCTCTTTCTCCCGTCGCTCCTTCTCCTGCTGCTCCTCGGCCTTCTTGCGATCGTGAGAGGCGAGCCTTGCGGACGCCAATCCGAGTCCTTTTCGTATTTGTTTGTATTGCTCTGCCCGAGGGTCGCTTTCCGTCGGTTGGTTCATCTGCATGTAGGTTGCCGCGGCTAGAACCGCAGCAGCGGGGGTTTGCGGGTACACGTTGCCGTCGTCATCGACTCGCATGAGAGAAGGAGTGATTGATCTGTTTGTTTCAGGTATGGATTCATCGTTCCTGGATGTGGATGTGTGTCCCTTCCTCGCGGGTCGGGTTCCGACCGAGGGTGTTACGGACAGCCCAGCTCGTCTTTGGCTTGATTCGTCCGCCGCTCTTCTTCGGCGGGCCAGATCTACCCGAGCATCTTTGATAATCGTGGCTGCTCTCACTAGGTGATAGTGGTAGGCAACCATGTCTTCGTGTGAGGATCCGACTGCGGGAGGCTTGCTTGTTCGCATAGCCTCCTTTGCTCGTTTCCAGGATTCCCGCGAGACGCCGATTATGTTGCGCTCTGTCGCGCTGTGTTCTGTTTCCGAGCCTTGTTCCGATCCCGCCATGCAGACTTGAGCTAGTCGAAGCTCGTGTGTCCTAGGCGTAGGTCGAAGGTTTCCTTGAATTCTTGATGGTTCCTCTGTCGAGAGGGTGTGATAGCCGTTGGCGTTGAAGCGGATGGACTCGCCACTTTTCTCCAGGTGACGGCGTGAGTCGACAGCTCCAGATTCAGTTTCCGATTCATCCGAGAAGTGGAGGATCCCGTCCTTGTTCGTCACGAATTTGAGGCTCCCGAACGTCAGGGTGACGCTCTCCTCCAGATCTTCGAATACCGGGCGCGATTCCGGCGAGTGCGGTGCGACCACGACAGATTTGATCCGTACAGGATTGTTCGGAGCCGTAGTTGTCGGTTTCCAACGGGAGTTGGTTGTCGATGAAGCCGAAGATGCCGGTGATCCAGCGCCCGCCGTTCCCACAGACGGCGCCAATTGTCGAATCCCTGACTCAACAAATCCCTTCGGTGAACCTATCGGGTTTCGATTAGGAGAACCCATGAGCGCTGGTGGAATCGTCGGCTAGACAGGGGGCGAGATTTACCCAGGTTCGGGGCCCTCGTAGAGGTAAAACCCTTACTCCTGCCTCTTGTCGATCTGTATTGATGATTAGATCGGTTACAAAGGTGGTGCTCGAATCGAGAGTAGGTCTCGAGTTCAAGGCTTTAGGTCGTGCGGTATTGCTTGGTCCTCTTCCCGGGGGCTCTCCTGGCCTTATATAGGTGGCCAGGTCTCGAATCCTACCCGGAGAGGACTCGAACCCTAACTAGGTCGGTTACATGTTTCCTATCTTAACCCGCAGTTAGAGCGGGTGGGCTTCACGCGGGCCTTCTGGAGCATTCCAAGGGCTCCTCTTCTTGGGCCTTAACCTTGGGCCTGAGAGGGGGTGTCCTTATCCGCAGGGTCTAGGATCCATATCTTCGTCACATGGTCTTTCTCTTTCTTGCATAGATGAAGTGGTATGAGCGGTGTCATTAACAGTAGCCGACTCTTCCCTTGCATCTATCAAGTAATACGATCCATTGTGCAGATTCCGGCTTATGATGAACGGTCCTTCCCATGGTGGAGATAACTTGTGTTTTCCTTTCTTTGACTGTACCAGGCGCAGAACCAGGTCTCCTTCCTGGAAGACCCGGGTTTTGACCCGCCGGCTATGATATCTCCTCAGATCCTGCTGGTATATGGCTGATATCTCCAATGCTTGTTCCCTGTGTTCTTCTAGCATATCCACGGCGTCCTGCCGGGTCTTCTCGTTCTCCACCTCGACGTAAGCCGACACTCGAGGCGAATCATGAATGATATCACTCGGCAATACTGCTTCTGCACCATAAACCATGAAAAATGGCGTCATCTGAGTAGATCTGTTAGGTGTGGTGTTGATTTCCCAAACCACTGATGGTAACTCCTCGACCCATGCGCCAGCAGCTCGGATGCACGGGACTCGGAGCCGTGGTTTTAGTCCACGGAGTAACTCCTGATTTGCCCTTTCCACTTGTCCATTAGCTTGTGGATGGGCTACTGAAGCTATGTCAAGCCGGATTCCATTGTTACCACATAATTTCTCCATCTCTCCAAGGGACGTGTTAGTTCCATTATCTGTTATAATGCTGTGAGGATACCCAAACCTGTAGATGATTCTTTTTAAGAACTTGACTGCTGTGATTGCTTCGCAATTGGTAACTGGCATAACTTCCACCCACTTGGTAAATTTATTAATAGCCACCAAGAGATGGGTCTTTTTGCAGGGTGACATGTGGAAGGGGCCCACCATGTCCATGCCCCAAACAACAAACGGCCAGGTTAACGGGATTGTTTGCAACTCCATAGCCGGCACATGGATTTGGCGAGCGTACCTTTGGCATCCATCGCACCTTGCCACCAGGCGTTCCGCGTCTGCTAGGGCTGTGAGCCAGAAGAAACCGTGCCGATATGCTTTGGCCACAAGGGATCTTGTGGATGCATGATGCCCACAGTTGCCTTCATGAATCTCTTTCAGGATCTGCCGGCCTTCTTCTGGTGCTACACAACGCAAAAAGACTCCTGCTGCACTCCTTTTATATAACTCGCCATTGATGATGGAATAGCCCTTTGCTCGTCTCAGAATTTGCCTTGCTAAAACTTCCTGTGGTGGTAACTCGCCCCGTGATAGATAAGCTAAAAACGGCTCTGTCCACTCAGGAACGGCACGTACCGTGGCCACGAGCTCTAAATCCGGGTCTTGGTTAGCCACCTCTTCTTCAGACTCGGTTTTAACTGATGGCCGCCATAGCTCGTCCAGGAAAACATTGGGTGGAACCGGCTCTCTGCGCGAGCCGAGTCTTGCGAGTGCATCTGCTGCCTCGTTCTTTCGCCTATCGATATGCTCCACCTCATACCCGGAAAAACACCCGGCGACCCTGTCCACTTCCCTGCGATATGCTGCCATAGTTGCATCCTTCCTATCCCAGGTTCCTGAGACCTGCTGCACCACAAGATCCGAATCTCCGTAGCATCGTATCCGCCTGATGTTCATCTCCTTGGCTATTCTCAATCCGTGTAATAATGCCTCATACTCGGCCACGTTGTTGGAGCAATCAAAGTGGATTTGCAACACGTAGCTCAGTTTATCTCCTTTAGGTGATGTAAGTACCACTCCAGCTCTTGATCCCTCGTATTGCTTGGAACCATCAAAGTGCATTACCCAAGACTCGGAACTTGGTGTCATTGTGGGCATGCTAGTGTGAGTCCAATCATTAATGAAATCAACCAAAGCTTGAGACTTGATTGCTGACCTGGGCTCGTAGTTGATGTGATAATCTCCCATCTCTATGGCCCACTTGGCTATTCTACCTGTTGCGTCCGAGTTTCTGATGATATCCGACATTGGTATAGAGCTAACCACTGTTATGGGGTGTTCCTTAAAATAGGGTTTCAATTTCCGGCTGGCCATGAAGACCCCGAAAACCAACTTCTGCCAATGTGGGTAGCGCTGCTTTGCCTCTGATAACACCTCGCTAACGTAATAAACCGGCCTTTGAACCGGGTGATCCATCCCATCCTCTTTGCGCTTGACGACAACCACTGCACTAACCGCCCGGGGCCCGGCCGCAATGTATAGTAGCATGGGCTCTTTGGGACCCGGGGCTGCTAAAACTGGTGCCTCAGATAACTGCTTCTTTAGTGCCTCGAACGCCTCTTGGACCCAAACAAACTTATTAGATTTCCTCAAGAGCCGGTACAGGGGTATTGCCTTTTCTCCGAGTCTGGATATGAACCGGCTCAACGCTGCCACGCACCCTGTGAGCTTCTGAACATGCTTCAGGTTTTCCGGCTTTTTCAGACTCTGGATAGCTTTGATTTTGTCCGGGTTTGCCTCGATTCCTCTCTCGGAAACAATGAACCCGAGTAATTTTCCTGCTGGAACTCCAAACACACACTTTGTAGGGTAAAGTTTCATCAGATACCTTCTTAAATTCTTGAATGTCTCCTTTAGATCATCAATGAACGTTTTCGCTTTCCTGGTCTTGATCACCACATCATCCACATAGGCGTGAACGTTGTGCCCAATCTGATCCTCAAAGCACTTTTGTATGCATCTCTGGTAAGTTGCACCAGCATTCTTTAGCCCAAAAGTCATGGTTTTGTAACAGAAAGCCCCAAAGGGGGTTATGAACGATGTTTTCTCCCAATCTTCCTTCTCGAGCTTGATCTGATGATACCCGGAATATGCATCCAGGAAACATAATAGGTCACTTCCAGCCACTGCATCTATGATCTGATCTATCCTTGGAAGGGAAAACGGATCCTTTGGGCAGTGCTTGTTGAGGCTCGTGTAATCTATGCACATCCTCCACTCGTTACTCTTTTTCAGTACTAGAACCGGATTTGCCAGCCAATCCGGGTGAAATACCTCGATGATAAAGCCAGCTGCCAATAGCCGGGCAATTTCTTCTCCTATAGCTTTTCTTCTTTCCTCATTCATTTTTCTCAGGCCCTGCTTCACGGGCCTAGACTTGGGGTCAACGTGCAGGCTGTGCTCCGCTAACTCGGTAGGGATACCCGGCATATTGCTAGGCGTCCAAGCAAAAACATCTTGATTTGAACGAATAAACTCCACGAGTGCTTTTTCCTGCTGATTGTCCAGGTTAGATCCTATAGCGAACTGCTTAGAGGGATCACCCTCGACAAAAGCCACCATCTTGGTATCTTGTGCTGCTTTGAACTTTGCTCTCTCATCCTCCGTATTCGGCCTTTTTAATGCTGTTCTGTCATCCGGGTCTACTTGAGACCGGTAATATTTGAGTTCCTCCTTTCTACAAGCTTGTTCCGCCATTGCCGCGTCTCCTTTGTCACACTCAGCCGCTATAACCCGGCTCCCATGGATGGTGATGGTCTGCTTGGGACCCGGGATTTTTAGCTGCAGGTATACGTAACACGGCCTGGCCATGAACTTGGCGTAAGCCGGCCTTCCAAATAGCGCGTGATAAGGGCTGCGCAACTTTACCACCTCAAACGTGAGCCACTCCACCCGGAAATTATCCTTTGATTATCCAAAAGCAACCTCCAAGGTAATCTTTCCCTCAGGGCACACCGAGTGACCCGGCACAATCCCGTGAAAAACTGTTGAACTTTTCTGTAGCTGAGACTCCTTGAGACCCATGCGTAAGAAAGTTTCCCAATATAAGATGTTGATGCTGCTTCCGCCGTCCAATAAGACCTTTTTCAGCTCATAACCATTAACCTGTGGCGCGACCACCAATGCTAAGACTCCCGGGTGTTCTATTCTTTCCGGGTGATCCCTTCTGCTCCATGTCACCTCTTGATCCGATCACCTCAGGTATCTCGGAACAGCCGAGGAAACCGAGTTTACTGCCTTTTTGAGTATCTTTCTATCCTTGTTAGACGTTCTTGTGGTGTGAACGTGGTACTGGCCCAATTGCTTGGGGTTGGCCTGGAAACCTCCGGCTCCTCCCTGATTGTTAACCGGATTACCACCTCCTGGGTTGCCTGCCGGGGGTGGGCCATTGCCCGGGTTACCACCCGGACCCGGTCCTGCTCCCCGGCCTGCGCCTCGCATTGCTTTCTGTATTTCTTCGTTCTTCCATCTTTGTAAATCTACGCATTGTTCCAGTGAATGATTTGCCGGCCTGCCATTCCTGCTGTGGCGCGGACAGGGCATCCTGAAGGCCTCTATATGGTTAGCCGGCCTTGGCGGTCCTTGGTAATTTCCTCCATTAAAGTTTCCTCCGTTGAAATTTCCTTCTGCCCTGGGTCTTGCAAACCCGGCTTCTGTGTTGGCGACAAACTTGGAATTTCCCTCGTATGGGTGCTTATTCTGGTTGTTTCCATTATTTCCTCCATTGTTACCCGGCGCAGATCCATTGCCGGGTCTTCCACTGTTGTTTGCGTTAGCTTTGGTTTTCTTGTCATCAACATCATCCTCTGTTGTATCTGTAGCAGCGTGCTTGTTGCACCCGTCCATCAACTCTCCCATTGTAACCTCTGAAGCATTCCGACTAGATTTCATGCGTGTTAGCTTTTGCACTAAAGATATATACTTGCATGTCTTTGCCATAGCTTGTAACGCATCCTTTGGCTGAATATCCGTGGATGAGTGAAGTATCTCCATAACCCGGCGCACCCAGCTGTGCGCCGACTCACCGTTCTTCTGGACACATCGTTCTAGATCATCGATTGTGAACAACTTCCTGCACATCCCATGGAAGTGCTTGACAAACGCAATTTTTAGCTCACTCCAGGAATTGATAGATTTTTCCGGTAAATTGTTGAACCATAGCTTTGCTGCTCCCTCTGACATCATTAAGTACATGAACTTGGCTTGAAGATTTTCAGATGCGTTGCGAATCGACATGGCCATCTCATAGCTGCTCAACCAGGTTTCTGGATCCATGGTCAGCTCATAGTTCACCACTTTACCCGGTTCCTTGAACTTATCCGGGTAGGGCTCGGCTCTGATGGCGTCCGACAAACACTTGGGTCCGGCTAAAATTGCCGGTACTGGCCTTACCCGGGAAACGTGCGATCCGGCGACGGTTGCGGCGGGGGGTGCAACCGCTACCGGCCCTCGTACCGCAGACCCGGTTGCTGCGCGCCTGGCTCGAGAACTGTCCACGATAGCTTGCGCGGCTAATACTGCAGGTGTTGCTGGTCTACGGGGACGAGGCGACATTTGCTGCTGCTCTGCCCTCCGTCGTGCTGAGCTTGTCTGGACATTACCGGCGTTTCCGTTATGCCGGCTTACATACGGTGTTCCATGCATTCCGCTCCTATTATCCGGTTAATTGGCTTGTTGAGCCACTGCCGTGCGCAATAGATCTATCGCCCGCCGGGTCTCCTCCGCATGGGGTGACTCTCTTACGGGGATTCGATCCAGCGCCAATGTCGCTACATACACATTGTCCATGGGATTATTGAAGTGTCCTGGCGGAGTGTGAAATCGTGGTGGCGGTGGTGGTGGCGCTGTATTGCCAACAGCAACCCCTGTCTGCAACTTGTGTAACCCGGCTTGTACGTTTGCCGGCTGTCCCCCACCGGTCGCGGGCTGATGTACAGTTTCCTGATTCACAGCCGGAATGGGTTGATCCTGGGGCGTGATGAACAGCGTGGCCGGGTTTAGAACTCCACCCGTTGCCGGTAATCTCGTTTGGTATCTCTGATGCATCCTGGACGACTCAACCCGGAGCCGATTCTCCAATGCCTCCAGCTCACGTTGGCGCATGGCTACCCCTTGCTTCTCTGCTTCCACATCTCTCCTTTGCTGCTCCAATGCGCGGCGGGCTACATCCAGATCCCTAGCGCGTGCCGCTGCGTTTTCCGGGGTTATTACCGTAGCTAGCACCGTGGGATCCAGGATCAGGTTATTACTGAACAAGGCCGGGTGTTGTGGATTCGAAGGACCCGCCCCTGGCGTCCTGTTCGCCATGAACCCAAACATATCCGCCTGCAACTCGCTATCCGCCACCCGGCTAGTGACCGAAGCCGATTCTCCGTCGACCCGGATCAGAACCGGATTTCCGTCAGCCGGATTTTGCTGCTGGGCCAGCACTCGTGCTGCTCCAACCGCGGTCGTAGTCACGTCCCCCTGATTGAGATTGGTTGCAGGGGCCGTGTAGACCGCGACCTGGCGCGCGATGCCTGGTGAAGACTCGTATTCCTCCTCATCACAACTATCTTCCTCGTACCGGTCCTCCAGCAGGTGCAGGATGGACTCAGTATCATCTTCTCTCGTGACCCGGCCACGCGGGGTCCATGCCGGCTCCTCCGGCTGTTCCCTCTTCGTGGTGGGCTCTTCTATCGGATCTACCGTCCCGACCGATTCTTCCCCATCCGACTGAACCCAGGCCGCTTCTCCTGATACAGAATCACATCCAAAATCATCAGGGATTGAACCGGACGTACGTACCATGCCGATGAAGACGTTGACTCGGCCGATTGTGACGACAGATCCAGATTCGAGCAGATCCGACTCTGGCCCCCAGCCAAAATCGTCCACCATCTTCTCTCCTTCGGGGTTGGTGTAGATCTCGCCGACGACGAGGTTCTTCATGTTCTCCCGAGCTTCTCCCGTGATGTAAACACCTTTGGACGCATGCCCCACGGTGGGCGCCAACTGTCGTGGGATAATCACGGCAGACGTTACCGGGGGTAACTTATCTTGGGGCAATTCGAATCTGGTGTTTGGGAGAGGGTTTTGCTCAGGGGAAATCATGGTGATAAACGATCTGGTAGCCGGCAATCAAGTCGCCGAGTCTCCGATCTAGATTTATTATCTCAACTCTGGTATTACAAGGGATACTCGAATAGCTAGTGAAACTCGTGTCTAATCTAACCCTAGGAGCCGGCTTATATAATATCCGGCCCCCCTTACCTCCTATCCAAGGCATACTCGGAGTCCTACCTGGGCACCGCTTACAAACCCTAAGTTTCCTT
This sequence comes from Alopecurus myosuroides, assembly GCA_028641055.1. Taxonomy (NCBI): domain Eukaryota; kingdom Viridiplantae; phylum Streptophyta; class Magnoliopsida; order Poales; family Poaceae; genus Alopecurus; species Alopecurus myosuroides. The sequence continues at coordinate 268,153,610 of CM054057.1, read as the reverse complement.
ATCGAAACCCACAATCCGGGTTACGAGGCCTACACTCTTGGGCCTTCTAGAAACTCCTTAAGCCGGGTCTTGCGCAGCTCCCTTTGGGCCGAATTACACCTTGACGTTAGCCTACCGGGTTATCATCCCTCCACCAGGTTGCTTGACTTAAGTTCCTTAGATGAATGGAGGAGTGAAGCATATGAAAGTGCTAAGCTCTTTAAAGATAAAGTTAAAAGGTGGCATGATAAGAGAATTATTAAAAGAGAATTTCATGTTGGTGAGAAAGTGTTATTGTATAGGTCTCGTCTCAGATTTTTTGCAGGAAAATTACTCTCGAGATGGGAAGGACCTTTTGTTATCGAAGAGGTATATCGTTCGGGGGCAATTAAAATTGTTTCCCTTGAAGACAACTCTTCACAAGTGGTGAATGGCCAAAGACTCAAGCATTATATTTCTGGAGATCCATATAATGAAAATGTTGATTGCATTCGAGCCATGATCACGGAGGAACTTATTAGGAAGCATATTTTAGAAACTGCAGAGCCAGTTTTCGAAAAGGTATCAGTTTTGGTAAGAAAACGTTCGCGAACATCTTCCAAACTTTATTTTTACTGTTTTTGGAAAATGTGAAAAATCATGAGCCGGAAACGAGGCGGAGACGGGCCCTGAGGGCTCCACACCATGGGGTGGCGCGGGCCCACCCCTGGCCGCACCAGCCCATGGTGTGGGCGCCCAGGATCCCCTCTCCGACTCGTTTTTGACCTAGACTTTCGTTTCGTTATGAAACTTTTTGCTATATAATTCCCTAGACCCCGAGGTCCGTATATCGTTTTCTCGTCGTGTTTCTCTTTCGAGCTGTTTCTGCCAGATTGCATCTTCAGATCTAGAGCAACAATGGCTTCTCCTGGATCTCCCAAAGACAATTTCTTTGAGAACGTCGTCAACCCATACATGAACGAGTTGAAGATGCATTCCAAGGAATTGCTGCTCAAGGACGGGAAAGTGCAGATTGAAGATGTTCAGGGCCCTAGAGGAGAAGGCAGTCCGGAAGCTAGGATGGAAGAACTGGAGAAAGAAGTTTTTAGGTACAAGAAGATGGCGGAGCGTGAAGTTGAGATCATCGACAGGATAAAGACAGAACATATTGCCGAATACAAGAGGGAGAATTTGAAGCTTTGGGAGGAGATTTTCTCACTCACCAAGACCACCAATGATCTGCAAGCACAACTATATGACATGCAGAACTAGAACTGTGAGTATGAGAACAGGTTTAAACGTCAGGCTCTGCTGCTAGTTTCAAGATGATGGAGACCAGGACGTCATTTGTGGATGGAGAGCCTTTACATTGGAAGACCGAGGATGAAAAGGATTCACCACCACCAAAGAATTAATTCGTCATTGGTATTGGCATTCCCTCGGCTTGTTCCAAGCTTGGGGGGAGTATCGCGGTATCACATCACTATCTTTTATCTTTTTTACCTTTTCAGTAGAGTCATATCATGAGTAGAGAAGTTAATCACATAGGATGGTTTGCAATATGGAAGTATCTCTCCTTAGTTGGTTATTATTGTATCCGTTGGTGTGAGTTGCCCGTTTGAAATATTAATGAGAAGTTTCATCATTTACTTTTTGTGCATATTATTTTAGTTTTCAGTTTCTATCATATGGTTGAGCTTGTTGTTAGTATTTGGTATCACTCTCGAGATCATCAAGTTAATCTAGTTGGTTTTGGCAAACTTATCTTGGGTCAGTAGAAATAATAATTTGAGGTGCTAGCATAAGAAAGAGGAATTTGCCTATTATCTCATAAACTTAGTATTCACAAGTTAAGATCGCTTGGGCTATCAATGAAGATTGCATGATTGGTTTCATCCTATGTATATTTGTTTATTTTCCCTCAACTCTTATGCTTGCCACCCAGCCTTGCTAGCCAAAAACCATGTATTGAGTATGATCTCTACTCGTGCATCCAAATCCTGAACCAAAATCTTGCCATTTGTGTCCAGCATACCTTCCTACATATGGTATTTCACCGCCACTCCAAGTAAATTTCTCATGTGCTACCTTTAAAACTTTCAAATTATCCCTGTTTTATGTTCCTGTTTTAGCTCATGAGGACGCAAATAGAGAATCTTTATCTCACTTGTTGATTGGACTCACACACCTGGAATAGTGGCTTCATCCGCTTATACAAATGCTAGAAGAGCTGGCAGCGGGGTTCCCAGCCCCAAATAATAATACAAATTATCTTCACTCCTTTTCCCCCTGATTTATGAGCCAAAGCATAATTGTGTAAACAAAAGAGAAACAAGGATGACCTTCTATACCAGTTGCGTCCTTCTATGGGAGCCGCTCTTGTGAGTCTAGTTGGCTTGTGATGTATTGTATTTTCTGTTTGCCATTCGTTGACATAAACATACACATCTCAAAATTAGACACTCCTCCACGATTTGTGATTGTTGGCAGGCACCCGAGGATTCGGTTAGCCATGGTTTGTGTAAGATGGATGGGAGGAGTGTCATGCATTTTATACCTCTGTTTATTAAAATAAAAGCTCTAGCACATGAGTGGTCAATGCTTCCCTCCGCGAAGGGTCTTTCTTTTACATTCATGTTGAGTCAGTAAACCCACTTCCTTCTGTCTCCAGGAAGCATTTGAGTTGTTGTGATCTCATCATCTGATTTATTAAATTATTTTTTCTATCCTTCTTTGTTTAGCACATGATTTATTATCTGAATGAATATTACTTTGAAAGCTATGAATCACTGTAAAAGAGTTGTTATAATTAAACATGTTAAGCTCTACAATATAAACCTTGTTTTAAAGACTTCACCTAAGATAAGTATGATTTCATTAAATGTTCTCTGACCAAGAACGAAGTTTGCCATCACCAATTTTGATTCTCTCTTTTGCATCTTTGTTTGTGACTCCCTTTACTCGTTTCAACTTAAATTATATGAGAGGAAGTTGCTGTCTATAATGACTGGTGCATAGATAAATGTGATGCTTCTTGTCCGTATTTTATTTATCGACTCTTCACTCCATAAACACGTGGTCATGTTTACTGAGTTCAGTTTCGCTTGGGGACAAGAGAGGTCTAAGCTTGGGGGGAGTTGATACGTCCATTTTGCATCACTATTTTATATCATAATTTTCTGTTATTCATCGATATATTTCATGCTATGATGCATCCCTTATGTTATTTTATCTTATTTTGCATGTTTCATAGTTTTTGGAGAATAAACACCGGGACCAGGAATCTGATGGAAAAAGCACCGCCGAGATACCATATTTCAGAAGATCAGAAGAAGAAGAGGGACACCGGGGGTGTCTTAGAAGTTCAGAGGAGGAACCCAGCCAGAAGGAGAGCCAGAGGGGGGCCACCAGGGGACCACACCATGAGGTGGCGCGCGCCCCTTGGCCGCGCCACCTAGGGGTGTGGCCACCCTGGCCCACCTCTGGGGGGTATTTTTCGTGTGCTTGGCCCCCAGGACACCCTAAGCCTCATACCATCGACGAAGAATTATTCCGCCGCCGCCTCGGGGTGGAAAACACCCGAGAGAGAAAAGCTCTCTGGCATAGAGAAATCTGACGGGGAAATTCCTCTCTGGAGAGGGGAAATCACCGCCATCTTCACCGTCATCGCTCCGGGAATCATCAAGATCGTCATCATCATCATCACCACCACCATCACCCTCATCATCCACCATCATCCCGTTGTAACAATTAGGGGCCTCTATCGTTGTTTTGCATTAGATCTCTCTCCCGGTGTGGATTACTTGTTAGTAGTTGATGCTTGTGAGATTTATCGGTGTTTGCACTTTATGACCAGATTGTTATCATACATTATATCACCTCTGATTATGATCCATATGATGTCTTGTGAGTAGTTCGTGTTGCTCTTGAGGACATGGGAGAAGTCAAGTTGTTAGTAGTGAAGTAATGTTGAATAATATTTAATGTTTGATATTTAAGTCGTGGTGTTATTCTCCTAGTGGTGTCATGTGAACGTCAACTACATGATACTTCACCATTTATGGGCCTAGGGGGATGCATCGTGTATTTGACTACTAATTGTGGGGTTGCCGGAGTGATAGAAACCTAAACCCCCGCTAGGAAACCATTACACGAGGGAGCGTAGGATCCCGGAGTTTAAAGGTGTGGTTAGATTTACTTCTTGATTACTTTCTTGTAGTTGCGGATGCTTGCAAGGGGTATAATCACAAGTATGTATTAGTCTTGGATGGGACGGTACATTAGCATAGTATGTATTAGTATGTATTCGTTTGTGGGTGTGTGCCTCAAGCTCATTGTAAAGGCATTGATTTCCACCCCGAAGAGAATCAATAGTGGAAGGTGACCTAGGCCTTTGTGGCAAAGTTCATCAGAGAATATGGTGAGACCTTTGTGGCGTTGAGTAGGCCTTTGTGGCGAAACTCACACCCCTCCAACGAGACATACTCCCCTAAAAAGGAGGAACTCGGGAATACATCCTTGTCTCCGCGTGCTTCCGTTATCGATTACCTCTATGCTTTACACGTACTTTGTGTTTGTATGTTGCTTAGTGTAGCCCTTGATATATAGGGAAATTCACCTGAGTTGCATAATCTAGAAAATTTACCTTTGTGTTAAGCCTAAATTAAAAGTACTAAATTTTGGAGGTAGCCCCTATTCACCCCCTCTAGGTGTCCGTACAATCCTTCAATCAGGGGCTGTCACACTTCAGTCCTTAGCAAAAAATTCTCACCAAGTTTTTCTGGGGCGGAATATCCGGCCCCTAGAGGTGGAAACTTCCAGCGAAATATCCGGGAGCACCAGGGGATGTCGCAGAAACGTCCTTAGCCATTTTCCTCCTTTGCACTGAGGGGCGGAATATCCGTCCTCTCCAGGCCAAATAATCCGGCCATGCTAGAGGAAGATCCATTGTTATTTTCTTTGACTTTTTGGTGCTTGGTGCTTGTAAAATTTATCTAGACAAACTGCACCACTTAACACTTGATTAAATATCACTAGTGTTGTTAACTAACACACATAACCTAAAGTGATAAGAAATTCGCATTCAATCTCCCCCTTTTTTGTGTGTTAGATGGCAATACATGGATTTGCGATGAAATCATACTCAAAACCGTGAACACCAAAAATCTCCCCCTAAGTGTGTGCATATATGACTTTTACAAGAACCAAAATGCACGACAAAGGGTTCATTGCTACAAGATAAGACAAGCATGATAAGAGACATAGACAAGAGATGGTTGAGATCAAACCTTGTGCACAATATGATGGTAGATAAAAATCAATCACATTCTCATCATCATATTGTTCTCAACAAAAAAGATAATAGATCATCCATATGCCTCTCACATAATAGAAATAAGATTCAAACGAAAGCAAATAGTTCCAAAGCTCGAAATAAAGATAAATGGACACAAGCTATAAAGAAATGATAAACACACATGCTTGTATCCAACCCATGCAAATTCCAGGAACACTCCTAATAGAACTATTTCTTCCCCTTGGCATCGAAATACAAAAAGAAAGAAGAGCGATGCTACACGCCCCAAAGAGATCAATCCGAGTCCTGCGGGTCCTCCGAAGCATCATCCTTGCTCGAGCTGCCCTGAGCTTCCTCATCATCACCATCCTCATCCTCAACATCATCCTCAACGTCCTCTTCCTCAACATCATCAACGTTGGGTATGCTCTAAGAGCAAGTACAATAAGCTTATGTCGGCAGGCTATAAGGCTTAGAGTAATATATTTTGGATGTCATGGAGCAGAGAGAAGTGAGCTGGGCTCTCATGCAAGAGACAACAACACGTGCTCCTAATCACTTTGTAAGAGTGAGAGGTGGACCATGTCCTAATAAAGTAACACTTTTATATGACTAACTATTGTACATGTTAGCTATAAGGTTGGTTATAAGTGACATGACAACTTGTTATAGCCAACTTTTGGCTATACTATTAAACTTGGTCTAAAGGGCCAAGGACGCGAGGTACGAGACTAAGCCCTCCATGATTTCAAACCACACCAACCACGCCACAAAGGTTAGGGCATCTCCTACGTGGCTGCTCAAATTCCGGACAAAAACGAGACAAATGTGTCTGTTTGAGCAGCCGTCCGGGAGCCACAGACATGCGTTTTTGGAGGTGCACCCTACGGGGGCTGCTTACTTGAGCGGACAAGTCGGAGCAGGGCCACCGCGCCGCGCTGCGCACAGTGGAGGACCTCCTCCCAGAGCGCGCCTCCCGGGACAGGAGCTGCATCTTCGTATGCCGGGAGACCGCGCGCATGTCCAGGACGAGCCCGCCCTCGGCCAGCCGTTAGTGACCATGAGCTCCACGAAGCGCTCGCTATTCTCTGGGCCACGCATGCTCGCTCGATGAGGCCGGGAGAAGGAGCACCCGGAGCAAGGCCACCGCGCCATGCAGGGCAGCCTCGTCGCCGCACTCCAGGTTGCTGCCCGTCAGGTTCGCCTCCTCGTCGAGGTCACCCCGCATGGCGCGCTCGAATGGTGCAGGACCAGGAACACCATCTTGCCCCGCTCGAACGAGCTCCGCCAGCTGTCGCGACCGCGTCGGTGGCGCCATACGGCCACGAGCCCGACCACCACGGCCCCTCGGCTCATCTTCCGCATGGCCACGCGTTCGCCGCCATGCACAGCGGGAGTGGCGCGCTGCAGAGGCCGGCATTCCCGCCGAACGACGCGGCCGGGAACACCGCCATGGAACGAGCGGTTGGAATCCAGCCTGAGCGTGAGAAACATCTCGAGCCGCTTCAGCTCGGGCGGCACGGCTCCGGATAAATCGAGGCTGGCGAGCGGCCGGAGCGCGCGCAGGAGAGGCCGAGGCCCTCGAGCACCAACCGCGTCACGCGCCCGCCCACGGGTGCCGCCGGTGCGCTCTTCGACAGGCCGGTGGCTCCTCCGCCTCTGCTCGCGCCCGTCTGCCGCACTCCAACGACGGGCTCCCCGACCAGGATGTTCCCGGCGCCAAGGACCAGCGGGCTCGCCTCAAGGACGACACGCGCCAGCAGGGCGACGTGCTTCTCCGCCCTATGGACGCCGCCCCCCGGTCGGGCTGCTCCATTGAACGCGCTTGAGGCCGAGTCCCTGCTCCTGCACCGTGCTGACCGGCGGCCGCGCGGCTGCCCACATCGGCGCCCAACTCGGCTAAGAGGGCCCGTCGATGGTGTCTTCCGCGTTCTCCAGCCGGCCTCCTGCTCGTGGAGGGCGCGTTCTGGTCCAGCCTCTAGGGCGGCGACGCGGGCGACGACGAGCTCAGCTCTGTGTCGAGAGCGGCGATGAGCTACGCCTTCTACCAGGGCATGACAGTGCAGCGGCGTGAACATCGGTAGCGACGCGGTCGGTGGAGAGGGAAAAAAGGAAAAAGAAAGGAGAGAGAAAGGGGACGAGGCGATATTTTTTATGTTACGGGGTGGGCCAGTGGGGAAAATCCAGGACAAAACAGCGTCCGTTTTCTGTCCGCGGGCTGCTCATTTCTGGACCAAATTTGGTCTGGGTTTGAGCAGCCACGGACCAAAAACGGACCGAGACCAGAGGTGAGCAGCCCCGTAGGGACCTGCTTTTAGTCCGGTCTGCTCAAATCCGTTTTGTCCGGGGCAATTGAGCAGCCCCGTAGGAGATGACCTTATCAACCAATTCAAGCAAGACAAACGAAATATTTGAACACTTGCAGGTTTACAAGCACTTTCTAGTCAAAGCGTTTTCGTCGAAAATTCAGATGATTTTTGTGAGCACGTTCATTTCATTCGGAAAAGAATGAACGCATCCCCCTTTTCTTTACTCCCTCCGATTCATATTAATGGTCGCTAAATCGGATGTATCTAGCACATTAATATGGATCGGAGGGAGTACATGTTTTCATTCTAGATGCCGCATAGTGCTAGGTACATATGATTTAGCGACCATTAATATGGATCGGAGGGAGTACATGTTTTCATTCTAGATGCCGCACCCCTAGAATTTGTCCAGTCGGAAAACTGAGCCAGCAAAGAGTACACGATGCTCATCAGCGGGCTAAAAATAGCAGCGAAAAAGATTCCGAAATCGGCACCCGCTGCTACGCGGGCCCGTTCCGCGCCGGCGGCGGCACGCCCAAATCCCAAAAAACAAAAATTAAAATTCGCAGGGACAGACAGACCCGCTCAAAACGAGAATCCCGCCCCCTCCCGCGCGCTCTCCCCTCGGCCTCTTCTCCCTTCCCCGCCGCGTCCTCCCGCCTCCGTTCAAAACACTTCGAATTTCCTCAGATCCACCCCAAAAAGAAACAAAATCCGCACAATTTTCCCTCCTAATCTCTCTCCTCGCCACCCAAACGAGGTTCCAAATCGCTGCGCAAATCGAACACGAGCGCCCCCCCGTCCGCCGCTTCCCTCCCAAACCTTCGAATCAAAAAACTAATGGCGGCCAACCCTCCCTCCATTTCCATTCCCCCCTCCCGCTACTTAATCGCCTCTGCCCGCCCCTGCCACTCTCCTCCTCCTCCTTCACCATCTCCGGCTCCTCCTGTCCTCTGCCTCCCTCCACCGCCCGCCGCCGCGCTCGGAGTCGGAGGAGGAGCAGCCACCCGCCGCCGCAGATGGCCGACAAGGAGAATTCCGCCTACGGCGCCGCCGCCGCGCCCCGCCTCACCCGCGCGGCCGCCAAGCGCGCCGCCGCAGTCACCGCCGTCGCCGTCGCCGCCAAGCGCAAGCGCGTCGCTCTCAGCGAGCTCCCCACGCTCCCCAACACCGACGGGCCCGAGGCGCATGCCAAAAAGCCAAGGAAGACCTCCTCCCAGGTCTCCAAGCCGAAGAAGACGGTGCGCCTCCCCGCGCCCAAGCCGGAGCCCGACGCGGCCGACGAGACCGGGGACCCGCAGCTCTGCGCTCCCTACGCCAAAGACATCTATTCCTACCTCCGATCCATGGAGGTACGCGCGCTTCTCTCCCCCTCTCCGCCACATCTGTTACATCGCTCACTGCAATCTCCTAACGAGGCCCGACCTACTCTGCACCACAGGTCCAGGCCAAGCGGCGGCCGGCGTCGGACTACATCGAGAGGGTGCAGGTAGACATCACGCCCAACATGCGCGGCATCCTCGTCGACTGGCTCGTCGAGGTCGCCGAGGAGTACAAGCTCGTCTCCGACACGCTCTACCTCACCGTCTCATACATCGACCGCTTCCTCTCGGCCAACTCCCTCAACCGTCAGAAGCTGCAGCTCCTCGGCGTCTCCGCCATGCTCATTGCCTCGTAAGCACCCATTCTATCCCCATTACCGTGCAGAGTGTTCGATTAGTTCGAGAATTGGGTCTGATATTAGATCCGTTATGTCGATCCAGCAAGTACGAGGAGATCAGCCCCCCAAATGTGGAGGACTTCTGCTACATCACCGACAACACCTACATGAAGCAGGAGGTGTGTGTTCTATCTTCTCTTGCTTGCTTTGGTTCATCTGTGTCAGATCTTGCAATTCTGTCCATCTAGGATGCTGATCTGTGTTCTTGTGGGAATGTGCAGCTTGTTAAGATGGAGAGTGATATACTAAACATTCTCAAGTTTGAAATGGGCAATCCTACTGCCAAGACCTTCCTACGGATGTTCATCAAATCTGGCCTAGAAGACAAGAAGGTAACCATCCATAACTTATCAAATGTTACATTTCAGGTCTGCTGCTCATGTAAATTGTTGTCTCATCTCAAGTCGTTCATGCTTGCTGCAGTTTCCTAGCATGTCGTTGGAGTTCATGGGGAGCTATCTTACCGAGCTGAGCCTGTTGGAATACGGCTGTGTCCGGTTCTTGCCATCAGTTGTTGCAGCTTCAGCAGTGTTCGTTGCACGGCTCACCCTTTGTCCAGACTCCAACCCTTGGGTATGAAACAGTTTCATGGCATCCAAAGTGTTGCTTTTGCACTATCTGCTTTGAAATGGAAACTCATCTTGTTTTGTGTGGTTGCAGAGCAAGAAGTTGCAATCGGTTACTGGGTACAGCGCATCTGACCTGAAGGACTGCATTACTACCATACATGACTTGCAGCTTTGCAGGAAAGGACAATCTTGGAATGCAATTCGGGACAAATACAAGCAACACAGGGTAAGCAACGAATCTTAACAGGACAATTTACATAGTGATCATTACACAATTCTGCTCTTGGTCTAACAGAATTATGTAATCATCTCTGAAACAGTTCAAGGGCGTATCGGCTTTGCTGCCTCCTGTTGTGATCCCCGCATCATACTTTGGAGACCTCAAGTAGCATGTGTTCATTGATGATGCTGTACTAAGATCAACAGTCCGAGCTTTCCTCCAGCGTGATACATGATGACCCAACTTCAGAAGTGGCCTTTGTCAGTCCAGTTAGGGTAGCCATAGGTCCTTAGATGCTGGTAATGTCAAACCTCAGCTAGGCACACTTAGAGTTGATTTAATATAATTTACTAGCAAAGTAGGAGGTGACAGTCGAGGCAACTGGAGACCTGTACCTGTGTATCATACTCATACATTACAATCTCAAGCCTTTATTTCTTGGGCCACAATTGCAATACTTGATTCCCTGGTTCTTCTACCATTTTTTCTTCTGCCATTATTATTTAGATCAGAGGTAAACTTACATGTATAGAAACAACCTGACTAGTGGGAACTATGCACTGACTAACACTGTTGTCATCTCCATGTCATTTTTCGTGGATCAAATCAGAAAGTCCTGTGATTGCTATTGATGAAATCTCGAATCGAGAATCTTGCCTTAGTTATTTACCCACAGATCAATTCCAACCATCAATATATTTCCATGTAATTATTTACTCACAGATCAATACCAACCTAGCTAGTGGTTCTTCTAGCATTTTTTCTTCTGCTATTGTTATTTTCCACTTCATACCGTTAGGTTAAATTTAGATCAGAGGTAAAATTAGGACTACTATGACATTCAAACGTGGTTTTCATCTTTCCAGTATGTTTTTTATGTGATTAAAATTAGGACTACTAGGACTACTATGACATTAAAATTAGGACTACTAGATCAGAGGTAAAATTAGGACTACTACCAATCAGAGTATAGAAACAATCAAATCAGACAGTACTATGAATACTTTTTATGTGATCTCTTGTGTAGAATTGATAAATCTTATTTGTTTCATCACAGATCAAAGCCATCCATTAAAATATTTTTTGTTTCTGTAATTGTTTGAGTGGCATACTGCAATGCACTGGAAGTCACTAGGCAGTCATGAATAGTGTGTATATATACTCTGGGGCTTGATAAAAGATAACTGGACTCCAGAATAATAATGTTTGCCTGAATGGTCTACCCTGAATATGAAAGCTGGAGATTGGAGAGATGAAAACATTGAAGATGGAAATAAGATCTGTTGTCAAACAGCTGTTTACATAGGGATGTTGACGGACAGTCGGGCGGACAGTCTGCTGGATTAGTTACAGGCCAACTTATGGAGCGGGTTTGGCAGTAGCATAGCGGTAGTATGTAGTTGGATTAGCGGACTGATCCGGATTTTTAGTGGGTGTCCTCCTGCATCCGTATGTTTACATTATTTTTTCATGATTTACTTATGTTCCTCAATTGAACTATTTTTTTCTCTCTAGTCCATACTGCATCAAGACAATGAAAAATATTTTGTCGACATCTGTATCTTACTAGAGCGAAGAGTTAGAATTCTAAATAAAAGATTCATCATGTTTCAGCCTATCTCTGTATTCAATTAATATTTATGCTAGCTGCAACTTACTATGTGCTGTCCCAGAACTTGTCTGCCTCGGCAGATTAATGATTCTTCTTGCCTGCACTGATTTCATTTGGAATTGTGCATCTTTCTTCATGTTGCTCTACTTGAATATTATGAACTTGGCGAAACAACTGTATTGAACTGTTCATCAGAAGCCCGAGTTCAACATCTGTGGCAAAAATAAAGTCTCAGTCCAACATCTCAAACTAGGTATCATAACCCTTTTCAACTTGCATGACATTCAAACGTGGTTTTCATCTTTCCAGTATGTTTGGCTAAGTAAGAGTATTTCAAGTGTGCCAAGTTGTAAAATTTTCCTGTGTGCGCCATCGGAAAAGTGTGTACATAAGGCTATATATTTTTCCCCAAATTCTGAAAAGAATATCGAAAATAGTGCTCTTGTTTTTTTAATAGTCAAAATTTACCCTGTTTTTTCTAGGTCCTGTTGCATGTCGAAATTGCTTAGACTCAACATGTCAAATGCCAAGTTTAAATCTACGTCCAAACAGCCTTTTAATAAAAAAAAATCACCAGATATATGAAATGACTTGAGCTATTGGTATGTAGCAGTAGGTCCATCCATGAGTCTTTATAGAAAAAAAAGGTCCATCCATGAGTTTTTTACTGGGAGTTGGGACTGTCATAGATGAAAGGATTATCCTGAGACACCAAATGCCTCATTTTGCACGTGTTACTTCTATTGAGCTTCACTTTTAACAGTGTCCTGATTTTACTAGATAATATCATTATCTATTTTCCACATGGAGATAGAGACTAGAAAGACTGAAAATTATACTCTTTTTTTTTGACAAAAGCAGAAGAATTATTAATCTGCCAGTTATTTGAATACCGAAAGGAAAAACAAAGCTTTAGGGCTTGTCCGGTTGAGTTGGGATTGAAGTGGATTGGAAGGGATAGAGGGGGATTAAATCCCTTGTAAGTCAAAATCCCCACGAATCCACTCTAATCCCCTTGGGTAAGGGATTAACCGAACATGGCCTTAAGCAGCAGAGCAGGCAACCAAAAAGTATCTGATGGCGGATTTGCTTCCAGCTGTTTTTGCCTTGAATTTTCTAAAAAATATCCGACCTACCGGATTCGAACCAGTGACCTAAGGATTTATCTGCAACGACTACAGTCCTCCGCTCTACCAACTGAGCTAAGGTCGGGTTGTACGACAAGTTGCTCTCACTTAAGATCAAGTCCTAATTACAACAGAATATCTACTGGTCAATCTGACCTTGGGCCTTAGTAGCGGTAGGCCTTGGACCTGGATCTTTTGTTCTTTTTTTTTTGGGTTTCTGTTTCATCTCTAAACTCGACATGTTTCGACCGTATCTTTATCTTGCTATATGTGCTGAAGGTCTAACAAGTCTTATTTCGTATGAGGAAGAAGTTGGTCACTTAAAAGGTGTTAAAATTGTGTGGGAACACACCATCCATATCACATCTTCTTGTTGATGATTCTTTCATATTCATAAGAGCTGCTAGGAGAAAAATTCCGTGAGACCGGGTCTATCACCCCAACCGGATAGACCCACGTTGATGCACGCCTTGGATGATAGTTTTTTTTCCCGTTAGGCCAACTGGTTAGTGGAGCTAAATCAAGTGTTTTCTTTAGTCTGTGCATTTTGGTTGAAGCCCGTGTAGAGGTTTGCACAACTCTAAATATTATGACCGATGCCATTACAGATAAGTACCTTGGTCCTCCTCGTGTTGTAGGGGTGGACAAAACAAATTGTTTTCAACACCTGATCAACATAGTGAGCAAAGGCTTGCTAGGATGGAAGAAAAAAATGGTGTGGAAATTCTTATCAAAGCGGTCATTCAAACAATACCTTCGTATGCTATGTCAGTTTTCAAGTTGTCCTAAAAGAGCCGCAAAGGGATAATCTAAAAGATGTCCTGATTCTGGTAGGAAGATGATGACTAACGTGCATTGGTTTGTGTGGGCAAAGCTTTGTGTTCCTAAGAGGAAGGGACGTATGGGGTTCAGAGATCTTGATTTAACTTAGCCTTGTTATCAAAGCAATGTTGGCGCCTTATTTCCGACCCGGACTCCCTATGTGCCCAAGCCCTGAGAGCAAAATGTTTTTCTTTGGGTGACCTATTGAATTGTGAATCGCGGAAGGGAAGTTCTTTCACTTGGTAGAGCTTGTGGCCTGGAATTCAAACTTTGAAGACGAGTCATATTTGGAGAATGGGAAATGGTGGAAATATCAGTATTTGGGATTATGAGGAACCCAAATAGGAACATCATGATGAAGATAATATTTTCTTAACTAATGTGGCAGGGCTAATTAACCAAGAGAATCGATCTTGGGATGAAGAACTATCAGAGATATCTTTTTGGTCGGCTGATGCTGAAAGAATACTGAGAATTCCCCTAGCCATTGGTATGATGGATGACTTTATTTCTTGGAATCATAACAAAAATGGTCTCCTCTCCGTATGTTCTGCATATCAGCTTCAGTGGGATTACCAACACGGTATGAAGTTAAGAAGAATTTGTCCTAATGAATCTTCGAATATGGACACGATATGAAGGTCTTTGAGGGCCCGGCCAAAGTAAAGATCCACTGTTGGAGAGAACTTTAGGCGTGATACTGTGCTATGGGGTGCTGGCTGATCGGCACATCCAGACCTTGTCGCAATGCCCGCTATTCAATCAATACCGCGAAAGTGTCAGCCTTGCAATTTTTCGATGCCCTCGTGTGAGAGATATCTCGTCGTCGCTTGGCATCACAGAGGAAATTGATGATGCATGTGTGCGTGAAGTTCCTGTCATGCCTGCTCTGAGCGAGATGCTACTTGATGCGGGTACTATGTCTTCGAAGGTGTTTAGTGTCCGACAAGAAAATGTAGTACTATAGGAGAAGTTGAGCTAGAACCTGCGCAATCCGCTCAGGCAATTTCGACGTAGTCACTGAAATATTTCAGAACAATAGAGCATACGGGGGAAGAAGAAAGCAGGTAAAGCCAACAACCGTTGAAGCAAGAGCTTTACATAAGGCCAAAAGGTCGCAGGCTTGCAGCTGCAAGTGGAAAAATTATGCAGAAACTTCTCGTCTCCCTTCATCAATGGGACCCTGGGATTTTGTGCTATTGTTTCTCGCAGATATTTTATGCGAAAAGAAGATTGTGCACCCTCACATAGATTGATGGAGAACATTAAAAGTGAGTTATTGTTTTTTTTTTGAGAATAAAGTGAGTTATTGGTGACTACTGACTAATGTACTAGATCAGAGAAGAAGAAACGTCAATGGAAACCCGAAGAAAGCTAGGTTAATGGGTCGCATGTGGGCTTATATGGGCTGTTGTGAACAGAGGGTGGCCTGTCCCTTAGCCCCTCGTAGAGAAACTGTAGAAGACAAAATTAACAAAACAACATACCGAGAACCCAATACTCACAGCCTAGCTAGGCTGGCTATTTCGTCTGAAGGTGGAAGAAGGATCTGGCAGATTCAGCCACCGAATGGATGTGTATATCCCTGTAAACATTATGGGAAAGTTCTAAAAAAACAACAACAACAACATACATTAATGGGATCGGTGGGACCAAAATTCACTACGCGGAGGCCAAAGACAGTCAATTTTTTCTGAGGTGGCATGTGTGCTGATGTGGATAGGTACCTGTACTTTGCTGGGTGCATGAGTACTGTATGCTTCAACATCAGGTTTGGAGAAGTAATGAGTGTTTACTTTTCTAAGGGCATCTCCAGCCGTTGCGCCCCCCAGGGCCCAAAACGCCGCCGTTTTGGTGCCGCCGCGGCGCTAAACGGCGCTATTCTGGAACCTGGGGGGGCGCGTTTCCCAGTCGCGTCCCGAGCCCAACAAATCGGCCCAAACAAACGCAGTTGAAAAACTAGTCGAAATTTTATTGAAATTTGAAACTGCGTACATATTCGGCGCGAATTTAAATCTAAAACGATAAATTTAAACTACATCTAAACTAGTTAAGCCCGAGGCTGGCGGCGATCGCCTGGCTGTAGTCGCCGCCGTCGTCGTCGTCATCGTCGCTGGGGGCGTCGCCGGGGCGCTTGCTTCCCCCCTGTCCCTCGTCGCCGCCGCCGCAATCCCACCTGCTCACCTCGAGCGCCTGCTGGATCACGTCGTCGTCGTCCGAGTCCTCGTCGAGAACGATGTAGACGTTCTCCTTCTGCTTTGGTGGGGGAGGGACGCGGAGGAGGGCCGCCGCCGCGGCTTCCTCGCGCTCGCGCGCCGCCTTGCGCTGCTCGGCTTCAGCCAGCAGGCGGCGCTGAAGGGCGAGCTCGGCCTGGGTGTTGTCGCGCAGGCTCCACTGGGCGGCGGTCTCGACGTCGAGCGGTTGCAGCGTGTTCAGCGACAGCTGCTCCGCGACCTTTTGGTCGGGCCACTCGTCGTCGCCGCCGCCGTCCTCCGTCTTCGGGCGAACCACGCGTTCGAAGCGTGGCTCGCCGAGGCGGAGCGCGTCACCGCTGCGCCTGCGGGCGGGCGCACCGGCGTTAAGAAAGGGGGGGGGGGGGGAGATGGAGGTGGAGTGCCCGGCGGAGGAGCTCGACGTCGCAGACGACGAGGACGCGCCGGTCCGCCGCGCCACCCACGGCTGGGTGGCCTCCGGCGGCGGCATCGCGAGGCGCGGCTGGTTGCCGGCGTGGATGTGCTGGAGGACCTCGTCGAGGGTCCTCCCAGGGGCACTCCACCAGCGGCGCCGCCCGTGCGAGTTGAAACGGCCCTCGACAGGGCCGTTGTCGTTGAGGGACTCGAGCTCCCGGGTGCGGCGCGTCGTCAGACGCTCCCACCAGAACTGATCCACGCCGGTGAGTGGATAGTTCTCGGGGTTCTGCATTCCGGCGCGCATCTCGTGGATGGCGCGACGGAATTCTGGGTCGGAGTTGGGAAGGGGAGGGACGGGGACACCGCCGGCGCTGAGCACCCAGCGGCTCGCCCCCGCGGCGGAGCTAGGGAGGCGCACGTCCGGCGGGCAAGGATAGCCCGCGCGGTACAGCGCCATCGCCTGGCCCCGGCGCAGGTTGTGGCGTGGGAACCCGTTCGCCGCCACTCCGCCAGACATTGTCGTGGAAGAAGGGGAAGAAGGGGAGGGGAGAGCTCGCCGGTGTGAGAAGAATGGGGGGCGAGGCACGCGGCGGGGGTTTTTTATAGCGCGCCGAGCGGCTGGGCATTTACTGCGCGCGCCCGTCCCCTCGCTGCCGCCCGCCACGCCATTACGCCGGCAGCCTTTGGGCGGGCGCATGCACTGGGCGGCCGCCAGGCCATAAACGCCGGCAGCCTTTGACCGCGCGGAAGCCGAGAAGACGATCACGGGCGTTTCTGTTCCCGCGCTTTCTCGTCCCGCGCTTTCTCCCGCGTCGCTGACCGAGCTGGCCCACGCGCGCAGCCGCGCAGTTTCGCCCCCCCCCAGGCCGAACCCAGCGGGCTGGGTTTGGCCTGGGTGCCGCGGCGCTATTTAGCGCCTAAACGGCGCTATTTGGGCTGCTGGGGGGGCCGAGTGGTGAAGAAGCGGCGCTTTTCGTCGCTTCCGCCGCGAAAAAACCCCCCTGGGGGGGCTCTGGGGGGGACGGCTGGAGATGCCCTAATACACAAATTTGTATCAGTTGCACAAGAGATTTAGTAGAGGGTTTTCTCGAGGATATCAATATATAGGCGAAAGGGCAATGTCGGTGGGCGCTCGAGGGACCCACTCCACGTGGTGGCATGGCCGGGGGGAGGGGGGCACCCTATTGGTTGGCCGCCTCGGTGCCCCCTCCGGGTATCCTCCGGATTCCGTGTACGCGACAGAGCAATGGGACCCTGGGATTTTGTTTCGTCTAATTTCGAGAATATTTTTAGAACAACTTTTCTAAAACCCAAAACAGCAGAAAACAAGATCTGGCGCTGTGGTATTTTTTCAATAGGTTAGTCCCCGAAAATCCATAAAAATGATATAAAGTGTATAGAAAACATGTAGCAATTAGCATAATATCAACATGGAACATCAGAAATTGTAGATACGTTGGAGACGTATCAGATGCATCCATATCTAAAAGTTCACCTAATTAAAGAAATCTATCCAACAAATCCCTTGGTATAAAGTTACAGCAACAAAGTGATTGTTATGTGTGCAACCGATAAATGCATTAAGATTAATATGTAATGTAAAAAGTGGTTCCTACCCGTAGACAAGAGCACCGTTGTTTTCTCCCTAGTGGCAACAAGACATCCTCCCCCCAACACGTTTCTATCACTCGAGCGCAGGCAACAAGGAGGCACGAACCCACTATCTAGCATATAAACCCTCTCTTGGAGGTGAAAACAACTACGTGGCCAAGGTAAACATAAACACCGGAGAGCATTGCAAGACAAGATTAAAACTCTCTACAAATATAAGTACTCTCTACAAATATAAGTGAAACATCTCTGATTGACATGAACAAAATAATCATAATCTCATGGTTCATCGGATCCTGGCAAACACAACATGCACAATTACATAAGGTGGTCTCGATCATGTGAGGCAGCTCATGAGACTCTAAACATGGAGTCACAGGGGAGAGAACAACCATCTACCTACTGATATAGACCCACAGTCCTGAGATGAACCACTCACAGATCTGTTCAGAGGCGATCATGGCGATGTAGAGGCCTTCGGTGACGATCCCCTCTCCGTCAGGGTGCCGGAGCAGGACTCCAGAAGCCCTAGATTGGACTTTCAGGGTGACGGCGCCTCTCTGTATGTTTTGTGGAAAATAACTCCGTCCCCGATGGTTTTAGGGTTAACGGCAATTTATAAGAGAACGGGGGACATGAGGCGGTGCACATGGCACATAGGGGCCTACCAGGCACGGCCTATGGAGGCCGCGCCTGGCACCCTCCTGGTGCCCCCCCGGCCCTCTCCGTCTATCCTTTGGACACCGTCTTTGTTCCGGGTAAAAATTGATCTCCGTGGATTTTCAGCCCTTTCCGAGAATATTTCCTTAAGAACTTTTCTGAAATAGAAAAACAACAGAAAACATCAACTGTCCTGGGTATCTTGTTAATAGGCCAGTCAGTGAAAACATCTGGAAAAAAAAGGAAAACGAATAAACATGTGAAAAACAAAAGGTATTGGGTAGAAAACAAGCATGAAGCATCATAAATTATAGATATGTTTGCAACGTATCAAGTTTTCATTGACTATAATTCCCATACTATGAGAATATCTAGTGACGACACGATCAAAGTTATACTTTGGATGTAATCCATCGTCTTGCCGCAACTGGGGATCATAACGGTGATATGTGGGTATAATCTAGAAAGTGTAATGGAACTGAGATCATTCAAGACTAGTACTTAAATCCTCTAGACGATAGAGATATACATGCTCTTGGCCCTCTCAGTATCACCGATGTCAACCAATCGTCTCGATAGACACAGTGTGATTTATCACAAGGATATCGGGGATATGGATGATAAAACAGGACGATATCGACAACGAGTTATATGTGTTATGATCAAAGAGATTTGGTTCTCTCGGATACTCCTGGCCAAACAACCGAACCACTGATTTGCAGAACCTTAGCACTGAGTAAATGCACGTCAACCCCCTCATAAGCAAGTACTCTCTATGGTATCTACTGCAACTCTTTATGCAAGGATTTGAATAGCTACAATCCATTTTTGATACGAAGAGAAACCAAGCTTACCCATGGCATCAACCTTGCTTTGGAAGTAATCATAATAATCCCACACTCCCTCCAAAATACGCAGGAATACATGCCTCGCAATCCTAAATAGACGGCAAAAAACACTTGCGGAAAAAAGTTGGATTGGTGATATGGATGCGATCCTTCCATAGTTGATCATGCCCGCCATCTATATCACGGTTCAATGCTTCAACACGACCCGAGAATGATCCTACGTGGTTTCCAAATGTGTTCTTGTTGTGAGCGTGGATGAGGGCGGACGCGATCATCCAAAGGTCGGAATCATCGTCAGATGAATCATCAGAAGTATCGATGAAGTTACTGGACAAAAACATGTCCGGATCCATCTACAAACGGAAAACACACTAAAACATAGTTTTAGCGAATGATAAACAAACGAGAAATACAACAAAACGTAGTTCGTTGCAAAAGGCCAAATAGGTAGTGGGCACTATTCTGTGGCGGCAAGTCCGAGCCAACAACAATTTTTTTCTGCTCTTAAGAACCGAATCTAGACGACACACTGATGGTGCAGGACTTGCACTCGTTGGGAGACCCCAAGAGGAAGGTTTGATGAACACAACATCAAGTTTTTCCCTCAGAAAGAAACCAAGGTTGAATCGACCAGTAGGAGGAAGGAGTAACTTCAGAAGGTTGATGCAGCTGAGATGGCAGGGCGCACTACCGGTTCAGCAGCAACGTGGAAGCTACACAATACAAACAATTCACTTTGCCCCAACGAAGCAGTGAGGTTATCAATCTCACCGGTTTTGCTGATAACAAAGAGGTTAAATGTATGGTGTGGAAAACAATATGAAAAAAGTACCAGCAATGTGAAAACAGTGGAAGTAGTGTGTGTATTATAAGAATGAGAAAATGGACCGGGGTCCACAGTTCACTAGAGGTGTCTCTCCATACAAGATAGCTAACATGCGTGGTGAACAAATTACAGCTGGGAATTGACATATAAAGAACATGCATGACATAAAGATTACTATGAGATTCATGCGGGCATTACAACAAAATACATATATCGTCATCCAACTGCATCTATGACTAATAATCCACCCTTCCAATATCATCCGAACAAACGTTGGGTATTAAGTTGCAAGCAGCGGATAATCGCAATAAGCAAAGTATGTAATGTAAATAAAGTAAACATCGTTATTTTCTCCCTAATGGAAACAACACATCCTCCATCCGTCACATTTCTGTCACTCAAGCATAGATGCAAAGGAGGCATGAACCCACTATCGAGCATAAATACTCCCTCTTGGAGTCACTAGCATCTACTTGGCCAAAGCGTCTACTAACAACAGAGAGCATGCAATATCATAAATAACATACACATGAAGATAACATGATAGATTGATAATCAACTGACATAGCATTCAATAATCATCGGATCCCAGCAAACACAACATGTAGCATTATAAATAGATGATCTCGATCATGTGAGGCAGCTCACGAGATCAAAACATGAGGCATAAGGTGGAGAGTACAACCATCTAGCTACTGCTATTGACCCGTAGTATAAGGATGAACTACTCACGTATCACTCCGGAGGCGGGCATGGTGGTGTAGACCCCTCCGGTGATTAATTCCCTTCCCGGCAGGGTGCCAGGGAGAGCTCTAGAACCCTCCCGATCTCGGGTTGACGATGACTGCGGCCTCGGGTGTTTCTCGGGACGAAGTGGTATATTTTTAGGGTAGATGTATCGGGAGGAATAAATAGGCGAAAGGGCGATGGCGGTGGATGCTCGAGGGCCCAGACCAACCCCCAGGCGCGGCAAGAGGGGGGGCGTTGCGCCATGGTGTGCCCCCCGGGCCTCCTCGGGACTCTGTGGAAGCTTCGAGAATTCTACGACTTTCGGGCTTCGAATTTTCCAATTCCGAGAATATTTCCAGAACAACTTTTCTGAAACTAAAAACAACACAAAACAGGGAACTGGTTCTGTGGCATCTTGTGAATAGGCTAGTCCGGGAAATCGATAAAAATGACATAAGGTGTAAGGAAAACATGTAGCATATGGCATGAAAACAACATGTAACATCATAAATTATAGATACATTTTTGACGTATCAACATCCCCAAGCTTAGTTACTACTCGTCCTCGAGTAGGTAAACGATAAAAACACATAATTTCTGAAGTGACATGATACCAACATGAACTTGGTCATCTAAATTGTAAAAGCATAAGTATAGCTGAGATCATAGAAATTAAACACAAGCATGATAAATATAATTCTAACAATAAAGCATAGCAATCATGTTGCATTATGATAAGTAACACAAATAAAAGATCATGGATAATAATGCAATCGAAAGCTATACGTTTGTTTCAAGCATAGAGATAACATGGCAAAGTGATATTTCGCTTGTCCTGAAGAGTGGGGCAAAACATAAATGCCAGGACACCTTCAAAGTTCATGAGGAAGACTAGAACAAATAATTTGAGAACAAACAATAGCACATCATGAATCAATTAATAATGTTTCTGGGACAAATGCACATTAAACTCAGAATGGCAACCATGCTCTCTCAACTGTGCATAAAGTTAGAAGATGGAGACTCAACATAAAAGTAAAAGAAAGACCCTTCGCAGAGGGAAGCAGGGATCACTCATGTGCTAGAGCTTTTTATTTTTTTAAACAAAGGTATTGAAAACATTTTTTTAGAGAGGTGTATGCTTATGTCAACGAAATGTAAACATAAAATACAGTACGTCACAAGCCAACTAGACTTCACAAGAGCGACTCCCATAGAAGGAAGCATCTGGGTAGAAGGTCATCCCTCTTTCTCTTTTGTTTACACAATTATGCTTTGACTGATAAATCAGAGGCAAAAATAGTTTGTTGTATTACTTTGGGGCTGGGCACCCCGCTGCCAGCTCTTCTATGAATTAGATAAGCAGATGAAGCCACTTGTCGAGGGTGTGAAAGTCCAATCAACAAGTGAGATAAAGATTCTCTATTTACGTCCTCATGAGCTAAAACCGGAACACAAAACCAGAGTAATTTTGAAGGTTTTAAAGGTAACACATGAGCAATTTACTTTGGAGTGGTTGTTAAATACCACATGTAGGTAGGTATGGTGGACACATTTGGCAAACTTTGGTTTTTGGGAATTATATGCACGAGTAGAGCTCATACTCAGTACTGGTGGAGGCTAGCAAAAGACTGAGAGCGACAAACCAAGAGAGCAACAATGGCCATAATCATGCATAGCGACAAAAACATCATTAATCAAAGCATTAGTGGTACTAGAAGTTCAGAAACTAAATGATCATAGAGGCTATAAGCGACTGGTTTCATAGTCATGGTGTGAGCATGTGCCAAGTCAACCAAATAAAACATTCAAAGGAGAACACCACAAATTTATGCTTCAAAATGACAAGAACAACTCATGATTCTTTCTAAGGCACATTAAGCACTCTCAGATATTTGAGAAAAATCATGATACAAAAATAACCACTAGGATTTAGAATTAAAATAACATCTAGCATGACATGAAAAATTCTAGCCATAGTCTAAACAAGCTTCTAATGCACCGTTATAAGCATGAAAACTGTACTACTGCTTTTCAACACCAAGCATTTCATAATAAATAAAAACTCTCCAAGAGATGCAGCAATGAAACAAGAGAATACTAACACAACTCTACTAAAGCTAACAACTCTAAATAAGATATGCAAGAAAAACAGGAGCTAAACAACAATTTTGCAGCAGCTAGAAGAAAAACTAAGAATACGAGCATAACGAGTATTCAAATGAAAAAGCGGAGGGTGTCTCTCTCCCAAACAAAGAATGATAGGTTCCAACTATATTATTGCAGCAAGGAAAACAAAATAAAACAAAAGAAAAACAAACAGACGCTCCAAGTAAACTTCATATGATGTGACCGAATAAAAATAGAGTTTCACTAGAAATGACCTGATAAATTGTTGATGAAGAAGGGGATGCCTTGGGAATCTCCAATCTTAGATGCTTGAGTCTTCTTAGAATTTTTTGGGATGAACCAATGGGGCATCCCCAAGATTTGTCCTTGCACTCTTCTCGATCACGTTATATCACCCTCTTCTCTTGACCCTTGAAAACTCCCTTCACACCACACTCAAAGAGTAATTCACATTAGCGGGTTAGTGCAAAAAACAAAAATTCATGGGTTCTGTATGGGCACAAGTGCTATTCATACTTTTAAACATTAGATAAAGCCATTGATGTTTTGTGAAGCAAAGAAATCCAGTTGACATCGTAAAAGAGCAAATGCAAGAAAAATGACAGAATCTCCCAAAACCAGAATAGTCTGTAAAGACAATTTTTTTTGGGGCACTTACGTTGCTCAGATCGAAAAACTTAAAGAACAAAAAAGTTTAGGAATTAGCTGAGGAGTAAGCACAAAACATTTTAGACCATTATGATCTTTATAGATTTTATACCATTTTGTACGGTGCACAGCAGAAATATATTTCCTGCACAGAAATCCAAAACCAACTCCAACTTTTGTCAGAAACTTTACTTGGCACAACTAAAACATGAAAATAAAGATAAAAAGGAGTTTATAATTAAGTATACAACCTAATTACTCAAAGAAAACATAGAAAAAAGCAAAATAAAACCATGGGTTATCTCCCAAGAAGTGCTTTTCTTTAACGCCTTTTAGCTAGGCCCAGAAAAGTGGATTCACGTGTTTTCAAGTGAGAAGCATCCAAATTGTTATTTGTTCGAATAATAGAATCAAAAGGCAACTTAATTATATTTGGAGGAAAGTGTTCCATACCATTCTTGAGTGGGAATTGAAATTTAATATTCCCCTCTTTCATATCAATAACAACACCAACAGTTCTAAGAAAAGGTCTTCCCAAAACAATTAGACAAGAAGCATTGCATTCAATATTGATAACAACAAAATCAATGGGGACAAGATTATTATTAACCATGATAATAACATCATCAATTCTCCGCAAAGGTTTCTTTCTAACATTATCAACAAGACGAATATCCAAATAACAGTGCTCCAAAGGTGGCAAATCAAGAATAGCATAAAGTTTCTTAGGCATAACAGAGATACTAGCACCAAGATCACGTAGAGCATTGCAATCAAAATCATTCACTTTAATTTTAATAACGGGTTCCCAACCATCATCTAGCTTCCTAGGGATAGAGGCTTCACATCTTAATTCATCTTCTCTAATTTGCATGAGAGCATTTGTAATATGTTTTGTGAAAGCCATATTCATAGTACTAGCATTAGGACAACTAGCAAGATTTTTTAGGAACTTAATCACTTCAGTTATGTTGAAATCATCAAAGTCAAGATCATTTTAATCAAAGGTAATGGGACCATTGTCTCCCATATTTCTAAAAATTTCAGCACTTTTATCAGGAACATTTTTAGCAATTTCAGACATTTTTGCATTTTTAATAGCAGAAGTGGGAGTATTGCCAACACCAATTACTTTACCATTGATATTAGAAGGTTTACTAGCATGAGAAGCTTCAGTTTTACTAGTGGTGGTAATGGTGCAAACATTAGCTATATTATTCTTTCTAGCCATTTCATCTTCTCTTTCTCATCTAGCATGCAATTCAGCTAACATCCTAACATTATCATCAATTCGAATTTGGATGGAATTCAAAGTTTTGCTTTCTTTAACATCATGAGGCATAACCTTTAGTTACAGAAAATCAACATCAAGAGCAAGGCTATCAACTTTAGAAGCAAGAACATCAATTTTGCCAAACTTTTCCTCAACAGATTTATTAAAAGCAGTTTGTGTACTAATAAAATTCTTGAGCATGTTTTCAAGATCAGAGGGTACACTTTTATTGTTGTTGTAGGAATTACCATAAGAATTACCATAAGCATTACTATTATTGGGAGGATATGGCCTATAATTGTTGCTACCAAAATTATTCCTATAAGCATTGGTATTGAATTTTTTTTTAATGAAGTTCACATCAACATGCTCTTCTTGAGCAACCAAAGAGGATAAAGGAACATTGTTTGGATCAATAGGAGCATGGCCACTCACAATCATAGACAAAATAGCATCAAGTCTATCGCTCAAAGAGGAGGTTTCTTCAACAGAATTTACCTTCTTACCAGTTATAGCTCTCTCAGTGTCCCATTCAGAATAATTTACCATCATATCATCAAGAAGGTTTGTTGCTGATCCCAAAGTCATGGACATAAAGATTCCTCCAACAGCTAAATCCAGAAGGTTTCTTGAAGAAAAATTCATACCTGCATAAAAGGTTTGGATGATCATCCAAGTAGTCAGTCCATGAGTGGGACAATTCTGTACTAAAGATTTCATTCTTTCCCAAGCTTTAGCAACATGCTCATTATCAAGTTGCTTAAAATTAATAATGCTACATCTTAAAGATATAATCTTAGCAGGAGGATAATGTTTTCCAATGAAAGCAACTTTACACTTAGTCCAAGAATCAGTACTATTTCTAGGCAAAGATATCAACCATTCTTTAGCTCTTCCTCTCAAAGAGAAAGGAAACAATTTCAGTTTAATAATATCTCCATCTTTATATTTTTGCATCTCACATATTTCAACAAAATTATTAAGATGGGCAGCAGCATCATCAGTACTAACACCAGAAATGGCTCTCTCATAACAAGGTTTAACAGGGCAAGCTTTATCTTGTAAAAATCAGCAGTAGGAGTAGGTGGAGAAATAGGTGTGCTAATGAAATCATTGTTGTTGGTGCTAGTAAAGTCACACAACTTAGTGTTATCAGGAGTAGTCATTTTAACAAGACTAAAAACAAGATAAAAACTACAACTATAATAGGAACTATTTTTGTGTGTGTTTTGATAAAGAGAAGCAAACAAGACAAAATAAAATAAACTAAGAAAAACTAAAACAAACTAAAGAGATTGGAAGTGAGAGACTCCCCTTGCAGAAATTCTCTTCCTCCCCGGCAACAGCACTAGGAAATAGCTTGATGGTGCATGACTTGCACTCGTTGGGAGACCCCAAGAGGAAGGTTTGATGAGCACAACAACATGTTTTCCCTTAGAAAAAAACCAAGCTTAAATCGACCAGTAGGTGGAAGGAGTAACTTTAGAAGGTTGGTGGAGCTGAGATGGCAGGTCGCACTACCGGTTCAACAACAACGTGGAACCTACACAATACAAACAATTCACTTTGCCCCCAAGGAAATAGTGAGGTTGTCAATCTCACCGGTTTTGCTGATAACAAAGAGGTTAAATGTATGGTGTGGTAAACAATATGAAAACAGTATGAAAACAATAGCAACAATGTGAAAACAGTGGAAGCAGTGTGTGTATTATCAGAATGAGAAAATTGACCGGGGTCCACAGTGCAGTAGAGGTGTCTCTCCATAAAAGATAGCTAACATGCGTGGTGAACAAATTACAACTAGGCAATTGACAGATAAAGAACATGCATGACATAAATATTACTACGAGATTCATGCGGGCATTACAACAAAATACATAGATCGTCATCCAACTTCATCTATGACTAATAATCCACCCTTCGAATATCATCCGAACAAACGTTGGGTTTTAAGTTGCAAGCAACGGATAATCGCAATAAGAAAAGTGTGTAATGAAATAATGTAAACGAAGTAAACATCGTTGTTTTCTCCCTAATGGCAACAACACATCCTCCATCCGTCACGTTTCTGTCACTCGAGCACATATGCAAAGGAGGCATGAACCCACTATCGAGCATAAATACTCCCTCTTGGAGTCACTAGCATCTACTTGGACAGAGCATCTACTAACAACAGAGAGCATGCAAGATCATAAATAACATACACATGAAGATAACATGATAGATTGATAATCAAAAGACATAGCATTCAATAATCATCGCATCCCAGCAAACAGAACATGTATCATTACAAATAGATGATCTCGATCATGTGAGGCAGCTCACGAGATCTAAACATGAGGCATAAGGCGGAGAGTACAACCATCTAGCTACTGCTATGGACCCGTAGTCCAAGTATGAACTACGCACGCATCACTCCGGAGGCGGGCATGGTGGTGTAGACCCCTCCGGTGATGAATTCCTCTCCCGATAGGGTGCCGGGGAGAGCTCCATAACCCTCCCGATCTCGGGTTGACGATAACGGCGGCCTCAGGTGTTCCTCAGGACGAATTGGTATATTTTTAGGGTAGATGTATCGGGGGGAATAATTAGGCGAAAGTGCGATGGCAGTGGATGCCCGAGGGGCCCACACCACCCCAAGGCGCGGCCAGGGGGCACCGCCCTATGGTGTGCCCCCCTGTGGCCCCCCTCCAGGCCTCTTCGGGACTCCGTGGAACCTTCGGGAATTCTAAGACTTCCGGGCTTCGAATTTTCCAATTCGGAGATTATTTCCAGAACAACTTTTCTGAAACTGAAAACAACAGAAAACAAGGATTTGGCTCTGTGGCATCTTGTCAATAGGTTAGTCCGGGAAATCGATAAAAAATGACATAAGGCGTAAGGAAAACATGTAGCATATGGCATGAAAACAACATGGAACATAATAAATTATAGATACGTTTATGACGTATCACACACAACTACATGGCGGCGGCGTCGACTACTGTAAGGCGGTGACGGTGACGGGAAGACTAGGAATAGTGGGGCCTCGGCGTGGGAGCTATCAGGGATGAAAAATGGGGAGGTAAAGTCATCCAACCACACTTGGCACAACGGTGCAGAAGCGAGACATGGAAAACTTGGCCCGAGAGTGGATGTTAGCGGCTCCGGCCGGTCCGCAGACATAGGCCAGACCACCCCAAACTCATCCAAAACTTGGGCCAGGTTTTGGTCGACACAAACAAATCCACCGAGCTCGGCCCATTTGGGAGGCGGGGCGTTGGAGATGATTTTGTTCCGGGAGGACCAAAAGGGGCCAGTTTGGACCATTTAGAGCACTAATGGTGTAATTAAAACTCTCGTTGGTAAATCCCGAGTGCAAGGTGTGAAGAGTGTGATACGTCATAAACGTATCCTTATTTTCTGATGTTCCATGTTGTTTTCTTATTGTTTCCCATATGTTTGCTATACACTTTGTGTCATTTTTATCGATTTTCCGTACTAACCTATCGACAAGATGCCACAAAGCTAGAACCCCGTTTTCTACTGTTTTTAGTTTCAGAAAAGTTGTTCTGGAAATATTCTCGGAATCAGAAAATCCAAAGCCCAGAAGTCTTAGAATTTCCGAAGGTTCCACGGAGTCCCGAAGAGACCCGGAGGGGGGCCTCAGGGCCCACACCATAGGGCGGCGCGCCCCTGGCCGCGCCATGGGGTGGTGTGGCCCCCCGACCTCTACCGCCTTTGCTCTTTCGCCTATTTATAACCCCCGAGACGTAAACCCTAAATATATTCCACTTCGTCCCGAAAAACACCCGAGGCCACCGTCATCGTCACCCCGAGAACGGGAGGGTTATGGAGCTCTCCCCGGCACCCTGCCGGGAGGGGAATTCATCACCGGAGGGGTCTACACCACCCTGCCCTCCTCCGAAGTGATGCGTGAGTAGTTCATACCTGGACTACAGGCCCATAGTAGTAGCTAGATGGTTGTTCTCTCCACTTTATACCTCATGGTTAGATCTTGTGAGCTGCCTAACATGATCAAGATCATCTTTATGTAATGCTACATGTTGTGTTTGCTGGGATATGATGAATGTTGAATGCCATGTCTTCTGATTATCAATCTATCATGTTATCTTCATGCATATGTTATTTATGATCTTGCATGCTCTCCGTTATTAGTAGATGCTCTGTCCAAGTAGATGATAGTAACTCCAAGAGGGACTATTTATGCTCGATAATGGGTTCATGCCTCCTTTGCATCTGTGCTCGAGTGACAAAAACATGACGGATGGAGGATATGTGTTGTTGCCATTAGCGAGAAAACAACGGTGTTAACCTAGTTTACATTTTTTACATTACACACTTTGCTTACGACGATAATCTGTTGCTAGCAACTTAATACCCAACGTTTGTTCGGATGATATTCGGAGGGTGTATTATTAGACATAGATGCAGTTGGATGACGGTCTATGTATTTTGTTGTAATGCCTGCATGAATCACATAGTAATCTTTATGGCTTGCATATGCACTACGGTGCAACCTTCATTTCTGTCAATTGCCCAGCTATAATTTGTTCACCACACATGTTATTTATCTTTCACAGAGAGACACCACTAGTGAACCGTGGACCCCGGTCCATTTTCCTCATACTGATAAAACACCTACTGCTTTCATATTGTTTTCCTACTGTTTTCCACACCATACGTTTAACCTCTTTGTGTTTAGCAAAACCGGTGAGATTGACAACATCACTGCTACGCTGGGACAAAGTGATTTGATTGTGTTGTGTAGGTTCCACGTTGATGCTAAAGCGGTAGTGCGCCCTCCCATCTCAGCTGCATCAACCTTCAGAGATTGCTTGTCCTCCTACTGGCCGATTCAAACTTGGTTTCTTTTCTGAGGAAAAAATAGGCGCTGCACTCTTCACAACCTTTCTCTCGGGGTTTACCAACGTCAGCCACCAGCAAGTTTTCTGGCGCTGTTGCCAGGGAGGAAGAGAATTTCTGCAAGGGGAGTCTCTCACTTCCAATCTCTTTTCTTTGTTTTTGTTTTGCTTAGTTTATTTTATTTTGTCTTGTTTTCTTCTCTTTATCAAAAACACAAAAAAATTAGTTCTTACTCTAGTTGTTACTTTTGTTACCTCGTTGTCGTTTTTCATCATGTTGTTCCCTAAGTTTAACCTGAAAGATTTGCTGGTAGGAAGTGGTTCTATACTTGGAAAGGATACCACTAAAGAATTATTTGATCATGTTGGTAAGCATGATAATTTTGAGGAGAAATCCATAGTAGAACTTGCTCCAAATTATGAGACTGCTGCAACTTCTTTAGTTCACATGTTAGAAGCTAGGTTTGTTATCCTCCATCCCATATTACAACATATGTTCCTCAACTTGAATAACATTGAAGATGTTGAGAAAATGAACTTTATCTTAGAAACCATGCTTAAAGAATTTGGAGATGTTGCTATAGAAGCTAGAAAAGTTTTTGATCGTTTCAATATGCTTGGCTCATGTGTAGATATTGTTGGTGCTCTAGCAAAAACTGAATCTAATAATTAAAAGGAGGATAAAATACCAATACCCTTTAAATTGATAGCATTGCATGAATGCCAAGAAAGGAATTTTGATTGGATTGTTCCTGAGAATTTATTTGATGAGAATAGTAAGCCTACAAGTTCTAAGAGAGGAGCCTCTGAAACTCACTTAGATAAAGTACAATAAATCATTAAGGAATTCCCAAATCTTGATGTAAATGCTCCTCTGCTTGAAAGCACTTGCTTCCAGTTTTCAGGGCCTAGCTAAAAGGCGTTAAAGAAAATCACTTCTTGGGAGATAACCCATGGATTTTTTTTTGTTTTTTTTTATCTTTTTTATTTGAGTCAAGGGGTTGTATACTTAGGTA
Organism: Alopecurus myosuroides; assembly: GCA_028641055.1. NCBI lineage: Eukaryota > Viridiplantae > Streptophyta > Magnoliopsida > Poales > Poaceae > Alopecurus > Alopecurus myosuroides. Next base: position 268,122,741 of record CM054057.1, on the reverse strand, counting down.
GAAACTCCTTTGTATCTTTATTTTCATGTTTTAGTAGTGCCAAGTAAGGTTTCTGACCAGAGTTGGAGTTGGTTTTCGGATTTCTGCGCAGGAAACAGATTTCTGCTGTCCACCGTAAACAACTGTATAAATCATACAAAGAGCAGAATGATCTGAAATTTCTTGTGCTTATTCCTCGGCTAATTCAGAAACTTTTTTGTTCTTTAAGTTTTTCGATATGAGCAACATAAGTGTCCGGAAAAAATTCGTCTTTACAGACTGTTCTGGTTTTGACAGATTCTGTCATTTTTCTTGCATTTGCTCTTTTGCGATGTCAAGTGGATTTCTTTGCTTCACGAAACATTGCTGTCTGTAGATAATGTTTAAATGTGTCAATAGCACTTGTTCCATACAGAACCAATGGATTTTTAATTGTTGCACTAACCCTCTAATGCGAATTACTGTTTGAGTTTGGTGTGAAGGAAGTTTTCAAGGGTCAAGAGAAGAGGTGATATATGTGATCAAGAAGAGTGCAAGGTCAGAGCTCGGGGATACCCCCATGGTTCATACAAGCATATTTTTAGAAGACTCAAGCATCTAAGCTTGGGGATGCCCAAGGCATCCCCTTGTTCATCAACTATCTATCAAGTCACTTCTCGTGAAACTATATTTTTATTCGGTCACATCATATGAAGTTTACTTGGAGCGTCTGTTTTATTTTCTTGCTGCAATAATATAGTTGGATCCTAGCATTCTTTGTTCGGGAGAGAGACACTCTTCGCTTTTTCATTTGAATACTTGATATGCTAGTATTCTTAGTTTTTCTTCTAGTTGCTGCAAAAAATCATGTTTAACTCTCGTTTTCATTGCATCTCTTGTTCAGAGCTATTAGTTTTAGTAGTGTTTTGTGAGTCCTCTCATTTTTGCTTGATGTAGCATTTAGAGAGTTTTTTGTTAAAGCATGTTTTGTATGGTGCTTGTTGGGAAAAGAAACTGCTGCTTGAGGTAGAATTGTTAACGGTGCAAGTAGAAGCTTGCATAGACTGTGTCTAGAATTTTTCATATTATGCTATACGTTATTTTAATTCTAAAGCCTTTTAGTTATTTAGTAGCATGATTAGCCTCAAATAGCTGTGAGTGTTTAATGTGCCATTGAAAGAATCATGAGTTGTTCTTGTCATATTGAAGCATACATTTGTGGTGTTCTCCTTTGAATGTTTTATCTGGTTGACTTGGCGCATGCTCACGCCATGTTTATGACTATGAACCAGTCACGAATAGCCTCCATGATCATTTAGTTTTTGAACTTGTGGTACCACTTATGCTTTGATTAATGATGTTTATGTCGCTATGCATGATTATGGCTCTTACGCTCTCTTGATTTGTCACTCCCAGTCTTTTGTTAGCCTCCACATGTACTGAGTATGAGCTCTACTCGTGCATCCAACTGCCAAAAACCAAAGTTTTCCCATTGTGTCCACCATACATACCTACATGTGGTATTTAACTGTCACTCCAAAGTAAATTACTCATGTGTTACCTTTAAAACTTTCAAAATTACTCATGTTTTGTGCTCCTGATTTAGCTCATGAGGACGTAAATAGAGAATCTTTATCTCACTTGTTGATTGGAGTTTCACACCCTGGACTAGTGGCTTCATCCGCTTATCCAATGATAGAAGAGCTGGCAGAGGGGTGCCAAGCCCCAAATTAATAACACAACTACTCTTCATTATTTTCCCCCCTGATTTATCAGTTAAAACATAATTGTGTAAACAAAAGAGAAAGAGGGATGACCTTCTACCCAGATGCGTTCTTCTATGGGAGCCGCTCTTGTGAAGTCTAGTTGGCTTCTGACGTACGGTATTTTCTGTTTACCATTCGTTGACATAAGCATACACCTCTCTTAAAACATAGACACTCCTCCACAATATGTGATTGTTGGCAGGCACCCGAGGTTTCAGTTATCCATGGTTTGTGAAAGATGGTTGAGAGGAGTGTCAAGTTTTTATACCTATGATTAATAAAATAAAAGCTCTAGCACATGAGTGGTCCATGCTTCCCTCTACGAAGGGCCTTTATTTTACTTTTATGTTGAGTCTCGATCTTCTAAGTTTATGCACGGTTGAGAGAGCATAGTTGCCATTCTGAGTTTTATGTGCATTTGTCCCAGAAACATTATTAAATGATTCATGATGTGTTATTGCTTGTTCTCTAATTATTTGTTCCAGTCTTCCTCATGAACTTTGAAGGTGTCCTGACATTTATGTTTTGCCCCACTCTTAAGGACTAGCGAAATATCACTTTGGCATGTTTTATCTATACTTGACACAAACGTATATATTTTGTTGCATTGTTATTCATGAACTTTTATTTGAGTTACTTCTCATGATGCAAGGTGATTGCTATGCTTTATTATTAAAGTTCTATTTATCATGCTTGTGTTAAAGTTCTATGATCTCAGATTACTTATTCCTTTACATTATTGATGATCAAGTTTATGTTGGTAGCATGTCACCTCAGAAATTATGTGTTTTTATCGTTTACCTACTCGAGGAGGAGTAGGAACTAAGCTCGGGGATGTTAATACATTATAAACGTATCCTTAATTTCTAATGTTCCATGTTGTTTTCTTATTGTTTCCCACATGTTTGCTATACACTTTATGTCATTTTCATCGATTTTATGGACTAACCTATTGACAAGATGCCACAAAGCCAGTTCCCTATTTTCCGTTGTTTTTAGTTTCAGAAAAGTTGTTTTAGAAATATTCTCGGAATTGGAAAATTTGAAGCTCGAAAATCTTAGAATTACCGAAGGTTCCACGGAGTCCCAAAGAGACACGGAGGGGGGCCTCAGGGGCCCCACACCATAGGGCGGCGTGCCCCCTGGCCGCGCTATCGGGTGGTGTGCCCCCCGGCCTCCACCGCCTTTGCTCTTTCGCCTATTTATACCCCCTAGACGTAAACCCTAAATATATTCCACTTCATCCCGAAAAACACACGAGGCCGCCGTCATCGTCATCCCGAGATCGGGAGGGTTCTGGAGCTCTCCCCGGCACCCTGCCGGGAGGGGAATTCATCACCGGAGGGGTCTACACCACCATGCCCTCCTCCGAAGTGATGCGTGAGTAGTTCATCCCTGGACTACGGGTCCATAACAGTAGCTAGATGGTTGTTCCCTCCACTTTGTACCTCATGTTTAGATCTTGTGAGATCCCTAACATGATCAAGATCATCTTTATGTAATCCTACATGTTGTGTTTGCTGGGATCTCATGAATGTTGAGTGCTCTGTCTTCTGATTATCAATCTATCATGTTATCTTAATGCATATGTTATTTATGATCTTGCATGATATCCGTTATTAGTAGATGCTCTGGCCAAGTAGATGCTAGTAACTCCAAGAGGGAGTATTTATGCTCGATAGTGGGTTCATGCCTCCTTTGCATCGGTGCTCGAGTGAAAGAAACGTTACAGATGGAGGATGTGCGGTTGCCATTAGGGAGAAAACAACGGTGTTTACCTAGTTTACATTGTTTACATTACACACTTTGCTTACGGCGATAATCTGTTGCTAGCAACTTAATACCCATCGTTTGTTCGAATGATTTTCGGAGGGTGGATTATTAGAAATAGATGCAGTTGGATGACGGTTTATGTATTTTGTTGTAATGCCCGCATGAATCACATAATAATCTTTATGTCTTGCATATGCACTACGGCAAAGCCTTCATTTTTGTCAATTGCCCAGCTGTAATTTGTTCACCACCCATGTTATTTATCTTTCACGTAGAGACACCACTAGTGAACTGTGGAACCCAGTCCATTTTCCTGATACTGATAAAACACCTACTGCTTTCATACTGCTTTCATATTGCTTTCATACTGTTTTCCTACTGTTTTCCACACCATACGTTTATCCTTTTTGTGTTCAGAAAAACCGGTGAGATTGACAACCTCACTGCTACGTTGGGGCAAAGTGATTTGATTGTGTTGTGTAGGTTCCACGTTGCTGCTAAACCGGTAGTGAGCCCTGCCATCTCAGCTGCATCAACCTTCAGAGATTGCTTGTCCTCCTACTTCTCGATCCAACCTTGTTTTTTTTCTGAGGGAAAACTTGCCCTTGCGCTCTTCACAAACTTTCTCTTGGGGTTTACCAACGTCGTCCACCAGAGTGCAGCATCAAGTTTACCCTCAGAAAGAAACCAAGGTTGAATCGACCAGTAGGAGAAAGAAGCAACTTCTGAAGGTTGATGCAGCTGATGTTGGCAGGTCGCACTACCGATTCAGCACCAATGTGGAACCTACACAACACAATAAAATCACTTTGCCCCAACGAAGCAGTGAGGTTGGCAATCTCACCGGTTTTGCTGAAAACAAAGAGGTTAAACATATGTCGTGGAAAACAATGTGAAAACAGTAGTAGTAGTGTGAAAAGAGTGATTGTAGTGGTTGTATTATCAGTATGATGAAAATGGACCGGGGTCCACAGTTCACTAGTGGTGTCTCTTCATAGAAGATAAATAACATGTGTCGTGAACAAATTACAGTCGGGCAATTGACAGATATAAAGGCCGCACCGTAGTTCATATGCATGACATGATGATTACTATGTGATTCATGCAGGCATTACAACAAGATTCATAGACTGTTATCCAACTACATATATGAATAATAATCCACCCTCAGAATGTCATCCGAGTAATCCTTGGGTATTAAGTTGCAAGCAAAAGATAATTGCATTAAGCAAAGTGTGTAATGTAAACAATATAAACATCGTTATTTTCTCCCTAATGGCAACAACACATCCCCCATTCGTCACGTTTCTGTCACTCGAGCACAAATGGAATGGAGGCATGAACCCATTATCGAGAATAAATACTCCCTCTTGGAGTCACTAGAATCTACTTGAACTACTCACACATCATTCCGGAGGCGGGTATGATGGTGTAGAGCCCTTCGGTGATGATTTCACCTCGCGGCAGGGTGCCGGGGAGAGCTCCAAAACCATCCCGAACTAGGGTTGATGATGACGGCGGCCTCGGGTGTTTTTCGTGGAAAAGGATGATGTTTTTAGTTTTAACCTCCCGCGGGGTATAAATAGGCGAAAGGGCAACGTTGGTGGGCGCCTAGGGGTCCCACACCACCCCATGGCGCGACCAGGGGCCCCCGCCCTATGGTTTGGGGCCCCTGTGGCCCCCCTTCAGGTCTCCTCCGGACTCCGTGTGCGCGGCAGATTTCTAAGACCCCCGGTTTTTGTATCGTCCAATTCCGAGAATATTTCCAGAACAACTTTTCTGAAACCAAAAACAGCAGAAAACATGAACTGGCTCTGTGGCGTCTTGTCAATAGGTTAGTCCTAGAAAATTGATAACAATTATATAAAGTGTATAGCAAACATGTATCAAATAACATGAAAACAACATGGAACATCAGGAATTATGGATACATTTATGACATATCAACATCCCCAAGCCTAGTTTCTACTCGTCCTCGAGTAGGTAAACGACAAAACAAATAATTTATGAGGTGACATGCTACCAACATAAACTTGATCATCAAAATTGTAAAAACATATGTAAGCTGAGATCGTAGTACTTTAAGGACATACATGGTATATATAATTCTAACAATGAAACTTAGCAATCACTTTGCATCATGAAAATTAACACAAATAGAGATCATGAATAATAATGCATTTGAAAGTTATACATTTGTTTCTAGCATCAAGAAAACAAAGCAAAGTGATATTTCACTTGTACTTAAGAGTGGGGCAAAACATAAATGCGAGGACACCTTCAAAGTTTAAGAGGATGAATGGAACAAATAATTTTAGAGAAAGTAATAAAAAGGTATGAATCAATCAATAATATTTTTGGGACAAATGCACATTAAACTCAAAATGACAACGATGGTCTCTCAACTGTGCATAAAGTTAGAAGATGGAGACTGATGACCCACAAGTATAGGGGGTGTATCGTATTACTTTCGATAAATAAGAGTGTCGAACCAACGAGGAGCAGAAGGTGTTGACAAGCAGTTTCGATGAAGGAATAACTGTAAATACTGAAAGATAGATTTGTAGGAGTTTTTGATATTGCAGATAAATAAACTGAGAGTAAATAAAATGCAGTAATAATTGCATCAAGTGGCCCAATCCTTGGTTCAGCAAAGGACAAGCCGGTGGGTTTACCTATGATTAACAAACGTTCTCGAAGGACACACGGGAGGTTTCTGTCAAGTGCTTTTGTTCCATGCCGCTGAATAATCTTTAGTGTTTTGATGAGTGTTGTGTGGGTGAACCTATGCTAATGTACCGTCCCATCCAAGACTAATACATACTTGTGATTATACCCCTTGCAAGCATCCGCAACTACAAGAAAGTAATTAAGAAATAAATCTAACCACAACTTTAAACTTTGGGGTCCTACGCTCCCTAGTGTAATGGTTTCCTAACGGGGGTTTCGGTTTCTGTCACTCCGGCAACCCCACAATTAGTAGCCAAATACACGATGCATCCCCCTAGGCCCATAAATGGTGAAGTATCATGTAGTCGACGTTCACATGACACCACTAGAAGAATAACACCACAACTTAAATATCAAACCATTAAATATTACTCAACATTACTTCACTACTAACAACTTGACTTCTCCCATGTCCTCAAGAACAACACGAACTACTCACAAGACATCATATGGATCATAATCAGAGGTGATATAATGGATGATAACAATCTGGTCATAAAGTGCTAACACCAATAAATCTCACAAGCATCAACTACTAACAAGTAATCCACACCGGGAGAGAGATCTAATGTAAAACAACAATAGAGGCCCCTAATTGTTACAGCGGGATGACGGTGGATGATGAGGGTGATGGTGCTAGTGATGAGGATGATGATGATGACAATCTTGATGATGCCCGGAGTGATGAAGGTGACGATGGCGATGATTTCCCCTCTCCAGAGAGGAATTTCCCCGACATATTTCTCCCTGCCAGAGAGCTTTTCTCTCTCGGGTGTTTTCCGCCCCGAGGCGGCGGCGGAATAATTCTTTGATGATGGTATGGGGCTTAGGGTTCCTTGTGGGCCAAGTACGCGAAAGATATCCCCCGGAGGTGGGCCAGGGTGGCCACACCACCTGGTGGCGCGGCCGGGGGGGGGGGGGGAGCGCCACCTCATGGTGTGATCCCCTGGTGTCCCCCTCTGGCTCCCCTTCTGGATGGACTCCTTCTCTGAACTTCTAAGACACCCCCGGTGCCCCCTTCTTCTTCTTATCTTCTGAAATATGGTATCTCGACGGTGCTTTTTCCATCAGATTTCTGGTCCTGGTGTTTATTCTCCAAAAATTATGAAACATGCAAAATAAGATAAAATAACATAAGGGATGCATCATAACATGAAATATATCGATGAATAACACAAAATTATGATATAAAATAGTGATGCAAAATGGACGTATCAACTCCCCCAAGCTTAGACCTCGCTTGTCCCCAAGCAAAACTGAACTCAGTAAACATGACCATAGGTTTATGGAGCGAAGAGTCGATAAATAAAATACGGACAAGAAGCATCACATTTATCTATGGACCAATCATTATAGACATCAACTTCCTCTCATATAACTTAACTTGAAACGAGTATTGGGATTCACATACAAAGATGCAAAAGAGAGAATCAAAATTGGTGATGGCAAACTTCGTTCTTGGTCAGAGAACATTTAGTGATATCATACTTATTAGGTGAAGTTTTTATAACAAGGATTATATTGTAGAGCTTAACATGTTTAATTATAACAATCCATTTACAGTGATTCATAGCTTTCAAAGTAATATTGATTCAGATAATAAAGCATGTGCTAAACAAAGAAGGATAGAAAACATGATTGAATAAATCAACATATAGATGGTGAGATCACAACAACAAAAATGCTTGCTAGAGACAAAAAGGAATGGGTTTACTGACTCAACATAAATGTAAAAGATAGGCCCTTCATAGAGGGAAGCATTTAACACTCATGTTCTAGAGCTTTTATTTTAATAAACAGAGGTATAAAATGCATGACACTCCTCCCATCCATCTTACACAAACCATGGCTAGCCGAACCCTCGGGTGCCTGCTAACAATCACAAACCATGGAGGAGTGTCTAATTTTGAGAGAGGTGTATGTTCATGTCAACGAATGGCAAACAGAAAATACAGCACGTCACAAGCCAACTAGACTTCACAAGAGTTTCCCCCATTGAAGGACGCAACTGGTATAGAAGGTCATCCCTCTTTCTCTTTTGTTTACACAATTATGCTTTGATTGATAAATCAGGGGCAAAAATAGTGAAGAGAATTAGTATTATTATTTGGGGCTGGGAACCCCGCAGCAAGCTCTTCTAGCATTTGGATAAGCGGATGAAGCCACTAGTCCAGATGTGTGAGTCCAATCAACAAGTGAGATAAAAAAAATCTCTATTTGCGTCCTCATGAGCTAAAACAGGAACACAAAACATGGATAATTTTGAAGGTTTTAAAGGTAACACATGATCAACTTACTTGGAGTGGCGGTGTACACAAATGACAAGGTTTTGGGGCTCAAGGTTTAGATGCACGAGAAGCATTCCCTCTCAGTACAGGGTTTTTGGCTAGAAAGGCTGGGTAGCAAGCATAAGAGTTGAGGGAAAAGAAAAAATATACATATGATGAAACCAATCATGCAATCTTCATTGAAATCCCAAGCGATCTTAACTTGTGAATACTAAGTTTATGAGCTAATAGGCGAATTCATCTTTCTTATACTAGCATCTCAAAATTTTATTTCTACTGACCCAAGATAAGTTTTCCAAAACCAACTAGATTAACTTGATGATCTCCAGAGTGATACCAAATACTAACAACAAGCTCTACCATATGACAGAAATTCAAAACTAAAATAAGGTGCGTTGAAAGTAAATGATGGAACTTCTCATTAATATTTCAAACCGGCAACTCACACCAACGGATACAACGATAACCAACTAAGGAGAGATACTTCCATACCGCAAACCATATTATATGATAACTTTTCTATTCATGATATGACTCTACTGAAAAGGTAAAAAGATGAAAGATGGTGATGTGATACCGCGACACTCCTCCCAAGCTTGGAACAAGCCTAGGGGATGCTAATACAATTGACGAATCAATTCTTCGGTGGTGGTGGTGAATCCTTCTCTATGAGCTTATCAATTGATTTCTTCAGATCTTCAATTGCGAACATAAGCATACGCATCACCTCCGTATTGTGATCAATACGGTTTGCATGCCTGTCAGACTATGAATCCCAGCCACCAAGATTTCCCCCCCACTCTACCTTAGGTTGAGAGCTTCCTTCATCTGCACGGTTAGAACGATCCATATCCCAGCAATAAGGAAAATCTACCTCGGGTACCCTCCTATATTTGTACTCATGAATTAAAGTACGGAAAGGTACCTTTATGCCTGAAAGGGGGGGGGGTCCTTGAAGCTAAGCAGTGACGTGGGGCCTTCCCTCCGGTGCTCATCCTTGCCGCTTGCTTGCGAAGTTTTGCAACCACTCCAATGATTGCGATGGTGGCGTGTGGATACACTCGTGGGTTTTCTTCTACATCTCTTTCAGCTCCACTCTCGATCTCCTCCTTCGGCTCCGGGTCTCGGGGATCATCTTCCTTTGGTCCCTTCCCCTTGTTGTTGTTGGCGGAGACCATGATGCTTCTAAAACTGAAAACAGATCCTCGCAGAAACAGCTCGAAACATAAACACAACGAGAAAACGATATACGGACCTCGGGGGGTCCGGGGGATTATATAGCAAAAAGTTTTACAACGAAAGGAAAGTCCAGGTCAAAACGAGTCAGAGAGGGGCTCTGGGGCTCCCACACCATAGGCTGGCGCGGCCAAGGGTGGGCCCGCGCCACCCCATGGTGTGGAGCCTCCGGGCTCCGTCTCCGCCTCGCTTCCGGCTCATAATTTTTCATATTTTCCAAAAATAGTAAAAATAAAAGTTGGAAGATGTTTCGCAAACGTTTTCTTACCAAAACTGATACCTATTCGAAAACTGACTCTGCAGTTTATGAAATATGCTTCTTAATAAAATTCCTCCGGGATCATGGCTCGAATACAATCAACATTTTCATTATAACGATCTCCAGAAATATAATGCTTGAGTCTTTGGCCATTCACCACTTGTGAAGTGTTGTCTTCAAGGGAAACAATTTTAATTGCCCCCGAACGATATACCTCTTCGATAACAAAAGGTCCTTCCCATCTCGAGAGTAATTTTCCTAAAAAAAATCTGAGACGAGACCTATACAATAGCACTTTCTCACCAACATGAAATTCTGTTTTAATAATTCTCTTATCGTGCCACCTTTTAACTTTCTCTTTAAAGAGCTTAGCATTTTCATATGCTTCACTCCTCCATTCATCTAAAGAACTTAAGTCAAGCAACCTTTTCTCACCAGCAAGTTTAAAATCTCTATTTAGGTCTTTCACTGCACAATAAGCTTTGTGCTCTAATTCTAGGTGCAAGTGACAAGCTTTTCCATAAACCATTTTATAAGGAGACATGCCCATGGGATTTTTATAAGCAGTTCTATAAGCCCACGTAACATCATTTAATTTCTTAGCCCAATTTTTTCAAGATTTGTTAACAGTCTTTTGCAAGATAGTTTTGATTTCTCTATTTGATAATTGTACTTGCCCAGTAGTTTGAGGATGATAGGGTGAGGCAATTCTATGATTAACATCATATTTAGCAAGAGTCTTTCTAAAACCACTACGAATAAAATGAGAACCCCCGCCAGTCATAAGATATCTAGGCACACCAAACCTAGGGAAAATAATGTCTTTAAGCATGTTTAATGAGGTTTCACCTTCAGAACATTATTAGGTATAGCTTCTATCCATTTAGTAACATAATCAACAACGACAACAATATGAGTGTAGCCTTGTGAAGGAGGGAAAGACCCATAAAGTCAAAACCCCAACAATCAAACAGATCAATAACAAGAGAATAATTCATAGGCATTTCATTACGTCTAGAAATATTTCCAACCCTTTGACATTGATCACAAGATAAAAAAAACTTTCTAGCATCTTTAAAGAGAGTAGGCCAATAAAAACCTGATTGTAGAACCTTATGTGTAGTTCTATGTAACGGCCGGGAATTTTTCCCAACTAGAATTTGTTGCTCGTTTTTCTTTTTTGCATCGCATTGCATAATGCATCATCATGCATTTAAAAAACTTGCAAAACTAATTGAAATTAATCAAATCATGTTTTCAAAAATTTACTAAAATTTATTTGATGTTTAAATCTATTTTTCTTATTGCCTAGACAATTTCTGGAAAATAACCAAACAAGAAAAAAATGTTTTCAGAGGAGAGAGAGCAGTCCTAGCCGAACTGGGCCAGTTCGGCCCATCTAGGCGTTCCAGCCCAAAACACCCCAGCCCAGCCGAAACCCTAAAGCCATCCTGGCATTTTTGCTTCCTACCCCCCTCCAATCTTGCAGCCGCCCTCCCTCTTTTCCCTGTTTTCGCGGTTGGGTCCTCCCCAGCTCTCTCCCAGGGACACACACGCACGCGACGCCAGGAGGGGATCGATCGATCCCCTCATTGCCTCCTTCCTCCCGAGCCGAGCGCCTGCGTCTCCCCCCGCATCGATCCCCTTCCTCTAGCTCGAGCTCCGTCGCCTCCCTCCTGGCCGCCCTCCCGAGCCCGGCCGTCCTCTGCTCCCGCCGGCATCCTCTCCTTCCCCACCTCCTCCGCCACGCCTCTCCGTCCCGGCCACCCGCCTCCCGCCGGCGAGCGGCGCGCCGTCGATGCCCGGCGAGCCCCGTCGTTCTCCTAGCCGACGAGCTCGAGCACCCCGGCGACCCGCACATGGCGCCCTCCTCTGTCCGCCCCACGGCAGCCGAGTCCGTCGTCTCCCTCTGTTTTCGAGAACGAGGCCATGTTCACCTCCTACCCTAGCGAGCAGCTCCGTTGTGGAGCTTCACCATCGAGCACGGCTCTGACGCTGGCGACGCCGAGCTCACGTCCGGCGCCTCGCAGCGAGGACGACGCCGTCGCCTCCCTCCTCTCCGGCCTCGGTCCTCCTCCGCCTCGACGCGCCATGGCCGGGAGCCCGACCTCCTGCCGTCCTCAGTCACCTCCCAAGGCCGACGACCTCCGTCTGCCAGGGTCGGCCACCGGACCCGCTCGCCGCGTCGGCCTCCATCTCCTCGACCCCGAACGCGTGCAGGACGACCCCGATGCCCGTGCTCTGTTTGCTGTGACCGAGGCCTTCGTGCTCGTTTCTTCGTGACTGTGACGCTGCCGAGTTGTACACCGAACGGTACCGCATCGACAAGATCATCGCCGACAAGTACCGCCACCTCGAGAACTTTGTACCGAACCACGCCCACGACTACACTTTCGACAAGATCTTCGCTCATGTCCGTCGTTGTACGCGTTGTGTTGGCCGCCGTTGTGGGCGCCTTGTACCACGACGCCGCCAAGTTCTCCAACCACCCCGAAGACGGTGATGTCGCGGTTCGGCCACTACTACTACGACTATGGAACGAGAACAACTACGTCGACTACTTCCTCTACGAGCCAAAGACCTCGGCTACGACTACTTCCTCCACTCCGCGAAGATCCTCTCTTTTTCAACGAACCGCATCGACAAGAACACCCCGACTCCGAAGACCGGAACCTTGACATGATCTTCGCCGGGTCCGCCTTGTGTTGGCCGCCATCGTGCGCGCCATGAAGACATGAACCACCATGATCTCCTACACGGATGTGACGAGTACCTCGACCACGACTACGTCTACTTCCTCTTCGAACCTCGATGACAAGATCGACAACTACCACCGATGACGTGAACGACTACTTCCACTACTTCCTCGACGTCGACTACTTCCTCCACGTTCCGAAGTTTCCGGCGTTACCTCCGAAGATCCACTTTCCAACGTGCGAACCCAAACCCCAACCCTATACCTATATACCTATTTTCTAAATGTCATCTATTTTGTTCATATTAAATCATTCATCATGACGCATTGCATTGTGTGGTTTGTGGGTATTTAGCACTCACCTAACAATTAAATATGGAATTTGGTGGATGCTATATATAGTAGCTCGGTTCCATTTAAAATTGCATAGCTCATCTTTATATTATCTCGCCATGTTAAACAACATTTAAACTTGATGGGTAGATAAATAACTCGAACCTCCTAAATTAGATGTTGGGCTTCCGGTTCAATTTAAATTGATTTAATTGCATAAATCATAACTAATTCATTTTAACTCCAAATTTGAAAAGTAAAATATGTTTTCCAATCAAAATTCTCTAAACTTTCCAAATATAAACTTTGTTTCCTGTTTTGAATAAATTAAATTGCTGAAAACAACTGTTTCTTAATTAATGCATTTAAAATTGTCAATTTAATAACTTGCTCATCTAAAATCCAAATTCAACAAATGAAATATGTATTCCATCTAAAATTTTGCGTTCTTTACCGATATAAATTTTGTTATCTGTTTTGAACATTTAAAATTGGTGAAAACAACAAATGTTTGTTTAAATCATTTAAAATGCCAAAGTTCATAACTTAATAAATAAAATTTCAAACTTGGTAAACAACATATCAAACTGAAGCTATTGTTGTTTTCTTATTGTTTTCATCATCCATGCATCATTCTAATCAACTTTCACATGATGGTTAATTGTAGATCATTTAATTCAACATTAATTCATGGGCTTTTCCATATGCAATCCAAATTGCATATGGGCCCATTTAAATATGCTTACCATGTCAACTAGTTTATCTTTGATGCATCAATTAATTGTCATGCATCCATATATTGATCATGCTGGATCTTTTGCCGTAGAAGTAATTGTTGCATCCAGTGTTTGTTCTAGTTCGTTGCTTCTTCGCGGATAGGACGTTGAGATGATGTGAGCAACGACAAGTTCTTCGGATGTACCTCTACTTGCTGGATTCCAGGCAAGTATACTCACTTGCTGCCAAATGGCTGCCTTTCATCACTTGTTACCGATTCTTTCTGTTGTTCTTATTCTAGCCTTTTGATTCGATGCTTGTGTCTCGATCCTATCATATGTTACCTTGCAGCCATGATATAGCCTTCCTTCCACTTCCTATTAACTGTTGCTTGTTTGCCCCGTTGGCCCTCGTGTCGCAGTTGCATGCTTAGGGTTGTTTGTGCTCGAGTCTTGTCGTCATTTATCTTATCACCTGTTTAGTTGATAGTTGGGTTTCAATTCAATCAACAACATGTTAATGTTTTGGGTAATAATAATTTGATGATAAGGCACCGGCAGGAGGCCCGGCGTGGTTTTGAGGCCTGCTAGTGTCGACCCTAATTAGGAAAAGGGTCTTGTCCATTGATCCATGATGAGCGCACTAACCGCATGTGGGAAGCGAGTATGGGCGCCCCCCGCAATTCTGATTCGATTCGCATCTCGTCCAAATCGCCTCATTTAGTTCGGGTTTTCCATTTGCCGCATGCATATGCAGGTGCGAACCCTTGGCGCCAGGGTGGAACTTTTGTAGTCGGCATTTAGGGAGACACGTTCTTAGAGTGCTATGAGGGTCCCCTTTTCTTCGTGGGGCTTGATTAGCCGTGCGCTCAACTGCACGGGGTTCTTTGGGATTGATGCGAAGAAGAGTTGGGTTGTGTTGAGTACCTCGCTTGGTGGGTTGATCCCCCGTCTGGCGGGTTATTCTGTAACATCCCAAGTATGAAAACTCCATTAGAATGTTTTATTTTATGTTTTGCATCATGACATCATCATTGCATTTGTTTTGGCATTTGTTCTCCAATTGTTTTCATCTGTTTTCCCTTGTTTTCCCATTTGAAATTCAAACAATATTCAAATATTTGTTTCATACTTGTTATGTTACAAATTTCCAAATGAAATATTCAAATCAAAGCAATTAATTGTTTCCATTAAAGTTGTAATTTCAAACTATTGATTTGTTTCTTTCAATTATTCATTTAATATCAAATCCACTCAAAATTCAATTAATTTTTCCAAACAGCAACTAATTTGAAATATTTGAAAACAAAATGTTGCAAATTGTTGCTGTTACATTAACTAACCTACACAAATTTTTTCCTAATTTTTCTAACCCTAAACCTATGCTTTTTCTTCCTATTCTTATTCTGCAAAAAAAAAAACAGAACAGAAAAATTTTAAAACAAAAAAAAATCGCAGAGAGGGGCAGACAGGCCAGTGGGCAGCAGGCCCAGCCCACCAGCCGGCCTGGTACCCCCTCTCGTCACCTACCTTCGTACGGCGCGCATCCGCGACGGCTACGTCGCCTGAACGACGGATGGGACGGCCGTGGTGAGCTCCCCTCCTCTTATAGCTCGAGCCCGAGCTCCTCCCGTGCCCTAGACCCCCTCCACCTTTCTCCCTCGCGCCGTCGTCGCCAGTTCTTCCTCCTCCCTCCACTGCACCTCTCTGAATCTCCACCACCGCAACACCACCGAGCGCCACCCTCTGAATCTCCGGCGATCGACGACGACATGGGCCACCACCGTGCAGGTTAGCAGCGGGAATCGACCCCCCGCTGTACCCTCTACCTCCTCGACACCGCAGTGAGCACGGGGAGGGTCTACTTCACCGCCGCCGTCCACCTCGACGTCGCCGGCCATCACCGAGCCGAGCACCACCTCCTCCTTCCACCGCGGTGAGCAGGCCGTTTCCCCTCCTCCTTTTACCTCTCCGCTTCCTGGTGACAAGCACACGCACACAACACGCACCCGTGCACGATCAGCAGCCACCGCGAGCAGCAGCGGCTAGCCGCCG
This sequence comes from Alopecurus myosuroides, assembly GCA_028641055.1. NCBI lineage: Eukaryota > Viridiplantae > Streptophyta > Magnoliopsida > Poales > Poaceae > Alopecurus > Alopecurus myosuroides. Next base: position 268,106,932 of record CM054057.1, on the reverse strand, counting down.
GCGACTGCCTCCCGTCGGGTTTCAGATAACTGAAACCAATTTCAGTTTCGTCAGTCTTATTCGCGATCTGAACCTTAACCTCCCCGCGTTTCCTCTACTGTCAACGAACGGCAACACACCGCAGTGGCACAGCACTGCGCTCCCGCACGCTAGGTCGAGGGATCGATTCCCAGCCCCGCGGGATTAATCCCCCAAATTTTTTGCCTTTGCCACGCTGGCTGGCAGGCCCACCAGCCAGTGGCACTGAAGGCCACGTAAGCCCACACCCACGCGCCACGGAAGCACAACTGGGCACTGGCCCACTGCCAGTGACCCAGGGTGGCTCTGGGCGCGTAGGAAACGTTTCCAGGGGCCGTTCTGTGATTTCTTTTTCGCAGATAAGCCCCTGGACCAAATCTAGATAGTTTTAAAATTGCAGAATAGCCCACAATTTTCAAATGTGAATAACTTTTGCATAACAAGTCCAAATAAAATAAATAAAATATGTTTTCCAACCCAAATTTAATTCTCTACATGATTAACTCATTTGTTTTCTGTTTTGAACATTGCAAATGTTTGTTAAATTCAAATTCAAACAACTCATTAAAAATTTAAGTAAATTCATAACTAATTCAATATTAATTCAAATGTCACATATTAAATATGTTTTCCATGCCAAATTGAACCACCTTTTCAAATATAAACTTTGTTTCATGTTTTGAATAATTACAGTTGGTTAAAAATTTAAACCTTGTTTAAATCATTTAAAAATTGCTAAATTCATAACTTGGTCAAATTAAATTCTTTTTGAACATATAAAATATGTTTTCAAACCAGAAAATTATAATCTTTTCAAATATGAATTTTATTAAATGTTTTGAACAAATAAAAAAATTCAAATAATTTCAAACTTGAAATAAATTCATTTAAATCTTGTTTAAACTTGTTTAATTCATAATTAATTCATTCTAATTCCTTTTTCAACAAATGAAACATGTATTCCACCTAAAATTTTGTGTTCTTTCCAAATATGAATTTTGTTATTTATTTTGAACAATTAAAATTGGTGAAAACAACAAATGCTTGTGTAACTCCTTTAAGAAGCAAATTTTCATAACTTAATAAATAAAATTTCAAACTTGGTAAACACCTTTTCAAATTGATGCTATTGTTGTTTTCTTTCTGTTTTCCTCATCCATGCATCATGCTAATCCACTTTCACATGTTGTTTAGTTGTAGATCATCTAAACCAACCTTAATTCATGGGCTTTCCATATGCAATCCAAATTGCATATGGGTCCCATTTAATTATGTTACCATGTCAGCTATCTTATCTTTGATGCATCAATTAAATTGCCATGCATCATCCCATGATTGTGCATTATGCCATGTTATTGATTGTTTGTCTCTCTGCGTTGTTTGTTTGCTTCTTCTCGAATAGACGACGACGTTGAGACAGACGAGGTTTACGACACTACTTCTGAGGAGTTAGCCCAGTACCAGGCTACTGAGTTTGCAGGCAAGTATTCACTCACCTGAACCATTGTGTTCCTTTCCACACTGGATACCGATACTTTCCGTTGTCTATCCTGCTAGCCCTATGAATCGTTGCTTGTGTTCCGAACCTATCACATGTATCCTTTAACCCTGATATGGCCTCACCCCCACACCTATAACCCCGTTGCTTGTTGCCCGTGTCTTACTAGCATGCTTAGGGTTGTTTACGCTCGAGTCTGCTGTCCGTTATTTCTGTTACCATATTTATTATGTTCTGGGGCTCGATGTTAAACAACAACCCGTTAATGTTTGAGGTAATGCTAATTTGATGATAAGGCACCGGCAGGAGGCCCGGCGTGGTTTTGAGGCCTGCTAGTGTCGACCCTAATTAGGAAAAGGGTCTTGTCTACTGATCCATGATGAGCGCACTATCCGCATGTGGGAAGCGTGTATGGGCGCCCCCCTCAATTTGATTCGATTCGCATCTCGTCCAAATCGCCACACTTAGTTCGGGCTTTCCATTTGATGCATGCATATGCAGGTGCGAACCCGAGGCCAGGTTGGAACTTTTGTAGTCGGCATTTAGGGCGGCGTGGTCTTCCAGTGCTATGAGGGTCCCCCTTTTCTTCGTGGGGGCTCGATTAGCCGCGCACGCACAGCACGTGGTGCTTTGGGCTTGATGCGAAGAAGAGTTGGGTTGTGTTGAGTGCCCCGCTTGGTGGAAGGCATTCCATCTAGCGGGTTACTCTTACGTGTACGGCCAAATTGGTGCATCCCTGCAGGGTTAAATCTTCTCGAGAAGCCGTGTTGTCCGCGGTTATGGATGACTTGGTGAAAGTACTGGCTAACAAGTACTCAGAACGACTTGCACCTAACTAATGATAACTTGACTAGTAATAGGCTTATTGACACAATAACTGGAACCATCATTAATCCAACTGTGTGAGTTATCCTCGGATTGCTTCTTTGGATAAGGGGCGAGATCCAGGATGGGTTTGTTTGAGGTTAGTTATAGTTGGTTACGATACGCTATCTTATCCCTTTCTCGTAGCCGGAAGTTGTAGCGTGTTTCTGTAGTTGGTTAGAGCAGCCTGCTGCCGCACTTTTGTATCACCTATTCTTCCGTTGAACCCAAAGCATCTGTACTTGGTGTTGCCGGATACACTTTGGTATCTTGTGAGTCTTGCTTGCCAGTACTTGTCTGTACTGACCCCTTTGGGGCTGTGGTTTCCGCAGACTACGTTTCCGAGGATCCCCATGGTGGCTACCACGTGGAGTATGACGAGGCTGCTGACGAGTAGATAGCGGACCCGGGAAGGATCCGAGACATCGTGGATGGGCTCCGTCTTTTTGTTTCCGGCCTCTTAGGCCTATTTGGATCTTGTCTGTACCCAGACATTTTGGATGCTTCCGCTGTGATGTAATGATGAATTGTTGGGACATGTGTCCTCTGGATGATTGTATTTGCTATCTCTGCTCTAGTGAGAGCTCTTTGCAACTTATTTCAATCTTTTGTGTCTTAGAGATATGTTGTGATATCACTTGTTCAAATGCCGTTGACGTACCCTGTGTGTATGTTATGAAGTACATCAACGGAAGTAGTCGGATTTCTATGGGATGGTTTACGCAGACGATGGATAGTAGAGAATGGTTGTCACACGTTTACGTGTTGGCCTTCTCATATTGAGATGCGGGTGCCGGTATGCCCCGTAAGCCATTTTTCTACTGTTTAGCGGACTGTGAGTATCCTCTAGAAGTCCGGGTGCGACATATTCTGACGTGTACGGCCAAATTGGTGCATCCCTGCAGGGTTAAATCTTCTCGAGAAGCCGTGTTGTCCGCGGTTATGGATGACTTGGTGAAAGTGCTGGCTAACAAGTACTCAGACAACTTACACTTAACGATGATAACTTGACTAGTAATATAGATTACCTCCACCATAAAAATGAATGTCACCTTAATCAACCGTGTGAGTTTCCTTGGGTTGCTTCCTTAGTAGGGGGTAACACTGGATGGGTATTGTTTGGTGAGTAGTTGTAGTTGGTTCTGATACGCTATCTTATCCCTTCCTTTTAGCCGGATGTTGTAGCGAGTCTCTGTAGTTAGTTAGTGCAGCCCGCTGCCGCTTCTTTGCAATAATCCCTTCCTTTCCGTTGTACCCAAAGTATTTGTATCTTGTGATGATTGGTTACGCTGGTATCTTGTGAGTATGGTTTATCCACTTGCCAGTACTTAACCGTACTGACCCACGAATCCTTTTCGTGGCTGCATATTCCAAATTGCAGTCAACAGGTTTGAAGTCTGACGACGTTAGCTTGGGAATCCCTCCGGCTTGGCCTGGGCAGGGATTGGACGCCATCGGTTATCTTCAGGACTCTTAGTCCAATTTGTATCTTGTCCATAGTCGGGCACTATGTTGTTTCTTCCGCTGTTATTTGGATCTTTGTATTGTATCAGTTGTATCCTTGGCTAGTTTGAGTCGTCTTGTATATATCTTTTCTGTTGTTGTTGCGGAATATTCGTGAACTGTTGTAATGTTATCACAAGTGGCAACCTGGAATCGGTTATTATGTGGATTTTGGCGGGAATGCTGAAATCTGCATAGTGCCCGATCTCGGGGCGTCACAAATGGTATCAGAGCATGGTTTCCGATTCCCGATATTGTTTCGATACGAATGGTTATCGAAGCAATGGGTCCGCAAAGCCTGTAGGATAACCTCGCTAACGGTCGTGTTTCTAGAGTGTCAAAAACTATTCGTGCAAAACCTGTTTTGGAAACGTCTCAATAGGATTCTTGTTTTCTCCTTATCTCTATTCTATTTCCCCTCCCATCTTATTTGCTTTGGAGTCTCTTCCCTTATCCATCTTTCAAAGTGTTAGGATCCTACGTGGGTGGACGTTTTCTGAGCCTTTAACCTAGTAGGTTCGATCATCGGAAGATTCCTGGTGGAAGAACATCGTCGTCACTCCGAGCAAGAATATTTTGTTAGTGGTGTCGAGAAGAAGAGATCCACCCACTGACCCGGGAAATCAACCGCAGCACGAAGACTCCGTAGTTGAAACCTCTCTTCCCCTTGCCTTGGGTGGATTGCGAGGGCGCAATCCCTTGTTAGTGGTGTCGTCTGTAACGGCCGGGAATTTTTCCCAACTAGAATTTGTTGCTCGTTTTTATTTTTTGCATCGCATTGCATAATGCATCATCATGCATTTAAAAAACTTGCAAAACTAATTGAAATTAATCAAATCATGTTTTCAAAAATTTACTAAAATTTATTTGATGTTTAAATCCATTTTTCTTATTGCCTAGACAATTTCTGGAAAATAACCAAACAAGAAAAAAATGTTTTCAGAGGAGAGAGAGCAGTCCTAGCCGAACTGGGCCAGTTCGGCCCATCTAGGCGTTCCAGCCCAAAACACCCCAGCCCAGCCGAAACCCTAAAGCCATCCTGGCATTTTTGCTTCCTACCCCCCTCCAATCTTGCAGCCGCCCTCCCTCTTTTCCCCGTTTTCGCGGTTGGGTCCTCCCCAGCTCTCTCCCAGGGACACACACGCACGCGACGCCAGGAGGGGATCAATCGATCCCCTCGTTGCCTCCTTCCTCCCGAGCCGAGCGCCTGCGTCTCCCCCCCACATCGATCCCCTTCCTCTAGCTCGAGCTCCGCCGCCTCCCTCCTGGCCGCCCTCCCGAGCCCGGCCGTCCTCTTCTCCCGCCGGCCGCCGCGCACCGTCGCCGACATCCTCTCCTTCCCCACCTCCTCCGCCACGCCTCTCCGTCCCGGCCACCCGCCTCCCGCCGGCGAGCGGCGCGCCGTCGACGCCCGGCGAGCCCCGTCGTTCTCCTAGCCGACGAGCTGGAGCACCCCGGCGACCCGCACATGGCGCACTCCTCTGCCCGCCCCACGGCAGCCGAGTCCGTCGTCTCCCTCTGTTTCCGAGAACGAGGCCATGTTCGCCTCCTACCCTAGCGAGCAGCTCCATTGTGGAGCTTCACCATCGAGCACGGCTCTGACGCTGGCGACGCCGAGCTCACCTCCGGCGCCTCGCAGCGAGGACGACGCCGTCGCCTCCCTCCTCTCCGGCCTCGATCCTCCTCCGCCTCGACGCGCCATGGCCGGGAGCCCGACCTCCTGCCGTCCTCAGTCACCTCCCAAGGCCGACGACCTCCGTCTGCCAGGGTCGGCCACCGGACCCGCTCGCCGCGTCGGCCTCCATCTCCTCGACCCCGAACGCGTACAGGACGACCCCGATGCCCGTGCTCTGTTTGCTGTGACCGAGGCCTTCGTGCTCGTTTCTTCGTGACCGTGACGCTGCCGAGTTGTACACCGAACGGTACCGCATCGACAAGATCATCGCCGACAAGTACCGCCACCTCGAGAACTTTGTACCGGACCTCGCCCACGACTACACTTTCGACAAGATCTTCGCTCATGTCCGTCGTTGTACGCGTTGTGTTGGCCGCCGTTGTGGGCGCCTTGTACCACGCCGCCGCCAAGTTCTCCAACCACCCCGAAGACGGTGATGTCGCGGTTCGGCCACTACTACTACGACTATGGAACGAGAACAACTACGTCGACTACTTCCTCTACGAGCCAAAGACCTCGGCTACGACTACTTCCTCCACTTCGCGAAGATCCTCTCTTTTTCAACGAACCGCATTGACAAGAACACCCCGACTCCGAAGACCGGAACCTTGACATGATCTTCGCCGGGTCCGCCTTGTGTTGGCCGCCATCGTGCGCGCCATGAAGACATGAACCACCATGATCTCCTACACGGATGTGACGAGTACCTCGACCACGCCTACTTCCTCTTCGAACCTTAATTACAAGATCGACAACGACCACCTATGGCCGAACGACTACTTCCACTACTACATCTACTTCCTCGACGTCGACTACTTTCCCTACGTTCCGAAAATCTCGCCTTCGTCTCCTTCCTCTACAGCGTTGAATCCGAAGATCTCTTTCCAACGTGCGAACCCAAAACCCCAACCCTATACCTATATGCCTATTTTTCTAAATACCATCTTTTTTTATAAATGTCATCTCATTCATGTGTTGCATTGCATTTTGTGGGTGCGGGTAATAGTAATATCATCAAATAATTAAATATGGAATGAGTTGGGATAATTAAATATTGTTCCGGTTCCATTTAAAATTGCATAGCTCATCTTTATATTATCTCGCCATGTTAAACCACATTTAATCTTGTTGGGTAAATAAATAACGTGAACCTCCTAAATTAGATGTTGGGCTTCCGGCTCAATTTAAATTGATTTAATTGCATAAATCATAACTAATTCATTTTAACTCCAAATTTGAAAAGTAAAATATGTTTTCCAATCAAAATTCTCTGAACTTTGCAAATATCAACTTTGTTTTCCTATTTTAAATAAATTAAATTGCTGAAAACAACTATTTCTTAATTAATGCATTTAAAATTGTCAATTTAATAACTTGCTCATCTAAAATCCAAATTCAACAAATGAAATATGTATTCCATCTAAAATTTTGTGTTCTTTCCAAATATGAATTTTGTTATCTGTTTTGAACAATTAAAATGGGTGAAAACAATAAAGGTTTGTGTAACTCATTTAAGAAGCCAAATTTCATAACTTAATAAATAAAATTCCAAACTTGGTAAACAACATATCAAATTGAAGCTATTGTTGTTTTCTTATTGTTTTCATCATCCATGCATCATTCTAATCAACTTTCACATGATGGTTATCTGTAGATCATTTAATTCAACCTTAATTCATGGGATTTCCTATATGCAACCCAAATTGCATATGGGCCCATTTAAATATGTTTACCATGTCAACTAGTTTATCTTTGATGCATCCTTAAACTTGTCATGCATCCATATCTTGATCATGCTGGATCTTTTGCCGTAGTAGTAATTGTTGCATCCGGTGTTGTTCTAGTTCGTTGCTTCTTCGCGGATAGGACGTTGAGATGGTGTGAGCAACGACAAGTTCTTCGTATGTACCTCTACTTGCTGGATTCCAGGCAAGTATACTCACTTGCTGCCTATGGCTGCCTTTCATCACTTGTTACCGATTCTTTCCGTTGTTCTTATGCTAGCCCTATGATTCGATGCTTGTGTCTCGATCCTATCATATGTTTACCTTGCAGCCATGATATAGCCTTCCTTCCACTTCCTATTAACTGTTGTTTGTTTACCTTGTTGGCCCTCGTGTCGTAGTTGCATGCTTAGTGTTTTTTGCGCTCAAGTCTTGTTGTCCGTCTTATCACCTGTTTAGTTTGATAGTCGGGTTTCAATTCAATCAACAACATGTTAATGTTTTGGGTAATAATAATTTGATGATAAGGCACCGGCAGGAGGCCCGGCGTGGTTTTGAGGCCTGCTAGTGTCGACCCTAATTAGGAAAAGGGTCTTGTCCATTGATCCATGATGAGCGCACTAACCGCATGTGGGAAGCGAGTATGGGCGCCCCCCGCAATTCTGATTCGATTCGCATCTCGTCCAAATCGCCTCATTTAGTTCGGGTTTTCCATTTGCCGCATGCATATGCAGGTGCGAACCCTTGGCGCCAGGGTGGAACTTTTGTAGTCGGCATTTAGGGAGACACGTTCTTAGAGTGCTATGAGGGTCCCCTTTTCTTCGTGGGGCTTGATTAGCCGTGCGCTCAACTGCACGGGGTTCTTTGGGCTTGATGCGAAGAAGAGTTGGGTTGTGTTGAGTACCTCGCTTGGTGGGTTGATCCCCCGTCTGGCGGGTTATTCTTACGTGTACGGCCAAATTGGTGCATCCCTGCAGGGTTAAATCTTCTCGAGAAGCCGTGTTGTCCGCGGTTATGGATGACTTGGTGAAAGTGCTGGCTAACAAGTACTCAGACAACTTACACTTAACGATGATAACTTGACTAGTAATATAGATTACTTCCACCATCAAAATGAATGTCACCTTAATCAACCGTGTGAGTTTCCTTGGGTTGCTTCCTTAGTAGGGGGTAACACTGGATGGGTATTGTTTGGTGAGTAGTTGTAGTTGGTTCTGATACGCTATCTTATCCCTTCCTTTTAGCCGGATGTTGTAGCGAGTCTCTGTAGTTAGTTAGTGCAGCCCGCTGCCGCTTCTTTGCAATAATCCCTTCCTTTCCGTTGTACCAAAGTATTTGTATCTTGTGATGATTGGTTACGCTGGTATCTTGTGAGTATGGTTTATCCACTTGCCAGTACTTAACCGTACTGACCCACGAATCCTTTTCGTGGCTGCATATTCCAAATTGCAGTCAAAAGGTTTGAAGTCTGACGATGTTAGCTTGTGAATCCCTCCAGCTTGGCCTGGGCAGGGATTGGACGCCATCGGTTATCTTCAGGACTCTTAGTCCAATTTGTATCTTGTCCGTAGTCGGGCACTATGTTGTTTCTTCCGCTGTTATTTGGATCTTTGTATTGTATCAGTTGTATCCTTGGCTAGTTTGAGTCGTCTTGTATATATCTTTTCTGTTGTTGTTGCGGAATATTCGTGAACTGTTGTAATGTTATCACAAGTGGCAACCTGGAATCGGTTATTATGTGGATTTTGGCGGGAATGCTGAAATCTGCATAGTGCCCGATCTCGGGGTGTCACATTCTATCTCCAGCGTGATGTCCTCCATAAGCACTACTGAGACATTTTCTCAGTATCTCTCGTTGTTCATTTTCAGGAACACATCTTCGCATAATACCATCGACACCTTCTTTATATAAGTGTGGGTCATCCCAAAAATAATGCCTCAAATCATAGAATATTTTTCTTCTTTGCTGAGCTGTAAAGGTAGGAGGCAAATACTTGGAAACAATATAGTTAGCATAATCAGCATACCATGGACTCTCTTGAGAGCTCACTTTTATTGCAGTCAACTGTCCATTAGGAAAACTATCATTAACAGGAATAGGATCATCAGGGATGTTTTCTAATCTAGAAAAATTATCAGCAACGAGATTTTCAACCCCGTTCCTATCCACAATATGTAAATCAAACTCTTGTAAGAGAAGCACCCATCTAATAAGCCTAGGCTTAGCATCTTTCTTTTCCATAAGGTACTTAATAGCAGCATGATCAGTATGAATAGTAAATTATCACAAGCAAAAACTACAGCTAGGAACTCTTTCTTAGTGGTAGCATAATTCTTTTGAGCAGCATCAAGAGTTTTACTAGCATGATGAATAACATTTAACTTCTTATCTACCCACTATCCACGAACAACACCTACAACATAATCACTAGCATAACACATAATTTAAAATGGTAAATTCCAATCAGGGGGTTGAACAATAGGGGCAGATATTAAAGCCTTCTTTAAAATTTCAAAATCTTCTTTACAATCTTCATCGAAAACAAAAGGTACATCCTTTTGAAGAAGATTAGTAAGAGGCTTTGACATTTTAGAGAAATCTTTAATAAACCTTCTATAGAAACCAGCATGACCAAGAATACCACGAATACCTTTGACATCTCTGGGACAGGGCATTTTCTCAATGGCTTCAACTTTAGCTCTATCAACTTCAATACCTCTTTCAGAAATTTTATGTCCAAGAACAATTCCTTCATTAACCATAAAATGACATTTTTCCCAATTAAGAACTAGATTAGTCTCCTCACATCTCTGCAAAACTTTATCAAGATTCTGCAAACAATTATCAAAAGAAGTTCCGTAGACAAAGAAATCATCCATAAAGACTTGCACAATTTCTTCACAAAAACCATGAAAGATAGCATACATGCATCTTTGAAAATTAGCAGGAGCATTACATAAACCAAAAGGCATACGTCTATAAGCATAGGTCCCATAAGGACAAGTGAAAATTGTTTTCTCTTGATTAGGCTTTCTAACAGCAATTTGAGAGAACCCAGAATAACCATCAAGAAAGCAGAAATGAGTTTTCTTAGACAACCTCTCTAACATTTGATCAGTAAAAGGCAAAGGATAATGATCTTTCTTAGTAACCTTATTAACTTTCCTAAAATCAATGCACATCCTATAACCAACCACTACTCTTTGAGGAATAAGTTCATTTTTTTCATTTGGCACAACAGTCATCCCTCCTTTCTTAGGGACACAATGCACATGACTAACCCATCTACTATCATCAATAGGATAAATAATACCAGCATCTAGGAGTTTTAATACCTCATTTCTTACCACATCCTTCATCTTTGGATTTAAACGGCGCTGATGTTCAACAACTGGCTTTGCATCAGGTTCAATATTAATAGTATGCTTACATATAGCAGGAGAAATTCCCTTCAAATCATCGAGAGTATAACCAATAGCACCTATGTGTTTCCTCAATATTCCCAATAATCTCTCCTCTTCTTTACCAGAAAGTTTAGAATTAATAATAACATGATATAATTTCTTATCATCAATATGAGCATATTTAAGATTTTCAGGCAAAGGCTTTAAATCAAAAAAAGGATCCTCCTTGGGTGGTAATGTGGTACCCAAGTCTTCCACCGGTAAATTATGTTTCAGCATCGCTGGCTGATGTAGAAAAATCTTGTCAATTTCATTTCTTTCTTCCATAAAGACATCACTTTCGTGGTCTTCCATGTATTGCGGCAAAGGATTGTTAGGAGCAAGAGCAATAGCAGCCAATTGTTCAACTCTATAATTCTCATTAGGTAATTCAGCTTCATAGGGTGCTTTAGCAAATTTGGAGAAATTCAATTCATAAGACTCTCCATCAAACTTTGTAAGGATTTTCTCCTTTTTACAATCTATAACAGCACCACAAGTGTTTAAGAAAGGTCTACCAAATATAATAGGACAAGTATCACTAGCAAAAGTGCCTAGTACTAGAACAGCAGGATATTTAGTTTTACCACATAAGACGTCCACATCTCTAACAATACCAATCGTAGAAATAGTTTCCCTATTATTAAGTTGAATAATCACATCAATGTCTTCAAGTTCACAAGAACCAATTTCATGCATGATTTCTTTATAAAGCTCATAAGGAATAGAACTAGAACTAACACCAATATTACACAAACCATATTAGCAATGATCGCCTACCCTAACAGATAGCATAGGAACACTAGGTTTCCTAGATTTACTAGGATGAGAGACAATATTAGAAGCATCTTCACAAAATATAATGTGTCCCTCTTCTACATTTTCATAAACAAGGTCCTTTACTATTACTACTGTAGGTTCTATAGTTATTTGTTCCTCGGGTTCTACATGTTTCCTTGCACTTTTATTAACAACACTAGCTAACATAGAATGTTCTTTTACCTTAGCAGGGAAAGGCATTTTCTCAATATAAGGTTCAGGCACAATAGAATCAACGGTATGAACTTCTATATCTCTAACAGGAACACAATTAACAGTATCTTTATAAGGTGCATGGTACTTATCCCATTCCTTTTTGGGAATATCAGTATAATAAGCAAAATACTTATATAAGTTTGCAGCAAATTGAGAATCAAGACCACAAACAATACTCACATTATGAAAATCATCGGATGACATAAAAGTTTTAATGCATTCATAATCATAATTTATACCTGACTTTCTACCTTTGTCATTCTCCCATCCTTCAGTGTTTTCTTCAATACGGTCAAGAAGATCCCATTTATCTTCATCCTTCATACGTGTAAATGATCCAGAACAAGAAGCATCCAATAAATCCTTATCATGAAGAGAAATCCTTGCATAGAAATTAGTAATAACAATATTACTGGGGAGCTCATGAATGGGGTATTTGAGCATTAGTAACTTCAATATCCCCCATGCTTGGGCAATAATCTCTCTGTCATGAGGCCAAAAATTATATATATAATTCCGATCTCGACGAATATCACTGGGAGTATAGAATTTAGAATAAACGAGAGGCACAATTTCCTCCCATCCAATAGTCTGGCTATTTTTCAGCAGTTTGAACCATTCAACGGCTCGTCCTGTCAATGATATAGAGAATAATTTCCTCTTCACTTGGCCCATTGTAATACCTGCACACTTGGACAACTCGCATAATTCATGTAAAAAGAGCAAATGATCACCAGGATGGACAGTTCCATTACCTGAATAGCAGTTATTCATAACATGTTTAACAATCTTTGTAGGTATTTTATAAGGATCCAAATCATAAGGCGGCGGGTCACTTACTACCCTAGCAGTGGCAGCAGTGCCCGCAAATAAGAACTCAAAAGGAGATCCAAACATAGTGTAATAAAGCAGTAGACAATAATAAAAACAACACTTACAACAGAAGCTTCCTTTATCAATTCCACTTCCCAATAGCGCTTCACTCCCCGGCAATGGAGCCAGAAAATAGTATTGATGACCCACAATTATAGGGGGTGTATCATAGTACTTTCGATAAATAAGAGTGTCGAACCCAACAAGAAGCAGAAGGTGTTGACAAGCAGTTTCGATGAAAGAATAACTGTAAATACCGAAAGATAGATTTGTAGGGGTTTTTGATATTGCACATAAATAAAGTGCGAGTAAATAAAATGCAGTAATAATAATTGTAGCAAGTGGCCCAATCCTTTCTTCAGCAAAGGACAAGCCGGTGTGTTTACTTATAATTAACAAACGTTCTCGAGGACACACGAGAGGTTTCCGTCAAGTGCTTTTGTTCCATGCCGCTGAATAATCTTTAGTGTTTTGATGAGTGTTGTGTGGGTAAACCTATGCTAATGTACCGTCCCATCCAAGACTAATACATACTTGTGATTATACCCCTTTCAAGCATCCGCAACTACAAGAAAGTAATTAAGAAATAAATCTAACCACAACTTTAAACTCCGGGATCCTACGCTCCCTCGTGTAATGGTTTCCTAATGGGGGTTTAGGTTTCTGTCACTCCGGCAACCCCACAATTAGTAGCCAAATACACGATGCATTCCGCTAGGCCCATAAATGGTGAAGTATCATGTAGTCGACGTTCACATGACACCACTAGAAGAATAACACCACAACTTAAATATCAAACCATTAAATATTACTCAACATTACTTCACCACTAACAACTTGACTTCTCCCATGTCCTCAAGAACAACACAAACTACTCACAAGACATCATATGGATCATAATAAGAGGTGATATAATGGATGATAACAATCTGGTCATAAAGTGCTAACACCGATAAATCTCCCAAGCATCAACTACTAACAAGTAATCCACACCGGCAGAGAGATCTAATGTAAAACAACGATAGAGGCCCCTAATTGTTACAATGGGATGACGGTGGATGATGAGGGTGATGGTGCTGGTGATGAGGATGATGATGACGATGATCTTGATGATGCCCGGAGTGATGACGGTGACGACGGTGATGATTTTCCCTCTCCGGAGAGGAATTTCCCCAGCAGATTTCTCCCTGCTAGAGAGATTTTCACTCTCGGGTGTTTTCCGTCCGAGACGGCGGCGGAATAATTCTTCGATTATGGTATGGGGCTTAGGGTTCCCTGGGGGCCAAGTACGCGAAAGATATCCCCCGTAGGTTGGCCAGGGTGGCGACACCACCTGGTGGAGCGGCCAGGGGGGAGCCACCTCATGGTGTGGGCCCTTGATGGCCCCCCTCTGGCTCCCCTTCTGGCTGGACTCCTCCTCTAAACTTCTAAGACACCCCCGGTGTCCCCCTTCTTCTTCTGATCTTCTGAAATATGGTATCTCGACGGTGCTTTTTCCATCAGATTTCTGGTCCCGGTGTTTATTCCCCAAAAATTATGAAACATGCAAAATAAGATAAAATAACATAAGGGGTGCATCATAACATGAAATATAATGATGAATAACAGAAAATTATGATATAAAATAGTGATGCAAAATGGACGTATCAGAGACTCAGCAAAAAAGTAAAAGAAAGGCCTTTCGCAGAGGGAAGCAGAGATCACTCATGTGCTAGAGCTTTTTATTTTGTTAAAGAGAGGTATTGAAAACATTTTTTTAGAGAGATGTGTATGCTTATGTCAACGAATGGTAACAGAAAATATAGTACGTCACAAGCCAACTAGACTTCACAAGAGCGGCTCCCATAGAAGGACGCAACTGGGTAGAAGGTCATACCTCTTTATCTTTTATTTACATAATTATGCTTTGACCGGTAAATGAGGGGCAAAAATAGTGAAGAGAATTTGAAGTTCGGGGCTGGGCACCCCGCCGCCAGGTCTTCTAGCAATTGGATAAGCATATGAAGCCACTAGTCCAGAGTGTGAAGTCCAATCAACAAGTGAGATAAATATTCTCTATTCACGTCCTCATGAGCTAAAACATGAGCACAAAACATGAGTAATTTTGAAGGTTTTAAAGGTAACACATGAGCAATTTACTTTGGAGTGGCGATTAAATACCACATGTAGGTAGGTATGGTGGACAAATTTGGCATACTTTGGTTTTTTGGGAGTTGGATGCACGAGTAGAGCTCATACCCAGTACAGGTTGAGGCTAGCAAAGACTGGGAGCGACAAATCAAGAGAGCATAATGGCCATAATCATGCATAGAGATAAAAACATTATTAATCAAAGCATAAGTGGTATTACAAGTCAAAAACTAAATGATCATAGATGCTATAAGTGAATGTTTTGTAGTCATAAACATGGTGTAATCATGTGCCAAGTCAACCAAATAAAACATTCAAAGGAGAACACCAGAAATTTATGCTTCAAGGTGATAAAAACAACTCATGATTCATTCAATGGCAGATTAAGCACTCACCGCTATTTGAAACAAGTCATGCTACAAAAATAACTACTAGGCATAGAATTGAAATAACATCTAACCTGACATGAAAAAGTCTAGCCACAGTCTATACAAGCTTCTTTTTGCACCGTTATAAATTCTACCACATGCAGCATTTTCTTTTTCCATCAAGAATCATTCAATAATTTTTTTAACACAAAATATCCAAATGATACAGCAATTAAGAAAGCGATTACTAACATAATTCTACTAAAACTAACAACTCTGAATAAGAGATGCATGAAAAACAGGAGCTAAAAGGATTGCATCAACTAGAAGAAAAACTAAGAATACGAGCATAACGAGTATTCAAATGAAAAAACAGAGCGTGTATATCTCCCAAACAAGAATGCTAGTTTCCAATGGTATTTATTGAAGCAAGGAAAACAAAATAAAAGAAAACGAAAAATAAAGACGCTCCAAGTAAAATTCATATGACGTGACCGAATAAAAATATAGTTTCACTAGAAGTGACATGACAATTTGTTGATGAAGAAGGGGATGCCTTAGGCATCCCCAAGCTTAGACGCTTGAGTATTCTTAGAACTTTCTGGGATGAACCACGGGGGAATCCTCAAGCTTTGGATTTACACTTTTGTTGATCTCATTATATCACTCTCTTCTCTTGACCCTTGAAAACTTCTTCACACCACACTCAAAGTAATTCGCATTAGAGGGTTAGCGCACAATCAAAATCCATGTGTTCTGCATGGGCTCTAGTTCTATTGGTACTTTTAAACATTAGGTACAGCCACTGATGTTTCGTGAAGAAAAAAAATCAACTCGACATAGTAAAAGAGCGAACACAAGAAAAATGGCAGAATCTGCCAAAAGCAGAACTGTATGTAATGGCAATTTTTTTCGGGGCACTTAAGTTGCTCAAATCGAAAAACATAAAGGACAATTTTTTTTCGTAATTAGCTGAGGAATAATCAAAAAAGTTTCAGGTCATTTTGATCTTTCTGTGAATTATATGATTTTTTTACGGTGGACAACAGAAATTTGTTTTCTGCGCAGAAATCCAAAACTAACACCAGTTTTCGCTAGAAACTTTACTTGGCACAACTAATACATGAAAATAAAGACACATAGGAGTTTCTACAAAATTATACAATAACTTGACTCAAAGAAAACCAAGAAAAACATAGCAAAAATAAAACCATGGGTTATCTCCCAAGAAGTGCTTTTCTTTAACGCCTTTTAGCTAGGCCCAGAAAAATAGAATCAAGTATTTTCGAGTGAAGAAGCATCCAAATTGTAACTTTTTAGAATAATAGAATCAAAAGGAAACTTCATTATCTTCCTAGGAGAGTGTTCCATACCTTTCTTGATTGGGAATTGATATTTAATATTCCCTTCTTTAATATCAATAACATCACCAACACTTGTAAGAAAAGGTCTTTCCAAAACAATAGGACAAGATGCATTGCACTCAATATTCATAACAAAAAAATCAACAGGGACAAGGTTATTATTAACCATAATAAGAACATCATCAACTCTCCCCAAAGGTTTCTTTCTAACATTATCAATAAGATGAATATCCAAATAACAATGTTTCAATGGTGGTAAATCAAGCATATCATAAAGTTTCTTAAGCATAATAGAGATACTAGCACCAAGATCACATAGAGCATTACAATCAAAATCATTCACCATGATTTTAATGATGGGATCCCATCCATCTTATAATTTTCTAGGAATACAGACTTCACATTTTAATTCTTCTTCTCTAATGTGCATGAGAGCACTTGTAATATGTTTTGTAAATGCCATATTAATATTATTAGCATCGGGATTACTAGCAAGATTTTGTAGTTACATAATTACTTAAGAGAGGTTGCAATTATCAAAGTCAAGATAATTTTTATCAAAATTAATGGGACCATTGTCTCCCATACCCAGAAAGGTTTCAACACTTTTATCAGGAATAATTTTAGTGGTTTTAGGCAATTTTAAACATTTAGAAGAAGAAGTGGAGACATTTCCAACACCAATTACTTTACCATAGATAGTATAAGGTTTACTAGCATGAGAAGCTTCAGTTTTTCTAGTGGTGGTAATGGTGCAAACATTAGCTATATTATTCTTTCTAGCCATTTCATCTTCTCTATCCCATCTAGCATGCAATTCAGCTAACATCGTAATATTGTCATCAATTCGAATTTGAATGGAATTCAAAGTTTTTCTTTCTTTAACATCATGAGTCATAACCTTTAGTTTCATAAAATGAACATCAAGAGCAAGGCTATCAACTTTAGAAGCAAGAACATCAATTTTGCCAAACTTTTCCTCAACAGATTTATTAAAAGCAGTTTGTGTCCTAATAAATTCTTTAAGCATGTTTTCAAGATAAGAGGTAGAGATTTTATTATTATTGTAGGAATTACCATAAGAATTGGCATAACCATTATTATTATTGGGAGGATATGGCCTATAATTATTGCTACCAAAATTATTCCTATAAGCATTGTTATTGAAATTATTATTTTTAATGAAGTTCACATAAACATGCTATTCTTGAGCAACCAAAGAGGCTAAAGGAACATTGTTTGGATCAATAGGATCATGCTCATTCACAAGCATAGACATAATATCATCAAGCCTATCACTCAAGGAAGAGGTTTCTTCAACAAAATTTACCTTCTTACCTGTTGAAGCTCTCTCAGTGTGCCATTCGGAATAATTTACCATCATATCATCAAGAAGCTTTGTTGTTGCCCCCAAAGTCATGTACATAAAGGTTCCTCCAGCAGCTGAATCCAGAAGGTTTCTTGAAGAAAAATTCAGACTTGCATAAAAAGTTTGGATGATCATCCAAGTAGTCAGTCCATGGGTGGGGCAATTCTTTACTAAAGATTTCATTATTTCCCAAGCTTTAGCAACATGCTCATTATCAAGTTGCTTAAAATTCATAATGCTACTTCTTAAAGATATAATCTTAGTAGGAGGATAAAATTTCCAATGAAAGCATCTTTACATTTGGTCCAAGAATCAATACTATTTCTAGGCAAAGGTAGCAACCATTCTTTAGCTTTCCCTCTCAAAGAGAAAGGAAACAATTTTAGTTTAATAATATCTCCATATACATCTTTATATTTTTGCATCTCACATAGTTCAACAAAATTATTAAGATGGGCAGCACTACAAGAAATATGTTGATACATGACCCTTTTTTAATGACCATGGATGAATTAGTCATAGATCCATGACCATTTTTAATCTGTTGGTCATGACATGTTTGGGAGGGACTAAACACATGACTTTTTTGCCAAAAAAGTCATGATTTTCTTTAACAAGATGGTCATAGCACATGATACCTGGTGTATGACCCTTTTTTTTGCTTAACTAAGACCAAATTAATTTGTCATGAGTTTGTTGGCAGTAATTTTTGCCTATGTTTCATGTCCACGTGTCAATTTTAGCCTATGTGTCATGTCCACGTGTCAAATTTTGCCTATGTGTTATGTCCATGTGTCAATTTTTAATCATCCACAGAAAACAAAGAAAATGTTGGCAGTAATTTTTGCCTATATATCATGTCCACGTGTCAATTTTTGCCTATGTGGCATGTCCACGTGTCAATTTTTGCCTATGTGTCATGTCCACATGTCAATTTTTAATCATCCATAGAAAACAAAGAAAATGTTGGCAGTGATTTTTGCCTATGTATCATGTCCACGTGTCAATTTTTGCCAATGTGTCACCTCCACGTGTCAATCCTCGTCATACACGGAAAACAAAGAAAATAGGAAAAATGGGGATTTGAACACACAACTCCCAGCAGTTCTACAACCCACATAACCACCGAGACAACACTTCTTTTGTGATAAATACAAAGCACAACTCTATTTGACCATTAAGAAGCCATCCGAAACTGAGACAAAAAAATGAAATAAAAAATAAGCAAAAGTGAGGACTTGAACCCACACCTACTAGGTCCCTCAACAACTAACGTAACCACCAAGGCACCAATTATTTTGTGTAAAATAGGAAGCGCAAATCTATTTGACCACTAAGAGCCATCCGAAGTGAGACAAGAAAAATGAAACAGAAATTAAGGAGAGATCAGGATTCGAACCAAGGACCTCCTGCTACAGTTACAGCTCGCATGCTCTAACCATCATCCCATGAACAACTTCGTGTTTCGATTAGTCATTTACCCGATTTCTATCAATAACCGTCCTAGGGAAAGCTGGACTGGGCCGGCCTGCTGCTTGGAGGGATTGGCCTCGCTGCTGGGTGGGCCTCGCTGTAGGCTTGGCTGGCCGTTTTGGCAGGTTTTTTTTTCTCTTTTCAGTTTTTTTCTTTTTTGTCTTCTTTTATAACTTTTGCTTTTGAACTTCAATTTCAACCAAACCAGTTTCGATTTTTTTTAAATATGTATTCTGTTATTATAGACTATCAGGGACCATTTTTAGTCAAAATAAAATAAAAATACCCCTAAGCTTGAGAGGTCAAAACGGGGGACATGACCGTTCGTACCTAGGGGTTGAATCTTGATGAAATCTTGGTGTATCTATGTTGAAATAGGTATTTTACTACCTAAAAATGATTTTTTCAAAAAATAAAGAGAAAACTACAAGTCACGTGTAGTTCAAATTTGGCCCGGTTTCAACGGAATCGGCAGAAATTTGTCTTTTTCAAAGGAGGTGTATTTTGAGCTATTGAGAGGTATTAAATTTGTTATTTGTAGATAAAATATGACATAATATATTTAGAATTTTACTTTGTACATTTTTGCAACATATTTTGTGTATGTGCTTCACAAAAAAGCCAGTTTTGACACTCCGGAAATGGAAAATGGTGATTTTATTCAACGAAAAATAAAACTTTCTTCGTGAACATTGTTAGGTGTACCAACATGCATCTTTGTGTGGAATATGGTCACATTTAAACAAACTATGCCATGGATGTGGCCGAAACATCCGTCATTTCGCCCGAAAGCCATGAATCTTCGTACGAGATAGCTCATTTATGTGAACACATTTTCAAAGAAATTGTCGTATTCCAAGTTTATTATTTTTGGTGGATACTAGGACATATATAGCAACACCACGCGAAGATCTTGCATCGTTTCGAGTTTTTTTTTGAATTTTCTGGAATTTTCAAAGCCGGTTTCGGGAAACGGTCAAAACGGGGGACATGACCGTTATTACCTAGGTGTTGAATCTTGATGAAATATTGATGTATCTCTGTTGAAACAGGTACTTGGCTACCTAAAAATGATTTTTTACAAAAAATCATGAGAAAATTACGAGGCACCTGTAGTTCAAATTTGGACCGGTTTCACCTGAATCGGCTGAAACTTGTCTTTTTCGAAAGAGGTGTATTTTGAGCTATTGAGAGGTAGTAACTTTGTTATTTGTAGATAAAATATGACATAATATATTTAGAATTTTACTTTGTACATTTTTGCAACATATTTTGTGTATGTGCTTCACAAAAAACCCAGTTTTGACACTCCGGGAATGGAAAATGGTATTTCTATTCAACGAAAAATAAAACTTTCTTCGTGAACATTGTTAGTTGTACCAACATGCATCTTTGTGTGGAATATGGTCATATTTAAACAAACTATGTCATGGATGTGGCCAAAACATCCGTCATTTCGCCCGGAAGCCATGAATCTTCGTACGAGATACCTCATTTATGTGAACACATTTTCAAAAAAATTGTCGTATTCCAAGTTTATTATTTTTGGTGGATACTAGGACATATATAGCAACACCATGTGAAGATCTTGCATCGTTTCAAGTTTTTTTGAATTTTCTGGAATTTTCAAAGCCGGTTTCGGGAAACCGTCAAAACGGGAGACATGACTGTTTGTACCTAGGTGTTGAATCTTGATGAACTATTGATGTATCTATGTTGAAATAGGTACTTGGCTACCTAAAAATGATTTTTACAAAAAATCATGAGAAAACTATGAGGCACCTGTAGTTCAAATTTGGACCGGTTTCAACTGAATCGGCTGAAACTTGTCTTTTTCGAAAGAGGTGTATTTTGAGCTATTGAGAGGTAGTAAATTTGTTATTTGTAGATAAAATATGACATAATATATTTAGAATTTTACTTTGTACATTTTCGCAACATATTTTGTGTATGTGCTTCACAAAAAAACCCAGTTTTGACACTCCGGGAATGGAAAATGGTATTTTTATTCAACGAAAAATAAAGCTTTCATCGTGAACATTGTTAGTTGTACCAACATGCATATTGTTGTGGAATATGGTCACATTTAAACAAACTATGCCATGGATGTGGCCAAAACATCCGTCATTTCGCACGAAAGCCATGAATCTTCGTACGAGATAGCTCATTTATGTGAACACATTTTCAAAGAAATTGTCGTATTCCAAGTTTATTAATTTTTGTGGATACTAGGAAATATATAGCAACACCACGCGAAGATCTTGCATCGTTTCGAGTTTTTTTTTGAATTTTCTGGAATTTTCAAAGCCGGTTTCGGGAAACGTCAAAACGGGGGACATGACCGTTCGTACCTAGGTGTTGAATCTTGATGAACTCTTGATGTATCTATGTTGAAATAGGTACTTGGCTACCTAAAAATGATTTTTACAAAAAATCATGAGAAAACTACGAGGCACCTGTAGTTCAAATTTGGACCGGTTTCACCTGAATCGGCTGAAACTTGTCTTTTTCGAAAGAGGTGTATTTTGAGCTATTGAGAGGTAGTAAATTTATTATTTGTAGATAAAATATGACATAATATATTTAGAATTTTACTTTATACATTTTTGCAACATATTTTGTGTATGTGCTTCACAAAAAAACCCAGTTTTGACACTCCGGGAATGGAAAATGGTATTTTTTATTCAACGAAAAATAAAACTTTCTTTGTGAACATTGTTAGTTGTTCCAATATGCATCCTTTTGTGGAATATGGTCACATTTAAACAAACTATGCCATGGATGTGGCTATAACATCCGTCATTTGGTCACTAATTGGGTATAATAAATTCCTGGATTAAGGAAAATAGAATATATATCAAACAACGCTACACATATCTTAAAAACACACTGTAATGTGAATGTGGGACCTTAAAGACTGGGTCCCGGTAACAGTGAGGAAAAAAATGTGCGCTAAAATATTGCCAGCGAAATCGAAAAGTGAAAATTTGACGAGCGTGGCCAAACATAATTGAGGCGCCGGTGAAAGTCGCGAAGTAACCCTAGACCAAAATCCCCATCCCTCACTTCCTCCCCGCGCCGCCTCTCACAAAACCCCTCCCTCCAGCGATCCCTCTTCCTCCAAAGCGCCGCGTCCGGGGCTCTGTTCCGACGAGATGTAGCCGATGCAGAGTTCATGGCGGGAGCACGTCCACTCCACCACCTCGCTCAAGATGGACCTGTCGGGGTCGCTCTCCATCGTGCTGTGCCTGGTCGCGCCGGTGCTGCGGCGGCCAGCCCGGTGGCTGCTGCGGCGGATTCCCGGGACGGCGTCCGGGGATCTGCTCCGACGGTACGTGCACCTTCTTTCCATGGAATCTACGTCTCGAGTGCTTTGCTTGCTTAGGTTAAGGTGTCGTCAGAGATCTAGCATTTACTTTGGTATCCCCTACTTGCCGTTGATCTGCTACTACGCGCACGACGACATATATCTTCTATTTAGCGTCGATCTGCTTTGGATCGTGTTGATGAGGTTGTTGCGAATGATTATGCTCTCTGTTCTTTGGGATCGATGTAGGCATCTACATCATCAATCTCGGCAAGACATGGGAGAAGCTCCAGCTCGCGGAGAGGGTCATCGTCGCCATCGAGAACCCCCAGGACATCATCGTCCAGTCTGCCCGCCCCTACGGCCAGCGTGCCGTGCTCAAGTTCGCCCAGTACATCGGCGCCAACGCCATCGCTGGAAGGCATACCCCTGGTACCTAAACCAACCAGATGCAGACCTCCTTCAGCGAGCCCCGCCTGCTCATCCTGACCGACCCAAGGACCGACCACCAGGTATAGACAAGTGACATGCCAAAGTAGTTTACGCTCTGTGTGCTACTAGTTGTTACGATGTCCATCATCAGGTGCTTACTGCTGAATTATGTGCAGCCAATCAAGGAGTCTACTTTGGGGAACATCCCTACCATTGCCTTCTGTGACACTGACTCTCCCATGCGATATGTTGATATCGGCATCCCAGCAAACAACAAGGGGAGGAACAGCATTGGATGCCTGTTCTGGCTCTTGGCCAGGATGGTTCTGCAGATGAGGGGCACTATCCTGCCTGGGCACAAGTGGGATGTCATGGTATACATTCTTAATAGACCTTTATCCCTTGTGTTCCTTGTGTGGATAGTCTTGCACTCTTCGCATGCTTATATGTTTGCCTTTGGCAGGTTGATCTGTTCTTCTACAGGGACCCTAAGGAAGCCAAGGATCAGGAGGAGGAAGCTGCTGGAGCCCCAGAGTATGCTGCCATTACTGATTATGCAGCAGTTGGCCAATGGGGTGGCGACCAATGGACCTCTGATGTGGCTGCTCCCCCACCTGTTGCTGGTGGGTGAAAATCAACAAAAATAACCTCAGAACCAATCTTCAGCACAAAATAAACCTATTTGCAATCTATTTCCAAAAATAACCCTTTTGTGTGGCGCCCGTAACCGGGGTGCCACGTTATGCAGTGTGACTCCCCAGATGAGGGTGCCACACTTTCGGCCAGCGTGGCTGCATGGGACCCGCGCTTGTAAGTGTGGTGCCGGCTACCGGGGAGTTACACTCTGAAGCGTGACTCCGTTATACGGGGTGCCACACCCTTGGAGTGAAACCACCCCGTTTGGTTGCTCTCGGGTAGAATGTTTTTAAGTGTGAGACCCCAGTCTAGGGTGCCACACCCTGAAGTGTGGCTCCATTGCTCAGGGTGCCACACGGTGAAATTGTACCGTTTTACCATTGCGAGTGAAACAATCTCAGAATAAATAAAATTTAGAGAGTAGTAATACTGTAAAAAGAATACCATAGGAATACAGTTCACAACATTCATCTAACCCAAAAGGGAGGGCCTCGAGGGCCCAGACGAAACCCTCCACGCTCCTCCCATGTCGCCCCCACCTGAGCGACACCGGAGGCCCCGACCTAGCTGCCGCCGGCCGCCTCCCGATGCTCCCTCTCTCCCTCGCCCGCGTCGGAGGACGCGGCCGGGCAAAGCTCGCGCCGCCGACGATGGGAGGCGGTGCTTCTCCTTTGGTGCGTCCCGTGGTCGCTGATGCCGTTGACCTGGGCGGCGGCAGCGGTTTTCGACGGCGCGATGGCGTGTGGTGGGGTGTGGCGGCGCGGGGAAGGCGTGAGGGGCTGCGGCTGCGCATGGTTTGCGTCCTCGACCTGCATGTCGTTCATGGCAGCCGGGCCCAATGTGGGCCTTGCGGTCCTGTGCCAGCCGCAGATCTGGGACGCCGTGTTGGCACCATGACCCTCTCCTGCGTGCTGCTGTGTGGATGCGGCGGCCGTGCTCGTCCACCGGCGCGACGACAGAGGGGCGGCCGAGGCAGCCGGTGGCGATGGAGGCTTCTGTGTCCCTTGCTCCTTTCCAGCGAAAAGAGGCAGTTTTCACGACCGTACAAAGTTCGCAACAATGGCACAAATTTAAAGTCGTGACAAATTTCAAGCGAAGTTCACGAGATAGCCAATGTCCATGGTGACATCAATGTTAGAGATTCTATTCAGTCCAACGTAGATACTTGCCCTTGCGGTTGTCCGCTTCATCCTTCTCTTGCGCACGGCGAGCTAGCTCACGTTTTCTTCCCCGCTCCTCCTCACGATCCCTTTATCTTCACGCTTCTTCTTCTCTTTCTCCAAATGTTCCGTCTCCATACATTCATTCATCTTCTTTTTCCTCTCTTCGTCTAGGCGGTGCTCCTCCAAACGGCGTTTTATCCTTGCCTCGTTCCTATCGACCTCATTCTTGTAGTAGCTACATGAAATAGGTCTATCCATTCGAATTAGATGCAAAGGGGCGGTGGCGACTACAAAGAGACAATAATCATTAACCATCTACAAAAATCTCCCAGGCAACCATGGATACAGATGATACATACCTTGAGACGGTCATAGGTAGATTTCTGTTCTTCCTTGTCCCAAGCATAGTTGGGACACAACCAAAACTATCTTTCTCTTGTGTCATCCCAATCATCGGATTGCTTGACATTGCAAATGTCTTGGCACCGACACTTGAGTAGATCCTCCTTGGGAGTGTCGATTGCATTCATGTGCTTGAACTTTGTCATGACTTTAAATTTGTGTCATTGTTGCGAATTTTGTATTGTCGTGAACTTCAAAATTTATGTGAACGTTGCAATCTAATGTTGTGAACTGTATTCCTATGGTATTCTTTTTACAGTATTATTACTCTCTAAATTTTATTTATTCTGAGATTGTTTCACTCGCAATGGCAAAACGGTACAATTTCACCGTGTGGCACCCTGAGCAATGGAGCCACACTTCAGGGTGTGGCACCCTAGACTGGGGTGTCACACTTAAAAACATTCTACCCGAGAGCAACCAAACGGGGTGGTTTCACTCCAAGTGTGTGGCACCCTGTATAAGGGAGTCACGCTTCAGAGTGTAACTCCTCGGTAGCCGGCGCCACACTTACAAGCGCGGGTCCCATGCTGCCACGCTGGCCGAAAGTGTGGCACCCCCATCTGGGGAGTCACACTGCATAACGTGGCACCCCCGTTGCGGGCGCCACACAAAAGGGTTATTTGTGGAAATAGATTACAGATAGGTTTATTTTGTGCTAAAGATTAATGTTAAGGTTATTTTTGTTAATTTTCACTGCTGGTGGTGACTGGCCCCTTGCTGAAGGTTTGTATTTTTGTTCTCCTTCATTACCTTGTATGATAACTCTTGTAAACCTGGTATTCTAAGTTTTTGTGAGTTTGCCATTTGCGTGTTCTGAGTCGAAATAGTGTCATTTGTTTCTAACACTGGTACGATATCATCTGGGCTGTGCAATTCATTAGTTATTGATCAGAGGGAGTAGATAGTATATATGTTTCCAATCTCAGATTCTGAAATTTTATTAGCTTAAACCTAGTCCTAGCTAATTCTACTTAAACATTTTCTTGGGCAACTTCAGTTGGTCACATCTCTTTTCGTTTTATACCCAATTACAGATCCAGTTGCTGGTGGTGAGGGATGGGAGGCAGCCCATGCTGCTGTGGAAGGCGTGGCTCCTGCCCCTGTGGCTACTCCTGGCTGGGACCCAGCAGCACAACCCGCTGCTCAAGGCTGGGACTAGGCTCTGCTGTTACTCAAGAGACATATTTCAGTTCCTAGCACCTCCTTTGCATTTTCCCTTTCTTCAATTGTATCGTCCCAACACAAACCTTGTTATTCCCTTGCAGTACATTCCTGGAACCATGCTGGAATCGAGGGGCAAAAGAACCTGCAAGAGATCAACATACTTCTATAGGCATGAGGACTTCGAATCGTCCATGGATCATGGTAAACAAACTGAAACTACTCCCTTGACATATCTTTGCCATATCATATGTATCGTGCATGTATTCTCAAATTTGGAACACCCAGTGGCATGTGTAGTGTGCTTGCAGGCAATCTAATATATATTTGAATTACCTGTTGTCATCATCATTTTAAATACCTTTTGTCTACATGATATAGTTTTTTCCACTTCCAGGTCAATGTGGATCTGTGAAGCTGGAAGAGGAGGGGCGATAAGAACTTCTGCTATTTTTTATCATCTTAATTTTTGTTTTGTATGTCTTTGCTGTATAGTGTGTAGAACAGTTTTTCTGGGCACTGGGCTCAAAGCATTTTGTGGAGAATAATTTGTAAAGATTTGTACTGCTGAAACAAATGGTTGCAATCATGTGTAATATTATATTGGGTTTCATAATATTTCATTTGTTATGAAAATTAATCCGAATTGTGCTAGACCTGAGATAGCACGTGGTGATGTAGAAATTACACACTAACTGGGCCAAGCCATAGAACATTCTGAATAATGAACAAAATAAAATTATATCGGACTAGTATTTTGGAAATAACGAAAAAAGACATGAAAAGGCCATGGCCCATGAAGGAAAAGCCCATACCAAATTCGACCTGGTCCATTTAGCCAGAATAAAACAGGCAGAAAATTATCTCACAAAAGGGCCAAAATATTGGGCTTGGCCTGTTTAGAGGAGCTGTGTGGATTGGGCTGAATCTCTTCCATGACCCTGTCAGTTGGTCAAAATTTTGCCACGTAGGATTGGCCACGTAGGATCTGACGTGGCTATGGCAGGGTATCACATGACTAAATCAATTGGTCATAGGGTCATGACCCCACTGATTGGGTCATAGAGTCTATGACAATACCATTCAATTAGTCATTGACGATCAAATAAGACGCTCGGTATGTGACTTTCTATTTTTGGTCAAAAAGGGGTCATGAATGAAACTACGTGACCTTCTAGTGACAAAAATTGAGGGTCACGTATCAACATATATTTTGTAGTGCAGCAGCATCAGTACTAATACCAGAAAATTGCTCTCTCATAACAAGATTTAAAAGGACATGCTTAATTTCATAAAAATCAGCAGTAGGAGCAGGTGGAGCAATAGGTGTACTAATAAAATCATTGTTGTTGGTGCTAGTAATGTCACAGAACTTAGTGTTCTCAGGGGTACTCATTTTAGCAAGATTGAAAACAAGTTAAAAATAACAACTAGAATAAGAACTAATTGTTGTGTGTTTTTTATAAAGAGAAGTAAACAAGGCATCATAAAATGAACTAAGCAAAACTAAAACAAAGTAAAGAGATTGTAAGTGAGAGACTCCCCTTGCAGAAATTCTCTTTCTCCCCGGCAACAACGCCAAAAAAGCTTGATGGTGCAATTAACACTCTCGCTGGTAAACCCCAAGTGCAAGGTGTGAAGAGTGCAGCAGCAAGTTTTCCCTCAGAAAGAAACCAAGGTTGAATCGACCAGTAGGAGAAAGAAGCAACTTCTGAAGGTTGATGCAGCTGATGTTGGCAAGGCGCACTACAGCTTCAGCAGCAACGTGGAACCTACACAACACAATCAAATCACTTTGCCCCAACGAAGCAGTGAAGTTGTCAATCTCACCGGTTTTGCTGAAAACAAAGAGGTTAAACGTATGGTGTGGAAAACAGTAGGAAAACAATGTGAAAACAATAGTAGAAGTGTGAAAACTGTGATTTTAGTGGTTGTATTATCAGTATGAGGAAAATGGACCGGGGTCAACAGTTCACTAGTGGCGTCTCTCCATAGAAGATAAATAACATGTGTGGTGAACGAATTACAGCTGGGCAATTGACAAATATAAAGGCTGCACCGTAGTGCATATGCATGACATGATGATTAATATGTGATTCATGCAGGCATTACAACAATATTCATAGACTGTTATCCAACTACATCTATGACTAATAATCCACCCTCAGAATGTCATCCGAGCAATCCTTGGGTATTAAGTTGCAAGCAACATATAATCACATTAAGCAAAGTGTGTAATGTAAACAATGTAAACATCGTTGTTTTCTCCCTAATGGCAACAACACATTGATGACCCACAAGTATAGGGGGTATATCGTAGTACTTTCGATAAATAAGAGTGTCGAACGCAACGAGGAGTAGAAGGTGTTGACAAGCAGGTTGGATAGAGGATTCACTGTAAACACTAGCAAACGGGTTTTTGGTTGTTTTGTATATAGCAGATAAATAAAGTGCGAGTAAATAAAGTGCAGTAAATAATATTGCAGCGAGTGGCCCAATCCCTTTGAGAGGAAAGGATAAGCCGGTTGTGTTACTTATGACAACCAAACATTCTCGAGGATACATGGGAATTTCGTCAAGTGCTTTTGCTTTGTAACGGTTGATTAATATCCATTGGTTCGTGAAGTTTTGTGTGGGTGAACCTATGCGAATGCACCGCCCAACTAGGACTAATACATACTTGTGATTATACCCCTCGTAAGCATCCGCAAATACAAGAAAGTAATTAAGATAAACTAACTACAACCTTAAACTCTGGGATTCTACGCTCCCTCGTGCATTGGTTTCCTAATGGGGGTATAGGTTTCTGTCATGTCGGCAACCCCACAATTAGTAGCAAAATACACAATGCATCCTCCTAGACCCATAAAGGTGAAGTATCATGTAGTCGACGTTCACATGACACCACTAGAAGAATATCACCACGACTTAAATACCGAACCACGAGATATTAATTCAACATAACTTCATTACTAACACCATGACTTCTCCCATGTCCTCAAGAACTAAACGAACTACTCATAAGACATAATATGGATCATAATTAGAGGTGATATAATGGATGATAACAATCTGGTCATAAAGTGCTAACACCGATAAATCTCACAAGCATCTACTACTAACACGTAATCCACACCGGGAGAGAGATCTAATGTAAAACAACAATAGAAGCCCCTAATTGTTACAATGGGATGACGGTGGATGATGAGGGTGATGGTGCTGGTGGTGATGATGATGACGATGACGATCTTGATGATGTCCGAAGCGATAAAGGTGACGATGGCGATGATTTCCCCTCTCCGGAGAGGAATTTCCCGGGCAGATTTCTCCCTGCCAGAGAGCTTTTCTCTTTCGGGTGTTTTCCGCCCCGAGGCGGCGGCGGAATAATTCTTCGATGATGGTCTGGGGCTTAGGGTTCCCTCGGGGTCAAGTACGCCAAAAATATCCACCAGAGGTGAGCCAGGGGGCGCCACCCCATGGTGTGGGCCTCTGGTGGTCCCCCTTCGGCTCTCCTCGTGGCTGGCTCCCTCTTCTGGACTTCTAAGATATCTCTGGTGTCCCCCCCTCTTCTTCTGATCTTCTGAAATAGGGTATCCCGACGGTGCTTTTTCCATGAGATTTCAGGTCCCGATGTTTATTCTCCAAAAATTATGAAACATGCAAAATAAGATAAAATAACATAAGGGGTGCATGATAACATAAAATATATCGATGAATAACAGAAAATAACAATATAAAACGGTGATGCAAAATGGACGTATCAAATCCCCCCAAGCTTAGACCTCGCTTGTCCACAAGCGAAACTGAACTCAGTAAACATGACCACAAGTTTATGGAGTGAGGCGTCGATAAAATAAAATACGGACAAGAGGCAGCACATCTACAAAGAACAATTCATTTAGACAACAACTTCCTCTCATATAATCAAAATTGAAATAAGTAGAGGAACAACAAAGGTGCAAAAAGTAAATCTGTCGGGGGGTTACCCCCGAGTAGGGTAAAGCCAAGTGCTAAGGGCAAGAACAGAAGAGACGTTTGGCAGAGTAGCTGGCTACCCGGTACTCGCTACCCGGTCGACTGCTATTCGGCCGTACACACTGATGGCCAGGAGGAAGAATCAAGAGAGTTATTCTCCTCCGAGTAGAGGAAGTGGTCCGAGTAGAAAAGACGGTCTCCTACTCGGGCCAGAAGTCAAAGGAGCCGTTCTGACACAGGATCCCGCGTATCCTGGGTCCGTACTGGGGCACTGTTCATCTGCAGAGCGCGTGCTTATCCGCGCCAGGGTGTCAGCAGGGCGTCGCAGGTTAGGGGGGCCTACCCCGTGACAGTGTCAGTGATAACAGATCAGTTTCTCGGTTCTGCGGAACGACTTTACACATGGAGACAAACTTGGAAGCCAAAGCTGTCAGCGGGAAGCTGGAAGTGTACAGTGTGCACACTATGTCGACATCTTGGCTGTATCCGGCTGGGCACCAGTATATAAGGTGCCCTGCCTCCTCCTGCGCGAGGGACGACACAACTAAGGGCTACAGTCGCCTAGAGAGAAGAGTGGCTACTCGGTTGTAAGAAACACTTGTATTGTGGCTACTCGGTGAGACTCGAATACAAAGAGAGAAAGGCAGGAGTAGGGGTTTTACCTCCACACGAGGGCCCTGAACCTGGGTAGATCTTGTTGTTTGCAGTGCTAGTTTCATACTCACGCGGCTACTCGCTGCGTGATCCCTCCCCGAGCGCCTCCAGCGTCCATCGTCCTCACATCTTTAGCCATCCTATGGCATCTGCCGTGACACCACCACGACAGTTGGCGCCCACTGTGGGGGCAACCAGCGGCGCTGGCTGGAGTTTCCGTTCGGACGGGATCGATTTCTGCTACCGGAGAGCGCGTGGTCTGTGGCCTCGTCCACAGATTCGGCTCCTTCGACTTCGTCACCGACAACGCCGGCATTTCGGCGGCAGGGCCATGCCGGAGGGCGGCTCAGTGCTCTCTTTCGGCGCGCACCTCGTCTACGTCGCCACCGTCATCGACCGCGAGTACCCCGGGGAGGTGCATGTCGCGGAGGATCCCCCTCTGTCATCGCAGCACGCGGGAGGCCGACTGGCAGTTCTGCGGACAGCGTGGAGGTGATGGTGACCGGCCCTGCTGCTGATGCTAGGAAGGGCGCGGCTGCCGCTGCTGCGGGCGTCATCGAGGATCTCGCTGGCCCGAGCGCTGGCGGGAAGACCCACAAGCCCTACGAGAAGGACTGCAACCTTCCTCCTTCCACTACTCCGACGATACCTGCGTCCGCCGTGCGGATGGGCATGCCGCCTCCCACCGAGCTCAAGCTCATGACCATGCGGGTGCAGCTCGACCAGCAGCGCCAGGCGCTGCTCGCCGAGCAGGCGGAGCTGGATAAGATTAGGCTTGAGCTGAACCTGGACCAGAACGAGTACAACCGGGCTCACGGCTTCACGCCTGTGGTGAGGAGGCCTTCCAAGGCAGGCGCTACGTGCCGCAACCTAGGCACCGAGATGGCAGCAGTTGGTGAAACTGCTGGCCAAGCCGCTAGCCAAAACACCGCCACCACCAGACCCAGATACAGCACCCCCGCCAA
Source organism: Alopecurus myosuroides (assembly GCA_028641055.1). Taxonomy (NCBI): domain Eukaryota; kingdom Viridiplantae; phylum Streptophyta; class Magnoliopsida; order Poales; family Poaceae; genus Alopecurus; species Alopecurus myosuroides. The sequence continues at coordinate 268,074,896 of CM054057.1, read as the reverse complement.
AACCCTTAGAGCTGCTGAGGCTGTAGCTGCTGAGTTGCCGCATCTCGCTGGCGACGCGCGCGTTAGGCAGCAGGAAAGGCTCAATGAGCTAGTGCTAGAGGCTGCTAGGCAGAACGAGGAGTTCCGGAAAGCCAACCCGGGTGCTGGAGCTTCTCAGGTGGTGCACTCGCATGCGGCTAGATCTAACGATCAGGCCTCATCGCCGCATCCTAGTCGCGAGAAGGAGCGGAGTGGGCATTCCGGCAGAGACAGGCGGATACAGGTGTACGACCCGGCTGTCGCTGCAAAACAGCACGCTGTGGCGCGACAGTCTGGTCAAAAACACAACGCTGCAAGAGCAGGCTATCAAGCCCATAAAGCTCACAGCCAGGCCCGAGATGGAGAGCGCCCAGGCCCTTCTCAGCATCTAGTTGCTCAGCCTACTCGGCAGAGGCAGCAGTCGCGCGCAGTCGCACCAGCCGCCAACCCAGTGGAGCAGCCTGCAGTCGTGCAGGTGGACAGATATGATGATGGCTACTCGGCCATGGGGTTGGCTGGCTATGACATCCTGGATCGCGTGGGCGAGCGCGTGCTGGAGCCCAGTGATGCCAGGCACAAGTTGGACCGGATTTCTCTATCCGCGCAACTTGAGAGCAAGGGGCCGCCTGGCCCAGAGTGCTTTGGCCCCCGCATCATGACGGAGCCATCTGTGAAGCAGTTCCAGCTCGCCAGAGGGACCAAGTGCTATGACGGCAGCACCAAGCCGGAGGATTGGCTCAATGACTATGTCACAGCCGTGCACATTGCAGGCGGCAACCGGAGATGGGCCGTGCGGTACATCCCGCAGATGCTCGAGGGACCGGCAAGAACTTGGCTCAACATCCTGCCCAAGGACAGCATCAACTGCTGGCTTGACTTCACGGAGGCATTTGTCAGCAACTTCACCGGCACCTACCGGAGGCCGAATAGGCCACAACAGTTATCCGCTTGCAGGCAGCGGGAAGAGGAGACGGACCGAGAGTATCTTACTCGCTGGAGTACTCTGAGGAACACCTGTGAGGGTGTGAATGAGGCCCAGGCCATCACTTGGTTGGCGCAGGGTTGCAGACATGGCAGCATGTTGTGGCAAAGGCTCCAGAGGGAGATGCCGAGTACTCTCGCTGAGACCATCCGGATTGCGGATCAGTACGCACTCGGTGACCCGACACAGCCTCTTCTTGATGCTGCTGAGCCGAGAAGGAACTACAACATCAACACCAGCAAGCGCAATGAGTTCCGCAACAAGCGCAGAGGTGACCGGATTGATACCCGGTACGATCCCGAGGAGGTGAATGCTGTGGCAACCGGAGCTGGGAGTAGCCAGAGGCCAAAAACTGCTGGAGCCCAGTACGGGCAGAACCAAAATCAGCGCCAAGGCAACAAGAATCCGTACAGCGCTTCCCAGCAGGGTAGCGGCAACTCGGGTCCGGCGCCAAACTTTGTCTTCAAGGACATGAAGGATGGCCCATGCAGTTTCCACACTCGGCATCCCGCAAGACCCGCCAACCACACTACTCGGCAGTGCAGTTGGTGGGAAGAAATCAAGAACGAGGGCCTGCCTCCTCCTCCTCCTCTACCAGCTGCAAATGTCGCTGTACAGACTGCTCGCGCACCCGCTGCTCGGCCTCCGGCTTTCCCGAGAAGAGAAAATGTGAACCAGGTGGCTTTAGGAGCGAACCGCCACTTCAACAACGATGGCTACCGCAACAACAACAACAACTACTACTACACCCGCAACAACAACAGAGGCAATAACAACAACAACAACAATCAAGGTAACAACAACAACGGCAACAATGGTGGCGGAGACCGCAATCGGTACCAGGAGCACCACGAGAGCTACATGATCTTCACCTCTGAGCCTGTTGACAAGAAATCCTAGCACAGGCGTGCCATGGAGGTCAATGCCGGGATCCCTGCTGTTCCTCACTACATGCACTGGTGCAACCAAGAGATCACGTGGTCCAGAGCGGATCATCCTAAGGTGATGCCCAATCCGGGTAGCTATGCCTTGGTGCTGGATCCTACCTTCTTGGGTCCCGAGAAGAACGTGAGGTTCAGCAAGGTACTGATCAACAACGGCAGCAGCATCAACATCGTGTACAGAGACACGCTTGAGAAGCTGGGTATGGCCGAGAACATGCTGCTACCCAGCAAGACCACTTTCCATGGCATTGTGCCAGGAGTCTCTTGCAATCCGATTGGCCGAGTATGGATAGATGTGCTATTCGGCACCAGGGAGAACTGCCGCACAGAGAGCCTGCAGTTTGAGGTGGTTGATCACCATAGCCCCTACCATGCCCTACTCGGCAGGCCCGCTCTGAGCAAGTTCATGGCATCTACCCACACTGCATATCTGAAGATGAAGATCCCTGGTCCCAATGGCGTGATTACCATCTCTGGTGATTACAAGAAGTCTATGGAGTGTGCCTCTGCTGGTTCTCAGTTGGCGGAGTCCATGGTGATCGCTGCCGAGAAGAAAAAGATGTACGAGGTGGTGGCTATGGCGCAATCCGCGCAAGCTGGAGCGCCTGGCATGCCGAGTTCCCAGCACGGGACGGCGTTCCAGGCATCTCAGGAGACAAAGAAGATCCAGGTTGACCCTGAGTTCCCCAACCGTGTTGCCATCATTGGCTCTGGGTTGGGGGAGAAATAGGAAAGTGAGCTCATCCACTTCCTCCGTGAGAATCGGGACGTGTTCGCCTGGTCCAATGAGGATCTGCTAGGTGTCCCGAGGGAGTTGGTTGAGCACTCGCTAGATGTGCGTCCTGACGCCAAACCAGTGAAGCTGGCTATGCGCCGCTTTGGAGATGAAAGAAGGAAGGCCATCGGTGACCAGATCACCAAGTTGCTGATAAGCAATTTCATCATGGAGGTGCTGCATCCGGATTGGCTAGCCAACCCGGTAATGGTTGAGAAGAAGAAAGAGGACCCCAAGGCCGCTACCGCATGGCGCATGTGCGTCGACTACACCGACTTGAACAAAGCATGTCCCAAGGATCCTTTTCCGCTACCTCGCATCGATCAGGTGATCGACTCCACTGCTGGTTGTGAACTGTTGTCTTTCATAGATGCCTACTCTGGTTTTCACCAGATAGCTCTCAATCCATCTGATCAAATAAAGACTGCTTTCATTACCCCGTACGGGGCTTATTGCTATCGTGTCATGTGTTTCGGGTTGCGGAATGCGGGTGCCACTTATCAGAGATGCATGCAGAAATGCTTGCATGACCAACTCGGCAAAAATGTGCAGGTGTACGTAGATGACATTGTCATCAAAACGAATAAAACACATACTCTGCTTAGTGACCTTGAGGAAACTTTCGCTAACTTGCGCAAGTATAAGATGAAGCTGAACCCGAGTAAATGCACATTTGGCGTCCCGGCTGGCAAGCTACTCGGCTTCTTGGTATCTAGTCTGGGCATTGAGGCCAATCCTTCGAAGATAAAAGCTATTGAGAGCATGTCTTTGCCGAGATCCCTGAAGGATGTGCAAAAATTCACTGGTTGCTTGGCATCTCTGAGCCGTTTCTTGGGCAGAATGGGCGAGAAGGCCCTGCCTTTGTATCAATTGATGAAGAAAAGCGACAAGTTCGTCTGGACACCGCAAGCGGATGTGGCATTCAATGAGATGAAGGCAATGCTGGGTAGCGCTCCCATCTTGGCTAGTCCGCTACCCAAGGAGCCAATGCTGCTATACATTGCGGCTACCAATCGAGTGGTAAGCGTGGTGATCGTGGTAGAGCGAGAAGAGGAAGGAAAAAGTGTGCAGCGGCCGGTGTACTATCTCAGTGAGGTGTTGTCCAGCTCCAAACAGAACTACCCTCACTACCAGAAGATGACTTACGGAGTGTACCTGGGCGCCAAGAAGCTGAAGCACTACTTCCAAGAACACCCAATCACAGTGGTGAGTTCAGCTCCCATCTCGGATATCATGGGCAACAAGGAAGCGAGTGGCAGAGTAGCCAAGTGGGCAATCGAGCTGGCCGCGTACGCTCCCGCGTATGCGAGAAGAGAAGCCATCAAGTCTCAGATCCTGGCGGAATTTCTGGTGGATTGGGCTGAGGTGCAGTATGAGCCTCCTACTCCAGTATCCAATTACTGGAAGATGCACTTTGATGGCTCCAAGATGAAGGAAGGCCTTGGTGCTGGCGTGGTGCTTACATCACCCAAGCGAGATCAACTCAAGTATGTGCTGCAAATCCACTTCAAGGCATCTAACAATGTTGCAGAATATGAGGCCGTGGTACACGGTTTGAAGGTAGCAAAGGAAGTTGGTGTGCAGCGCATCATATGCTATGGCGACTCGGATCTGGTTGTGCAGCAAGTCTCTGGCACTTGGGATGCTTTGGACGCCAACATGGCGTCATACCGCTTCCTGGTCCAAACCATGACAAGATTCTTTGAAGGTTGCGAGTTCCAACACATACACCGAGCAGAGAATGAGGCAGCAGATGAGCTGTCCAAGTTGGGGTCTTCTCCGCAGTACATCCCGACTGGGATTGCCTTGGAGCATTTGAGAAAGCCATCCATCAAGCCATCCCCCAACTCGGAGTCCATCTTCGTTCCTTCCCTGCCTGATGAAGAAGCAGTTCCAATGGAGATTGACTGGGAAGGTGCAAAAGGAGACCCGGGGACTGCCGTCCCCATCCCGGGGACTGGCGCCTGCAACCCGGGGACTGCCCTTCTCTACTCGGGGACTGCTCCTCCTTACTCGGGGACTGCTCCTCCTTACTCGGGGACTGCCCCTCTCAGCTCGGGGACTGTCGCATTCCTTGAAGAAGTCCTTGCAAACTGTTCGGGGCTGCAGAGAGTCAATCCCAACCCAGAAAAAGACGCAGTGGTGGCTGTTCCGATGGAAGTGGACGAACCAGTGTTTCCCGCGCGGGAAATGCCGAGTTGGGCCATGACCATATTATCCTTTCTAAAGTACGGCATCCTACCAGATGATGAGGTCACCGCAAGGCAGATTCAGAGAAGATCCAAGGGCTACACCATCTTCAGAGAAGTGCTGCATAAAAGAAGTGCCACTGGCGTGTTGCAACGTTGTGTGGAACCAGAAGAAGGAGAAGAGATTCTGGTGGAAATGCACCAAGGGGAATGCGGGAATCACGCCTCTTCTCGGGCTCTGGTCAAGAAGGCTTTTCGGCATGGCTTCTTCTGGCTCACTGCTTTGAAGCAAGCAGAAGATATCGTGAGGAAGTGTAACGGTTGTCAGAGATTCGCAAGTAAGATCCACATGCCTGCTTCCGAGTTGAAAACAATTCCCATCACTTGGCCATTTGCTGTTTGGTGTCTGGATATGGTTGGTCCCTTCAAACCGGCTAGAGGCAACATGACACACATCTTGGTCATGGTTGATAAATTCACCAAGTGGATTAAAGTGAAGCCTATTCGGAAGTGTGATGGAGCTACTGCAGTGAGTTTCCTAAAGGACGTGATCCTGAGATACGGCTACCCGCACAGCATCATCACAGATAACGGCACTAACTTTGCTGAGGGAGCCATGGTGAGATTCTGCAGAGATAAGCATATCCGACTAGATGTCGCGTCTGTCGCACACCGCGCGTCCAATGGGCAGGTGGAAAGAGCAAATGGCATGGTGCTTGCAGGCATAAAGCCAAGGCTGATTGAACCGCTGCTGAAAACACCAGGGTGTTGGCTAGACGAGTTGCCAACGGTGTTGTGGAGTCTAAGGACTACCCCTAACCGGTCAACCGGCTACACGCCATTCTTCTTGGTTTACGGGGCTGAGGCCGTATTGCCAATCGACTTAGAGCATGACTCCCCCCGAGTAACCCTCTACACTGAGGCGGAGGCGAGAGAAGCTCGAGAAAATGACGTTGACCTGCTAGAAGAAGCAAGAGAGCTCACTCTGTCATGATCAGCTGTTTACCAGCAAAACCTGAGGCGTTATCATAGCCGAAAAGTAAACCCAAGGGTTTTCCGAGAAGGAGACATGGTCCTTAGGCTCGTGCAGCGCACAGCCGGGATGCACAAGCTATCCCCTCCGTGGGAAGGGCCGTTCATTGTGAGCAAGGCTCTACACAATGATGCGTACTACCTTGTAGATGCGCAACCATCACAGAAGAACATGCCGGATAAAGCTGGGGAGGAATCCAAACGCCCTTGGAATGTAGCTCTACTTCGTCGCTTTCATTCATGAGCAAAAGTGTGTATGTATTCTCTTATCCGAGTTAAACTCCTACTCTGCAATCTGAAATTGAACTCGGGGACTGCCCTCGTCCAAAATTGTTCTAAGTGTTTCTATTCTGCTATATCTTTGTCTACTCGGTTGCTACGCTTAGAATTTCAAAAGCATACAAAGTAGTGTGTTTATACTCACCGGACACTCTGCGACTCTGCTGCTGTCCGCAAACCGGCTTCATGGCAAGCCAGAGAACAAGCCAAAGAGTCAATGAACACATGAAAAATTGCAAAGGGAAGGACGCGTGTGGCAACCGAATAGAGTGTTTTTTACTGTTTGTTGTTAACCTTTTTCGGCTATGTGGTGGGTAGCGTTACTATGACTGTTTCCTAGTGGCTAAGTATTTGAAACTCCAACTTTGAACTCTTGTGACTCGAATACCAAAAAAGCAACAAGTTGCAGGTAAGAGCTGAGATAAAAAGGAGTGAATGAGAAATGCAACTCGGGGACTCGCATGATAACGCAACCCGGCATCAAGCCAAAGCTGCTCAAATTACTAAGTATAAAAACTTCAACTGGAATAAAAGATGAGTAGCAATGCAAAGGATAATTGTTCAGTACATCTGCACCCGGCATTCCGGGGATTTGATAAAAATCTCGAGCATAAGTGTTGCAGGACATAATCAGGTGGAGGTAGCAGCATCTTCGGTGTTGGCCTTGGCGGCATTAGCTTCGGTGTTGGCCTTGGCGGCATCAGCTTCGGAGTTGGCCTTGGCAGCGTCAGCTTCCGTGCTGGCGACATCGGTCTTCGCGGCATCCGCTTCTGGGTTATTGGCAGCCTGATCAGAAGTGGCCGTGGCCACCGAGATGAGGTCCGTCGCCGAAGTGGAGGCAGCAGATTGGGTGCGGAGTAGCGCCGTGTCGTCAAGGGCCGCGCCTGATGAAGAGCTGAACTCAAGTGCCGCGGTGTCGATGGTCATCTTCTCGCTTTCGGCTTCCTCGTCGCTATCCGCGACGACCGCGCCCTTCCCCTTCTCGGACTTGTCATCGGTGCCTTCGAAGCAACTCAAGCCTTCTGAATCAGTGGCCTCCTCGTCATCGTCTTCATCCTCGTCTTCGCCCTCGCCTTCCACATCCGTGTCAGGCTCGGTGAGGCCTTCGATGAAGCGCGCGGTATCCGCGTAGGAGGCGATCTCGCACGCGACTGCCTGGCGGCGAGCCACGCACTCGGGATCCTTTTCCCACTTTGAATCCCGGCGCATCTCGAGGATGGTATTGAGATTGAGATTCTCATTCCAGCTGCAGACGAAGAGGAGCAGCATGTTAGCGCCTGCCCGAGCTCCGGATGCTTGCCACTTCTTCAGCTCGGCTTTAACACCATTCAGCTTCTCGGCAAGTGCGCGGATGGTGGAGGGCAAGGGATCTTGGGGCCAGAACAATGCATGGAGTTTGAAGGCAGCAGACGTTAAGTCCGTGCCCAAGCCCTTAAGGCGCTGAAGCTGACCCTACATGTTCGTAAAGCTGTCCTCAATCGAGGCCTTGGTATCCATGGGCAGCCCCTTCTCTACTCGAACGTCTTGGGCCTTTGACAGGGCAGGTTTGCAAGCCGAGCAGAGATCGGGGAAAATTTCTGAAAATGCTATCAACAAAGATTAGAAAAGAAAGCAGCAAAGAGATGCAAATCGGTCAGCAGAGAAGAAGAAGGAAACAGGGAGGCACAAAGATGCGAGAACTTACTGTTCAGGTCGCAGAGTAGCGATTGCAGCTTCCTCTTCCATGACTCCTCATCAGCAGCGTGCCGCTCTTCGACCCTCCGGAACTGGGCCAATTGGAGCGATGAGATCCGAGTTGCTTTTCTTCAGCATCTCGGACTCCATCTCAAGGGCCCTTTGCTTAGCCTTGGCGGCTGCCTCCAACTTGTCCTTCTCGGCGGTTATGTCTATGGCATCCTGAAGGGCAGCCCTTAACTGGACCTGCAGCGGCTCCAGCTCGGTGGTGTGTTGGCTCTTGAGCTCTACGGCTTGGCTTTCCAATTGCTGCTGTACCTCGGCGGGTTTCACGCAGTCAAGGTGCTCTTCACGAGATTTCTTGTAGTCTTCTGCGGAGGAGAAGGACATGGTCAGCAAATAGCAGAGAAGAAGGAGGAGAACAAGCCGAAAAGACGGCGAGTTACCTTCCAACTTCTTAATGGTGGTCTCGGCATTTTCAACAAAGACGTGACAGTGCTTGTGCTCATCTGTCAGCGCCTCGATCTTGCCTACAGAGTACAAGGAGTTAGAGCAGAAAGCAAAAACGGGCGTAAACACAAAACGCATGAACCGAATAGCTAGAAGCTTACTCTCGAGCTCGGAAAGTTGAAGGGTACGAGCTAGGGCCTCCTTCTCGGTCACAGCATCACTTTTGCGTTCCGCTTCGTAGGCCTCAAGGCGTCGTTTCGCGATGCTATGATTCCAGAGCAGATGCCGATAAAGGGTCGTTCTCTTCAAAAGGCTATTCTGAGAAGCAGAAAGAAAAGGAGTTAGACAATGTTTTGAAGATTTGACCCGAGAAGACGGCAACTCGGTTGAGTACCCGCCTACTCGGCCCGAATCTCGGGGACTGGGTGATGGATAAGAAGAAGAAGAAGAATAGAAGAGAAGAAAAGTGCAACTCGGAACAGGCAAGCAAAACTTACCGCATAAGTTTGCTCGAGGTCCTCTAGAGCTTTGCGGTGGACGAACAGCTTCGCGGCAAGAGTGCTGGTGGCGGACGAGATGGTCATGGGATTATAGCCCATGTCCGCCTTGTTCCAGTCGGTGCGCCAGTGGTCCAGCTTGCCCAAGGCCAGGCCATTCCAGGACTCGTTGCCAAGGAACGCGCTATTCCACTCAGCGTCAATAAAGCCTACCCGGTCGATTATCTGCTTGAGCCGATTGGACACCACCTCGGTCTCCTGGATCTCGCGCGAGAAGATTGAAAGGGCCTTGTCCTTGGCCGGCAGCTTGGAATCCACAGCCTGGGCCTGTTTGCCTTTTATGAGGGCGAGCTGCTTCTCGATCTTGTTCAGACCAATGCCATACTGTTTGCCCATCTGCACCATGTAAGGCGGGAAGACAGGCGGATCTTGAACGCTGGATCCCGCGGCTGCGCCTGCAGCGCTGCCGGAAGCACCAATGGTGAGCTTCCCACTCTTCGCGGCAGGCTTCGCAGTTGGTTTAGGTGGCGGCATCACGGCAGAATCTTGAGCAGCGCCACGCGAGGGATTCCTGCGGACGGGGGCGTCTGGCTGGGCAGCTTGCTTCTCGGCAGCCTTCTTTTCGGCAGCTTGCTTCTCGACAGCTTTCTTCTCAACAGTTTTCTTCTCGGCAGCCTTCTTCTCGGCTGCATCTTTCTTGCCAGTAACATCGGAAGCAGTTTTCTTTGTGGTCTGCTTGGCTGGAGGGCTGGCTGTGGTCTTGGTCTTCTTCACGGGCGGGGAGCTTGGCGCAGTAGGAGGAGCAGCCTGTTGGGTAGGCGGCGCAGAGGGCTGGCTACCCGGCGTCGCGTCCGGCTGCGCGTGGCCTTGCAGGTTCTCATCCACCTCAAGTGCCTCAACCCGCTGCTCGGCAGCGGGGTCTTGCAGTACGTCGTCTTGTTCGTCTACCCGCGGCTGGGCCGCGGGGTCATCTCGGGTAGCAGCATCAGTGTCATGCTGCTCCTGGCTCTCTTCCTGCCGATCAAGGGCGGCACGATCTTGATGCTCGGTGGCTGGTTCTGTGTTCTCCCCAGCTGTGGCAGCTGGGGGAGAAGGGGGTCTCTCGTCGTGAGCAGCATCCTGCGCTTGTTGTTATGCGCGGGCCTGCTGCTCCTGCTCGGTGTCCTGGGTACCAGTGTCCATGCCCTGGACGTTGGTGTCGTCTTCGTCTTCACCCTTCACCCTTCACGGGAGAGGGCGCACGCGCCCTGTCCCGTGCCGTGATCTCGTCCTCATCAGAGAGATCGATGAGTTCGTCAATGTCGATGGCGGATCTCTTCTTGGATTTGTTGGGAGCGGCAGCAGCATCAGCGTCCAAAGGGGCGCTGAAGAGAAAAGGAAGTTCAGAAAAAGAAGAGGGAAGGAAGAAACCGAAAAGCAGCAACAGCGGAATGCAACTTAGAAGAAAGTAACTTACCCTGCGCGGGAAGGGGGTAGCCGTCTCCCGGAGACCTGCTTGACCTTCTTCACGCCCTTCTTGGCCTTCTTGCCAGGGGCTCCTGGGCACCGCTGCCCGCCCTCTTCCGAGTGGTGGGAGCAGCAACCGCAAGCGGATTGACGTCGAGGGCGTCCTCGTCTTCTTCCTCAGCATCAATATCATCTGTAGAGTTGAGGAGAAGAAACCAATTGAGAAACAGAAAGAAACTAAGTTGCGCTTCTCGTGACCAAAAAGGTGAACTCGGTCACCTTCGTCGTCGTCTTCGGACCAGTCCCGAATGGACGCGTCGACATGATGCTTACCCGGCTGGACGGCATGAGGGATACAGAGGGTGTCCGTGGTGTCATAGGAGACCTCGTCGTCCTCCTTTCGATCTTCGTGCCAGTTGGCCTCGAAGCGCTCCTCGCTCTCAGCGAGCTGGCGAGCAAGGCGCTGGAGATATAAGCAAGCAACACGAATCAGTTGAGCAGCGTAAGGGATTCTACCCGGGACGGGATGCAAGCACAAAGCATAATAGAGTAAGCGTCCTACTCAACGAGGCGTGCAAACACAAAGCACATGAAGCCTAACAGATAGTAGCAAGTGTTGTACTCGGCATGTAGTGCAAACATAAAGCACATGAAGCCTAAAGAGATACGGCTAAGTGTCCTACTCGGCACAGAGTGCGGATACTAAGCACACCAAGCTAAGAAGGCTATCTACTCGGAATCAATATGCAGGAAACAGGATGAGAAGTACTAACCCGCTTGATTGGCTTCGTGCGGCTGTACGGCACAAAGCCGTACTGCCAGTGGTCGTTGAGGCTGGTGCTCATGATGGAGCGCACCCAGACGGCCACATCCGCATTGCTGAGCTCGAACGTGGTCGTCCGGGTGCAATCTCTATTGCCGCCCATGTAGCACATGAGGTGTGCGCGGTGCTGCAGCGGGAGCACTCGCCTGGAAATCCAGCAGGCGATGGGGTCGTCGTTCTTGAGTCCCTTTTCCTTCAGCTGGGCGAGGCGCGTGTTGATCTGCTTGATGTCGCCTTCTAGCGGGGGCTTGAACCCCCAATTCTGCCCGGTAGGAGTCGAATTGGTCCACCGGGGGAGATTGATCTGGTCCACCGGGGGCTCGCCTTCCTTGGCAGAGATGTTCTTCACGTAGAAGAAGGTTCTCTGCCATTTGTGCACGGAGTCAAGGCCCTTGACACGCGGATGGCTGGTCCCGTTGTGATGCACCATCATGGCGCTGCCGGTCTCGGTCATGCCGCGGCCGCTATCTGTGCTACCCGGCTTGGGCTTGCTCTGCTTCCTGAAGAAGAAGTAGCGCGCCCAGGTCATCGCCGTGGGGCGCACGCCCAGGAACGCCTCGCACACCACGGCGTGGTATGCGAGCATCACCATTGCGTTCGGCGGCAGGTGATGCGGCTGGATTCCGAAATGGTTGAGGAAGGAGCGGAAGAAATCAGATACCGGTAGACCAAATACCCGCGCGAAGTGCGCGAGGAACACCACGTGCTCGTCCGCCTCCGGAGTGGGGACGAGCTCGCCGTCGGGATGCCGGTAGCGGACGCCGGGAGGAACTCGCCGGGTGTTCACCAACCACTGGCAGTCGTTTGTCGTGATGTCGGATCCAGCCCACCCGGCGCGGGCGTCGTTGTCGCGAGCCATCGGGCTGGATATGAAATTTGATGGAGATCTGGTGAAATTTGATGGAAAGGGGTGGCCTTTCGGCGCGGTGAAGCTCGCAGCGGCGCAGTGAGGTGCACGGCGGCGAAGAGCTTGGTGGCGGCGGAGAAACGAAGAGGCAGGGAGAGAATGAAGGCAGGAAGGGGAAGAAGGAGTTACCGAGGGGGTATTTATACCTCCCCTTGGGTTGCTGTTACAATCGGAGGTAGTGGGATCAGTTACGCACGGAGATCATGCGGCGTAGGGTGTGTGGGCCGGTTAGAAACGCACACAGCGCAGGACGCGCGTGTAACGGCCGCGATTGATCCCACGACGTGATCGTGGGTAATTACTGCGCTTGATGGGACATAACGGGCTAGTGGGCCCATGCCGTGAATACTGGGCGCGTTGCCTGTCAGATCCCGGGCACCGAGGCGTCGGGGGTGTGGTAGCGTGACACGTGCCCGGTTGCAGTACGAAAAGCCAGATTTTGCTCTGCCACGCAGAGATTCTGATTGGAAATTTCGCTAAGTCTTTTTACTCGGCGACAGAGAAGAGAAGTGGTTCTATTCGGAAAAGAGGAAGCTCGATAAAAGATTAAAGGTTACACGGAGGCTCTTCTCGGCATCCTAAAGTTCAAAGACAAGGTTGGTTTTTAGGCTGGAAGAGCCCAGTGAAAAAGTTCGCAGGACTCTACCAGCTTCGGGGACTAATGTCGGGGGGTTACCCCCGAGTAGGGTAAAGGCAAGTGCTAAGGGCAAGAACAAAAGAGACGTTTGGCAGAGTAGCTGGCTACCCGGTACTCGCTACCCGGTCGACTGCTATTCGGCCGTACACACTGATGGCCAGGAGGAAGAATCAAGAGAGTTATTCTCCTCCGAGTAGAGGAAGTGGTCCGAGTAGAAAAGGCGGTCTCCTACTCGGGCCAGAAATCAAAGGAGCCATTCTGACACAGGATCTCGAGTATCCTGGGTCCGTACTGGGGCACTGTTCATCTGCAGAGCGCGTGCTTATCCGCGCCAGGGTGTCAGCAGGGCGTCGCAGGTTAGGGGGGCCTACCCCGTGACAGTGTCAGTGATAACAGATCAGTTTCTCGGTTCTGCGGAACGACTTTACACATGGAGACAAACTTGGAAGCCAAAGCTGTCAGCGGGAAGCTGGAAGTGTACAGTGTGCACACTATGTCGACATCTTGGCTGTATCCGGCTGGGCACCAGTATATAAGGTGCCCTGCCTCCTCCTGCGCGAGGGACGACACAACTAAGGGCTACAGTCGCCTAGAGAGAAGAGTGGCTACTCGGTTGTAAGAAACACTTGTACTGTGGCTACTCGGTGAGACTCGAATACAAAGAGAGAAAGGCAGGAGTAGGGGTTTTACCTCCACACGAGGGCCCTGAACCTGGGTAGATCATGTTGTTTGCAGTGCTAGTTTCATACTCACGCGACTGCTCGCTGCGTGATCCCTCCCCGAGCGCCTCCAGCGTCCATCGTCCCCACATCTTTAGCCATCCTATGGCATCTGCCGTGACACCACCACGACAAAATCACAATTGGTGAAGGAAAACTTCGTTCCTGGTCAGAGAATAATTAACAGTGTACTTATCTTTCGATCAGAGTCTTTTATACTAGAGCTATATTGCAGAGTTTATCATGCTCAATTATAACGGTCTCTTTGAAAATGTTGGTAACTTTCAAAGTGGTATTCAAACAGATAAAACATTTGCAGAAACAAGGAAGAATAAAGGACATGATTGAGTAAATCAACATGTAGCTGGATGAATCACAACAACTCAAATGCTTGCTTAGACATAAAGAAATAGGTTTACTGACTCAGCATAAATGTAAAAGATAGGCCCTTCGTAGAGGGAAGCATTGATCACTCATGTGCTAGAGATTTTATTTTGTAAAACATAGGTATAAAAGTTTGACACTCCTCCCAACCTTTCTTACACAAACCATGGCTAACCGAATCCTCGGGTGCCTGCCAACAATCACAAACCGTGGAGGAGTGTCTAAATTTTGGGAGGTGTATGTTTATGTCAACGAATGGCAAGAAGAAAATACAGTACGTCACAAGTCAACTAGACTTCACAAGAGCGGCTCACATAGAAGGACACAACTGGTATAGAAGATCATTCCTCTTTCTCTTTTGTTTACACAATTATGATTTGACTGATAAATCAGGGAAAAAAAGAGTGAGGAGAATTTGTATTATTATTTGGGGCTGGGAACCCCGCTGCTAGCTCTTCTAGCATTTGGATAAGAAGATGAAGCCACTAGTCCAGGGTGTGAAATCCAATCAACAAGTGAGATAAAGATTCTCTATTTGCGTCCTCATGATCTAAAACAGGAGCACAAAACAATTGTAAATTTTGAAGGTTTTAAAGGTAGCACATAAGCAATTTACTTGGAGTGGCGGTGAAATACCACATATAGGTAGGTATGGTGGACACAAATGGCAAGGTTTTGGGTTAAAGGTTTGGATGCACGAGAAGCATTCCCTCTCAGTACAGGTTTTTGGCTAGCAAGGTTGGTTAGCAAGCATAAGAATCGAAGTAAAACAAACAAAAACATATATGATAAAGCCAATCATGCAATCTTCCTTGAAGGTGCAAACAAACTTATTTGAGAATACTAAGCTTATGGGCTAACAAGAAAGAAAGATCATGGAATAATATATCTACATGCAACTCCCTCGTTTCTACTTAAGTCTCAACGAATTGTTGCTACTGACCAATGCTAAGTTTGCAAAAACCAACTAGATTATCTTGAAGCTCCAACATTGATACCAATACTAATAACAAGATCAATCACATAACAAAAATTGCAAACTAAAATAAAGTGAAACAAGTAGATGATGAAACTTCTCATTAATATTTCATTATGGCAACTCAAACCAAGGGATACAAAGATAACCAACTAAGGAGCATCACTTCCATACTGCAAACCATACTATATGATATTTCCTCTACTCACGATATGACTCTACTAAAAAGTAAAAAGGTGAAAGATAAAGGTGATACCGCGGCACTCCCCCAACCTTGGAACAAGCCAAGAGGATGCCAATACCAATGACGAATCAATTCTTCGGTGGTGGTGGTGAACCCTTCTCATCCTCAGTCTTCCAAGGTAAAGGCTCTCCATCCACAAATGATGTCCTGGTCTCCAACATCCTGAAACTAGCAGCAGAGCTTATACGTTTAAACCCGTTCTCATACTCATAGTCCTGGTTCTGCACATCATAGAGTTGTGCTTGCAAATCGTTGGTGGTCTTGGTGAGTGAGAAAATCTCCTCCCAAAGCTTCAAATTCTCCTTATTGTATTCATCGATCTGTTCTGGCTTTATCCTGTGGATGATCTCAACTTCATGCTCTGCCATATTCTTGTACCTAAAGACTTCTTGCTCCAGTTCTTCCATCCTAGCTTCGAGACTGCCTTCTCCTTTAGGCCCCCGAACATCTTCAATCTACACCTCCCCATCCTTGAGCAGCAATTCTTTGGGATGCATCTTCAACTCGTTCATGTACGGGTTGACGACGTTCTCAAAGAAACTGTCTTTGGGAGATCCAAGAGAGTACATTGTGGCTCTAGATCTGAATATGTAACCTGGCAGAAACAACCCGAAACAGAAACACGACGAGAAAACGATATACGGACCTCGGGGGATCCGGGGGATTGTATAGCAAAAATATACGTAACGAAAGGAAAGTCCAGGTAGAAAACAAGTCGTAGAGGGTGTCGCACCCGGACTTCTAGAGGATACTCGCAGTTCCGTTGAACAGTAGTTACTTGGATTACGGGGCTTACCGACACCCGCATCTCTTACGAGTAGGCCAACACACGTATGTGTGACAACCAACCCCTATGTGTTCATCGTCTACGTAAACCATCCCATAGAAATCAGGATACTACCATTGACGTACTTCATACCATACACACATGGTACGTCAACGGCGTTTAACATAATGATAGCACAACATATCTCTAAGACACAAATAAATAGAAATAAGTTGCAAATAGCTCTCACTAGAGCAGAGATAGCAAATACAATCATCCAGAGGACACATGTCCCAACATAACATCATTACATCTCAGCGGAAGCATTCAAAGGGTCTGAGTACAGACAAATCCAAATAGGCTTAAGAAGCCGGAAACGAAAAAACGGAGCCCATCCACGATGTCTCGGATCCTGCCCGGGTCCACTACCTACTCGTCAGCAGCCTCGTCAAACTCCACGTAGTAGCCGTCACGGGGATCCTCGTAAGCGTAGTCTGCGGAAACCACAGCCCCAAAGGGGTCAGTACATAAACGTACTGGCAAGCAAGACTCACAGTTCACCAAAGTGTAACCCGTCAACACCAAGCACAGATGCCTTGGGTTCAACGGAAGAAAGGGGATATAAAAGATGCTGCAACTGGCTGCACTAACCAACTACAGAACATGATACAACTTCCAGCTAACAGAAAGGGGATAAGATAGCGTATCGTAACCAACTATAACTAACCACCAAACAAACCCATCCTGGATCTCGCCCCTTATCCAAAGAAGCAATCCGAGGATAACTCACGCAGTTGGATTAATGATGGATCAAGTTATTGTGGCAATAGGGCTATTACTAGTTAAGTTATCATTAGTTAGGTGTAAGTTGTTCTGAGTACTTGTTAGCCAGTACTTTCACCAAGTCAACCATAACCGCGGAAAACACGGCTTCTCGAGAAGATTTATCCCTGCAGGGGTGCACCAATTTGGCCGTACACGTAAGAATATCCCGCCAGACGGGAATCAAACCCACCAAGCGAGGCACTCTACACAGCTCAACTCTTCTTTGCATCAAGCCCAAAGCACCACGTGTTTTGCGTGTGCGGCTAATCGAGCCCCACGAAGAAAAGGGGACCCTCATAGCACTCTAAGACCAAGCTGCCCTAAATGCCGACTACAAAAGTTCCACCCTGGCCTCGGGTTCGTACCTGCATATGCGTGCATCAAATGGGAAGCCCGAACTAAGTAGGCGATTTGGACGAGATGCGAATCGAATCAAATTGAGGGGGCGCCCATACACGCTTCCCACATGCGGATAGTGCGCTCATCATGGATCAGTAGACAAGACCCTTTTCCTAATTAGGGTCGACACTAGCAGGCCTCAAAACCACGCCGGGCCTCCTGCCGGTGCCTTATCAGCAAATTATTATTACCTCAAAATCAACAGTTGTTGTTTAACATCGAGCCCCAGAATATGATAGAAATATGGTAACAGAAAGTAACGGGTAACAGACTCGAGCAGAAACAACCCTAAGCATGCTAGTAAGACACGGGCTCAAACAACGGGGTTATAGGAGTGGAGGTGAGGCAATATCATGGTTAAAGGATACATGTAATAGGTTCGGAGAACAAGCAACGATACAAATGGCTAGCAGTAATAGATAAAGGAAAGTATCGGTAACCAAGGTTGAAAGGAACACAGTGGTTCATGTGAGTGATAACTTGCCTGCAAACTCAACAGCCTGGTACTGAGCTAGATCCTCAGAAGGGGTGTCGTAAGTATCGTCTGTCTCAACGTCGTCGTCTATCCGATAAGAAGCAAACAAACAACGCAAAGATATAAACAATCAATAACATGGCATAGTGCACAATCATGGGATGATGCATGTCAATTTAATGGATTCATCAAAATAAACTAGTTGACATGGTAACAGCATGATTAAATGGACCCACATGCAATTTGAGTTGCATATGAAAAGCCCATGAATTATGGTTGAAACAATTGTTTTATAACTAATCAACAGGTGAAGGTGGATTAGTATGATGCATGGATGAGGAAAACAGAAAAATAACAACAATAGAATCAATTGGAAATAAGGTTTACCAAATTTAGAAATTTATTTATTAAGTTAGGGAATTTTGGTTACTTAAAAGTGTTACACAACTATTTTTTGTTTTCACCAATCTAAATTGTTCAAAATAAATAACAAAATTCATAGTTGAAAAGAACACACAATTTTAAGTGGATTACATGTTTCAAATATTGAAAGAGGAATTAGGATGAATTTATTATGGATTAAACAAGATTAGACAAGTTTTAAATGAATTTAAAACAAGTTTGAATATTATTTGAATTTTATTTGTTCAAAACATAAATTCAAATTCATATTTGAAAAGTTTAGACTTTTCTAGTTTGAAAACATATTTTGCATGTTCAAAATAATTTAATTTGAGCAAGTTATGAATTTAGCAAATTTAAATGATTTAAACAAGGTTTAAATTATTTAAGAAATTTTAATTATTCAAACCATGAAACAAAAATTATATTTGAAAAGGTGGTTTGAAATAGCATGGAAAACATATTTTATTTGCATTCTTTGGATTAAGTATGAATTAGTTATGCAATTATTCAAATTTCAAATGAATTGTTTGAATTTGAAATTTGAATGCATTTGGATTATTCAAAACAGAAAACAATTGGTTTAAATAGATAGATAATTAAATTTGGTTCAACAAACATATTTTACTTTTATTATTTGGAGTTATAAAATAAAAGTTATTAGCAATTTAAACCTAGGGACTAATCTGTAATTAAAAGGACTTGTTTTTGAAAAAGAAAAGGGCTGGAAACTATTTATACCGCGCAGCTAGCTACCCTAGGGCACTGCCAGTGGGCCCTGGGGCCAGCGTGGCGTGTGGGCGCACACAGCAGCTGACAGGGGGGGCCACCCTGTCAGCGCACCGTGCAAAAATTGGGGTTTTTATCCCTGCGGCGAGGGGGACTCGAACCGTGGCCCTCTCGCTAGCGCGCACTGCACTGCTACCAGTGCGGTAAGCGATTCAGTTTTGTCAGTAAACGCTGCGCGGACAGGTTAAGGTGTAGCTCGTGCTCGTTATCTGAACTGACGAAAAACGCGAATGTTTCTGAACCTGACGGAACGACGCCGGCGGTGAGCTGCTCGTGGATGCGGTGCTCGTGCTGCTCGTGTGCGTGCACGGATGTGTTGCGAGTGTGTGCGTGCACGAGAGGGAAGGGAGAGAGAGAGGTAGAAGCCGTGCTCACCGCGGCTGGAGAGGAAGCAGAGGGTCGATGGAGTGCAGCCGGTGTAACATCCCAAGTATGAAAAACCTCCCCTTAGAATGTTTGTTTCATGTTTATTAAAGCATTGCATCATGTCATCATTTTGTTTCCATTTGTTTCATGTAGTTGCATCTGTTTTTCCCTGTTTTCACAATTCAAATTTAAACTTATTCAAATGATTATTTCATACTTGCTCTGTTACAATCTTTTTCAAATTATAATGTCAAATCAAACCCTCATTTTTGTTTCCAATTATTCCATATTGATCACTTATTAAAATAATGGTTTTGATCAATCAGTTGATTCCAAATTGCATTCAAAAATTCAAATCAAAGCACCAAACAGAACCACTTTGAAATTATGATGATATCAAAACAAATCAACTCATTTTGTTTATAATTAACATAGGGGTCACCCTATTTAAAAGTTTGTTTTATTAATGATCACTTAAATAAAAATCATCCAAATTTGGTTTAAATACAAACAACAGTTAAATTTCCTCTCTCGTTTGGACACCGGAGCGAGCTTGGTGAACCCCTGGATACGCGCCGCCGTCCACGAACCCGCCGCGGCGATCACCTCCCCGTTGACTACCTCTGCCATCTCCCGGTGAGCACGCCACCATGTCCACCTCCTCCCTCTCTGCATCTGCGTCCACGCACTGCGCACTCATCCGTGCACGCATCCAGCACACCACCAGATCGCCGTAGCCACGAGCACGGCCATGTTGATCGCCGCCGGCGAGCAACGACTCGTTCTCTGTCAGAGTGCAGGCGCGCGCGTCAGTTAAATTCAGTTAACGCGCCTGCTGAAGCTCAACCTCTCTGCATCCCTGTTACTGACAAAAACACACGCACATCGCACTGGTTCAGAGAGTTAGCGAGCGCGCGCGAGGGCCTGGGTTCGATCCCTCGGCTCCGCAGATAAAAACCACATTTTCGCACAGGCGCTGACAGGGTGGCCCCCCCTGTCAGCCACACTGTGGCCACGCAAGCACCACGTGGTGCCCTGGGCCCTCTGTCAGTGGCTGTGTACAGCCACTGCAGAGTAACAAAAGGTTTTCAATTTTTCTGTTTTAATTTTAAGCCCTTAAAAATTACAGAATGGTCCCTAGTTTTAAATTGCTTATAACTTTTATTTTATAACTCCAAATAATGAAAATAAAATATGTGTGTTGATCCAAATTGAATTCTCTATCCAATGATGCCACTTGTTTCCTGTTTTGAATTTTTCAAATGCAATTCAAATTTGAATTCAAATAATTCAATTGCAATTTGCTAAATTTCATAACTATTTCATTCTTAATCCAAATAATGCAAATAAAATATGTTTTCAATGCTATTTCAAATAACCTATTCAAATATAAATTTTGTTTCATGGTTTGAATAATTAAAATTGCTTAAATAATTTACACCTTGTTTAAATCATTTAAATTTGATAAAATCATAACTTGCTCAAATTAAATTATTTTTGACCATGCAAAATGTGTTTTCAAACCACCAAAGTATAAACTTTTCAAATGTGAATTTGAATTTATGTTTTGAACAAATAAAATTCAAATAATATTCAAACTTGTTTCAAATTCATTTAAAACTTGTTTAATTTTGTTTAAGTCATAATAAATTCATCCTAATTCCTTTTTCAATATTTGAAACATGTAATCCACCCAAAATTTTATGATCTTTTCAAATATGAATTTTGTTATTTATTTTGTGCAAATTAAGTGGCTGAAAACAACAAATACTTGTGTGTCACCTTTAAGGAACCAAAAATTCCTTAACTTAATAAATAAAATTCTAAATTGCTAAACCTCATTTCAAATTGGTTCTATTGTTGTTATTTTGTTGTTTTCCTCATCCATGCATCATACTAATCCACCTTCACCTGTTGATTAGTTGGAAAACAAATAATCTAACCAAAATCCATGGGCTTTTCATATGCAACTCAAAATTGCATATGTGTCCATTTAAATTGTGTTACCATGTCAATGAGTTTATTTTGATGCATCTATTAACTTGACATGCATCATCCCATGATTGTGCACTATGCCATGATATTGATTGTTTATTTTCCTGTCTTGTTTGTTTGCTTCTTCTCGGATAGACGACGACGTTGAGACCGACGATCTTTACGACACCCCTTCTGAGGATCTAGCCCAGTACCCGGCTACTGAGTTTGCAGGCAAGTTATCACTCACATGAACCACTGTGTTCCTTTCAACATTGGTTACCGATACTTTCCGTTGTCTATTTCTGCTAGCCATATGTATCGTTGCTTCTGTTACGAACCTATCACCTGATACCCCGAACCCTGATATTGCCTCACCTCCAGTCCTATAACCCCGTTGGTTGAGCCCGTGTCTTACTAGCATGCTTAGGGTTGTTTTGCTCGAGTCTGTTACCCGTTACTTTCTGTTATCATATTCTATTATATTCTGGGGCTCGATGTTAAACAACAACCTGTTAATTTGAGGTATTAATAAATTGCTGATAAGGCACCGGCAGGAGGCCCGGCGTGGTTTTGAGGCCTGCTAGTGTCGACCCTAATAGGAAAAGGGTCTTGTCTACTGATCCATGATGAGCGCACTATCCGCATGTGGGAAGCGTGTATGGGCGCCCCCCTCAATTTGATTCGATTCGCATCTCGTCCAAATCACCACACTTAGTTCGGGTTTTCCATTTGATGCACGCATATGCAGGTACGAACCCGAGGCCAGGGTGGAACTTTTGTAGTCGGCATTTAGGGCGGCGTGGTCTTCCAGTGCTATCAGGGTCCCCTTTTCTTCGTGGGGCTCGATTAGCCGCGCACGCACAACACGTGGTGCTTTGGGCTTGATGCGAAGAAGAGTTGAGTTGTGTTGAGTGCCCCGCTTGGTGGAAAGGCCATTCCATCTGGCGGGTTATTCTTACGTGTACGGCCAAATTGGTGCACCCCTGCAGGGATAAATCTTCTCGAGAAGCCGTGTTTTCCGCGGTTATGGTTAACTTGGTGAAAGTACTGGCTAACAAGTACTCAGAACAACTTACACCTAACTAATGATAACTTGACTAGTAATAGGCTTATTGACACAACAATTTGATCCATCATTAATCCAACTGGGTGAGTTATCCTCGGATTGCTTCTTTGGATAAGGGGCGAGATCCAGGATGGGTTTGTTTGGTGGTTAGCTATAGTTGGTTACGATACGCTATCTTATCTCTTCTGTTAGACCGGAAGTTGTAGTATGTTCTGTAGATGGTTAGAGCCGCCAGTTGCAGCATCTTTTATATCCCTATCTTCCGTTGAACCCAAGGCATCTGTGCTTGGTGTTGACGGGCTACACTTTGGTGAACTGTGAGTCTTGCTTGCCAGTACGTTTATGTACTGACCCCTTTGGGGCTGTGGTTTCCGCAGACTACGCTTACGAGGATCCCCGTGACGGCTACTACGTGGAGTTTGACGAGGCTGCTGACGAGTAGGTAGCGGACCCGGGCAGGATCCGAGACATCGTGGATGGGCTCCGTTTTCTTTTCATTCCCGGCTTCTTAAGCCTATTTGGATTTGTCTGTACTCAGACCCTTTGAATGCTTCCGCTGAGATGTAATGATGTTATGTTGGGACATGTGTCCTCTGGATGATTGTATTTGCTATCTCTGCTCTAGTGAGAGCTATTTGCAACTTATTTCAATCTTTTGTGTCTTAGAGATATGTTGTGTTATCATCTTGTTCTAAGCCGTTGACGTACCATGTGTGTATGGTATGAAGTACGTCAATGGTAGTGTCCTGATTTCTACGGGATAGTTTACATCGACGGTGAATAGTAGAGATTGGTTGTCACACATAAGTGTTGGCCTACTCGTAAGAGATGCGGGTGCCGGTAAGCCCCGTAATCCAATCAAAATACTGTTCAGTTCGTACGGTGAGTATCCTCTAGAAGTCCGGGTGCGACAAATGGTATCAGAGCCTGTCTGCCTGTAGGATCCCTTTTACTGGTCGCAGTTGAGTCTAGAAACTATTTTGTAGCTATATAGGAAAAATGAAACGTGAGAGTAGGAATTCTGCCATTTTTCTTCTTTTCCCACCCACCCACCCTTTTCTGGTAAGGAAGTGCAACGTTGTTTTCTTTTCTCACCTAAACTTTCAAGTTAGGGTTTCACGTATCCTGGTTTCTCAAGGATAGTTATATCTACTAGACCATAGGAATGGAGGTGGTTGTGACATGATTTATCATGTTGCCTACTCATGATTGAGAACGGAGGCGTGTAAGCCCCGGAAGCAAATCCTCTATCCCTTAAGCAGTAGATATTGATCCTTTAGAAGCCCGGATGGGTTTTCCGTAGTACCTCAGGAGTTTTGGTCTCGTGTTTCCCGTTGTTGCTTCGATATCCTGTTCTTCTCAACATCCTTTTCATCCGTTGAAACCTTGTTGTTGCTTTCCACTTCAGTTCTCTACCGGCGTCTAATCAAAACTTCCCCGATCATCTGCAGATGGATCTCAGGTTCTACCCGCAGGTGGTTCGGATGACTCGTTGCGAGAGCACTGCCGGTTATCCGGAGATGCTGAGAGACATGGTCACTTATCTGGGGTTCCGTTGGGCACCAGAGTACCAGGTCTACGAGCAGCAGCGACAGTTTGACCAGACCTACTACCAGGCTATCGTCTACATTCTGTCAGATGATGGCATGAGCGTTGTCCACCGCTACGAGGCAGTAGGTTCCACAGTGGATATGGCCGTGCAGCAGGCAGCTTACGTGAGTCTCACCGTCCTTCGTGCTGACTACTGGGGATTTGACGATTCTATCTATCGCCACATCCCCCGTGGTTACATCACTTCGGAGGGAGCTCACTTCACTCTCTACGACAACCTGGATGTCTACGAGCATGATAACACCAGGCTGCACACCACCGCTCAGTTTGTGAGGCACAGTGACGCAGTTGCCACCACACTTTCTCAGGAGTTGGCTTCAGTCAGAGAGCAGCTCTACCTTGCTTTGACTCGTCTGGCGACATACACCACAGACTTTGTTGGAGATGAGCGCTTTGCACGTTTCGATCAGCCAGTTGGGCGTCGTCTGCCAGATGCTGGAGGTTACGAGCCGATCAGAGGTCCACTCCTCAACCTCGGTGCTGGATACACAGGGATTCCACGCTTTGGAGCACAGGGAGCTGACGCTATGTACTTCACCACACCTAGAGTCGCTCTCAGGCCACGTCAGATCTATGTGGATCGTCGTTCTACCTACTTTCGTGGGCCTCCTCCTCACCGTACCCCTCGTCGTACTACTCACCGCCGTCCTGCGTGATGAGCATGAGAGTACCGATGTATCCATTCTTAGCTATGTTTAGTTATCCTTTGGCTTTCGAACCATGTAATGGTGTGTTGGATATTCTGATGTATTTGAACATGTGATGATGTACCTGTTGGTTATCTATTCATGCGTCGGAATAATCTCTCTTTCGGTTACCAAGTCTATCTGTTTCTGTTGTTGTGCTAAAATGCATGTCTATTCAGGATGCCGCCAACAAGGAGCAACCCGCCTGAGCCACCTCCGATCACGGAGCTGTTGACTCAGATGACTCAGGTCGTGTAGCAGATGGCCCAGATCCAGGCTAACCAGCACAACATCCAGAATGCTCCACGAGTCAGCATCAAGGAGTTTCTGAGTCTGGGGCCGAGAGCTTTCGTGGCAACACGTGAGCCTCTAGATGCTGATGACTGGATCAGGGAGATGGCCAGGGCTCTTGACATTGCTCACGTTGCTGAGGAAGACAAAGTCAAGTATGCCACCTACCTACTGAAGGGTCAGGCAGCTACCTGGTGGGAGAACTACCAGACCATGAGAGCTGGATACCCAATCACCTGGGGTTGTTTCAAGGATGCCTTCCTGAAGCACCACATCCCAGATGGTCTCATGGAAAGGATGCGTGAAGAGTTCTGCTCTCTTAAGCAGGGCAAGCTGGACGTCATTGGCTACCAGAATGAGTTCAATCGCCTCGCTCGTTATGCTGGTGATGAGGTGTCCACTGAGGCCAAGAAGATGGCAAGGTTCCGCCGAGGTTTTAACCCGAAACTCAAGTACGCCCTCACCAACATCAAGTGCAAAGACTTTGAGGAGCTCGTGAACACCGCGCTCAATGAGGAAAATGGGCGCAAGGCGTTCGAAGAGTCTCGCAAGCACTCGCGTGAGGGTGGTTCCTCCTCCAACATGACCACCCCTCCGCAGAAGCGCCGCATCTGGGTGCCAAATGGTGCTGTCACTAGGGCCCCATATGCCCAAGCTTCTCCAGGCTTCGCTTCCCGCCCACCCAACCCAGCTCGGATGCAGGCTCAGAGGTTCTCAATGGGGCAGCCAAGGCCAGATGCACCTCGTGTCGTCACTTGCTACAAATGCAAGCAGACAGGGCACTATGCTGATAAGTGCACTCAGAGGCAGCTACCTCCACCACCTCCTCACCCCAACACCAACCAGGCAATGGTTCGTGCTCCTCCGGCTAAAGCCTTCAACTCCAACAACAAGCCTGTCGGGAGGACCGCGAGGGTGAATCATATCAAGGCCGACAAAGCTGAGGAAGCTGCTGACGTCGTTCTCGGTACATTCCCCGTAAACTCTAACCGAGCTAAAGTGTTGTTTGATACCGGAGCATCGCATTCTTTCGTGTCAAAGATCTTTGCGACAGCAGTTAAACTACCCTTTGTTGGTTTGGGTTCCCCGCTAGTAGTAAACTCCCCTGGAGCAACTATGCAAACTTCCAAGATCAGTCATGAGAATCAGATTCTAATTGGAGGTCACATATTCCTTGCTTCCCTCATTCTGCTTGGCAATTCTGACATTGATGTCATTCTTGGCATGGATTGGTTGAAGGCCAATAAAGCTACGATTGATTGTGCTCAGAAGTCAATAACTCTGTTCCACCCTTCTGGCCAGATAGTCTATTCTCCAAATGAATCAAGTTCTGTTCAGCTTTACACTCTCGATGCAAAACCTCTACCTCTACTCGAAAATGTTCCGGTGGTTTGTGAATTCCCTGACGTCTTTCCAGAAGAGTTGCCAGGGATGCCTCCGGACAGAGCAGTTGAGTTCGTGATCGAGCTTGAACCAGGTACTGCTCCAATCTCTAAGCATCCATACAAGATAGCTCCTCCTGAACTGAAATTGTTAAAGGAGCAAATCAATATGTACATGGAGAAAGGTTACATTCAACCTAGTTCCTCCGCTTGGTGTTGCCCAACTCTGTTTGTTGCCAAGAAGGATCAAACAAAAAGACTCGTGGTTGACTATCGTCCTCTCAACGAGAAAACCATCAAAAACAAGTATCCAATTCCTCGTATCGATGATCTTTTTGATCAACTTGCTGGAGCCTCAATATTCTCAAAGTTGGACTTGAGGATGGGTTACCATCAAATAAAGATCAGAAAGGAAGATATTCCAAAAACAGCTTTCACCACTCGGTACGGTCTATATGAATACACCGTCATGTCCTTTGGTCTCACCAATGCACCGGCAACATTCTCTAGACTCATGAATTCTGTCTTCCATGAATACCTCGACAAGTTCGTTGTGGTATATCTTGATGACATTCTGGTCTACTCAAAGTCTGAGGAAGAGCATGGAGAACATCTACGTCTCACTCTCATGAAACTTCGCGAGCATCGTCTATATGCCAAGTTCTCAAAATGTGAGTTCTGGATTCCAGAAGTTGCTTACCTTGGTCATGTCATCTCCGCCAAGGGCATAGCCATTGGTCCAGAAAAGGTTAAAGCAATTGTTGATTGGAAACCTCCTAAGACGGTAAAACAAGTTAGAAGCTTTCTAGGCTTGGCTAGCTATTGTCGTCGTTTCGTCCAAAACTTTTCCAAGATTGCCAAACCTCTCACTGATCTCACAAAGAAGGACAAGAAGTTCGTTTGGACTCCACAATGTGATGAGAGCTTCAATCTCCTGAAGACTAAACTCACTTCTACCCCAGTTCTGGTTGGTCCAGATACTACCAAACCTTTCCAGATATTCTGTGATGCTTCTCTCCAAGGTCTAGGTGCAGTTCTTATGCAAGAACGTCAAGTTGTGGCTTATGCTTCACGTCAGTTGAACCCACATGAGCAAAACTATCCCACACATGATCTTGAACTTGCAGCAGTTGTGTTTGCCCTCAAGAAATGGAGACAATACTTGTTGGGTAACAAAACTGAAATCTTTTCCGATCATAAGAGTCTGAAATACATCTTCACTCAGCCAGATCTAAACCTCAGGCAAAGGAGATGGATTGAAAAGATTAAAGACTTTGATCTCACCATTTCTTACACTCCAGGCAAGGCTAATGTTATGGCCGATGCTCTCAGTCGCAAGTCCTATTGCAATAATCTCATGATCATGGAAAGCCAACCTCCACTTCATGAAGAATTCCAGAAGCTGAACCTTGGTCTTGTCCCTCAAGGTTACATTGCTAGCTTGACAGCCAGTCCAAATCTCGAGGACAAGATTCGTTCTGAACAACTTCGTGATGCTGAAATCAAGAAGATGGTTGAGCACATCAAAGAAGGCAAGGAGAAATTCAAGTCCTTTTCAATTGATGACAAAGGAACTGTGTTCTTCGAAGGACGCATTGCAGTTCCTCAAGTTCAAAGTCTCAAAGATGTCATTCTCAAGGAGGCTCATGAAACTCCTCTTTCCATTCACCCTGGAAGTACAAAGATGTACCAGGATCTTAAGACACTGTATTTGTGGCCTGGCATGAAACGTGAAATTGCTCAATACGTTTCTGAATGCGACGTTTGTCAACGTGTTAAGGCAGTCCATCAGAAAACAGCCGGTCTACTCCAACCTCTGAAAATTCCTGAGTGGAAGTGGGACATGATTGAAATGGACTTCGTCACTGGTTTTCCAAAGTCCAAAAAGGGCAACGATGCAATCTTCGTTGTTATTGATCGTCTCACTAAAGTAGCTCACTTCTTTGCTGTCAAGGAAACAATCTCAGCTAGCCAGTTAGCAGAGCTCTACACAGCAAAGATTGTTCCTCTTCATGGTGTTCCATTGGAAATAAGCTCAGACCGTGGAAGCATATTCACTTCTCATTTCTGGAAAAGCTTTCAAGAAGCATTGGGCACCAAACTTCTGTTAACCACAGCTTATCACCCTCAGTCTCAGGGGCAAGTCGAAAGAGTCAATCAGATTCTCGAGGATATGCTTAGAGCATGTGGTATATCCTTTGGCATGAAATGGGAGGATTGCCTTCCATACGCTGAATTCTCCTACAACAACAGCTACCAGGCAAGCCTAGGCATGGCACCATTTGAAGCACTCTATGGCCGCAGATGCAGGAGTCCAATCAATTGGTCTGGAGCTGGTGAACGTTCACTCTTAGGCCCTGACATTGTTAAGGAAGCCGAGGAGAAAGTTCGTATCATTCGTGACAATCTCAAGATTGCTCAGTCTCGTCAGAAAAGCTACTATGACAGCAAGCACAGGGATATGATCTATGCACCTGGTGACAAGGCATATCTCCGTGTAACTCCCCTCAGAGGCACTCATCGTTTTGGTGTGAAAGGAAAGCTTGCACCAAGATACATTGGTCCTTTCAACATTCTCTCAAGGCGGGCAGAAAATGCCTATCGTCTTGAACTTCCAGAAAAACTATCCAAGGTGCACGATGTGTTCCACGTGTCACAGCTCAAGAGGTGTTTCAAAGATCCAGATCGTGCAGTTGATCATGATTCCATTGAACTGCAAGATGATCTATCTTATGAGGAGCACCCTGTTCGTATTCTCGATGAGACCGAGCGTAAGACTCGCAACAAGAGCACCAAGTTCTTGAAAGTGCAGTGGTCGCATCATTCCGATAAAGAGGCAACGTGGGAGACCGAAGAGGATCTTCGCAAGAAGTATCCAGACCTTTTCCTTTCTCAGTAGGAATCTCGGGGCGCGATTCCTTCAAGGGGGGGGGGGCGTTTTGTAACATCCCAAGTATGAAAAACCTCCCCTTAGAATGTTTGTTTCATGTTTATTAAAGCATTGCATCATGTCATCATTTTGTTTCCATTTGTTTCATGTAGTTGCATCTGTTTTTCCCTGTTTTCACAATTCAAATTTAAACTTTATTCAAATGATTATTTCATACTTGCTCTGTTACAATCTTTTTCAAATTATAATGTCAAATCAAACCCTCATTTTTGTTTCCAATTATTCCATATTGATCACTTATTAAAATAATGGTTTTGATCAATCAATTGATTCCAAATTGCATTCAAAAATTCAAATCAAAGCACCAAACAGAACCACTTTGAAATTATGATGATATCAAAACAAATCAACTCATTTTGTTTATAATTAACATAGGGGTCACCCTATTTAAAAGTTTGTTTTATTAATGATCACTTAAATAAAAATCATCCAAATTTGGTTTAAATACAAACAGCAATTAAATTTCAAACTTTTTGAAAACAGAACGTAGTATTTGTTTGCTAATGACCCAAATAACCTACCCTAATTTTTCCAAAATTTTTACTACTTTAAAACCTATCAAATTCTTCCAATTCCTTTTTCAGAAAAAAAAACAGGAGAAATAAAAAATTTGAAAACAAATTTTTGGCGCCAGGGCAATGGGCTGCGTCCAACCCATTTCCCCTTTCCCTCCCGCGCGGCCTTTTCCTTCTTCCTCCCCCGCAACTTACCGCTTCGTTTTTTTCCCTTCCTGTACGGCGTCGCATCCGTGACGCCACGGCGACAGCAGCGCCCACCGACGGCCACCAGCGCTCCCGTGGCCCTATAAGATCCCCCTAGGGCTCCGCGCCGCCAACCTAACCCTAGCTCCTGTTCCCCCTCGAGCCCGCCGCCGATCTCATCTTCCCCGTCGTTTTCCTCCTCACTGTAACCTCGCCGGAATTCCTCCGCTCTGAAACCTCGATGGCAGCCACCACCTCGTTGCTCCACCTAGCCACCTAGACCCTGGGATCGACTCGCCACCACTTCCTCTCTCGTTTGGACACCGGAGCGAGCTCGGTGAACCCCTGGATACGCGCCGCCGTCCACGAACCCGCCGCGGCGATCACCTCCCCGTCGACTACCTCTGCCATCTCCCGGTGAGCACGCCACCATGTCCACCTCCTCCCTCTCTGCATCTGCGTCCATGCACTGCGCACTCATCCGTGCACGCATCCAGCACACCACCAGATCGCAGTAGCCACGAGCACGGCCACGTTGATCGCCGCCGGCGAGCAACGACTCGTTCTCTGTCAGAGTGCAGGCGCGCGCGTCAGTTAAATTCAGTTAACGCGCCTGCTGAAGCTCAACCTCTCTGCATCCCTGTTACTGACAGAAACACACGCACAGCGCACTGGTTCAGAGAGTTAGCGAGCGCGCGCGAGGGCCTGGGTTCGATCCCTCGGCTCCGCAGATAAAAACCACATTTTTCGCACAGGCGCTAACAGGGTGGCCCCCCCTGTCAGCCACACTGTGGCCACGCAAGCACCACGTGGTGCCCTGGGCCCTCTGTCAGTGGCTGTGTACAGCCACTGCAGAGTAACAAAAGGTTTTCAATTTTTCTGTTTTAATTTTAAGCCCTTAAAAATTACAGAATGGTCCCTAGTTTTAAATTGCTTATAACTTTTATTTTATAACTCCAAATAATGAAAATAAAATATGTGTGTTGATCCAAATTGAATTCTCTATCCAATGATGCCACTTGTTTCCTGTTTTGAATTTTTCAAATGCAATTCAAATTTGAATTCAAATAATTCAATTGCAATTTGCTAAATTTCATAACTATTTCATTCTTAATCCAAATAATGCAAATAAAATATGTTTTCAATGCTATTTCAAATAACCTATTCAAATATAAATTTTGTTTCATGGTTTGAATAATTAAAATTGCTTAAATAATTTACAACTTGTTTAAATCATTTAAATTTGATAAAATCATAACTTGCTCAAATTAAATTATTTTTGACCATGCAAAATGTGTTTTCAAACCACCAAAGTATAAACTTTTCAAATGTGAATTTGAATTTATGTTTTGAACAAATAAAATTCAAATAATATTCAAACTTGTTTTAAATTCATTTAAAACTTGTTTAACTTTGTTTAAGTCATAATAAATTCATCCTAATTCCTTTTTCAATATTTGAAACATGTAATCAACCCAAAATTTTATGATCTTTTCAAATATGAATTTTGTTATTTATTTTGTGCAAATTAAGTGGCTGAAAACAACAAATACTTGTGTGTCACCTTTAAGGAACCAAAAATTCCTTAACTTAATAAATAAAATTCTAAATTGCTAAACCTCATTTCAAATTGGTTCTATTGTTGTTATTTTGTTGTTTTCCTCATCCATGCATCATACTAATCCACCTTCACCTGTTGATTAGTTGGAAAACAAATAATCTAACCAAAATCCATGGGCTTTTCATATGCAACTCAAAATTGCATATGTGTCCATTTAAATTGTGTTACCATGTCAATGAGTTTATTTTGATGCATCTATTAACTTGACATGCATCATCCCATGATTGTGCACTATGCCATGATATTGATTGTTTATTTTCCTGTCTTGTTTGTTTGCTTCTTCTCGGATAGACGACGACGTTGAGACCGACGATCTTTACGACACCCCTTCTGAGGATCTAGCCCAGTACCCGGCTACTGAGTTTGCAGGCAAGTTATCACTCACATGAACCACTGTGTTCCTTTCAACATTGGTTACCGATACTTTCCGTTGTCTATTTCTGCTAGCCATATGTATCGTTGCTTCTGTTACGAACCTATCACCTGATACCCCGAACCCTGATATTGCCTCACCTCCAGTCCTATAACCCCGTTGGTTGAGCCCGTGTCTTACTAGCATGCTTAGGGTTGTTTTTCTCGAGTCTGTTACCCGTTACTTTCTGTTATCATATTCTATTATATTCTGGGGCTCGATGTTAAACAACAACCTGTTAATTTGAGGTATTAATAAATTGCTGATAAGGCACCGGCAGGAGGCCCGGCGTGGTTTTGAGGCCTGCTAGTGTCGACCCTAATAGGAAAAGGGTCTTGTCTACTGATCCATGATGAGCGCACTATCCGCATGTGGGAAGCGTGTATGGGCGCCCCCTCAATTTGATTCGATTCGCATCTCGTCCAAATCACCACTTAATTCGGGCTTTCCATTTGATGCACGCATATGCAGTTATGGTTAACTTGGTGAAAGTACTGGCTAACAAGTACTCAGAACAACTTACACCTAACTAATGATAACTTGACTAGTAATAGGCTTATTGACACAACAATTTGATCCATCATTAATCCAACTGGGTGAGTTATCCTCGGATTGCTTCTTTGGATAAGGGGCGAGATACAGGATGGGTTTGTTTGGTGGTTAGCTATAGTTGGTTACGATACGCTATCTTATCTCTTCTGTTAGACCGGAAGTTGTAGTATGTTCTGTAGATGGTTAGAGCCGCCAGTTGCAGCATCTTTTATATCCCTATCTTCCGTTGAACCCAAGGCATCTGTGCTTGGTGTTGACGGGCTACACTTTGGTGAACTGTGAGTCTTGCTTGCCAGTACGTTTATGTACTGACCCCTTTGGGGCTGTGGTTTCCGCAGACTACGCTTACGAGGATCCCCGTGACGGCTACTACGTGGAGTTTGACGAGGCTGCTGACGAGTAGGTAGCGGACCCGGGCAGGATCCGAGACATCGTGGATGGGCTCCGTTTTCTTTTCATTCCCGGCTTCTTAAGCCTATTTGGATTTGTCTGTACTCAGACCCTTTGAATGCTTCCGCTGAGATGTAATGATGTTATGTTGGGACATGTGTCCTCTGGATGATTGTATTTGCTATCTCTGCTCTAGTGAGAGCAATTTGCAACTTATTTCAATCTTTTGTGTCTTAGAGATATGTTGTGTTATCATCTTGTTCTAAGCCGTTGACGTACCATGTGTGTATGGTATGAAGTACGTCAATAGTAGTGTCCTGATTTCTACGGGATAGTTTACATCGACGGTACATAGTAGAGATTGGTTGTCACACATAAGTGTTGGCCTACTCGTAAGAGATGCGGGTGCCGGTAAGCCCCGTAATCCAATCAAAATACTGTTCAGTTCGTACGGTGAGTATCCTCTAGAAGTCCGGGTGCGACAGCCGGCGGCGACGTCGAGGACGGCGGCGGTGATCCAGCCCCCCTTGGGCTCAACGGAAGTGTCCACCAGCTCGAGGAGACTACGGGGATCTCGTTCCCGTAGTTAGCCTGGACGGAGGAGCACGGCAGCGACGGTGACCTCCATGGGTTCAGACACGGCGGCGACGGTGGGTTTAGTGGTGAGGTTCAGAGAGGGATCGCCGGTGAGAGAGAGAAGGATTGGCGGCGGCGCGAGGGGGATAGGGTAGGGCTAGGTTAGGGCTAGCTCGGGGGGTCCTAGGTTAGCTATATAGGCCTAGGGGTGCGCGCTCGGCCGTCGGCGCGCTACGGCGGCGACGTGGCACCGCTCGGATGCGTGCCGTACTGCGGGAAGAAGAGAGGGGAGTGCGCGAAGGGGTACCAGGCCGGAAATTAGGCTGGGCCGCGCGGGCTCCCCCCTCTGGTAAGCGTTTTTCCTTTTTATTTTTCCTTCTATTTTTTTTTGCAGAATTAGAAATAGGAAGAAAATTGGGGTTTTTAAGTTAGTAATTTTTTTAGAAAAATTTGCGTGAGTTCGTAATTACAATAGCAACTATTTGCCAACTTTGTTTTCCAAAAGTTTCAAATTTAATTTGCTGTTTGTAATTTAATTCAAATTTGAAAGAATTTGCTTATTAAGTGATTTATTATTAAAAACAAGATTTTTAATAGGGTGAACCCTATTGTTTAATTAGGACAAATGATTAGAGTTGTTTTGGTGATTTTCATAATTTGAAATTGGGTGCTGTTCTAACATGTGATTTGAATTTTGAATAACATTGGAATTAATTGATTGATTATAAGCCACCATTTTTAATAGTTGAACCTTATGGATTAATTGGAAACAATTGAGGTTTTGAATTGAACTTCTTATTTGAAAAAGATTGTAACATGACAAGTATGAAACAAAGGTTGAATATTGTTTGAATTTTCATCGTGAAAACAAATAAAAACAGATGCAAAACAAATGCAAACAAAGAATGAGTATGATGACATGATGCAAAACTTTAATTAAACAAGAAATCAAACATTCTAGGGGTGTTTTCATACTTGGGATGTTACAGAGGGGCTCCGGGGCGCCCACACCATAGGGCGGCGCGGCCAAGGGTGGGCCCGTGCCCCCTCATGGTGTGGTGCCTCCGGGAACCTTCTCCAACTCCTCTTCGGATTGATATTTTTTATATTTTCCAAAAACTAATAATTTATAACTGAAAAGGTATTTCGTGAACTTTTCTTAACAAAACTATTACCTATTCCAAAACAGACTCTGTAGATTCTAGAATCATCCCTCTAATGAACTTCTCCGGAGTCACTACTTGAATAACATCCACATCCTCAACATAGGAATCCCCAAAAATATAATGTTTGAGTCTATGCCCATTTAACACTTGTGTAGTGTTATCTTTGAGGGAAGCAATTTTCATTGCACCCGAACGATACACTTCTTCAATAACATAAGGCCATTCCCATCGAGAGAGTAATTTCCCTGCAAAAAATCTGAGATGAGACCGATACAATAGAACTTTCTGACCAACATGAAACTCTCTTTTAAGGATTCTTTTATCATGCCATTGTTTAACTTTATCTTTAAAAAGCTTGGCATTTTCATAAGCTTCACATCTCCATTCATCTAGATGATTCAAATTAAGCATTCTTTTCTTACCCGCAAGTTTAAAATCTTTGTTTAATTCTTTCACTGCCCAATAAGTTTTGTGTTCTAATTCTAAAGGCAAGTGACAAGCTTTTCCATAAGCCATTTTATAGGGAGACATACCCATAGGATTATTATAAGCAGTTCTATAAGCCCATAAAGCATCATTCAACTTATCATACCAATTCTTCCTAGATTTATTAACAGTCTTTTGCAAGATAGATTTAATTTCTCTATTTGATAGTTCTACTTGCCCACTGGTATTAGGATGATAAGCTGAGGCAATTCTACGATTAACATCATATTTAGAAAGGGTCTTTCTAAAACCACCATGAATAAAATGAGAACCTCCATCAGTCATAAGATATCTAGGCACACCAAACCTAGGGAAAATAACATCTTTAAACATTTTTATAGAGGTCTCACCATCATCACTTTTAGTAGGTATAGCTTCTACCCACTTAGTAACATAATCAACAACAACACGAATATGAGTGTAACCATTCGAAGGAGGAAAAGGACCCATAAAGTCGAATCCCCAACAATCAAAAGGTTCAATAACAAGAGAATAACTCATAGGCATTTCATTACGTCTAGAAATATTACCTACTCTTTGACATTCATCACAAGATAAAATAAATTTACGTGAATCTTTAAAGAGCGTAGGCCAATAGAAACATGATTGTAGAACATTTTGTGCGGTTCTATCTCCAGCGTGATGTCCCCCATAAGCACTATTATGGCACTTCTTCAATATTTCACGTTGTTCATGATCTGGTACACATCTTCTCATAATATCATCCACTCCTTCTTTGTATAAATCTAGGTCATCCCAAAAATAATGCCTCAAATCATAGAAGAACTCTACATAACTTCACTACTAACATAAAGGTGAAGTATCATGTAGTCGACGTTCACATGACACCACTAGAAGAATATCACCACAACTTTAATACCGAACCACGAGATATTAATTCAACATAACTTCACTACTAACACCATGACTTCTCCCATGTCCTCAAGAACTAAACGAACTACTCAGAAGACATAATATGGCTCATAATTAGAGGTGATATAATGGATGATAACAATCTGGTCATAAAGTGCTAAAACCGATAAATCTCACAAGCATCTGCTACTAACAAGTAATCCACACCGGGAGAGAGATCTAATGTACAACAACAATAGAGGCCCCTAATTGTTACAACGGGATGACGGTGGATGATGGGGGTGATGGCGCTGGTGGTGATGACGATGATGATGATGATAATCTTGATGATGTCCGGAGCGATGAAGGTGACGATGGCGATGATTTTCCCTCTCCGGAGAGGAATTTCCCCGGCAGATTTCTCCCTGCCAGAGAGCTTTTCTCTCTCGGGTGTTTTCCGCCCCGGGGCGGCGGCGGAATAATTCTTCGATGATGGTCTAGGGCTTAGAGTTCCCTCGGGGTCAAGTACGCCAAAAATATCCACCAGAGGTGGGCCAGGGTGGCCACACCACGTGGCGGCACGCCACCCCATGGTGTGGGCCCCTGGCGGCCCCCCTCCGGCTCTCCTCGTGGCTGACTCCCTCTTCTGGACTTCTAAGATACCTCCGGTGTCCCCCCTCTTCTCCCGATCTTCTGAAATAGGGTATCCTGACAGTAATTTTTCATCAGATTTCTGGTCCCGGTGTTTATTCTCCAAAAATTATGAAACATATAAAATAAGATAAAATAAGATAAAGGATGCATCATAACATGAAATATATCGATGAATAACAGAAAATAACAATATAAAACGGTGATGCAAAATGCACGTATCACACATCCCACATTCGTCACGTTTCTGTCACTCGAGCACAAATGCAAGTGAGGCATGAACCCACTATCGAACATAGATACTCCCTCTTGGAGTCACTAGCATCTACTTGGCCAGAGCATCTACTAACAACGGAGAGCATGCAAGATCATAAAATAACATACACATGAAAAGAACATGATAGATTGATAATCAAGAGACATATCATTCAATATTCATCAGATCCCAGCAAACACAACATGTAACATTACAATAAGATGATCTTGATCATGTAGGGCAGCTCACAAGATTTAAACACGAGGTATAAAGAGGAGAGAAAAACCAGCTAGCTATTGCTATGGACCCGTAGTCCAAGGATGAACTACTCACACATCATTCCGGAGGCGAGCATGGTGGTGTACAACCCTCCAGTGATGATTTCCCCTCCCGACAGGGTGCCGGGGAGAGCTCTAGAACCCTCCCGAACTAGGGTTAACAATGACGGCGACCTCGGGTATTTTTCGTGGAAAAGGTTGATGTTTTTAGGGTTAACCTCCCGCGGGGTATAAATAGGCAAAAGGGTAACATCGGTGGATGGCCAGGGGGCCCACACCACCCCATGGTGCGGACAGGGGTGCCGCCCTATGGTGTGGGGCCCCTGTGTCCCTCCTCTGGGTCTCCTCCAGACTCCATGTGCGCGACCGATTTCTAAGACCCCCGATTTTTGAATCGTCCAATTCCGAGAATATTTCCAGAACAACTTTTCTGAAACCAAAAACAGCAGAAAACATGAACTGACTCTGTGGCATCTTGTCAATAGGTTAGTCCCAGAAAATCAATAAAAATGACATAAAGTGTATAGCAAACATGTAGAAAATAACATGAAAAAAACATGGAACATTGGAAATTGTGGATACGTTTATGACGTATCAAGCACCTCCATCGGCACCCCCGAAACAGCCCCCCAATGGCCCATTGGGGGTCCGTAGAACAAAATCGCCTACAACGGCACCCCCAAAAGCCCGAACCCATCAAATGTCTACCCGTCACCCCCAGGAGACCCTCCAAACCCCAGGCCTGCCTAGGGGCACCAGACATTGGCCGGGCAGCGTACACGATTGGTGGGGCCAAATCGTCATAGACACACGGCGGTATAGGCCGCTAGTCATTTCCCCCCGCCCTGCCCTGCTGTTTCTTCTCTCCATCGATTCGCGCCATCTTCGCCACCCTCATTGTTCCTAGGTCCCTGTAAATATTTGGGCATGTACGACACAAGTCGGTGCCCTGCCGCTCACTGCCAGTCTCCGTCGTTTTTGCGCGCCACAACCGGCCATTCAGTCAGATCCGCCTCTTCCTCACTTCCAACCCGCACGTAAGGTGTTCGGTCGTTTGCCAAAGGTTAATTGACCCATTATTCCGCAGTGCTAATGCTTCATTCTTGTCTAATAGGTATGGAAAGCGATGATTATATAATGTTTTTCCAAATGATGGCAGGGGAGGCTACGCTGGCAGACAACGACTAGAATCAGATGGTCATGACCACTCTTTTAGAGACGCTCATCGAGGAGGAAGACGGTCCTAAGCATGGATGATCAAGAAAAGGGCACAAGTCAAACAAGAATCATTACAAGACAATTGGACACAGTCTTCTATACAATGACTATTTCATGTTGGAGCTGGCAAATCAACCTCATGAGTTTTGCCGGTGTTTTAGGATGAACAGAGAATTTTTTAGACAAATTGTGCACGGTGTTCAGGATTATGATAACTAATTCGAGTTGAACAGGGATTGCACATGACTTATTGGATTTTCATCTCTTAAAAAATGCATGGCTGCCATATGGTGTCTTGCATACAAATGATCAAGGTTTCCGAATCATGGACATTGACAATAGACTCATGTCATTGGAGAAATGATGTGATGGACACACACCCAATATGTAATATCATAGTGATATATAATCACATAGTTCAATATTGTGGTAATAAAGAAAACGTAGTAACCAAGCCTCTAACCATGAGATCATATTTAATCGATGTCTCTGAGGTTGCCTTGATTGCATCCACCATCACATCGTAACAGGGTAATCATAAAGGTGTCTATTAGGTTTCCGAAGGGATACGTAGAGGCGTATGCATCGAGAGCGGGATTTTCCAATCTAGGTGATGGATAGATACTCTAGGCCTACTCGGTGATGTTACATCAAGTAAAGCTTGCAAGCATGTGACTAGGTCGCGGAGATGCAATATCATGGGAATGAGTAGATGTGGTTTTCGGTAACGAGATTGAACTAGGTACGGAGATACGGAAGATTGAATCTCGTACAAACTAAGTATCACATGGCAAAAGGAGTGGGAACTTGATGTTTAAGGTTCAAGCGACAAAGATAATCGTGGATTGCACAGGGGATGGATTTCAAAATCCTGATGTTGGTCATTGATCGGAGAAGAATCTCGATCATATATGGAGTGATCCCGAGCCATAGGGTGTCACACTTAAGGGTAATCGATGTTAGGTTTGATTTTATACCAAAGAGAAATAAGAGAAAAAAGACCCGGGATAGTTCCAGGATTTATACTATGGAGATCGGAGGACAACGAAAGGTATTTCG
This sequence comes from Alopecurus myosuroides, assembly GCA_028641055.1. NCBI lineage: Eukaryota > Viridiplantae > Streptophyta > Magnoliopsida > Poales > Poaceae > Alopecurus > Alopecurus myosuroides. Next base: position 268,035,717 of record CM054057.1, on the reverse strand, counting down.
GCGCTAGAATAAGTTAAATAATATGTATTTTATTATTAATTAATATAATTAATAATTAATTTAATTTTAAATCTTTTTTTTGCCTAAATGGACCTTAGTGGAAAAAGACCCCATTAGGGGAAAGGGAGGGGAAAGGAGAGAGACAAAAGGGGGCTAGCCGGATGGGCCCCTTGGGGCCTATTAGGGCAATGCGTAGCCCCTTGGCCGCATTAGTCGCGTGGGGTTAGTCCCACATGGTTAAGCTAAGCGGGTTGACTCCCCTCCTCCTCCTTTATAAGGAGAGACACCCCTCTCCTTTTCAGCATAAATTTTCTCTCTCTCCTCTCACCTCGTGGTTCCCATTTTGGAGCTGCATATGACTCGAGATTCTCTCTATCATACGCACAACGTCGTGTCGTGGTCTCTTCGGTGCAATTCTCCAACTTCCGTTGTTTTGCTGGACCAGAGCCCGGGAGTCGTTGTTTACACCGTAGGTGTGTAAAACTAGCTACAAAGTGCTTCCCTCTTGTAGCACTTGGTCTCTTCTACTTCGACTACAAGATCTTGAGGTTGGCTACGTTCTTCTACCTCAGTAATGCTTGTGGGGGAGGGTAATCCCCGCCTTCGGTCTTCAAGGGTATTGACCATCGATCTCTTCCATTACTTCATATTGCATAATAGTAGATTTTGGCTTTATCGGTTATCGTTGCTAGGAATTTTTTGTTATTCAGCTACGTAACCCTACATGACTATCTACGAATGTCTGAGTCAGCCGCCGGTGAAGCCCCATTCCTGTTCTGCAAGCAGTAGTGGAAGTGTTTGGCCCCATGTATCAGAGAGCAACAGATGCAGCAAACATGACTTTTCCCTTGGCACAAGGAGAAGTAACATGATTTCTTGAGATGCTTGGGAGCATCGATTGCATGAATTGGCGTTGAAATAATTGCCCATTCGCCTGACACGGGATGTACATGTCATGTTATCATGGAAAGTGCAATGTTGTACTTGAGGCCGTGGCAGATTACGATATTTTGGATCTAGCATTCTTTTTTCAGCATGGCCGGGTCTCACAATGACATCAACATGCTGCAACAATCTCATGTGTTGCAGAGACTTGCTGAAGGACATGCTCCAGAGTGAGAATATTGCATCAATGGCCATGAGTATGAAGAATGGTATTAGCTAGCGGATGACATCTATCCCAGCTGGTCGACATTTCTGAAGAAAGTTCGTAACCCTGTTGGTGAGGCAAATGGAAATTTGCTATGAAGCAAAAGGGTCTAGAAATATTTGGAGCAGTCATTTGGTGTTCTCCTGGAACGGTTTGTTGTTATAAGGTACCCTTCGCTATCATGGTAGATAGATCAATTGTGTGATATCATGAACGCTTGTACTATCATGCACAACATGATCATCGAGAGTGAGCCAGATACAAATATGGTGTTCGACGAGCTATTTAACTTCTAGGGACCTCTTGCGGATCCACAGCTGGGTGTGCCTGCCGAGTTTACAATTTTTCTTGGTGTTTATCACGTAATTTTTTATGAGACAACTCACGAGCAACTGGAAACTGATCGGCTATCCGAGCTAATGAGTAGTTTGATCACGGTGATTCGCTTTTACGAACTTGACGAATTCAAATAATTTTAAATATTGTAATATCTATTGAACTATTTGTATGTTTGCATAATTATTAAACTATTTTTTAGCCATGTACTCAAATTTATCGAACGTTTTTAGATAGAAACCATAGCAAAACCGGGTCACCGTTGTGGACGACACACACCAAATTGACGGACACACGGTCGATGCCCTAAAGATGGCCCAATTGGGGCGACAAACAAAAATTAAATGGATGACCGTGGATGTTCTCTTAGAGCATCTCCATCAGATCATCTATATGGACATCTAAACCAAATATTGATGACGGAAGACTTAAAAACGTTGCCAACAGATCATCTACAACATCATCTATTGGTAGATGTCCCCCAACCTCTCTTACCCGTCATCCATATGTGGGGGGACGGAGAGATGATCATCCAAAGCAACTGCTCGCTTGATCCCTCGCCTCCCGCTCGCATCCGGAGGTTACAGTCGACGAGGAAGACGCCAGTGCCACTCCTGTGAGTCGTCGTCCCGAGGTATGTCCTAGGGACAACGACGTCTCTGAATGGGGCCTAGACGGGGCGGGGGACGGGGCGGCATGGACAAGGCGACGTCGCTGCGTGCGGTCTGGACGGGGCGGTGTCGCTAGATGAGGCGGGGGATGGGGCGGTGTCGCTAGGGCCGGGGCCGAGAAGGGACGGGGCGAGGCATGGATGGGAGCAACACCCTCTCCTCGTCGCTTGGAAGCGAGCGGCGTCTGTAGGGCCTCCGCCTCGTGCGGTTGAGCGCGAGAAGGTGCGGGAGGTCGGAGGGTGGAAGACGGGTGAGGCCTGCTTCGTCCTTGACATGTACTAGTGTAATTTTGTAGAGAAATAGATGTAGTAGACACCAAATTTTGACTAGCCGCCATGGCGTCGAGCATTTTCCAGACTTGGAACCGCCATGGCATCAAGCATTTCCCTCCCGTTTCTCCTTGCTATCGGCAAATGGTGCAAGCATAAGTTCATCGTCGTCAGATGAAGACGGTGATGAATTCATGATCATGTCCCAAGAGGTGCTCGTTGTATTTCGAGAGAGTGGGCAGAGTAAAAAACGATGAATTAAGATACTATTAAAATTAAAATATAGGAGAGAAAATATAGATGCCATATAGATGTTCTGCTGTAAATACACGAATCTTTTTAGAAGATTTTCTATACGGAGGAATACAGATGTGCTGCTAGAGATGCTCTAGGCCGTTGAAGATGTACTCAATCCTTGAACTAGACGCTGAAGCTCAGTCCAACAATGACAGTCAAAGGTCACGGCCTTCATCAAGGTAAATCCGTGCGTTGGCTTCTCCAAATTTTCACGTGCTTTGATCTCACCGCGTGACACCACTTTATATGATACTTATATCATGGGGAAGGGGACCAGTGAGGGCAGATACGAGTGGTTAGAGTAGTTGGCCCGGTCGCCTTGTGGCGCGCAGATTCAGCACAGTTTCGCTCGCACTGCACGCGCCCACCATTTCGGCATTTCCGTGATTCCGTCCCCTCCCCCATTTTGCCTCCCACCACAACACCATGCAACCGCCGCCGGAATCCGGCGACGCCCTCGCCGACTGCCTCCGTCTCCTGGACGAGCTCCCCTCCGCTGCCGCCTCTTCGCCGGCCTTCCGCCGCCACTGGCCCTCCATCTCTGCTTCTATCTCGTCAGTCTCCGCCTCCCTCTCCCACCCCCTCTTCCCAACCTCCGCGCCTCTCCTCGCGCCCCTCGCATCCGCGCTCTCGGCTCTCCTATCCGTCTGCAGTGGCCTTCCCCTCGGCCACCTCCATACCGTCTCACTCCTCGCCTCCTCCTCTGCCTCGCTCTCCCAGCTCGCAGCCGACGCGCGCCTGCTCGTCACCCCAGCCGACTCTGTGGGCGAGGGTAATGGATCCGGCAGCCTCCTGCCGCGCCTCCTACTCGGCTCCGCCGTTTCCCGCGCCGCGGCGCTGGACTCGCTCGCCGAATCCGTCGGCTCCCTCCCGGCGTCATCCTCCGCCGCCGCCGTCTCCGCGGTCGCGGCGATGCTTGACTCCGGCGACCTCCTCCCCGCCACACGCGACAAGGCCGTGTCCGTGCTCGCCGCCTTCGCGTCCTCCGACGCCGCGCGGCGGTTCCTGATCCAGGAATCGGGCACCGTCGTGCCCCATCTCTGCCGCGCGCTGGAAGCCGGCGGAGCCAGCGCAGAGCAGGCGTGCCTTGCCCTGGAACCGCTCACCGCCTCGTCGCGGGACGCGGCGGCAGCAGTCGCGTCGCGCGGCGGCGTGGCGGCGCTCCTCGTGGCCTGCGCCGCCGGCACCCCCGCGTCGCAGGCCGCCGCCGCGGGCGTGCTTCGGAACATCGCTGCCTTCCCGGACCTGCTAACCGCGTTCCGGGACGAGGGCGCGCTCCCCTTGCTCGTGCAGCTCGTCTCGCTCGGCACGCCGCGGGCGCAGGAGCTCGCGCTGGGCTGCCTCCAGAACCTGACGGCCAGCGACGGCGACGAGGGCCAACGGCTGAAGGTCGAGGCTTTCCAAGAAGGCGCGCTCGGCTGCGTCAAGGACTTCCTAGAGTCCTGCCGCGGCGACGAGCCGGGCCTCGCGCCGGCGTTCGGGCTCCTCCGGAACATGGCGTCCTTCCGCTACATCGCCGAGATAGCCGTCTCGGCGAGCTTCGTCGGCCACGTCGTGGCCGCGCTCGGCAGCGACACGCCCAGCACCCGCACGGAGGCCGCCATGGCGCTGGCGGAGCTGTGCAACGTGGGCAGCGGCGGCAAGGCGAGGAAGGAGGTCGGGGACGCCATGCCGAGGCTAGTCTGGATGCTGGAGGCGAAGGCCGTGGCGGAGAGGGACGCCGCCGCGAGGGCGCTGGCGGCGCTGGTCACGGCGAGTAGCTATCGGAAGCTGTTCAAGAAGGACGAGATGGGCATCGTGAACGTTGTCCAGCTGCTGGACCCGGTCCACCGGGCCGTCGACAAGCGGTTCCCGGTGTCGGTGCTGCTCGCCGTGTCGCAGTCCCGGCGTTGCCGGAAGCAGATGGTGGCGGCCGGGGCGTGCGGGTTCCTGCAGGGGCTCGTGGCGGCGGAGGTAGACGGCGCGAAGAAGCTCTCGGAGCTGCTCGGCAGGGGGAAGATGCTGGGCGTGTTCCCCCGGACATGACGGCGATCACACAACTCCAATTTGGCCTTCCTGCGAGTATGATCCATCCATCTCGGCCTGCATGTAAATCGTCAGTTGACCTGCTGCCAGTTCTCTGTATATGCTGTTGTTTTCCTCCCATAGCTTAGAGTTAGACGGCGACGACGAGTGTTTTCAGTGTGCCTAAAACCAATAAGACAACGCCAAAAAAAATTGTAATTAATCTCCGATGTGAACTTGTGAAGAAATCAATTTATCTTGGTTTGGTGTGCTCACTTCCTCATTATCGTGATGGTGTAGGTACTGTCTGTGGTACTCCCTCCGTCCACTTTTATAAGGCCCACTTCTTAGCATTTCAATAGCAAGAAGTGAGCCTTATAAAAGTGGACGGAGGGAGTATATGAAATGATGCCGGCAATTGCGACATTGCAGAATACTCCATTGTTAGTTGCCAAGACTTGTGGTTAACCTCATTCTTGTTGCGGGCCGGATCAGGTCAGGTCAGCAGTACGCAATCCGTAGTTATGAGGCTGATCGCCAGAGAGGGGTACAGGTAGTAGCAGGCTCATCACCGATAATAATTCATGGCGTAGACTGATGTATGCATGGCACCTACTGCAAGGGAATGGGTCAGTCCGCCTCTGTACATACGTATGGTACATGTCGGGCCAAGACCGCAATAAGTTCTTCCAGACGAATTGATGCGTGCACGGTTCTTCAGTACTACTACCCACTCCGACATGGTTCTTTCTTCAGAAACTGGTAGCTCACGTACAGTCTGGCCCATTCGCGAGCCCGATTAAACGTTGCGCCAGATCCAGAATTGGGTAACGTTGTAGCGCAAGCAAGCAAGCGTTGTGCGACGACCGACTGATTAGTCATGCAAACGATCTGCATTATTATCGATAACCCTCATCAGGGATCTCCATGCTGCAGATAATAATGCAACATTTGCTTCTAACTAACTAAGCTGCATGATGCTCGGTCTGTCAGTCACATGGCCGTGGTCTCATGGAGTTTGGTAGCGGCAGGGCATTGCTGTGGGAGTGTGGGGCGAGGGGAATGAGATACAGTGCGGGACAGCAGGGAGAGGAGAGGAGCATGGCATGTTCTTTCCTGTGGCGACCGGTGCGCTGAACCTTCCGTCCGTCAGATCTTCCCGGCGTCCGTCCCCGTCCCCGGCCTTCTTTTGGATACAACTGTGACGCACAATCAGAGCCTACACATGTGCTGGATTTTTATTGTGCACCGGCTTTGCTTTGCTGTCGAGTTCAGAGTTCCAGGTGCTCCCACCGCTCGGTTTTCGATCGTGTCCAATAGGGTCTCTCTCCAAGAATCGCCTCCTATAGAATATTTCCCACTGTGACCATGTGAACTGAGTGCATACGAACGGAAGAAAAGTAAACATATCGTGACACTGAACATTGTGAACTCAGTGCATACGAACGAACAGAAAAATAGTTGTGACACTGAACCCCATCCGCGGTTGACCTTCCAGCGGTAGCAGGGAGGGTGGGTGAGTACAATTGAATAGATGCTACCAGATGGTTGACGCTGTTAACTGAAATTCACTCAAAGTAGCACTGCTTCGCTGTTTCCTACCAGCAGCCAGCGTCGCCAGCTCTCGGTGCGCATGCATGCTGGCGTTTTACCGTTACAACTCACGGATCACCGCAGCAGAACCTAGGTCCTACCTGCTTCCTGTTTAAGGTCCAGCCGCGTGTTCTTATTTGTGAAAAGTCAACTGATTTATTAAGAATAATTGAACAATAGTAAAAAGAACTCCGAAAGCAATACAAATTACAATTTAGATCTTTGGACTACTTAGCGACGACTATAATCACCGGAGCGGACGAACCGGGATTGCATGTTTTAGTGTTGCCGCGCTCAAGCACTTCGGGCAACCGGCGTAAACGATGTCGGGCTTGTCGGGCGATTGGCTCATAGGCTCTCGCGGTGGACCTCGACCTTCGCTCCGGTGAGCGCGGCGGACTTCGTGTCTCGTACGGGCACGATTCTTCTCCGACATGCCGACGAGCAGATTGTGCTTATTAATGAGAAGGAGAGGGTGGTAGAGGCGAGGATATGAAGGAGGGGGGATGGGTGATCATTAGGACTCCGATTGAATTCGCCGCTCATCGGGCGTTCTCCTCGAGTTGCCTGTTCTCGGCGTCGAGTGATGATCGTGCGCACCTCGCGCACACGATGCCATTGGAGGTAGCAGACGAGGTCCCTCAGTGGCCACGCTCTCCTACGTCTCAAAAGTGGCACGCATCGTATACATCATCATTTGATTCCTCGAGTCGTGTGGGATTTCTGCTCCTTCGATGCGAGGCTCGTCGGGTGGTTTTGTTGGATTCAGAGGGCATCGCCGTCGATGTCCGGTTGCTCTGACCGGATGAGCTGGTCTTGTGCGGCGAGCAACTCAACTTCCCATGTCATGTTTCTTCAATTGGGCAGCGGGTTGATTCCACAATACCACACCTTCCTTTCTTGCCCGCCCGTCCTGGCACGTCACTGAAACCCAAATCACTGTTTTGGGGATCGCTTCGTCACAGGGAGATGCATTCGGTTCACGGTGGATCTCTTCCTAGTGTCTCTGTGGGTGGGGCTGCTTCTCCCGGTAGTTGGTGGACGCATGGAGGACACGTGTTCATCTCTCGTGGCACACACGGTCTATTGCTACCAACACACCAGGGATAAGGTGCGTGCGGCGGAGAAGCCCAAGGTCGTCTTTGTCTATGTCCTCAAACCACCCCAATTCTTAGATCTGGAACCATTCCTACATGGGGGTGGGACGATTCGTGGCGACCGGAGAGGATTCACGAAGGTGGTTGTGGATCCGGCACCGTCGATGGCGTTTGACTATGGTAGGGGTGGTCGAGGTGGTGTGCCTCACACTGGTCGGGCGGACTTCCCTCCATAGCGTCCCCCTGGCGGCTACACATCGGCGTTTGGTGGGGAGCTCTTCCTCCATTGCAAGACAGCATGCCTTGTAAGCCTCCATCGGTCCAACAGGGGAGTGAGGAGCTCCGTCGTGCGGGTCGTGTGGGGGGGGGGGGGGCGTGGCAACTTCAACAACAACATATCCCGCAACAGGGATGGGAACAAAGATAACTCTAATCGTCTTGGAGAAATTCGTCGTGATGTATCCTTGGGATCTTCTCAAGCAGATAGGGATAGAGATCGTTGGGATCACAAATCGATGATGCGAGAAGAGGAGTCTGATAACTCGTATGGAAATCTTAGAGGTGAATCAGGGGCTGGGAATAGGAGAGACGGGACTGCTAGCAATTCCTCTGCAGTTGCTACGTCATATCCTGCTCGCAGTGCTGGTAATCGTTTGCACATGGAGGTGGCATGCTAAATCTATGGGTGCCAGAAGGTTTCTGATGAGGTTTCCAAGATCTAGGGGCATTGATACCTGGGTTCACTTTGGCAGTACTAATATGAGGACTATGCCTCGTGTGGTTATCCAGGTTGATCATTGGATCCCTGAATATGGGGCATCTGCTGAGATGGATGTGGCCTGGTTACAAGTTAGGGGAGTTCCTATGGATAATAGAAACAACCCAACTGCTTCCTTTGTAGGCGGTATGGTTAGGAGGACTTTAAAAGTGGACATGCATAGTCTTAACAATGTGGACTATGTCACTGTTATGATTGGTAACCTAGATGTTGAGCTAATCCGTGATGTTTTCCCAAATGTGAAATTTGGCAATAGTTTCTTTGACATTGAGTTCACAAGAGAAATCTAGGTGGCGAAACAAGGCAAGGAAAAAACAACAGATTATGTTGCTTCAAAAGGTCATGGGGGCAATGATAGGGTGTTTTTTTAAATCAACATGACCCAAAAAAGCAGAGATCTGATAGTGACGCAAATAGAAGGAGTGGTGGCAATGTCCTGTTCAGGGGGGGGGGGGAAGGGGGCGTTCATGATAGATGGAAAGTGAAGCAGGGAAACTTGTTCATTATACTCAGGTTGTGAAAAATGGTGAAGAAGGGAATGGAAAAAGGAAGGCCCCTGAACCTGATTATCCAGCTGATGATGATAGTGATGAGAATGATTCATTTACTGCCAAGATCCATAGTATGTGTTATAGCACCAATCAAATGCAGAACCATTTGGCACCTTCCTTTGGAGTGGGCACAAGCAGGACTGGTTTCTCCTTGACACCAACAGTGGACTTCTATGCTCAATTTCTTGAATATCTAGCAAAACCAAAGCTTCTCACGGCTGGAGTGGTTGAAAACCTAGATGATGCGCTACAAAATAAAATTTTCTATGAAGAGTTCCTCGGGTAGTTGCTTAAATGAGGTAGTGACAAGCAACATGAATGGATGGGGATGCTACGTAGAATTCCTAGAGCCGTTCTTAACCCAGTTGTTGAATCCTCTAATCCATGTGCTAAGATGAATGATTCCACTTCATCTGATGGTGCTATGTCTGATGAAAGTGATATTGCACATCAACTACACTCCCCAGCAGTGCAAATCACAGAGATGACTCCTAGTCCAGTGAGATAAAATGGGTGTGGCTTGGCTCAAGTTCCATCTATTGCTGCAAAATTTCCAGCTACTCCATCTCAACCTGATCCTGCTAGGGCAAGTACTAGACTTCAAAATGCTAGCTATGATTATACACATGTGTATCAAAGATCAACATCACATGCTGCTGAAAGGGGCAATGAAGGTACTACACATTCTGATAACTCTTTTGAAATTCTTGCTGATAATGATATCATGAATAAGTCTCTTGAAATTGGGATTGACATTTCTACTTTGTCTTTACAACCTATTCACCTATGAAAAGACCTGGAGGTTGCTAGATAAAATTTAGTTCAGCAAAAAGTGTTGTTATCTAGTTATGTGGTTTTAATTAGTGATAAACCTATTTCTCATAATGAGGTGGATTCCAAAATTTCTTCTCCTGAAAAAATGTAGGTGCACCCATTGTGTGAACCTATAAAAGATAAGTGTGTTGAAAAATCAGAAGGAGGGGTTGATTCTGATGGGTTTACCCTTGTAATCTCTAAAAAGACTATGATTTTTTTCTTTAAATAAGGTATCTGCTTCTAAATCTTTATCTCAAAAGGTACTACTCAGCAGTACATATTCCCTTAAAAAAGCTCACCTAAACAACCCGTTGAGTGGTATTGTAGCTCCGGGCACATAAACAAACCCATAAGATATAAATGTTAGGTATGTTTATGAATTGTAGAGGGGTTGGTAAGAATGGTTTTTCCTTTTGGTCCAGAGACATTTCTAGGGAGTTTGAATTTGTTTTTTTGGGGTTGCAAGAAACCATGAAAAAGGTTAGCTCCCCCTTTACGTGGATAAAACTTGATCCAGATAGTGAGTTTTATTGGCACTTGGCCACCTTCTGTGGACAGGTCTGGAGGAATCATGTGTGGTATGAAATCCTCTAGATTTGATGTGATTAGTGCTACTACTAATAGGTTCATTGTTAAGGATCATGTTTTTGAAAAACCGAAAAATGATCTGATGTTAGTCATAGTTTATAGTGCAGCTTAAGACAAGGATAAGCATGTTTTTCTTACAGCCTTTGCTGATCTTTGTGCTCATTTGTCTTTGCATGTTATTATTTGGGGGATTTTAATATTCTTAGATTTTCTCATGAGAAAACCAAATATGGTTGAATCACTAAATTGTCCGATCCATCATTAATTCTAATGCTCTAGAGAGGCGCAGTTCCCTAGGAGACAATACAAATGGTCTAATAATAAAAAAAATCCCACTCCTGAAAAATTAGACAGAATTTTGATCAATTCCAGCTGGAAAAACGTGGTTCCATTAACTTTGATTAACAAAAATCCTAGATTAATGTGAGACCACAATTATTTGATTGTGGATACTCGTGAGGTTTTTACTCCTAAGCTTAAAGAATTTCGTTTTGAGAAAGCTTGGCTCTCTCATACTGATTTTTGTTGTTGAGAATAGATAGAGCCTGGTCAACTCCTATGAGTGTGCTTGATAGCATTGGTATCCTGCGACGTAAAATTCGAAATGTAAGAAGAACTTTGAAAGGATGGAGGCATAATGTCGGTGGTGACTCCATCAAACAGAAAAGTGAGATTACAAGTGAGCTAGAAATGATAGAAAGCTTGGAAAAACATGGTATCATGTCAGCTGAATAGTGTGTTAGAAAAGGGAGGTGTAGTTACAACTGTTGCAAATTTATGAAGAAGAGAAGTTTTGGTTCAGGGGATCCATTGAGAAGTGGTTATTGCAGGGATATGCCAATGCAACTTATTTCCATGGGGTGGCTAATGGAAGGAAAATGAGAAACACAATGTATTCACTTCAAGATGGAGATTTCCAAGTTCAAGGCACATGAGACCTTTTGTCTGATGCTACTGATTATTACAAGCAGTTTTTTGGTCACGAGGAAGGTAATCAAGTGGGTCCGAGTTCCAATGTTTGGACTATAGAGGAAAAATTGTCTAATGAGGATAATTTGAAACTTGGTAGACCTTTTTCTATGGAAGAAGTTAAACTTGCTATTGATTCCATGGTTAGGAACAAGGCTCTAGGTTCTGATAGAATTCTTGTTGAGTTCTACCAGACCTATTGGAATTTAATTAGACCTAAAATCATAGGTGTATTTCAGGAATGGAACTAGGGAAGGCTAAATCTCTCCAGGATTAATTTTGGAATGATCATACTCCTTCAAAAAACTCATGATGCTGACTGCATTAAAAATATTGACCAATCTGCCTTTTACAAGTAATTTACAAAATTATTACTAAGGCTGCTACAACTCTTACATTGAAGGGATGTACATCTTGATTCAACCCTTCCTTAGTGGGGTTCCAGTTTACACTATGTCCATGTATCTTCTCCATGAATCCTGCATTGAATATATGACCAGAATCATGAGGAAATTCTTATGGAAAGGGAGTGCTACAAAGAATAAATACTACTTGGTCAGGTGGCCAATTATTAAAAATCCAAAAAGAAAAGGTGGACTTGGCATAAATTTTTTGAGATTTTTCAATATTAGCCTAATATGTAAATGGTGGTGGAGGCTGGAAAAATAAGATGGCCCGTGGCAAAAACTGGTTAGGGCGAAGTATAAAATTGAGCATGTTTTATGGAGGGTTACAATGAACCAACATGATTTTATGTATGGAAGGATTTACTATTGGCAAAACATATTTATTTCAAGGGGAGAATGATGGTGATTGGTGATGGAAAATTCATTGGTTTTTTGCATGACAGTTGGTGTGGGACTGATCCTTGATACGTTCGTTGCAAATGTATATATAATTTTGGATGCTCCATGCTTATTTTCTACCCAATACCTTTTGTTTTCCACATGTTTTCTATCATTTTCCTTCATTTTACGGATGTTTTCAGAGACTAACCTATTTAAAAGATGCCCCAGGCCAATTGTTGTTTTCTGCTGTTTTTCTATTTTAGAAAAGTTCTTAAGGAAATATTCTCATAAAGGGCTGAAAATCCACGAAGATCATTTTTTTATCCGGAACGGAGACATAATCCAAAGAAGAGCCGGAGGGGGGGGGGGGGGCGGCGCCAGGCGTGGCCCCACTCTAGGCCGCGCCTGGCGCGCTTGGCCCCCATAAATTGCCTTCAACCCTAATTTTTTGGGGAACAGAGTTATTTTCACAAAACATACGGAGAGGCGCCATCAACTCAAAAGTAAAATCTAGGGCTTTTGTAGCTCTATTCCGGCACCCTGCCGGAGAGGGGAGTCGTCATCGGAGGCCTCTACATCTCCATGATCGCCCCCGGACATATGCGTGAGTAGTTCATCTCGGGACTACGGGTCCATAGAAGTAGCTAGATTGTTGTTCTCTCCCCTATGCCTCCATGTTTAGAGTCTCGTGAGCTGCCTCACATGGTTTGCTCGGATCCGATGAACCATAAGATTATGATTATTTTGTTCATGTCAGTCTGAGATGCTTCACTTATATTCGTAGAGAGCTTAAATCGTATCTTGCAATACTCTACGGTGTTTATGATTACCTTGGCCACGTAGTTGTTTTCACCTCCAAGAGAGGGTTTATATGCTTCATGGTAGGTTCATGTCTCCCTTACATCTATGCTCGAGAGACACAAACGTGAAAGATGGGGGATTTGCTGTTGCTACTAGGTAGAAAACAATGGTGTTCTTGTCTAAGGATGAGGACCACTACTTACATTACGTATTGTCCTTAATGCATTTTTCTGTTGCACTCAAAGCAATCACTTCGTTGCTACAACTTAATACCAGAGAGATTTGCAGGATAACTTTCTTGAGGTGGACTTTTAGATATGGATGCATGCTGGATAGCGGTCTGCGGTCCATATGCTTTGACGTAATTCCTAGAATGTTAGAACCCGTGAACTATATCTCGTCGTAATAGTATTGTTATACGTTCATGATTTGTCAATTGCCCAGCCGTAATTTGTTCAGCCAACATGTTTGTTTTCTTTGGAGAGACACCACAGTGAACCTACACCCCCGGCCCCGTTTTCAACATATTTGCAACCTTCTTTGAAGCACGTTCATAATAGTTTCCTTGTTGTTCCGTTTTCCTTTATCTACTCTACAAGATTCTATACGTTTAATTCTCTCGTTTTCAGCAAGACCGGAAGATTGACAACCTTCCGGAAAGTTGGGGGCAAGAGAGAGTTTGTGTTTGTGTGCAGGTTCGATGTTTGTTGATCCCGCGTGTAACAAGCAATCTTCTTCAAGACTATGAAGTCCTATTAGTTCAATAACACCGGTTCCTTAATTGGAGAAAAAATTCCGCTAGACTACATCATACCTTCCGCTTGGGGTCTCCCAACAAGCGTGTGATCACGTCAGCATCAATCCCTTATGTCTTAATTTCCACAGTTGTTTGATGTTTACCAGCAACATGCATGCACTGTTAGGGAGTTGTGGGACAAGGCAGTTGAGATTTAGAAGGTGGCTGGACCCCCTTCTTTAAAACCAGTTATCAAGCTTAAGAAATCTGTTGTTGACAGTGGCCATTGGCTCTGAAAAGACATGCCTAGATGGAAATATACAAAATCTGGTTTATTCACGGTGAGGTCTCTTTACAACAAACTTTCATCTTCTGCTATAGATAGATCCTTTACTCAACTTTGGAAAGCCAAGATCCCTTTGAAGATAAAAAATTTGGATGTGGCTAATTTGGCATAATACAATTGCTATTAAAGATAACATGAAAAAACGAAAATGGGCGGGAGATTTTTCTTGCAGATTTTGCTCTACTAATGAGCCGATTTCTCATATTTCTTTCATTGCCCTGCTGCTGTTTTTATGTGGAGTGTGGTTATCACTCCTTTGGGTGCTGGAAACAGACCATCATGTTTCACTCAATACTTTTGGTGGGTTGCAAAACTTCTTCCTGCAGGTTCTAAGATCCACATCATTGGGGTTACTGCTTTTTGTTAGGCAATCTGAAAAACTGGAAACAATGCATATTTTGGGAGGAAATTTTATATCATCGCATGTGGAATTGATATGCTATATATATGTGTGTTTCTTCATTACTGTGCAGGTCTACAGACGGGTGGTACTCGCCATGTGATGGAAGAAGGTGCTGAAAGGCTCTAGGAGGTGGTGATCCAGGCTCATGGTGGAGTGGTGAACCCGGGTCGGTGCATTTCAAATGCCTCAGATGGAGATGACCTCGTGCTTGATCGGAAGAGAAAATCATCGAAAGGAAGTTCAAAAAATAGAAGAAAAAATACTGCGTGGTTGTTTTTGGCTGTCAGTTTGCTCGTTTCACAAAACCGTTGAAAGCTTTGCTGTTAGGTGATTTAATCTGTAGCTAGTCTAGTTAAAAAACTTTGGGCAACTCTCGCGTCTCTCCTCCCTAGAGGTGGTGGTGGGTTTCGTGTGGTTATCTCCTTGCTTTCCTTTTAGTTTCCTGTAGTTTTAGTAAAATAACTAAAAAATCGGTTATGTTATCCCTAGTGGTAGTGGAACTCGGCTTCATCGGAAGTCGTATAGAGAAAAAAATCACCGGAGCGAGCCGATGGTGCTCCGTTGTCCTTTCCCCTCACTCACCGAAGCTTGCCAAACCTTTTTCTGAATTGGAATGTCTTGTCGCTACACTATCATAGAAGCAGTGGCGAAGCTTCGTTGAAGCCAAACCAGTCTGTGGCCCGCCCAAACTTGCTCAAAATGTTGAAACAAGAGTGCTAAATTGGTGGTGAAACAAAAAAATGTAGTTATTCCTTTGAAGTGGCCCGCCCATCAATTCCTACAGGTCCGCCGGCGCATAGAAAGGACACTGAAACAATCGAAAAAAGAAACGAAAACCCTCCCGTCGTTGAGGGACCATGGCACATACCAGCTCTGAAGCCCTAAGGGCTGCCGGAGACGGGAAGACCCGCGACATCGCGAGCGAGACAGCACGAGCCAACATCGGTTTTTTTGGTCACCTCTTTTTTTTATTGAAGAAAGGGCAAAAGTTTTGCCTTTTATATTGATAAAGAAGGAGCAAAAAGACACGGTGTGGTCTAGAAAAGAAAAAAGATAGAACTCGAGTCGACGACCAGGTCACCCTAACGACCAAAGCCGACACTACCATGGCAGAGGCAAGCCTCACACATGACTGTTGAGAGAGAGATTGCAAGGCACAAGTATTATTGGTGCTATTCACGTATATATATAGGTACAAGGGTAGTCCAGACCTCTACTATACATGGAAGGAGGCGGGCCCTAACACGCACGTACACAATATATTCAACACCCCCCCCCCCCCCCCCGCAGTCAAAGCGTCTCTATGGCCGACACAAAGACTAGACCGAAATTCCTCAAATGCCGCTGTGGGTAGCCCCTTGGTCATGATATCCGCAAACTATTGCGAGGTGGGAACGTGTAGAACACGTATGTGACTAAGGGGGGCTACTTGTTCTCGAACAAAGTGGATGTGGAGCTCAATGTACTTAGTGCGGCGATGATGAACCAGATTGGCAGAGAGGTAGACGGCGGAGACGTTGTCACAGTACACGATCGTGGCCCTGGAGACAAGACACGAGAGCTCCGCGAGAAGTTGGCGAAGCCACGAGCACTCGGCCACCGCATTAGCAACGGCGCGGTACCCGGCCTCGGCACTGGAGCGAGAGACCGTGGGCTGTCTCTTGGACGACCATGAGATGAGAGAGTCTCCGAGGTAGACGCAGTAGCCGGAAGTAGACCGTCGCGTATCAGGACAGCCGGCCCAGTCAGCATCCGAGTATGCAGTGATATCCGTCAAGGAAGAGGCATGGAGCGTGAGGCCGAGATCCATAGTGCCGCGGATATATCGAAGGATCCGCTTCACCAAAGCCAAGTGAGCATCACGAGGAGCATGCATGTGAAGGCACACCTGCTGAACGACATACTGGAGCTCCGGTCGGGTAAGAGTGAGGTACCGAAGAGCACCCACAATGGACCGGTAGAGCGATGCATCCGGCGCTGGAGTACCATCCACAGCGGAGAGCTTGGCCTTCGTGTCAACTAGAGTAGATGCGGGTTTGCAATTAAGCATTCCAGCACGGTCAAGGAGCTCGTGAGCATACTTCCGTTGGTGGAGGAAGAAGCCGGCGTCTCGGCGAACCACCTCGATCCCAAGGAAGCAGTGGAGGGGGCCCAAGTCGAGAGCGAACTCGGCACGAAGGAGATCAGTGAGCTGACGAAGAAGAGCCGCAGTGGATGCCGTCAAGATAATGTCGTCGACATAGAGGAGAGGTGGTACTCGCGGAAGAGAAGCTTGAAGTAGGTCTTCCACGCGAAGAAGTTGGCGGAGGCGTGGGATAGCGTGATGGGAACGTGATCGGAGAGGTGGACGTCGTGGATGAGAGCGGCGGTAGGGGCGTCAGAGTCGGCGTTCAAGGACGCGACGGGGTTGGAGCCGGAGAGGGAGGACATGGTGGCGATCGGTTTGGTGGTGGGGTGGGGAGAAAGGGAGGTGGTACAACGACAACTAGGGAGATGGCGCGGCCGAGGGAGGGGTAGAGGTGGAGGAGGAGTTGCGGCGGCCTAGGCGGGTGGCGGCGGCGGCTAGGTAGAGGAGGCGCTTCGGCGACCGAGGTGGGCGGCGGCGGCGACTAGGTAGAGGTGGGCGCGGCGGCAACCGAGGTGGGCGGCAGCGACGACTAGGGGTGGTGCGGCTAGGGTTAGAGGAGGAGGAGGTGCGGCGGCCGAGGGAGGGGGCGGCGGTGGCTAGGTTAGGATAAGTGAAGGGAGTCTGATACCATGTTGAGAGAGAGATTGCAACACACAAGTATTATTGGTGTTATGCACGTATATATATATATAGGTACAAGGGTAGGCTAGGTCTCTACTATACATGGAAGGAGGCGGGCCCTAACACGCACGTACACAATATATTCAACAAGGACGAAGTCCAGAGCCGTCGCTCCGATATCCACGCCGGCCCCAAGGCCACATCCCTGAACTAGCCGACGATCATGTTGCCCTAGCAACCAAGGGCGACACTAAAACAAGGCAGATGAAAACCTCAACGCAAGACGAAACACCCGAAACCGCCGCTCTGACTTCCACGCCGGCGCTAAGGTGGTTGCCTCTTTTAATCCTTACGACCCTTTCAACCCGTGTGTTTTCAACCATGTTCTAATTATAAGACTCTTCATACATCATCTATCTCTAGGGAGGCGGACAAGATTTTTTATGTTGCCGCAAGAGGAAATGAACGGATTCATGTGAAATTCTCGTCTTCTGATTTCTCAACACGTCCGTAGTATCCGTGTTCCTTCGGCCGTGTCATTCAAGTGTGCGGATGTTAGGACTTCGCATCACACGGTACCGATGAGGTGATCGGCAGCAGCAATAGCTAGCTAGTACCAAATACTAGTTCTGGCTAGTGACTACTGACCATATAACGGCCCTGCGGATATTTGGATGGACTCGTACGTCTTAAACACATACGGAGTAATATTAGCTTTGTCTCTTGGTCTTGGACGGACGCTAATGGTGTTTTGTTCGTGATTTTATATACCAAACAGGCGGTGAGTTAGAGGTGGTTAATCGAGGGGCTCATGTCATATCGACTTGACACTTGAGGGCACCGACGAGCGACAGCCAGCTGGGCTCACCTGGCCACTGTTTTTTTTATAATGAGAACTTTATTACTTAAAAGGTTTAAGCATTGATCCGGCCTCTCCATATCTAAGATGCACACAGTCTCATGTCCACAACGAGTAAAAAATAACGTAAAAAGGTGAATTACATATCATAATGAGAAATTGTAAAGACGTCTAAACCGCTGGAGGACCAATCGAAAATTACGCTGTCATCCATAAAGGGTAAAAAAAATCTCTCGCTGAATCCTCCAACCGTGTACACGTCTCCGTGAGCAGGGAACGATGCTCCACATGTTGCAAAGGCGTCCAAGAACGGATCAAAGCCGTACATCGGTAGATGACCTGCATAAGAGAAACATTTTTATCATTAAAAATCTTGTCATTTCTACATAGCCGTAGCGACCAAACAATGACAATCGTTCTCACCCTAATTAGCCGCTTAAACCTAGAATCAAGACCATTAAGCCAGTTGCCAAAAATATTAGCAACACTACTAGGTGGATATAAGTTCGAGGCTATCTGAATGGCTGACCATATAGATCTAACAAAATTGCACCGAAAGAAAATGTGTTTAATAGTCTCATCCCGAGGACAAAAGACACACGATTTGTTTCCATGCCAATTCCGCGTAGTAAGGTTGTCTCTGGTAAGAATAATTTCTCGACGAAGATACCATGCAAACACTTTAGTTTTCAATGGGATCTTTATCTTCCAAATCTTCTTAAAACTATTAACTGGAATTTTAGATTGCACCAAAGATTTGTACATAGAATCCACCGAGAATTTGCCATTCTTATGTAGGTTCCACCGAAATCTATCCAATCCTTGCGTCAGTTGTACGGAAGCAAGGCTTTGCATCAAGGCATTCCATGATACTTCTCTAGGACCGAACAAACTTCTTCTGAACGACACATTAGGTGGGAACGATTCCAGCACCTTGGCGAGCATATCGCTTTTAACTGCATTTGAATAGATGCTACCAGATGGTTGACGCTGTTAACTGAAATTCACTCAAAGTAGCACTGCTTCGCTGTTTCCTACCAGCAGCCAGCCTCGCCAGCTCTCGGTGCGCATGCAAGCTGGTGTTTTACCATTCGAACTCACGGCTCACCGCAGCAGAACCTAGGTCCTACCTGCTTCCTGTTTAAGGTTCAGCCGGGTGTTTTTATTTGTGAAAAGTCAACTGATTTATTAAGAATAATTTAACAATAGGAAAAAGAACTCTGAAAGCAATAGAAATTACAATTTAGATCTTTGGACTACTCAGCGGAAATTTTGACAAAAAGGACCACCTCTAAATGTGCAATGTTAAAAAAGATCACCTTTCAAAAAAATGTCAAAAAAGACTACCTCTCCGTGGCGGCAGGCCATGCCAGGTGACACGTGTCACCTGCCGCCACGGTGGGAGGCGGCAAGGCCCTGCGGCCTGTGACGGACGGAAAAAGTGTGCTGCCGCCTGTGTCAGAGGCGGCATGTGCCATGCTTTGATTTTTTTTCTTCTACCAAGCAACCTAACCGCATGACGCCATGCATGTATTCGCAAAAAAAATTAGCCATGCATGGAGGACCGGTTGGTCAAAAATTGTCCATGCATGCCGCCCTCCGTTCAGCTCAACGTGTCGCATGGCGGGCCTGCCGCCACAAAGAGCTGATCTTTTTTGACAATTTTTTTAGGAGGTGGTCTTTTTTGATATTGCACTTTTACGGTGGTCTTTTTTGTCAAAAATTCTACTCAGCGACGACTATATTCACTGCGCTCGAGCACTTCGGGAAACCGACGTAGACGATGTCGGGCTTGCCGGGCGATTGGCTCATAGGCTCTCGCGGCGGACTCCGTGTCTCGCACGGGCACGATTCTTCTCCGACATGCCGGCAAGCAGATTGTGCTTATTGATGAGAAGGAGATGGTGGTAGAGGCGAGGGATATGAAGGAGCGGGAACGGGTAATCATCGGGACTCCGATTGAATTCGCCGTTCATCGGGCGTTCTCCTCTAGTTGTTTGTTGTCGGCGTCGAGTGATGATCGTGTGCACCTCGCGCAAACGAAGCCATTGGAGGTAGCAGACAAGGTCCCACGGTGGCCACGCTCTTCTACGTCTCAAAAGTGGCATGCATCGTATGCATCATCATTCGATTACTCGAGTCGTGTGGGATTTCTGATCCTTCGATACGAGGGTCGTCGGGTGGTTTTGTTGGATTCAGAGGGCATCGTCGTCGATGTTCGGTTGCTTCGGCTGGATGAGGTGGTCGTGTGCGGCGAGCAACTCAACTTCCCATCTCATGTTGCTTCAATTGGGCAGCGGGTTGATTTCACAACACCACACCTTTCTTTCTTGCCCCTCCGTTCTGGCACTTCAATGAAACCCAAATACTATTTCGTGGATCGCTTCGTCATAGGGAGATGCATTCGGTTCACAGTGGATCTCTTGCTAGTGTCTCAGTGGGTGGGGCTACTTCTCCCGGTAGTTGGTGGATGCGTGGAGGACACGTGTCCGTCTCTCATGGCGTGCATGGTCTATTGCTACGAACACGCCAGGGATAAGGTGCGTGCGGCGGGGAAGCCCAAGGCCGTCTTCGTCTATGTCCTCAAACCACCCCAATTCTTACATCTGGAACCATTCCTACATGGGATGGGACGATTCGTGGCGATCGGAGAGGATTCGTGAAGGTGGTTGCAGATCCGACACCGTTGATGGCGTTCGACTACGCTAGGGGTGGTTGAGGTGGTGTGCCTCACATTGGTCGGGTGGACTTCCCTCCATAGCATCCCCCTGGTGTCTACGCGTAGGCATTTGATGGGGGAGCTTGTCCTCCATTGCAAAACAACAAGCCTTATCAGCCGCCACGGGTTAGCAGGGGCGTGAGGAGCTCCGTCGTGCGGGTCGTGTGGAGGGCGTGGCAACTTCAACAACAACAACAACAGATCTCGCAGCAGGGATGAGAACAAAGGTAACTCTAATCGTCTTGGAGAAATTGGTCGTGATGTATCCTCGGGATCTTCTCAGGCAGATAGGGATAGGGATAGAGATCGTTGGGCTCACGGATCGTAGAGGCGAGAAGAGGAGTCCGATAACTTGTATGGCAACCTTAGAGGTGATTCAGGGGCTGGGAATAGGAGAGCCGGGACTGCTAGCAAATCCTCTGGAGTTGCTACGTCATATCCTGCTCGCAGGGCTGGTAATCGCTGCACATGGAGATGGTATGCTAAATTTATGGGTGCTGGAAGGTTTCTGATGAGGTTTCCAAGCTCTAGGGGAATTTCTGCCTGGGTTCACTTTGGCAGAACTAATATGAGGACTATGCCTTGTGTGGTTATCCGGGTTGATCATTGGATCCCTGAATATGGGGCATCTGCTGAGATGGATGTGGCATGGTTCCAAGTTAGGGGAGTTCTTCTGGATAATAAAAACAACCAACTGCTTCCATTGTTGGCGGTATTGTCAAGACTTCGTAGTTAGGATCATGGACGGGGGTGCCATAAGCCTACTGGTAGAACCGTGAGGGAACATGGGAGAACTGGAAGCGAGGACACGATTTACCCAGGTTTGGTACGTCGCAACTATGGCGACGTTCCTACTCCTGTAATATCACTAAAATCAGGGTTGAAGCCTGAAGTATAAAGAGTACAGTTGTGAGTATGGTTTCGCTAACTCGACGAGGATGAACTTCTCGGCGAGTTGGCTTGTAGCTATCGTCTTCTTGTTCTCTTGCTCCTGTCCGACTTTATATAGATATCCGGACTAGGGATTACATGGAAGAAACTTAGAAGAATACGTAAAGTATCTAATCTTGGTAAGTAAGGCATCCAACTTTATCTCCAAGTCGTATCTCGTGTGGGCCGTGATCCAAGTTCTTCTATAATCCGGCTTCCTACGCATCAGGTTACTGGGCTGCCTAATGGGCTTTGCTCCATTACCTACTGACCATACTGGTAATCTGGCCTTCGGCCAATGCGGGACATACCCCCATTTGGCATATATCCGACAATAGCCACCAAGAAGAATTAAGACTCCATCTTGCCATATTTTGTTGAATTGTATTCTTCTCAGAAAAAGTCGGCGTTTTAGTCTTGAATCTTCTTTCATTAAAACTCCTAATGCCAAACTCGAATTTTCCGAAATCCGGTATTCTTTCCACGAATCTTCACAGATAAGGAACCTGTGACGTGAGCGATGAAATCGTGCTTACGTCACGGACGTTTGGTTTTGGTCAAAAGACGTAAACCGTATCTCTGACAGATTTTTCGCGAGAAACGAGGAGATAAACATTATCACCCCGTCTCCTCATATCCTGGGTTTTCGGCACACCACGCGTCAATCATCCAACGGCTAAAATAGCCGTTGGGTCGAATCTGGGCGCAAAATGGCTATAAATAGCCTGCCTCGAGCCCTCCGGTTCTTCTTCTTCTTCTTCTTCTTCACTTCCCCTCGAGCACTCCAAAGCACAACGCACAGGCCATATATATATATATATATATATATATATATATATAGAGAGAGAGAGAGAGAGAGAGAGAGAGAAGAGACCAAGCATCTCACCGGATCCCAACATC
Source organism: Alopecurus myosuroides (assembly GCA_028641055.1). Taxonomy (NCBI): domain Eukaryota; kingdom Viridiplantae; phylum Streptophyta; class Magnoliopsida; order Poales; family Poaceae; genus Alopecurus; species Alopecurus myosuroides. The sequence continues at coordinate 268,013,367 of CM054057.1, read as the reverse complement.
GGCGGCCGGAGTTCTGTCCTGTGACTGCGCCGCCAGGAAATGGCATCCGGCAACACCTCACCCCCACACGAGACCGTGACCGTCCCCGAGAAAGCGGTGGAATCGCTTACTCCCCTGCTCCTACGGTTCCTCCAAGCGCCTCCACGGGCGCGCCAAAGTTCTCCGCGAGCGTATCGGGAGACGGAGACGCTGTCCCCGTGGCTAGAACCATGCCACCACCGTATTCCGGTCCCCTTCCTCCTCCTCTCGTCTCCGAATCTGGGGAGAGGGAATCTTCTGCTCGCGGCGGCGAAACCGCGACGGTCGTCACCGCCACTGGAGGCGAGGAAGAGGAGTTGGAGACTCTGGCAATTGGAGCAAGTGCAATACAACGCTGACTCTGATGCAGAGTTTGGAGAATGACGGATTCGTCGCCAAGGACAAATGGCGGATCGACAATGAAGACATGGAGCCCTCGCCGAAAAACGGAGAAAGGGTAATCCTTGCTTCACATGTCCTTAGAGGTATGGGTTCCCCCCTCTGCCTTTTTCATCCAGGTCCTGAATCACTATGGGGTTCGGCCCCATAATCTTCCTCCTAACTCCATCCTTTACATAGTCGGGTTTTAGGCTATTTAGGAATAGAAACCAGGATAGATTTCCTCCAGTATTGCTTCAATGTGAAGAGAAACACCTCTGATTGTGTTCTCCCCACCCGCGGGACCATTTCGTTCAACTTACGTAGGTTTAGAGACGAATGGTACCCAAAAATCATAACTTCCAAGTCCGTCAAAGTCTGGACGGGCTCGTTCTTTTATCATCCGGATGTTCCGTTTCCTGGAAAGGATACGGGAATTCGGGCATTCGAGAATTCCTCCGCCACTCTCAGAGACAACTGGGCGTTGGACGCAGTCCAGGTTCTTCCTCCGGACCTGCTGCGGATCATGAAGCGGATCTGGAAACTCGTCGTCTCCTCTGCTCTTCTAACCAGCATGGACACTGTCCTTTGCTGGCTCGGAAGGAGAATTCAACGTCTTGTCTTTCACGGTGGCTGCCTCCTCTATGAGTATACATGGCCGGACGATGCGACGAGGGTGACAAAGATGGCCTTGACCAAGAAGGAATTCAGGAAGCGCGTAAATCATTTGGTGGCAACACGCAACCAATATGAAGAAAGCCTTCCCATGTTCAAAGCCGAAATTCCTCCTCCTAAGGTATGATTTTGTCTTTTGGGAAGGTATTTATACTTTGATTTTCATGGATGTTTTTTCTTAGAAACTCATCTGGGTTATTTTTGGCATCTTGAGGCTCTTACAGAGGATCAACTCGTCTCTGCTGCAGAGGAGGCAGAACTGAAAGCCCGCTTTTCTGCGACCGATGGACGCAAAAGGAAGAAGATTCCTCCGTCCTCCGAAGTAATAGATCTTGACGGAGTTGCCGTCGCCACTTCCAAGTAAAAGACTCAAACTTTTATTTTGCATACATTCCTTATTTCTGCATGAATCTTTTTCTCGGATTTTTAATCTTGGCTTTTATTTTCCTTTTAGCCTTGCTTCTGTTGCTTTGAAAGGTAAAGGCGGGAAGAAACACAAGGTTGTTGCTCTTAGGGGCCTAAGCCTTCCCCTGCTACCGCCCCAGTTACCCAAGTGGCAGGTGGTGAAGAACACTAGTCTCCTCAAGAAGAGTCCGAGTTCCCCCTCCCAGGCCAGCCCAACCAGCCTGATAAGGCCACTCTGGTCGTGCAGGAAAGGGCAACAAATGAAGAAGGAGGGCCTTCCCTTGTCCAGCCAATAGAGGAAATTCCTTGTTTCGACAAGGATTTTAAGGTAAAGTAGGAAGCTTGCTTTGATGAACATGATTATATGCATCCATGTGCAAAAAAGCAGTTTGCCCGAGCCCTTTGGATTCGTCATGGCCAAAAGGCGGATTAGTTGTGTGGAATAATTACACTTTCTCGCCTAGGCAGGTTATCCGAGACGGAATCCACCATTTGGGGATTTCTTTCTCGGAATACTCCAAGGATTTCACCGAGATGCTCAATGGGCTAAAAAGGGCTAGCCAGGTATATCTCTAGCCCCCAAGTATTAAGACAGAATCATTCTTTCCGTTTTAATACGTTACACTTTACCTTCAGTTTTGCTAACAAGCCTTTTCCTTTGTATACTTTTAGCAAACTGCCGAGAGAATCAATGTGGAAGTTTTCAAGAAACTTACTATCAAGAACCAAGAGGTTAAATCCCTTGGTATTCTGAACGAAAAAAGACTCGGAAATTTCCGAGATTCAGAACCAACTGAAGGAGAATGCCGGTAAGCATCTTATTCTTTCCTTGTTTTTTATTTTGATCTTACAAAATTTTCCCCTAAGTACTTTTTGTGTCGTGGGATAATCACGACAGACGTTACCGGGGGTAACTTATCTTGGGGCAATTCGACTCTGGTGTTTGGGAGAGGGTTTAGCTCAAGGGAAAACATGATGATATGCGATCTGGTAGCCGGCAATCAAGTCGCCGAGTCTCCGATCTGGATATATTAACTCAACTCTCGTGTTACACTGGATATTCGATACCTAGCGATATTACTCGAACTCTTGGATCTCTCTCGTCTAACCCTAGGGGCCGGCTTATATAACATCCGGACCCCCTGGCCTACTCTCCAAGGCACACTCTGAATTCTACCCGGACACTGCTTACAAACCCTAAACTCCCTTATCGGGACCCACAATCCGGGTTACGAGGCCTGCGTTCCTGGGCCTTCTAGAAACTCCTTTATCTTAAGCCGGGTCTTGTGCAGGGTCCTTTGGGCCGAGTTACTCCTTGGCGTTGGCCTACCGGGTTATCATCCCTCCATCAGTAGTCCCCAGAATAGCTTGGGCTTCATGAGATCCTCCTTGAAGCGCACGCTATTCCCTGCACAAATAACAAACACACAAGTGCATAGAGGCCGGGTTAGATTGCTTTGATAAACAGCTAGGCCTAACTCCATGGTGGCCATATAGTAACCCGGCTTTCTCCAAATCCAGTGTTTACTTTTCCGGGTCAACGCCCCTGAGGCAAACGCCAAAGATCCGGCTTACTTTACTTGTTAATCGATCCAGGCATCGCGGAGAAGATTTGTTTCTTATCCATTCCGGATATCTCGTCCAGCACTTAAAGCATATCTCAGAAAATCCGGGCGGGTATCCCTTATCCCGAAATTTCCGGTTCCCGCCCGTTGGACTAGGCTTACCCACCCGTACCTTATAAATAGGTACCTAGGGGATAACCTAACCCCAACGGTCCATTCCAACTTCTTCTTCCTCTCCATCGCTCGCGCTTGCGCAACACCACCACGGGGACCTCGAGCTCACCGCCGGAGCAAAGCCGTCGCCGGTTACGTTCGTCCTCGAACCGTTCCGCGCCGCCGCCAAGCTCCGCCGCCGCGCCCTCATCTTGCCCGCCGGGAATCGCAAAGGGACATTTGGATTGCGCCATCTGCCACCGTCGTGCTCTACTCCAATCTCCTCCGGTAAGCTTCTTGCTCCCATCGAATTAGCTCACAATTTCTTGATTCGTTCTAGATTGGATCTAGGTCAACCGCGGGCCATTTCTTGCCCCGCGCCGGATTAGGTCGCTTAGACTCACACTAGTTCATCCAATGGCTTGGATATAGGCTCCACTTCATTCTCCTATCGCTTGTAGTCACTAATTTCATCACGAATTTGAAAATGAAATTTCCAATCTAGGCTCGGTCCGCCCAAATTTTCCGCACCTGCCATTGATACCCGGAAAGTCCACTTCTTCCGGTTCTTTTACCTGCAGTAAATACATGGGCAATCAATCTTCTTCCACAAACGCTCGCCAATACGTAAGTCCCCCATAGTTTCTGTACTGATACTCGATACTCGGATAATCTGTGACTTTCGCTCTACCCGGCGATACCCGGACAACTCATAATTCCCATACCTCTTTTTGATACTGCTCATATATCCGGATAACCCATGATTTCCAAGTCTTATGTCTTGTACCTTTTTGTCTCATGTTTTGTAGACTGAACCCATGGCTCCCAAGAAGCAAGGGAAGCAGCAAGCCAAAACAAGGACGACCCAATCAATATCCGCCAACTGGGCGCGATCCACCGTCACCAAGGCCAAGCTAGAGGAGCTGGCCGAGTTAGGGGTCCTCCCTTCTCAGGAAGATATCCATTGGAGAGTGCCGGTTGATGAGACCCGGCCCACGCCTGCTGCCGACGAGGTAATCTGCTTTGTCGAGCACGTGACCCGGGGGTTCCGCCCTCCGGGTCACCCCTTCTTTCGTGAAGTCTTGAGCCATTACGGCCTCCGGGTGTTCGACATAGGGCCTAACTCTATGCTGAACATAACCCATTTTATCGTCCTTTCCGAGTCATATTTGTGCACTCCGCCAAATTTGGCTCTCTTCATTGAACTCTTCCAGTGCAAACCGTGCCGCGAAAGCGATGACGGGGCACTTCTTGCTTGCGGCGGGGTTTCCATCCAACGCCACAAGAACTCACCAATGCCGACTCTCAATCTGAATTCCCATGTTAAACACTGGCAATTATCCTTCTTCTACTACCGAGACACCTCCCCACCCGGCGAAAGGAAATTGCCGGGTTACTCGGAGGGTCTCCTGGATATCTCCGAATCTTTCAACGCCTTTGCCCCTGAGTCGGACAGGGAGGCCATCCGACCGCTCCTCTCAAAAATAGCCGTCCTTTCCGCCCAAGGTCTCCTTGGGCTCAACCTAGTCAAAACTTGGGTGAATTTTCGCATACAACCCAATTCCATCCGCCCAAAAATGATGTGCGAGTATTCGGGGCACTCTACGGATTCCCTCCGATACTCTTCCAAGAACTACCCGGCCGGTGACACCAACAAGACCATCAAGAGCTTCTTGACGGAGAAATTGGAGGTAATCCGGAACATAGCCGGGTTGGAACCATTTACTCGCGAGAACCCAGCTCCTGAGGTAAAATCCGGTTCTCATACTTTTACCTTCACACCTTTCTCTCGATACAACTACTGATCCTTACCCTCGTGCCTTTGTCTTAGGCTGATAACGTCTTTTGGAACATCGAAACGCCCCCTAACTCTGAGAGTCTAGGGGAGGAAGAGGACGTAGTCAACTCGGAGGAAGGTACATTCCGAGTCTCACTTAGATTCTGCAAGCTCATTGCTGTTCATTCTCTGTTTTTCCGACAATACACCTTGACAACTTTCAGAGCCAGAGGACAAGGACGACGAAGAAGAAGAACCGGAAGGCAGGGTGGAAACAGCAAGCGATGAAGATGAAGCTAAGCCGACAGTCAAGGTCGGAGCAAAGAGGAAACCCCGAGGGGTCGTCTTTAAGGTGTCATACCGTTCCCTTGCTTCTAAACCGTATTCCTTTGCTAACATGTGCGAGCTAAACCGAGAGTTGTCTAACTGGCCGTACTTGAAGGATCCGCCCGTGACCAAGCGCAGAATGACTCGGAACTTTCCGGGTGAATCCGCACTTAATCCGGGTATTCCATCGTCCCCTCCTCAACGCGCTGGTATTTTTCAATCTTTTCCCAGATATCGAAGTTTTTCCTTTCCGAATCATCCTTTAGCAGGGCAGCTTCATGTCTTACTTTTCTCGATATTTATCAGCTTCATCCGGGTCCAGCAACGCATTCCCCTTGGACTTCACAATGAATCCCGGGTAAAGCTCTTCTCCTGATGTTCTATCACTTTTCCACAATTTTCTCCGGTTGCGTGCTGACCACTTACTTATACTGTCCACAGAGCCACGGTCACTATCAGTGAGCAGGAAAATATGGAGACCGATGATCCGGGTGAGGAGATCCCGATTGATGACATGACGGCTGCAGCTGGAGGCGAAGAGGAACAACAAGTGCCACCAACACACCCGGCTGATCAGGAAGCCGAGTGCCCGATAGCCTCACATGCACGTGAGGAAGAGGCCGCCGTCTTGGGCACGGGAGGAGGCGCACCGAGCTCCGATATCCGGACGACTCGGGTGCCTTCCCCTGCCAAGGAGAAAACCTCCACCCCGAGTTATCAAGACCCCGGGTCTTCCAACTTGGGCAACCATTCCTTCGACCAAATGATGAGCGCCCTCCTCGCCATGAAGGCCTCAGAGAGTAGCATGTTAGAGCGCATGGCCGTGGAGCATCAGGTACGCTAGTTGATATCTCATCGTATCCACCTAGTCCCCAAGTTCCGAGTCTAACTTGTCAAAGTTACACTAGGTACTCGTTGCAATACTTGGCTGATTGCGATATCCGACTAATGTTTAACCTTCCATTCTTTTAGGCGCAGGCGTCTCGGTCCGAGGAGATTTTGGCCAAGACCAAGCAGCTCCTGGACACCGAGGTAAAGCTAAGAGAAGCACTTGAGTCCGAGGTGGCAGCCTTGGAGAAAGATGTCACGAAATACAAAGAGAAATACACCACTGCTCAAGCTGCGCTGAAGAGGCTATCAGCCCAAGTTGCCGACACTTATCGTGTCCTCGCTGGTGAGATTTCGCTACTTACTGGTTCGTGCCTTGGTTTCTTGTTTTCTTGATACATGATACCCGGAATACTTTGATGTAACCTTTGTTGTTCATATTGCAGCTTCCAACCTTGCGCCTTCAGAAGAAGATGATATCGAAAAGGTAAAGAAATTGAAGAATGTCCTCCGGAGGTTCTGTGCCGGCACCAAATGGATACTAGACGCCATTCAGTGGCCGACTGAACTCTATCCGGGTATGGAGACCCTAATCCATGCATGTTCTACTGTCCCTGCATGGATTGAGCTCTGGAAACGCTCAGCATGCCGGGTTGGGATGACCCGGGGACTTATGCTGGCGAAAGCTTATTTTCCTAAGCTTGAGCCGGCAACGGTGGTGGCCGGATTTCCAGAATTTAAGGCAGATGGCTCGAGATTTTCCCCCAAGGATTTCAAAGCCGTACAATCCGAGGTACGTCACTCGGCAACTGCTCTTGCCGATAGTATGGACTTGAGTAGGTTTATGTCTCCATACAACGCTGAGGACAAAGCTGTGAAGGAAGATACGCCCGTGCCATTCGACATTTTGGAAATGTGGAATGCTGACTCTGCTAGGAAGAGGGAGGAAGCTGCAAAGAGGAAAGCCGACTTGGAATCAGCAGCAACTTCCTCTACGCCGGCTGTCCGTCCGCCTGTTCGTCCTGATGTTGAGAATCCGAATGATGATGCTGCGAATGCTTCTAAGGAGCAAGCCCAGGACCAAGACCCGGAGGGCAAAGGCAAGGATGTGGACCCGACTCATGAGGCCGAGTGAATTATTACCCGATGCCATCCTAATACCTTGTTCGCTCGATGCCTTTGTAAAAACAGATATTCTTTTGATAGTGCAGATGTGCACTTTTGATACTACCATCGCATCATGTAAATACATTATGAGACTTTAATAGCTTTCGTGGCTCTTCTGGCCTTTGGATGAATCCGATATCTATCTGCCTTTGAGTTTATTTATTCTTGATATTCCGATTTACTTTATGGTCCTTTTGTGAGACTCGGTTTCCGGGTCACGTGGGTTTTGACAGGTGAACTTTTCTCTAAGTCCCCAAGTCCGCAAGACTCGGATTTTTGGGTTTTTGTGCTTAATAGCTAGATAACTTGCCTCTTTTTTCAAAATCCCCAGTCCCCAAGGCCCAAAATTCCGAGTCTAGGGATGTGAGGTCTTACAAAGAAAACAAGTTATCCCTGCTAAGCCCAAAACCTAGAGCCGTTTCACATAGGTTTTGAAGTTATGCTTAATAAACTTTGAGTTTCCGGCTATTAACCTTGTACTCTGCATAACTTGTGGTTTAGATGACCCTTTTGGCTCTCTTGTACTGTAAGCCGGCTTTCGCGTGGATACCATGTTGTTACATCTGTACGAAAACAGGGTCAGGCAAGTCCCATTGGGCATCATGGCTGATTGTAATCGTAAGCGAGCAAATCATGCCACTTTAGTGCGAGTCACATCGAGCTTAAGTAAGAAAAGTCAAGAAATTTGGCTCCTTTGTCCGGTTATAAGATTGCAGCCGTACTCGTTTGCGAGTAATCGGCCCTTATAACTCATAGGCATCATGGCCGGGTCTTTGAGTTTGTAACTATGCTATTCAAGCAATCAGCCCCCAAGACCTAAATACATGCAACATACTGAAGAAACTAAGGTACTAAGAAAACAATAAATAATACTTACCTGGAAGAAAAGTAAAAAACATAACAGAAAGATAAAACTTGATAAAACATGTGAAAAAGATATATTGCTTAACCATCTCTTTATTGATATGAGAAAGTTAGGTCAGCAAGCCGCCTCATTAAAAACCCTCCAGTCCCCTTAGGTACCCTGGATAGGAAAAGAGTGCGTCTGAAACCTGCTGCCTGTTACATCGTGTAATTCCACTTGTGAGTCTGGTCTATACTAGGTATAGTAGGGATGCAGCTGAGCTACGTTTCATGGTCTTTCTCTCTCTTGCATAGATGAAGTGGTATGAGCGGTGTCGTTAACCGTAGCCGACTCTTCCCTTGCATCTATCAAGTAATACGATCCATTGTGCAAATTCCGGCTTATGATAAACGGTCCTTCCCATGGCGGTGATAACTTGTGTTTTCCTTCCTTTGACTGTGCCAGGCGCAGAACCAGGTCTCCTTCCTGGAAGACCCGGGTTTTCACGCGCCGGCTATGATATCTCCGCAGATCCTGCTGATATATGGCTGATCTTTCCAGTGCTTGTTCCCTTTCTTCTTCTAGCATATCCACGGCGTCCTGCCGGGTCTTCTCGTTCTCCACCTCGACGTAAGCCGACACTCGAGGCGAGTCATGGATGATATCACTCGGCAACACCGCCTCAGCACCATAAACCATGAAAAACGGTGTCATCTGAGTGGATCTGTTAGGCGTTGTGTTTATACCCCAAACCACTGCAGGCAATTCTTCGACCCATGCGCCAGCAGCTCTGATACACGGAACTCGCAATCATGGCTTTAATCCACGAAGCAACTCTTGATTTGCCCTCTCCACTTGTCCATTAGCCTGTGGATGGGCCACTGAAGCTATGTCAAGCCGGATTCCGTTGTTACCACAAAATTTCTCCATCTCGCCAAGGGACATATTGGTTCCATTGTCGGTAATTATGCTATGGGGATACCCGAACCGATAGATAATCCTTTTCAGGAACTTGACTGCTGTAATGGCTTCACAGTTGGTAACTGGCATAACCTCAACCCACTTGGTAAACTTATCAATGGCCACCAAAAGATGTGTCTTTTTGCAAGGTGACATGTGAAAGGGGCCAACCATGTCCATACCCCAAACAGCGAACGGCCAAGTTAACGGGATAGTCCGTAATTCCATAGCCGGCACATGGGTTTGGCGAGCGTACCTTTGACATCCGTCACACCTTGCCACCAAGCGCTCCGCGTCTGCTAGGGCCGTGAGCCAGAAAAAACCATGTCGATAAGCTTTGGCCACAAGAGATCTTGTGGATGCATGATGCCCACAATCACCTTCATGGATTTCCTTGAGGATCTGTCGGCCTTCTTCTGGTGCTACGCAGCGCAAAAAGACTCCTGCTGCACGTCTCTTGTATAACTCCCCGTTGATGATAGAATATCTTTTTGCTCGCCTCAGAATTTGTCTTGCTAATACTTCCTGCTGGGGTAACTCGCCCCGTGATAGGTAGGCCAGGAACGGCTCTGTCCACTTGGAAACAGCACGTACTGTGGCCACGAGCTCCAAATCCGGGTCTTGAATTGCCAGTTCTTCCTCAGACTCGGTTTTAACTCATGGTCGCCATAGTTCATCCAGGAAAACATTAGGTGGAACCGACTCTCTGCGCGAGCCAAGTCTGGCGAGTGCATCTGCTGCCTCGTTTTTTCTTCTGTCTATGTGCTCCACCTCATACCCGGAAAAACATCCGGCAACTCTATCAACCTCTCTGCGGTATGCTGCCATAGTTGCATCTTTTCTATCCCAAGTTCCTGAGACCTGCTGTACCACAAGGTCCGAATCTCCAAAGCATCGTATCCTCTTAATATTCATCTCCTTGGCTACCTTTAAGACATGCAATAAGGCCTCATACTCGGCCACTTTGTTGGAACAATCAAAGTGAATCTGCAGCACGTAGCTCAACTTGTCTCCTTTGGGTGATGTTAGCACCACTCCAGCTCCTGACCCCTCGTATTGCTTGGAGCCATCGAAGTGCATGATCCAAGACTCGGAGTTCGGAGCCATGGTGGGCATGCCTGTGTGTGTCCAATCATTAATAAAATCGACTAGAGCTTGAGATTTAATTGCTGACCTTGGCTCGTAATTGATATGATAATCCCCCGTCTCGATCGCCCACTTGGCTATTCTACCTGTTGCATCCGAGTTTCTGATGATATCCGACATTGGTATAGAACTAACCACAGTTATGGGGTGCTCCTAAAAATACGGCTTCAATTTCCGGCTGGCCATGAAGACCCCGAAAACCAGCTTTTGCCAATGTCGATAGCGCTGTTTTGCCTCTGATAATACCTCACTGACGTAGTAAACCGGCCTCTGGACTGGGTATTCTTTTCCATCTTCTTTTCGCTCGACAACAACCACTGCGCTAACCGCCCGGGGCCCTGCTGCAATGTATAGTAACATAGGCTCTTTAGGACCCGGAGCTGCTAGGACCGGCGCCTCAGATAGCTGCTTTTTTAGTGCCTCGAATGCCTCGTCCGCCTCTTGATCCCATACGAATTTATCGGATTTTTTCAAGAGCCGGTACAAGGGTATTGCCTTTTCTCCGAGTCTGGATATAAACCGGCTGAGCGCTGCTACGCACCCTGTGAGCTTCTGAACATGTTTCAAATTTTCCGGCTTTTTCAGACTCTGGATAGCTTTGATTTTGTCCGGGTTTGCTTCAATTCCTCTCTCAGAAACGATAAAGCCGAGTAATTTCCCGGCGGGAACTCCAAAAACACACTTTGTCGGGTTGAGTTTCATCTGATACCTTCTCAAGTTCTTGAACGTTTCCTTTAGATCATCGATAAATGTCTCCGCCTTTCTGGTCTTGATCACCACATTGTCTACATAAGCATGGACGTTGCGTCCAATTTGGTCCTCGAAGCACTTCTGAATACACCGTTGATAGGTTGCGCCAGCGTTCTTCAATCCAAATATCATTGTCTTGTAACAAAAGGCCCCAAAAGGGGTTATGAATGATGTTTTCTCCCAATCCTCCTTCTTGAGCTTGATTTGATGATACCCGGAATATGCATCCAGGAAACATAATAGGTCGCTTCCAGCTACTGCGTCTATGATCTGATCTATCCTTGGTAGTGCAAACGGATCCTTTGGGCAATGCTTGTTGAGACTCGTGTAATCAATGCACATCCTCCACTCATTGGTCTTTTTCATCACGAGAAACGGATTTGCTAACCAGTCCGGGTGAAACACTTCCATGATAAAGCCGGCTGTCAGCAGCCGAGCAATTTCTTCCCCTATAGGTTTCCTTCTTTCCTCATTCATCTTTCTCAAGCCCTGCTTCACAGGCCTGGACTTGGGATCGACGTGCAAACTGTGCTCCGCCAACTCTGTGGGGATACCCGGCATATCACTAGGCGTCCATGAGAACACGTCCTGATTTGCACGAATGAACTCCACAAGTGCTTTCTCCTGCTCGCTGTCCAAGTTAGACCCTATAGCAAATTGCTTAGAGGGATCACCCTCGACAAAAGCTACCATCTTGGTGTCCTGTGCTGCCTTGAATTTCGCTCTCTCATCTTCAGTATTTGGTCTTTTTAACGCTGTTCTGTCATCCGGGTCTACTTGAGACCGGTAATACTTGAGTTCCTCTTTTCTGCAAGCTTGCTCCGCCATGGCTTCATCTCCTTCGTCGCATTCAGCCGCTATATCCCGGCTCCCATGTATGGTGATGGTCTGCTTGGGCCCCGGGATCTTTAGTTGTAGATATACATAACACGGCGTGGCCATGAACTTAGCATAAGCCGGCCTTCCGAATAGCGCGTGATAAGGACTGCGCAACTTAACCACCTCGAAAGTAAGCCACTCGACTCGGTAATTATCCTTCGATTCTCCAAAAGCTACCTCCAACGTGATCTTTCCCTCGGGGCACGCTGAGTGACCCGGCACAATCCCATGAAAAACTGTTGAACTTTTCTGTAGCTGAGACTCCTTGAGACCCATGCGCAGAAAGGTTTCCCAATACAAGATATTGATGCTACTTCCACCGTCCATCAGGACCTTTTTCAGCTCATAACCATTAACTTGAGGTGCAACCACCAATGCTAGGACTCCAGGGTGTTCTATCCTTTCCGGGTGATCTCTTCTGCTCCACGTTACGTCCTGCTCTGACCATCTCAGGTATCTCGGAACACCCGAAGAAAAACCGAGTTTACTGCTTGTTTCAGTATCTTTTTATCCTTGTTAGAAATTCCTGTGGTATGCATGTGATATTGTCCCAATTGCTTGGGGTTAGCTTGGAAACCTCCAGCTCCCCCTTGGTTGTTACCCAGATTTCCGCCTGCCGGGTTACCGGCTGGGGGTGGGCCGTTGCCCGGGTTTCCACCCGGACCCGGTCCTCCTCCCCGACCTGCACCTCGCATAGCCTTGTTTATCTCCTCATTCTTCCATCTCTGTAGGTCCGTGCACTGCTCCAATGTGTGGTTAGCTGGCCTACCGTTCCTGCTGTGCTTTGGACACGCCATTCTGAAGATATCCCAATTGTTACCCGGCCTCGGTGGCCCTTGATAATTTCCTCCATTGTGGTTTCCAGTATTGAAATTTCCTTCTGCCCTAGGTCTCGAAGACCCGGCTTCTGTGCTAGCGACAACCTCGGAGCCTCCCTCAAACGGGCGCTTGTTCTGATTGTTCCCATTGTTACCTCCATTGTTACCCGGTGTTGATCCATTGCCGGTTCTTCCACTATTATTTGTATTTGCTTTTGCTTTCTTGTCATCGACATCCTCTTCTGTAGTATCCGTTGCAGCATGTTTGTTGCATGCATCCATTAGCTCTCCCATCGTAACCTCTGAAGCATTTCGACTAGATTTCATGCGAGTTAACTTTTGCACTAAAGGTATGTACTTGCACGTCTTTGCCATAGCTTGTAGCGCATCTTTGGGCTGAATATCCGTAGATGAGTGAAGTATCTCCATAACCCGGCGCACCCAGCTGCGCGCCGATTCTCCCTTCTTTTGGACACATCGTTCTAGGTCATCAATAGTAAATAGCTTTCTGCATGTCCCATGAAAGTGCTTGATAAACGCAGTTTTCAACTCCTCCCATGACTTGATAGACCCTTCCGGTAAATTATTGAACCATAACTTTGCTGCTCCTTCTGACATCATCAAGTACATGAACTTGGCTTGAAGGTTTTCGGATGCATTGCGAATCGACATAGCCATGTCGTAGCTGCTCAACCATGTCTCTGGATCCATAGTCGGCTCGTAGTTCACAACTTTACCCGGTTCCTTGAATTTATCCGGGTAAGGCTCAGCCCTGATGTCAGCCGACAAACACTTAGGCCCAGCGAGATTAGTCGGAACTGGCCTCACCCGGGAAACATGCGACCCTGCGGGGGGCGCGGCGGGGCGCGGTACTGCTGGTGGTCCATGCACCACAGACCCGGCCGCGGCTCTCCTGGCTCTGGAACTATCCACAATAGCTTGTGCTGCTGATGCTGCTGGTACTGCCTGAACGCGGGGAGGAGGCGGCATTTGCTGCTGCTCTTCCCTCCGCCGCGCTGAACTTATCTGGATATTGCCGGTATTGCCTCTTTGCTGGCTGATATATGGCGTCCCATGCATTCCACTTCTGTGATCCGGGTAATTAACTTGCTGCGCTACCGCAGTGCGCAATAGATCTATCGCCCGCCGGGTCTCCTCTGCGTGGGGTGACTCTCTCATGGGGATTTGATTCAATGCGAGCGTTGCTGCGTACACATTATCCATGGGGTTGTTGTAATGGCCTGCTGGTGTGCGAAATCGCGATGGTGGTGGTGGTGGTAATGTATTGCCGGTGGTGACTCCGGTCTGCAATGTGGGTAACCCGGCTTGTATGTTTGCCGGCTGTGCTCCTCCAGTTGCAGGTTTCTGCACAGTTCCTTGGTTTGCTGCTGGAATCGGTTGATCCTGAGGTGTGATAAATAGTGTGGTCGGGTTTATAACTCCACCCGTTGCTGGTAACATGGTCTGATGCCTTTGACGCACCCTAGTTGTTTCTTCTCGGAGCCGGGTTTCTAATGCATCCAGCTCACGTTGGCGCGTGGCCATCCCCTGCCTTTCTGCTTCTACTTGCCTTCTCTGTTGCTCCAATGCTCGACGGGCTACATCCAGATCTCTAACACGTTCCGCCGCGTTTTCCGGAGTAATAACTGTGGCTAAAACGGTTGGATCCAGAATCAAGTTATTGTTGAATAGGGCCGGGTGTCGCGGGTTTGAAGGACCCGCCCCTGGCGTCCGATTTGCCAGATATCCAAACGTGTTTGCCTGCAACTCGCTATCCGCCGCGTGGCTGGTAACTGATGCCGATTCTCCGTCAACCCGGGTGAGAACCGGGTTTCCGTCAACCGGACCTTGCTGCTGGGCCAATGCTGGTGGTGTTCCGACTGTGGTCGCGGTCACGTTCCCCTGATTAAGATTGATCGCCGGGGCCGTGTAAACCACAACCTGGCGCGCAATGCTTGGCGCAGATTCATACTCTTCCTCTTCACTGCTATTTTCCTCGTACCGGTCCTCCAGCAGATGCAAGATGGACTCGGTATCATCTTCTCTCATGACCCGGACACGCGGGGTCCATACCGGCTCCTCCGGCTGTTCCCTCTTCGTGGGAGGATCTTCTGTCGGATCTACCGTCCCGACCGATTCTTCCCCATCCGATTGAACGTAGGTGGCTTCCCCTGACACAGATTCAAATCCGAAATCGTCAGGGATTGAACCGGACGTACATACCATACCGATGAAGACGTTGATCTGGCCGATTGTCACGACAGATCCGGATTCGAGCAGATCCGACTCTGGCCCCCAGCCGAAATCGTCCACCATCTTCTCTCCTTCGGGGTTGGTGTAGATCTCGCCGATGACAAGGTTCTCCATGTTCTTCCGAGCTTCTCCCGTGATGTAAACACCCTTGGACGTAGGCCCCACGGTGGGCGCCAACTGTCGTGGGATAATCACGGCAGACGTTACCGGGGGTAACTTATCTTGGGGCAATTCGACTCTAGTGTTTGGGAGAGGGTTTAGCTCAAGGGAAAACATGATGATATGCGATCTGGTAGCCGGCAATCAAGTCGCCGAGTCTCCGATCTGGATATATTAACTCAACTCTCGTGTTACACTGGATATTCGATACCTAGCGATATTACTCGAACTCTTGGATCTCTCTCGTCTAACCCTAGGGGCCGGCTTATATAATCCGGACCCCCTGGCCTACTCTCCAAGGCACACTCTGAATCCTACCCGGACACTGCTTACAAACCCTAAACTCCCTTATCGGGACCCACAATCCGGGTTACGAGGACTGCGTTCCTGGGCCTTCTAGAAACTCCTTTATCTTAAGCCGGGTCTTGTGCAGCGTACTTTGGGCCGAGTTACTCCTTGGCGTTGGCCTACCGGGTTATCATCCCTCCATCATTTTGCGTGAACGTTTTGGATTATTTTATTTTCAAAGTCTTAGGCCAAGGCCAAGCAGATTGCTGAAGATGCTGGAATGCCCAGAACCTCCGTAAGGAAAACTTGGAGTTTCACAAGATCAATGTGAAACTTCAAAAAAGACTTGGAGAAGAGCCAACTGTCTTTGCGCTTACCCGAGTCTCGGGCTTCGTCGCAAGCCGAGAAAGATAAGAGGACCATCCAGGATCTTGATTCTGCTATTCATCAATGACTTGAAGAAGTCGCTGAGATGGACAAGATTCTGGGTAAGATTTTCTGACCATTTACCAAGTTTTACTTTTGTTTAACCGAATGCATTATTTTTCCCTTCTGAATTTCTTATATTTTCTCCTCTGTTTCTTATAACAGAAGGAAATCCTCTCATCTCTCGGACCGGTCGCATCCGGGCTTTCGGGACCTTCGTCGCCGAGTTGAAGAACGCCGGAATGCAACTTATCAGTAAGTGCATTCCGAACAAAATCGACGAGTTCTCAGAAGCTAGCCAGCTTCCGGAAGCATTCGCGGAAGTTGCCAACCAACGCGAGAATTGGCACAAGTCTGTCGCCCGCGGTGGAGTGCGCATGGCCTTGGGTCTTATGAAAATGCACTACACCACCGCCAAGTCTTGGCGCGTCGCCACCGGTATTCCCCAGGGATATTCCGAGACACAAAGGGCGGAAATCTTTGAGTCTATCAAGGGGCATGCTTCCAAGATAGCCCGGATGGTTTCTACCTCGACATTCTACCCAAAGGAAGATATTTCTGTCAATTCCGGAGAATCCGAGTGATAGCGACGAAGGCGAAGATGATGACTTTATGGATGCCGTCTGAACCTGCGGAGCCAATAGCCATTAGAAGGCATTACTTATCCTTATGATGTAAAACTCATATGTAATGCATTCTATATTTTGTATAAACAGTATTATCCCTTTGCAGTAAAATTCAGCTGTACAAGTTTAATAGTTTTAACTCCTTTCTTCTAAGTTCTCTAGTTTGCATGCTTTAGCTTTCCTTAGTGTTTAAGCGATTCCAAAAGTATGCGATCTTCAGTGACCGTGTTAAGTAACCAATCAATCGAAACTCGGATTCATGGATTATACTTTGGCACTTTACTTACTAGATCAAGTGACCCAACAACACAAACAATCAAATAATACTTAGGAATGATAAGGAATTTGAAAATATGGCCTCCAGGCACGCAGACACAATCTGGTGTTCTGTATCCTACTTAGGCCGAAAGCATTCAATTTTATAACTCCGAGCTCACAGGTCCAATTCGGGTTAACATTAAAGCAAATTGAAAGATGAAATAGAAAACACGGAATATGCTTTGAACAATAAAAAACAGAAAAACAATTTGCATGCATTTCCGACAACTCTATTTCATGATCTCAATAATGTTTACATAGAATTGAACTAAGTATAGAAGGGACATACCTGCTGGATGCTCCAAGGCTTGTTTGTCTCTCCTAGTTCTACATCTATGCTTCTTTACCTCTTGCGATTGGGATTTTTCGGGTCATCTTCTGTATCCCGAATATCTACAAGGTAATATGAACCATTTTTAATAGCTTGGCTGATGACAAATGGTCCTTCCCAGATTGGGGCTAGCTTGTGCTTTCTATCCTGTACCAATCTTAGCACCAAATCACCTTCTTTAAAATATTGGTGTTTGATTTTTCGGCTATGATATCGTCATAAACCCTACTGATAAATGGCGGATCTGTGCAACACAAGTTCTCATTCTTCTTCTAAAAGATCGATGGCATTCTGACACGCACTTTCGGCATCCGAGCCATTGTATGCCTGCACTCTTTGGCTATCATGGATCATGTACGTTGGAAGCACTACTTCTGCGCCATAGACCAAGAAAAAAGGGGTCTGCCCTGTTGATCTATTTGGCGCCGTTCGAATACTCCAAAGCACGGAAGGCAATTCTTCTACCCATGCTCCAGCTGCTCTGTGAAGAGGAGTTTCAAGTCTTGGGCGTATTCCTTACAAGATTGAACTATTCATTCGTTCAACCTGGCCATTGGATTGTGGGTGCGCTAAAGATGCAAGATCTAGGCGAATTCCCGTTTGTCGGCAATATTTTGCTAGTTCTCCAATTGCAAAGTTTGTCCCATTATCCGTGATTATACTATGTGGGACGCCATACCGCATTACAATATCAATGAAGAAATTTCTAGCAGTCACACTGTCAATTTTTTGATGGGTTTAGCTTCCACCACCTTGTATACTTTGTACTGCAACGAGTAGATGCGTGAGTCCGCCTCTTGCAGTTTTGAATGACCCCATCATATCTAGCCCCCAGGCCGCAAATGGCCATGTTATGGGTATAGTCTTGAGTGCTTGAGCCGACATATTTGTCTGCTTGGCGTAATACTGACATCCAACACATGTGTTAACTATGTGCTCTGCATCTGTCTTGGCTGTAAGCCAGAAAAACCCTACTCGGAATGGTTTCTTAACTATGCTTTTTGATTGAGCATGATGTCCGCAATCTCCAGCATGAATTTATTGCAGTATTTGACGACCTTGTTCCGGCGAAATGCAACGCTGGAAAATTCTGATAGTACTGCGTTTACAGAGGCAACCATTGATCACAGTGTATCCTTTGCATCAGCGTTTTATTTGCCTTTGCAAGACTTTTTCTGCTCCGTCCGGGAACTTCTGATCAACTAAGAAGTTTAAATATGGATTTTTTTCAGTCCAGGTTAACAAGCAAGACTTCTATTGACTCGAAAACTAGGGGATAATTAACATCTCCGCCTTTTATTGATGGTTCGTACAGATGCTGGACTAATACACCCGCTGACAATGTTTTTACCCTTTTCGAGCCCATTCGGGCTAGAGCATCCGCGTTCGAGTTTTTGTCCCTTTTGACATGATGTACCTCAAATCCTAGGAAGCAGATGGCGAACTCGTCAACTGTTCTCCGATATTCGGCCATTATGGGGCTTTTGGCATCCCATGTCTGGTTTAGCTGGTGTTGTACTAGATCCGAGTCTCCATAGCAAAGTATGCATTTAATGCCTATTTATTTTGCAATGTGCAAGCCATGAAGCAGTGCTTTGTATTCTACCACATTGTTGCTGGCATTGAAGTGTATTTGCAATATATATTCCACTGTGTCGCCTTTTGAAGATTTTAGCACCACACCAGCACCAGCGCCTTCTTTCATTTTGGATCCGCCGAAATGCATTATCCAATATTCTGACTCTAGCATTGGTGTGTTTTCCATTTCTTCTGTCCAGTCAGCTACAAAATCTACCAACACCTAGGATTTAATCGACATCCGGGGTTGGTACATAATATCGAACACAACGAGCTCAATGTCCCACTTGGCTACTCTGTCGGTTGCGTCGGTATTGTTTATAATATCCCCTAGTGGTGCTTTGCTTACCACTGTTATGGAATGTCCTTGAATATAATGGCGGAGTTTTCGAGATGCGAAAAATACGCCATGTGCTAGCTTTTGATAATGTGGATATCTTTGTTTTGACTCTGAGAATACTTCGCTGACGTAATATACTGGATGCTGATCTAGAATACTTTGCTCATCTTTCTGTCTTTCCATAATTATCACCGCACTAATAAACCTGTTTGTTGCTGTGAGATACAGTAACATGGGTTCTTCGTCTTTTGGGGATTGTAACACCTGGGGTGTTACCCTAATAGAGAGTGTTTGTTTTCTTTTTGCTTGCATCATATGCATCACATGAGCATTGCATTCTGTTTTTCAAAACAAATCAAAATTCAAAACAATTTAAACTTTCACCCCCTTGCTCAAAAATTTTCCAATTTCAAACTTGCAAACTAAATCACTCATTTGTTTTCAATAGTTTGAAGTTGTTTTAAACAAATTGCCTGCTAAATAAAATTGTCCCTGTTATTAAAACCCTAATGGCTAATTCAAAAATTCAAATCAAATCACTCATTAACTTGTTGGTTTTAACTCAATCAGTTAATTCCAAATCACCTTCAATTTCAAATCAAAGGCATCAAACAGAACCACTTTTGAACTCATAAACTTTAACAAGCCAATCAACTATTTTTAATCAAATTAACCATAGGGGTCACCCTATGGAAATGATTGTTTTCATAATGTTTAATGAATATTAAAATTCCTTCAATTTTGGTTTAATTCCTAAACAGCAAGAATTTTGAAAACTTTTGGAAAACAAAAGTTGGTTTCTAGTTGCTAAATAGAAAACTAAACTAACCATAATTTTTACCAAATTTTTGCTAACCTAAAAGCCTCCTTTTTCTTCCATTTTTGTTTTCAGCAAAAAAAAATGAAACAGAAAACAATAAATGGAGCAAACAACCGCGCGCGCGCAGCACCTAAGCCCCTACCCAGCCCACCTAAGCCCTCCTAGCGCGGCCCAGCCTGTAACGCGCGCGCGTACCGCTTCGCAGCGCCCACCCCCTTCTTTCTCCCGTACGGCGGCAGATGCACCGGTGCCACGTACGCCGCCGTAGCAAGCCGACGGCAATCCTTGGTTCCCGAGCTCTATAAGAATCCTACGAACCCTAGGCACCTAACCCTAGCCCCTAAGCTCCTGTTCCCTCAAGGCCGCCGCCGTTTTTCCCCTCTCACCGGCGCGAATCGCTCACTGATCCTTCTGCCACCACCCCGCCGGAATGCTACTCTGAACTCTTGAAGCTCACCGCCGCCATGAACCACCACCAACCCTTCTATCCTCTGGAATCAAACCGCCACTGTCTCCTCTCTCGTATTGACACCGGAGCCACGCCGCAGAGCCACCACATCCCCGCCGCCATCGTCGACATCGCCTCCGGCCACCGGTGGCGTCCTCTCTGAATTTTTTCTCGCCGTCGTCGAGGTCATACCTCTCGTCCTTATCCAGCTGCTGGGATCGCTCCGCCACCCCTTCCTCAACCTTCTGGACACCGCAGCGAGCTCGTGCACCTCCTGGATCGAAGCCGCCGTCCACACCCACGCCGTCGCCGCCGCGGGAGCTTCATCGAGCCTCTGCAACATCTCCACCCGCCGGTGAGCCTCCGTCTTTTCCTCCTCCCTGTCCTCGAGCATGCACCAGCACTCCCTGTCTCCGTGCACTCCTCACGCCAGTACCACCTAGCCCACCGCAGCGAGCACGAGCCGTTGTTCACCGCCGGCGTCACCTCTGTCGGAGTGCAGACAAGAGTTTGTTCGTCAGTTAATTCAGTAACCGGGATCTGAACCTGAACCTCCTTGTGCCCCCATTACTGTCAAACGAAGCGAAGCAGCGCAGTGGTTGCTCTGTTCTTTTCCGTGCGCACGGTCGTGGGATCGAACCCCTGCGGCCGCATAAAAATCCCACCTTTTTATTCTTCTTCCACACGCTGACAGACAGGGCCCATCAGTCATTCACTTCTGTGGCCACGCAAGCACAGCAAGGCTTGGGCCCCCCTGGCAGTCACTGGGTGTGTTCTCTGTGCGTATAAAACGTTTTAAACATAATCTGTAATAAAAAACTAGTCCTTTATTTTAACAGATGGGTCCCTCACATTAAAATGCTAATAACTTTAGTTTTATAACCCCAAATAATGAAAATAAAATATGTGCACTAATCTAAATTTAATTCTCTATCCATTTATATCATTTGTTCCCTGTTTTGAATTTTCAAAATGCAATTCAAATTTGAATTCAAATAATTCAATTGTAATTTACAACAATTCATAAATAATTCATACTATTTCCAAATAAGGCAAATAAAATATGCTTTCCATACCATTTTGAATAACCTTTTCAAATATAAATTTTGTTTCATGGTTTGAATAATTTAAATTGCCTAAATAATTTAATACTTGTTTAATTCATTTAAATTTGATAAAATCATAACTTGCTCAACATAAAATAATTTTGAACATGCAAAATATGTTTTCAAACCATCAAAGTGTGAACTTTTCAAATGTGAGTTTGAAATTATGTTTTGAACAAATAAAACTTCAATTAAATTCAAGCTTGTTTCAAATCCATTTAAAACATGTTTAATATTGTTTAATTCATAATTAAATTATCCAAATTCCAATTTCAATATTTGAAACATGTAATCCAACTAAAATTTGATGTTCTTTGCAAATATAAATTTTGTTATTTGTTTTGAACACTTTAACTTGATGAAAACAACAATTGCTTGTGTGACATGTTTAAGTAACCAAACTTTCCAATCTTAACCAATAATTTCCAAACTTGGTAAACCTTATTTCCAATTGGTTCTATTGTTGTTATTTTGTTGTTTTCCTCATCCATGCATCATACTAAACCACTTTCACCTGATGATTAGTTGGAAAACAATTGTTTCAACCATAATTCATGGGCTTTTCATATGCAACTCAAATTGCATATGGGTCCATTTAAATCTGTTTATCATGTCAACTAGTTTATTTCTATGCATCAATTAAATTGTCATGCATATAAAATAGGATCATGCTGGATCTTTTGCCGTAGTAGTAATTGTTGCATCCGGTGTTTGTTCGAGGTTCGTTGCTTCTTCCCGGATAGGACGTTGAGATGATGTGAGCAACGACAAGTTCTGCTACCTTGCGGGATCTCAGGCAAGTATACTCACTTGCTGCCAAATGGCTGCCTTTCATCACTTGTTACCGATTCTTTCCGTTGATTCTTTTCTGCTATCCTTAGTAGTAGTTGTTTCTGTTACGAACCCATCACATGAATCCCTTAACCTTGATATTGCCTCACCTCCATACCTATAACCATTGCTTGCTGCCCGTGTCTTACTAGCATGCTTAGGGTTGTTTTGCTCGAGTCTGTTACCCGTTACTTTCTGTTACTATTTCTATTACGTTCTGGGGGCTCGATGTTTAATCAATCAATCATGCTAATGTTACTATTAATAATAAATTTGATGATAAGGCACTGGCAGGAGGCCCTTTGTGGTTTTGAGGCCTGCTAGTGTCGACCCTAATAGGAAAAGGGTCTTGTCTACTGATCCATGATGAGCGCACTAACCGCATGTGGGAAGCGAGTATGGGCGCCCCCCTCAATTTGATTCGATTCGCATCTCGTCCAAATCACCTCATTTAGTTCGGGTTTTCCATTTGCTTCATGCATGATCTTGCGAGCCCTTGGTACCCGGGTGGAACTTTCGTAGTCGGCATATAGGGGGACACGTTCTTAGAGTGCTATGAGGGTCCATTTTCTTCTGGGCTCGATTAGCCGTGCGCCCAAGGTGCTTTGGGCTTGATGCGAAGAAGAGTTGAGTTGTGTAGAGTACCCCGCTTGGTGGGAGGCATCCCATCTGGCGGGTTATTCTTGCGTGTACGGCCAAATTGGTGCAACCCTGCAGGGATAATCTTCTCGAGAAGCCGTGTTTTCCGCGGTTATGGATTACTTGGTGAAAGTACTGGCTAACAAGTACTCAGGACAACTTAAACCTAATGATTAACAACCTTTCACCCAATGATTAACAACTTGACTAGTAATAGGCTTATTGACACAATAATCTGAACCATCATTAATCCAACTGTGTGAGTTATCCTCGGATTGCTTCTTCGGATAAGGGGCGAGATCCAGGATGGGTTTGTTTGAAGCTATCTTTCAGTTGGTTACAATACTCGATCTTATCTCCTTTCTGTTAGCCGGAAGTTGTAGTATCTCTCTGTAGTTGGTTAGTGCAGCCTGCTGTCGCTTATTTGCAATCACCCCTTCCTTTCCGTTGATCCTAACGTATTTGTATCTTGTGATGACTGGCTACGCCGGTATCTTGTGAGTATGGTTTATCCACTTGCCAGTACTTAACCGTACTGACCC
Source organism: Alopecurus myosuroides (assembly GCA_028641055.1). NCBI lineage: Eukaryota > Viridiplantae > Streptophyta > Magnoliopsida > Poales > Poaceae > Alopecurus > Alopecurus myosuroides. The sequence continues at coordinate 267,989,972 of CM054057.1, read as the reverse complement.
ACGAATCTCTTTCGTGGCTGCATATTCAATATTGCAGTCAGCAGGTTTGAAGTCTGACGACGTTAGCTTGGGAATCCCTCCGGCTTGGCCTGGGCAGGGATTGGACGCTCTCGGTTATCTTCAGGACTCTTAGTCCAATTTGTATCTTGTCCGTAGCCGGACGTTATGTTGTTTCTTCCGCTGTTATTTGGATCTTTGTATTGTATCAGTTGTATCCCTGGCTCGTCTGAGTCATCTTGTATCTATCTGTTTCTGTTGTAATTGTGGAATATTCGTGAACTATTGTAATGTTATCACAAGTGGCAACCTGGAATCGGTTATTATGTGGATTTTGGCGGGAATGCTGAAATCTGCATAGTGCCCGATCTCGGGGCGTCACAAATGGTATCAGAGCCTTGGTTCCGATTCCCGGGATTGTTTCGATACGAATGGTTATCGAAGCAACGGGTCCGCAAAGCCTGTAGGATAACCTCGCTAACGGTCGTTGTTTCTAGAGTGTCAAAAACTATTTCTGCTAAACTATTTTGGAAAAACATCTCAATAGGATTCTTGTTTTTCTCCTTATCCCTATTCTATTTCCCCTCCCATCTCATTTGTTTTGGAGTCTCCCCCTTGTCTATCTTTCAAAGTGTTAAGATCCTACGTGGGTGGACGTTTTCTGAGCCTTTAACCTAATAGGTTCGATCATCGGAAGATTCCTGGTGGAAGAACATCGTCGTCAGCCCGAGCAAGAATCTCTTGTTAGTGGTGTCGAGGAGATCAACTGGAAGCACGAAGAATCGATAGTCGAACTTCTTTCCCCTCCCGGGTTAGCAGGTGGATTGCGAGGGCGCAATCCCTTGTTAGTGGTGTCGTCTGTAACACCTGGGGTGTTACCCTAATAGAGAGTGTTTGTTTTCTTTTTGCTTGCATCATATGCATCACATGAGCATTGCATTCTGTTTTTCAAAACAAATCAAAATTCAAAACAATTTAAACTTTCACCCCTTGCTCAAAATTTTTCCAATTTCAAACTTGCAAACTAAATCACTCATTTGTTTTCAATAGTTTGAAGTTGTTTTAAACAAATTGCCTGCTAAATAAAATTGTCCCTGTTATTAAAACCCTAATGGCTAATTCAAAAATTCAAATCAAATCACTCATTAACTTGTTGGTTTTAACTCAATCAATTAATTCCAAATCACCTTCAATTTCAAATCAAAGGCATCAAACAGAACCACTTTTGAACTCATAAACTTTAACAAGCCAATCAACTATTTTTAATCAAATTAACCATAGGGGTCACCCTATGGAAATGATTGTTTTCATAATGTTTAATGAATATTAAAATTCCTTCAATTTTGGTTTAATTCCTAAACAGCAAGAATTTTGAAAACTTTTGGAAAACAAAAGTTGGTTTCTAGTTGCTAAATAGAAAACTAAACTAACCATAATTTTTACCAAATTTTTGCTAACCTAAAAGCCTCCTTTTTCTTCCATTTTTGTTTTCAGCAAAAAAAAAATGAAACAGAAAACAATAAAAGGAGCAAACAACCGCGCGCGCGCAGCACCTAAGCCCCTACCCAGCCCACCTAAGCCCTCCTAACGCGGCCCAGCCTGTAACGCGCGCGCTTACCGCTTCGCAGCGCCCACCCCCTTCTTTCTCCCGTACGGCGGCAGATCCACCGGTGCCACGTACGCCGCCGTAGCAAGCCGACGACAATCCTTGGTTCCCGAGCTCTATAAGAATCCTACGAACCCTAGGCACCTAACCCTAGCCCCTAAGCTCCTGTTCCCTCAAGGCCGCCGCCGTTTTTCCCCTCTCACCGGTGCGAATCGCTCACTGATCCTTCTGCCACCACCCCGCCGGAATGCTACTCTGAACTCTTGAAGCTCACCGCCGCCATGAACCACCACCAACCCTTCTATCCTCTGGAATCAAACCGCCACTGTCTCCTCTCTCGTATTGACACTGGAGCCACGCCGCAGAGCCACCACATCCCCGCCGCCATCGTCGACATCGCCTCCGGCCACCGGTGGCGTCCTCTCTGAATTTTTTCTCGCCGTCGTCGAGGTCATACCTCTCGTCGTGATCCAGCTGCTGGGATCGCTCCGCCACCCCTTCCTCAACCTTCTGGACACCGCAGCGAGCTCGTGCACCTCCTGGATCGAAGCCGCCGTCCACACCCACGCCGTCGCCGCCGCGGGAGCTTCATCGAGCCTCTGCAACATCTCCACCCGCTGGTGAGCCTCCGTCTTTTCCTCCTCCCTGTCCTCGAGCATGCACCAGCACTCCCTGTCTCCGTGCACTCCTCACGCCAGTACCACCTAGCCCACCGCAGCGAGCACGAGCCGTTGTTTACCGCCGGCGTCACCTCTGTCGGAGTGCAGACAAGAGTTTGTTCGTCAGTTAATTCAGTAACCGGGATCTGAACCTGAACCTCCTTGTGCCCCCGTTACTGTCAAACGAAGCGAAGCAGCGCAGTGGTTGCTCTGTTCTTTTCCGTGCGCGCGGTCGTGGGATCGAACCCCCGCGGCCGCATAAAAATCCCACCTTTTTATTCTTCTTCCACACGCTGACAGACAGGGCCCATCAGTCATTCACTTCTGTGGCCACGCAAGCACAGCAAGGCTTGGGCCCCCCTGGCAGTCACTGGGTGTGTTCTCTGTGCGTATAAAACGTTTTAAACATAATCTGTAATAAAAAACTAGTCCTTTATTTTAACAGATGGGTCCCTCACATTAAAATGCTAATAACTTTAGTTTTATAACCCCAAATAATGAAAATAAAATATGTGCACTAATCTAAATTTAATTCTCTATCCATTTATATCATTTGTTCTCTGTTTTGAATTTTCAAAATGCAATTCAAATTTGAATTCAAATAATTCAATTGTAATTTGCAACAATTCATAAATAATTCATACTATTTCCAAATAAGGCAAATAAAATATGCTTTCCATACCATTTTGAATAACCTTTTCAAATATAAATTTTGTTTCATGGTTTGAATAATTTAAATTGCCTAAATAATTTAATACTTGTTTAATTCATTTAAATTTGATAAAATCATAACTTGCTCAACATAAAATAATTTTGAACATGCAAAATATGTTTTCAAACCATCAAAGTGTGAACTTTTCAAATGTGAGTTTGAAATTATGTTTTGAACAAATAAAACTTCAATTAAATTCAAGCTTGTTTCAAATCCATTTAAAACTTGTTTAATATTGTTTAATTCATAATTAAATTATCCAAATTCCAATTTCAATATTTGAAACATGTAATCCAACTAAAATTTGATGTTCTTTGCAAATATAAATTTTGTTATTTGTTTTGAACACTTTAACTTGATGAAAACAACAATTGCTTGTGTGACATGTTTAAGTAACCAAACTTTCCAATCTTAACCAATAATTTCCAAACTTGGTAAACCTTATTTCCAATTGGTTCTATTGTTGTTATTTTGTTGTTTTCCTCATCCATGAATCATACTAAACCACTTTCACCTGATGATTAGTTGGAAAACAATTGTTTCAACCATAATTCATGGGCTTTTCATATGCAACTCAAATTGCATATGGGTCCATTTAAATCTGTTTATCATGTCAACTAGTTTATTTCTATGCATCAATTAAATTGTCATGCATATAAAATAGGATCATGCTGGATCTTTTGCCGTAGTAGTAATTGTTGCATCCGGTGTTTGTTCGAGGTTCGTTGCTTCTTCCCGGATAGGACGTTGAGATGATGTGAGCAACGACAAGTTCTGCTACCTTGCGGGATCTCAGGCAAGTATACTCACTTGCTGCCAAATGGCTGCCTTTCATCACTTGTTACCGATTCTTTCCGTTGATTCTTTTCTGCTATCCTTAGTAGTAGTTGTTTCTGTTACGAACCCATCACATGAATCCCTTAACCTTGATATTGCCTCACCTCCATACCTATAACCATTGCTTGCTGCCCGTGTCTTACTAGCATGCTTAGGGTTGTTTTGCTCGAGTCTGTTACCCGTTACTTTTTGTTACTATTTCTATTACGTTCTGGGGGCTCGATGTTTAATCAATCAATCATGCTAATGTTACTATTAATAATAAATTTGATGATAAGGCACCAGCAGGAGGCCCTTTGTGGTTTTGAGGCCTGCTAGTGTCGACCCTAATAGGAAAAGGGTCTTGTCTACTGATCCATGATGAGCGCACTAACCGCATGTGGGAAGCGAGTATGGGCGCCCCCCTCAATTTGATTCGATTCGCATCTCGTCCAAATCGCCTCATTTAGTTCGGGTTTTCCATTTGCTGCATGCATGATCTTGCGAGCCCTTGGTACCCGGGTGGAACTTTCGTAGTCGGCATATAGGGGGACACGTTCTTAGAGTGCTATGAGGGTCCATTTTCTTCTGGGCTCGATTAGCCGTGCGCCCAAGGTGCTTTGGGCTTGATGCGAAGAAGAGTTGAGTTGTGTAGAGTACCCCGCTTGGTGGGAGGCATCCCATCTGGCGGGTTATTCTTGCGTGTACGGCCAAATTGGTGCAACCCTGCAGGGATAATCTTCTCGAGAAGCCGTGTTTTCCGCGGTTATGGATTACTTGGTGAAAGTACTGGCTAACAAGTACTCAGGACAACTTAAACCTAATGATTAACAACCTTTCACCCAATGATTAACAACTTGACTAGTAATAGGCTTATTGACACAATAATCTGAACCATCATTAATCCAACTGTGTGAGTTATCCTCGGATTGCTTCTTCGGATAAGGGGCGAGATCCAGGATGGGTTTGTTTGAAGCTATCTTTCAGTTGGTTACAATACTCGATCTTAACTCCTTTCTGTTAGCCGGAAGTTGTAGTATCTCTCTGTAGTTGGTTAGTGCAGCCTGTTGTCGCTTATTTGCAATGACCCCTTCCTTTCCGTTGATCCTAACGTATTTGCATCTTGTGATGACTGGCTACGCCGGTATCTTGTGAGTATGGTTTATCCACTTGCCAGTACTTAACCGTACTGACCCACGAATCTCTTTCGTGGCTGCATATTCAATATTGCAGTCAGCAGGTTTGAAGTCTGACGACGTTAGCTTGGGAATCCCTCCGGCTTGGCCTGGGCAGGGATTGGACGCTCTCGGTTATCTTCAGGACTCTTAGTCCAATTTGTATCTTGTCCGTAGCCGGACGTTATGTTGTTTCTTCCGCTGTTATTTGGATCTTTGTATTGTATCAGTTGTATCCCTGGCTCGTCTGAGTCATCTTGTATCTATCTGTTTCTGTTGTAATTGTGGAATATTCGTGAACTATTGTAATGTTATCACAAGTGGCAACCTGGAATCGGTTATTATGTGGATTTTGGCAGGAATGCTGAAATCTGCATAGTGCCCGATCTCGGGGCGTCACAGGGATGCCAAAATTGGAGCTTTTATCAAAATTTCTTTTAAATGGGTTAATGATTTCTCCGCCTCTTCTGTCCACTCAAATTTGTCGGATTTCTTCAACAATTTGTATAATGGCAGAGCTTTGTCACCAAGCCAGCTTATGAACCTGCTTACAACGGTTGTAAAACCCGTCAATCTTTGAATGTCTTTTAGACACGTAGGTCTTTTGATGTTCAAAATTGCTTTGATCTTTCCCGGGTTTACTTCTATTCCTCCGTGAGAAATGATGAAACCTAGAAGTTTTCCTGAGGGAACCCCGAATACGCACTTTAATTGATTTAACTTCATTTTGTAAGTGCGGAGATTTTCGAAGATTTCTCGTAGATCCTCATGGAGCGTATGCTTTTCCTTGGACACGACGACAATATCGTCCACGTAAATATGGACGTTTTTACCGATTTTATTATGCAAGCATCTTTGCATGCAACACTGGTATGTGGCCCCAGCATTATTTAGGTCAAAAGGCATGGTTATGTAATAGTATGTTCCATAGGGTGTTATGAAAGAGGTTTTTATTTGGTCTTCTTCTTTCATGCGTATTTTATGATACCCGGAATAAGCGTCCAAAAAGCATAAGAGCTCAGAGCCAGCAGTGTCATCTATTATTTGATTGATTCGTGGTAACGCGGAGCTATGTTTTGGGCACAACTTGTTAAGACCGGTACAATCTATACACATTCTAAGAATAACACCATCCTTCTTCCAGACTAATACTGGGTTCACAGACCAATCAGTATGTATGACTTCCCAGATAAATTCAGCTGCTAAAAGCAGGATAACTTCCTTACCAATAGCCTTTTGTCTTCTTCCGTTAAAACGACGAAGACCTTGTTTGACGGATTTGATCCTGGAATAACCTTCAGTTGGTGCTCAGCAAGTTCCCTGGGTACACCTGGCATATCAGCAGGACACCAGGCGAAAATATCCCAGTTCTCATGTAGGAACTTGACGAGCATGCTTTCCTATTTGTTAGTCATTCCTGTTCCTACCACGACGAATTTTGTCGGGTCTTTGGGATCTAGGATGATCTTCTTTTTATTCTCAGACGATTTGAAACTGTCAGCCGGCTTTCGGCTTTCTTTTCCTGCCCACATTTCTGTCGGCGATACTTTTTTAGCCAGCTCCTTCAGCTCCTCTTTTTGTATCACTTGTTCGGCGCACAACACGTTTCCTAGCTCTAGCTCGTTTGCCATCTTGAAGTTTCCTTCAACGGTGATTACTCCACCTTTTGGCCCTGGCATCTTCAGCTTGTTGTAGATGTAGCATGACCTAGCCATGAATTTGGCAAAAGCCGGACGTCCGAATATTGCGTGGTACACACTTTCAAACGGTACCACCTCAAACGAGATCATCTCCTGGCGGAAGTGTTTTGCCTTTCCGAAGGTTACTTCTAGAGAAATTTCTCCTAGGGAATGTGCTTTCCTGTCGGAACAATGCTGTGAAAACGTACATTGTTGTGCTTGAGCTGGGTCTTGGAGAGATGCAATTTATTCAGAGTGCTTAGGCACATGATATTGATACTGGATCCTCCATCCATCAACACCCTTTTTATCCTAATGTTTGAACAATAGGACTTACGACCAAGGCATGTGTGTCGGGTTCTGGGATATTACTGGGATGATCGGACTGATCCCAAGTAATTGGCGTCTTTGAATACTTCAAGTACTTTGGGGTTGGAGGCACAACCGCGTTGATTTCTCGCAGCGTTCGTTTTGCCTGTTTTGCTGATGGATTTTCAAGGAAAGTTAAGTTACATTCTCCTTCAACTCTCAAGAATTTAGGTTCACCTTTCCGTTCCCGTTCCTGGATCTTGTCATTAGTGTCAGACTCACTTTCGTCTTTATCAGCTTCCGCCTTTTTCTTGCTGAATTTACTTTTGGAATTCTTTCTTTTATTCCCAGATCCTGCATTGCCTTTCATGTTCTTATTAAGCCGGCAATGTGCATTTGTATGGGTAGGCTTCCCAAATTGAGAAGGGTGGACACATGATTCTGACTTAATTTTTTCCCACTCTTCCTTGGAGTAGGAGATAGGTTCCCTACTTTTTGTGCCTTGGCCCTTCCATCTGCTTCCATTATCCTTTCCAAAGGCTATGTTTACTTCTTTGAGTTTTGGCTATGTTTATGGAGTAGCCTTCTTTTCAGAATGAGACGCATTTTTGGCTTGAACTAAAGCATCTATATTTCCGCCTCTCGCTCTGATGTCGTCTTCGGCCGATGCATGCTCATTGGCAGTTGTGAGCATAGACCCCAAGTCTTTGTGCTCTTTCGAACCAACCATGAATGGTACAAGACCGGTTTCAGGCCATTGATGAAAGCATTCATTGCTTGTACATCACTTACTCTAGAGCAACTATTCTTCATTGCTGTTCAGCGTGAGATAAAATCAAGATACGACTCATCCTCATATTGGACGGAACGGTTTAGCTGGTTGATGCTCTTGGGGCGTTTATACGTACCCTGAAAGTGCCGAGCGAAAAATCTAGCCATATCCTCACAGCTGTCCACCGTTCTTGAGGAAGGCCGTTAATCCAATCGCGAGCTACATCCAGCAACATTAAGGGCAGGAATTTTATTGCTTCCAGGTCTGTTCCTTGGTTGATCTGGAAGGCAGTATGGTAATCAGAGAGCCATGTATCCTGGTTTGTACTAGCTGTATACTTTTGATAAGCTTGCCCGACTTTGGAAAAGACAAAATGTAGACTGATTTTCCGGATCCTGTCAGTGAAACACTTTGGCCCGAAATACAAATCGTCTCTTTCCGCCTGATCGACGTGTGCGGAATACCTTCCAGCTGAATGGACGGAGGGGGATCTACTCCGCTCTGGTCCATTGTTGCGTGAATATGCTCTTTTGGTATGATCCCTATTTCTTCCAGCATCTCGTCCTTTGGAATAAGGCGGATTTCTACTCCTTACCCTTTCTTTGTTCCTTGGAGGGGTTCGGGATCTCTCACGCCTGTGAGGATTGTCGTATATTCCGGCTTTATCGGCCGGGTGTCTCGGAGGCGACATTGTTTTTCTGTCATTCTGGTTTTTCTCCTCCCGTTCTTTGTCATCACGGGGTTTTGCATTATTTCCGCCTTTTGGCGCGTGGGATCCCGTCCTGGATGCTGCATCCTTGCTATCCGAGATTTTCTTGTCCTTCTTGGGATTTCCCTTCTTGTCCTTTGAATCGCCTGAATCTCCGGGTTCGCCTGGGTGAGGTGCACCAGTGGCGCACGTGGCAGTTTTGCACAAGGCTGAATCATCATGTAGGTTGCCTGAACGTGCCTGTCCTCACTGTTGTTGTTGTAATGCTTTTACTAAGAAAGCATGCACTCCCTGCAGATTTTCCTCATTGGAGTACAAATCATCGTTAAGAATGGCGAAAGCGGCTTCTGCGTTTTGTGATGTTAACATGCCTTTGCCAAGATGGGTTTTCAAACCTCTTTCTTGCTGGCAGTTCTTCCGACTTTGAAATTTCGGGTAACCTCATGGGTTTAATTCCAGATCTATTCCTTCGTTCATATTCCTCGATTTCTTCCTGCTGTATTTTGATATCAGCTTGGGTTTTGAGGATATTTTCCCGAGTTCGGAACATATGTTATTGTTGCCGCATTATTGCTTGTCGCCTGGCCTCCAGCACTTCGGGTGGCTCATTACGTGCGACGGGGGTTTGGATTAGATCAATCTCTTCCTGTTCCGACATTCGGGGAACATGGATTTCATCTTTTTTCTGCTCCGTTGTCTTTTCGCCACTACAGCTTCTGACTTCCAGGTTTTGGTTGGATATCTTTTTCTTCCCTGTCTTGGTAAACAACTTATTGGCAGACTTTTTCTTCTTTTTGGAAGATGGAGGTTTTTTGGGTGGTTCATCTTCCGTTAACTCCTGTACGTCAGGATAAGACGGGCTTTTTCACCACCCTCTTCATCTCCAGCTCGCGGAGGGGTTGTAGGGTCTTCCTCTTCTTCGGCATCCGACTTTGCCATGAGTACTCTGTGGAAGCTTCCCTACATGGATTTGACCTTTCTTTCGAAAGCATCTTCATCTTCATCTTCGAAATCTGTATCTGCAGATCCGGTTTTCGAGTCCAGTTTTGCTTCTATGGCTGCTAACACAGACTCAGCTTCTGAGGTCGTCGGCTGATCGGCGGATGCTAGATCTTCCACCTTTTCTGTGGGATCATAGTTTTCTGCCTTTTCCACGGGATTTTTGTCTTCCGTGTTTTCGGCAATCTCTGACTGCACCATGCCAATAAAGTGTGATCTGGCTGCAGGCATCTCCTGAGAGGCGGCAAATCTAGTCATTCTTTGGCGATATGCAGCTATTGAGGCTTGATCTGCACCTATGTATGAATAGGGCAGATCTAAGAAGATTCCGGCAGTGAAACGTTCATCTATTGGGCATATGGCCGGTGGGATGAAACTGCTTCCACCAGGGAATCCCATTGCTTTTGCTGTCAAACCAATAAAAACATTAGCAGATCCGATTGGTAAGACACAAGCACTTACCAGATGATTCCATGCTGACATATAGGATCCGTTGTTGAAGAAGCTTCCGATGTTACCGTCGAATTCCAGGCTTCCGACAGTGATCGTGTTGCCGATTCCGCCGAGTATTCCCGCTCGAAACGTAACTCTTAACGCTGCTGGACCCATGGTGGGCGCCAACTGTCGAGACTTCATAGTTAGGATCATGAACGGGGGTGCCATAAGCCTACTGGTAGAACCGCGGGGGAACGTGGGAGAACTGGAAGCAAGGACACGATTTATCCAGGTTTGGTACGTCGCAACTATGGCGGCATTCCTACTCCTGCAATCTCACTAAAATCAGGGCTGAAGCCTAAAGTATAAAGAGTACAATTGTTAGTATGGTTTCGCTAACTCGACGAGGATGAACTTATCGGCGAGTTGGCTTCTAGACATCGTCTTCTTGTTCTCTTGCTCCCGTCCGGCTTTATATAGATAGCCGGACTAGGGATTATAGGGAAGAAACCTAGAAGACTACATAAAGTATCTAATCTTGGTAAGTAAGGCATCCGACTTCATCTCTAAGGCGTATCACGTGTGGACCGTGATCCGAGTTCTTTTAGAATCCGGCTTCCCGCGCGTCAGGTTACTGGGCTGCCTAATGGGCTTTGCTCCATTACCTGCTGGCCACCCTGGTAATCTGGCCTTCGGCCAATGCCGGACATACCCCAATTTGGCATATATCCGACAGTAGCCCCCAAGAAGAATTAAGACTCCATCTTGCCATATTTTGTTGATTTGTATTCTTCTCAGAAAAAGTCAGCGTTTTAGTCTTGAATCTTGTTTCATTAAAACGCCTTATGCCAAACTCGGATTTTCCAAAATACGGTATTCTTTCCACGAATCTTCGCCGATAAGGAACCTGTGACATGAGCGATGAAATCGTGCTTACGTCACAGACGTTTGGTTTCAGTCAAAAGACGTAAACCGTAGCTTTGACAGATTTTTCGCGAGAAACGAGGAAAATATACATTATCACCCGGTCTCCTCATATCCTGGGTTTTTCAGCACACCACGTGTAAATCATCCAACGGCTAAAATATCCGTTGGGACCAATCTTGGCGCAAAATGGCTATAACTAGCCTGCCTCAAGCCCTCCGGTTCTCCTTGTTCTTCTTCACTTCCCCTCGAGCACTCCAAAGCACAGCGCACAGGCCATATCGAGAGAGAGAGAGAGAAAAGAGACCAAGCACCTCACCGAATCCCAACATCGGCAGCCAGAGTTCTGTCCTGTGACCGAGCCGCCAGGAAATGGCATCCGGCAACACCTCACCCCCACACGAGACCGTGACCGTCCCCGAGCCATCGGTGGAAACGCTTACTCCCCCTGCTCCTACGGTTCCTGCAAGCGCCTCCACGAGTGCGCCAAAGTTCTCCGTGAGCGCATCGGCAGACGGAGACGCTGTCCCCATGGCCAAAACCATGCCACCACTGTCTCCCGCCCCCTTCCTCCTGCTCCCGTCTCCGAATCTGGGAAGGGGGAATCTTCTGCTCGCGGCGGCGAAATCGCGACGGTCGTCACCGCCACCGTAGACAAGGTAGAAGGAGTTGGAGACTCTGGCAATTGGAGCCAGTGCAATACTTTGTCCAATATTTACCCAAAACAATTTCAGTGTTGTCCAATACTTTCTCCAATATTCTGTATCCTGTCAAATGCGGTGTCAAACCTTAAGCGTGTCACCCTAGACACCTCTCCGACCAATAATCAACAGCGGGATCTAGAGATCCGTGATGAATCCTATATATTCAATGAAGAATCTTGTGATCATGTGAACCATCAACGTCATAACTAATTTCCTTTGTATCACGATATTTTACTTGTCCAAGATCCGATCATCGGTATCACCATACCTTGTTCGATCTCGTTACCGACAAGTGCTCTTTTACTCGTTCCGTGATATGCATCCCTGTGATCTAGTCACGTGCTTGCAAGCGGTGTCGATGTGATATCACCGAGAGGGAATAGAGTATATTTGTCTGTCATTTTGGATGGAAAATCCCACTCTTGATTCATGAGCCTCAACTAACACTTTCCGAATACCTAATGCCACCTTTATAGTCACCCTGTTACGGTGTGACGTTTGATGTCATCAAAGCACCCTTTCGGTATTAGTGATTGACATGATCTCATGGTCTAAGAGCATCTCTTGCAGACTCCCCATTCTGCGCGGACCTTTAAAATAACCCGCTTTTTTGTGGGTTTGGGCAAAAAAACTGGCCATACCAGACACACCAAATCCCGCCGGCCCATAATTTTTAAGGGGCACAAGAAATCCCCCCGCGAAACCTTTATCAAAGAGGGGCGGGAGGCCAACCCGAGCGCACCCTCTATCCCTAGTTTTCTTTGGCGGGAGGGAAAAAATCAGCATGCGTTCTCTTTCCCCTTTTTTGCCGCTGCCGCTGATCTCTCTTCCCTGACCCTGACCGGCGCCCCCTGGCCGTGCGACGCCGGCATGGACGCATCCAACCCCTCTTTGGTCTCCGTCTCCGTCCGGGTTGCACCGCCATCACACCCAACTCGCACGGCCACCACGGCGGAGGCCGTCGCCTCGGTAGTTTCCCGAAAGAAGCAAGGGAACGTCGTCATGTAGGGTGATGGTCCAGGTGTCCGTCCTGCAGCCGGTGCTGCGTCGAACGCGGTCCGTGCCGCAGCCATCGATTCCACTCCCATCGATCTCGACACGCCCGCACCGAATAAACCGCGGCATGTGGCGATTAAGCGGAAGAAGAGATCCACATCGAAGGGGAATGAGGCCGCGACGACACCACCAGAATTGATGGAACTCCTAGGGATACCACGACGGCAGCAGCGACGGATGTTCTCTCCCTACCACCGGCGCCCCTCTGGTGTTTGACGGATTGGGTGTGAGGTATGTCCGAATCTCGTAGTGCCAAAGTTGTTGTTCTATAGTAGGGCGGATAATTTAGTTGCAAATTTGTAGTTGGTATAAGAAGGCCCTCGACGAGAACACCGTTGATGTCGACATTGTCCCGCTCGGCTCATAGAATGAGTTGGACTGCGGTGCAGATGGTGGAGGCGACGAAGATGACTTAGAGGATATTGACGTGTGGGTATACGCACTATCTTCTTCGAGAAGCTTGCAAAGTGTAAACACACGAAGGATGATAAGAAGGCGCAAGAGAAGCTTGGGAAGTGGCAACACACGAAGGAGGAGGAGTTGCGCAAGGACGCCATTGAAGAGAAGAAAGCCCTTACCGAGGAGAAAAGAGCCCTTGACAAGGACAAGAGAGCCAATGTCGAGGAGACCAAGTCCATAGCCAAGCTACTTGCGGAGGAGAACAAGATCATGCCGATGAATCGTGATGAAATAGACGAACTGACCCTCGAATGGCATGACCTGGCAAGGATGGATATCTTAGAGTGAAGGAGGCGAGCAAGAGCTGGAAGAGGCCATGCTGCAACAAGGGTGGATGCCGATGGTGGTGCGGAGTGATGGTGTTGGGCATGCGTATATTGGGTGAACCATGACTAATTGTCCAAATATTGGGATTAATTTTGGATCTACTATGTTTAATTGTCAAAATATCGCTCAAAACATGAACTCTGTTTTTTCGGTTTGAGGGTTGGTTATGTCTGCCGCGAAATAGACACCGCATACTAAACCTGCAAATCAGAAATCCCCACCGATTTGGGGTGTCTGTTCTGTCGTAGCCTTTTTCAGCCCATAAAAACACGTTTTGTACCCCTTATCTGCGTTTAAGGGTCCGCGGGATAAGGGGTCTGCTAGAGATGCTCTAAGGAATAAGGTTACTGAGTATGAAAGATATAACACTATGAACTAAATGACTTGATCGTATTGTTATACTTAATTTGGTCTATGTTCATCACATCATTCTCCTAATAACATCAAATGTTCATTATCAGGAAATCTTGATCATCAATTAATCAACGAGATAGTTAAACGAGATGCATTACTAGGAACCATTGTTTGTCTATTAAACACACATGTATCAACGTTTCCAGTTAATACAATTCTAGTATGAAAAATAAACATTCATCATAAACAAAGAATAAGATAATAACCACTTTATTATGGCCTCTCGGGCATATTCCCTTCAGCTTTGTCTCATGAAAGTGATATTGTACATCACTACACTCCCCAGCAGTGAAAATCACAGAAATGACTCCTCGCCCAGTGAGATAAAATGGGTCTGGCTTGGCTCAAGTTCCATCTATTGCTGCAAACTTTCCAGCTACTCGATCTCAACCCGATCCTTCTAGGGCATGTACTAGACTTCAAAATGATAGCTATGATTACACACATTAGTATCAAAGAGCAACTTCACATGCTTCTGGAAGGGGCAATGAAGGTACTACACATTCTATTAACTCTTTTGAAATTTTTGCTGATAATGATATCATGAATAAGTCTCTTGAAATTGCAATTGACATTTCTACTTTGTCATTACAATCTAGTCACCTATGGAAAGACCTAGAGGTTGCTAGATCAAATTTAGTTCAGAAAAAGTGTGTTTATCTAGTTTGTGGTTTTAATTAGTGATAAACCTATTTTTCAGAATGAGGTGGATTCCAAAATTCCTTCTCGTTAAAAAATGTAGGTGCACCCATTGTGTGAATCTATAAAATATAAGTGTGTTGACAAATCAGAAGGAGGGGTTGATTCTGATGGGTTTACCCTTGTAATGTCTAAAAGGACTATGATTTGTTGTTAAAATAATGCATCTCCTTCTAAATCGTTATCTCAAAGGGTACTCCTCAGCAATACATCTTCCCTTAAAAAAGCTCACCTAAACCACCCGCTGAGTTGGTATAGTAGCTAGGCCGGGGCACATAAATAAACCCATAAGATATAAATGTTAGGTTTGTTTATGAATTGTAGAGGGGTTGGTATGAAGGGTGTTTTCCTTTGGGTTCAGAGACATTTCTAGGGAGATTGAATTTGATTTTTCAAAAAACCATGAAAAAGGTTATCTCCCCCTCTATGTGGAGAAAACTTGATCCAGATAGTGAGTTTTATTGGCACTTGGTCACCTTCTGTGGGAAGATCGGGAGGAATCCTATGTGGTATCAAATCCTCTAGATTAATTTGATGTGATTAGTGCTACTACTAATAGGTCCATTGTTAAGTCTCATGTTTTTGACAAACCGAAAAATGATCTGATGTTATTCATTGTTTATGGTGCAACTTAATACATGGATAAGCATGTTTTCCTTACAACCTTTCTGATCTTTGTGCTCATTTGTCTTTGCCTGTTATTATTTTGGGGATTTTAATATTCTTATATTTGCTCATGAGAAAATCAAATATGGTGGAATCACTAAATTATCTCATCCATCATTAATTCTAATAATCTAGAGAGGCGCAGTTCCCTAGGAGACAATACGGATGGTCTAATAATAAAAAAAATCCCACGCTTGAAAAGTAAGACCGAATTTTGATCAATTCCAGCGGGAAAAACTTGTTTCCATTAACTTTGGTTAAAGAATATCCTAGATTAATATCAGACCACAATTCTTTGGTTGTGGACACTCATGAGGTTTTTACTCCTAAGATTAAAAAATTTAGTTTTGAGAAAGATTGGCTCTCTCATCCAGATTTTTTTTGAGAATAGATAGAGCCTAGTCCACTCCTGTGAGTGTGCTTGATAGCATTGGTATCCTGCAACATAAATTGCAGAAATGTGAAAAGTACTTTCAAAGGCTGGGGGCATAATGTCAGAGGTGACTCCAACAAATACAAAAGTGAGATTACTAGTGAGCTAGAAATGTTAGAAAGCCTGGAAGAACATGGTATTCTGCCAGCTGAACAATGTGTACGAAAAGGGGAGGTGCAGTTCCAACTGTGCAAATTTATGCAAAAGAGAAGTTTTGGTTCAGCGGATCCACTGAGAAGTGGTTATTGGAGGGAGATGCCAATGCAACTTTTTCCCATGGAGTGGCTAATGGAAGGAAAAGGAGAAACACAGTGCATTCACTTCAAGATGGAGATTTGCAAGTTCAAGGCACATGAGACCTTTCGTATAATGCTACTGATTATTACAAGCAGTTTTGTTGTCATGGGGAATGTAATGAAGTGGGTTTGAGTGCCGATGTTTGGACTATAGATAAAAAAAATGTCTAATGAGGATAATTTGAAACTTGATAGACCTTTTTCTGTGGAAAAGTTAAACTTGCTATTGATTCCGTGGTTAGGAACAAGGCTCCAGGTCCTGATGGAATTCCTGTTAAGTTCTACCCGACCTACTGACATTTAATTAGACCTGAAATCATAGATGTATTTCAGGATTGGAACCAAGGAAGGCTAAATCTCTCCAGGATTAATTTAGGAATGATCATTCTTCTTCAAAAAACTCCTGATGCTCACTCCATTCAAAAATATTGACCAATCTGCCTTTTACAAGTAATTTACAAAAGTATTACTAAGGTTGCTAAAAATCTTACATTGGAGCGAGGTACATCTTGATTCAATCCTTCCTTAGTGGGTTCCAATTTACACTATGCCCATGTATCTTTTCCATGAATCCCGCATTGAAGATATGACCAGAATCATGAGGAAATTCTTATTGCAAGTGAGTGCTACAAAGAAGAAATACTACTTGGTCAAGTGGCCAATTATTAAAAAGCTAAAAAAGAAATGGGGGCTGGGCATTAAAAATTTGAGATTTTTCATATTAGCATGATATGTAAATGGTGGTGGAGGCTGGAAAAATAAGATAGCCCGTGGCAAAAACTGGTTAGGGCTAAGTATAAAATTGAGCTTGGTTTATGGAGGGTTACAATGAACCAACATGATTTTCGATCGGGAAGGATTTACTAAAGGTGAAACATATTTATTTCCAAGGGAGAATGATGGTGATTGGAGATGGAAAATTCATTGATTTTTTACATGACAGTTTGTGTGGGGCTGGTCCCTGATGTGCATGACTTGAACTCGTTGGGAGACCCCAAAAGGAAGGTTTGATGAGCACAACAGCAAGTTTTCCCTCGGAAAGAAACCAAGGTTGAATCGACTAATAGGAGAAAGAAGTAACTTTAGAAGGTTGATGCAGCTGAGATGGCAGGGCGCACTACCGGTTTAGCAGCAACACGAGACCTACACAACACAAACAATTCAATTTGCCCCAACGAAGCAGTGAGGTTGTCAATCTCATCGGTTTTGCTGATAACAAAGAGGTTAAATGTATGGTGTGGAAAACAATATGAGAACAGTATGAAAGCAGTAGCAGCATTGTGAAAATAGTGGAAGAAGTGTGTGTATTATCAGAATGAGAAAATAGACCGGGGTCCACATTTCACTAGAGGTGTCTCTCCATAAAACATAGATAACATGCGTGGCGAACAAATTACAGCTGGGCAATTGGCAGATAAAGAACATGCATGGCATAAACATTACTATGAGATTCATGCGGGCATTACAACAAAATACATAGATCGTCATCCAACTGCATCTATGACTAATAATCCACCCTCCGAATATCATCCGAACAAACGTTGGGTATTAAGTTGCAAGCAACAGATTATCGCAGTAAGAAAAGTGTGTAATGTAACCAATGTAAACAAAGTAAATATCATTGTTTTCTACCTAATGGCAACAACACATCCTCCATCCGTCACGTTTCTGTCACTCGAGCATAGATGCAAAGGAGGCATGAACCCATTATCGAGCATAAATACTCCCTCTTGGAGTCACTAGCATCTACTTGGCTGGAGCATCTACTAACAACGGAGAGCTTGCAAGATCATAAATAAAATACACATGAATATAACATGATAGATTGATAATCAACCGACATAGCATTTAATAATCATCGGCTCCCAGCAAACACAACATGTAGTATTACAAATAGATGATCTCGATCATGTGAGGAAGCTCACAAGATCTAAACATGAGGCATAAAGTGGAGAGTACAACCATCTAGCTACTGCTATGGACCAGTAGTCCAAGGATGAACTATTCACGCATCACTCCGGAGGCGGGCATGGTGATGTAGAACCCTCCGGTGATGAATTACCCTCCCGGCAGGGTGCCGGGGAGAGCTCCAGAACCCTCTCGATCTCGGGTTGACGATGACGGCGGACTCGAGTGTTTCTCGGGACGAAGTGGTATATTTTTAGGGTTGACGTATCGGGGGGAATAAATAGGCAAAATGGCGATGGCGGTGGATGCCCGAGGGGCCCACACCACCCCCCGGCGCGGCCAGGGGGTGCCGCCCTATGGTGTAGCCCCCCTCCGGGCCTGTTCGGGACTCCGTGGAACCTTCGGAAATTATAAGACTTCCGGGCTTCGAATCTTCCAATTCCGAGAATATTTCCAGAACAACTTTTCTAAAACTAAAAACAACAGAAAACAGGGAACTGGCTCTGTGGCATCTTGTCAATAGGTTAGTCCGGAAAATCGATAAAAATGACATAAAGTGCAAGGAAAACATGTAGCATATGGAATGAAAAAAACATGGACCATCAGAAATTATAGATATGTTTATACGTATCAACATCGCCAAGCTTAGTTCCTACTCGTCCTAGAGTAGGTAAACGATAAAAACACATAATTTTTGAGGTGACATGTTACCAACATGAACTTGATCATCTAAATTGTAAAAGCATAAGCATAGAGATAACATGTCAAAGTTATATTTCGCTTGTCCTTAAGAGTGGGGCAAAACATAAATGCCAGGACACCTTCAAAGTTCATGGGGAAGACTAGAACAATTAATTAGAGAACAAACAACAACACATCATGAATCAATTAATAATGTTTTGGGACAAATGCACATTAAACTCAGAATGGCTACCATGCTCTCTCAAGTGTGCATAAATTTATAAGATGGAGACTCAACATAAAAGTAAAAGAAAGGCCCTTCGCAGAGGGGAGCAGGGATCACTCATGTGCTAGAGCTTTTATTTTGTTAAACAGAGGTATTAAAAAACATTTTGAAGAGAGGTGTATGCTTATGTCAACGAATGGTAAACAGAAAATACAGTACGTCACAAGCCAACTAGACTTCACAAGAGCGACTCCCAGAGAAGGACGCATCTGGGTATAAGGTCATCCTTCTTTCTCTTTTGTTTACACAATTATGCTTTGACTGATAAATCAGGGGCAAAAATAGTGAAGAGAATTTGTTGTATTACTCTGGGGCTGGGCACCTCGCTGCCAACTCTTCTATCATTTGAATAAGCAGATGATGCTACTAGTCCAGGGTGTGAAAGTCCAATCAACAAGTGAGATAAAGATTATATATTTACGTCCTCATGAGCTAAAACAGGAGCACAAAAGAGGAGTAATTTTGAAGATTTTAAATGTAACACATGAGCAATTTACTTTGGAGTGGCGGTTAAATACCACATGTAGGTCGGTATGGTGGACACATTTGGCAAACTTTGGTTTTTGGGATTTGGATGCACGAGTAGATATCATACTCAGTACAGGCGGAGGCTAGCAAAAGACTGGGAGCGACAAATCAAGAGAGCAATAATGGCCATAATCATGCATATCGACAAAAACATTATTAATCAAAGCATAAGTGGTACTACAAGTTCAAAACATAAATTATCATAGAGGCTATAAGTGACTGGTTCATAGTCATAAACATGGTGTGAGCATGTGCCAAGTCAAGCAAATAAAACATTCAAAGGAGAACACCACAAATTTATGCTTCAAAATGACAAGAACAACTCATGATTCTTTCTAAGGCACATTAAACACTCTCAGATATTTGAGAAAAATCATGCTACAAAAATAACCACTACGCTTTAGAATTTAAATAACATCTAGCATGACATGAAAAAGTCTAGCTACAGTCTAAACAAGCTTCTAATTGCACCGTTATAAGCACGGAAACTGTACTACTGATTTCCAACACCAAGCACTTCATAATAAACAAAAATTCTCCAAGATATACAACAATGAAACAAGAGAGTACTAATATAGCTCTACTAAAACTAACAGCTCTAGATAAGAAATGCAAGAAAAAAAGGAGCTAAACAGGAAATTTGCAGCAACTAGAAGACAAACTAAGAATACGAGCATAAGCAGAGCGTGTGTCTCTCCAACACAAAGAATGCTAGGGTCCAACTATATTATTGCAGCAAGGAAAACAAAAGAAAACAAAGGAAAACAAAAGAAAAACAAACAGACTCTCCAAGTAAACTTCATATGATGTGACCGAACAAAAATATAGTTTCACTAGAAGTGACCTGATAAATTGTTGATGAAAAAGGGGATGCCTTGGGAATCCCCAAGATTAGATGTTTGAGTCTTCTTAGAATTTGCTTGGATGAACCACGGGGGCATCCCCAAGCTTTTCCTTTGCACTCTTCTTGATCACATTATATCACCCTCTTCTCTTAACCCTTGAAAATTTCCTTCACACCACACTCAAAGAGTAATTCACATTAGAGGGTTAGTTCAACAAACAAAAATTCATGGGTTCTGCATGTGCACAAGTGCTATTGATAATTTTAAACATTTGCTACAACCACTGATGTTTCGTGAAGCAAAGAAATCCACTTGACATCGTAAAAGAGCAAATGCAAGAAAAATGGCAGAATATGCCAAAACCAGAATAGTATGTAAAGACGAATTTTTCGGGGAACTTACGTTGCTCAGATCAAAAAACTTAAAGAACAAAAAAGTTACGGAATTATCTGAGGAATAAGCACAAATTAGATCATTCTGATGTTTCTAGATTTTATACGATTTTTTACGGTGCAGAACAAAAATCTGTTTCTTGCCCAGTAATCCAAAACCAACTCCAACTCTCATCACAAACTTTACTTGGCACAACTAAAACATGAAAATAAAGACAAAGGAGTTTCTACAGAAGTATACAACCCCTTGATTGAAAGAAAACAGAGAAAAACAAAGCAAAAATAAAACCATGGGTTATCTCCCAAGAAGTGCTTTTCTTTAACGCCTTTTAGCTAGGCACAGAAAAGTGGATTCACGTGTTTTCAAGTGAAGAAGCATCCAAATTGTAATTTGTTCGAATAATAGAATCAAAAGGAAACTTCATTCTCTTTCTAGGAAAGTGTTCCATACCTTTCTTGAGTGGAAATTGAAATTTAATATTCCCCTCTTTCATATCAATAACAACACTAACAGTTCTAAGAAAAGGACTTCCCAAAACAATTGGACAAGAAGAATAGCATTCAATATTCATAACAACAAAATCAACAGGGACAATATTATTATTTACCATGATAATAACATCATTAATTCTCCCCACAGGTTTCTTTCTAGCATTATCAATAAGACGAATATCCAAATAACAATGCTCCAAAGGAGGCAAATCAAGAATAACATAGAGTTTCTTGGGCATAACAGAGATACTAGCACCAAGATCACATAAAGCATTGCAATCGAAATCATTCACTTTCATTTTAATAATGGGTTCCCAACCATCATCTAGCTTCCTAGGGATAGAGGCTTCACATCTTAATTCATCCTCTCTAAATTCCATGAGAGCATTTGTAATATGTTTTGTGAAAGCCATATTCATAGCACTAGCATTAGGACACCCATCAAGCGTTTGTAGGATCTTAATCACTTCAGTTATATTGCAATCATCAAAGTCAAGATCATTTTTATCAAAGTTAATGGGACCATTGTCTCCCATGTCAAAATTGCAGCACTTTTATCAAGAACATTTTTAGTAGTTTCAGGCAGTTTTGCATTTTTAATAGCAGAAGTGGGAGTATTACCAACACCAATTACATTACCATTGATAGCAGAAGGTTTACTAGCATGCACAGCTCCTGTTTTACTAGTGGTGGTAATGGTGCAAACATTAACTATATTATTCTTCCTAGCTATTTCATCTTCTCTTTCCCATCTAGCATGCAATTCAGCCAACATCCTAACATTATCCTCAATTCGAATTTGGATGGCATTCAAAGTTTCACTTTCTTTAACATAATGAGGCATAACCTTTAGTTTAAGAAAATCAACATCAAGAGCAAGGCTATCAACTTTAGAAGCAAGAACATCAATTTTGCCAAACTTTTCCTCAACAGATTTATTAAAAGCAATTTATGTACTAATAAAATTCTTGAGCATGTTTTCAAGATCATAGGGTACACTTTTATTGTTATTGTAGGAATTACCATAAGAATTGACATAATCATTACTATTATTGGGAGGATATGGCCTATAATTGTTGCTACCAAAATTATTCCTATAAGCATTGGTGTTGAAATTATTATTTTTAATGAAGTTCACATCAACATGCTCTTCTTGAGCAACCAAAGAGGCTAAAGGAACATTATTGGGATCAATAGGAGCATGGCCCTTCACAAGCATAGACATAATATCATCAAGTCTATCACTCAAAGAGGGGGTTTCTTCAACAGAATTTAACTTCTTACCAGTTGTAGCCCTCTCAGTGTGCCATTCAGAATAATTTACCATCATATAATCAAGAACCTTTGTTGCTGACCCCAAGGTAATGGACATAAAGGTTCCTCCAGCAGCTGAATCCAGAAGGTTTCTTGAAGAAAAATTCAGACCTACATAAAAGGTATGGATGATCATCCAACTAGTCAGTCCATGAGTGAGACAATTCTTTACTAAATATTTCATTCTTTCCCAAGCTTTAGCAACATGTTCATTATAAAGTTGCTTAAACTTCATAATGCTACTTCTTAAAGATATAATATTAGTAGGAGGATAATATTTTCCAATGAAAGCATATTTACACTCAGTCCAAGAATCAATACTATTTCTAGGCAAAGATAGCAACCATTCTTTAGCTTTTCCTCTCAAAGAGAAAGGAAACAATTTCAGTTTAATAATATCCATCTACATCTTTATATTTTTGCATCTCACATAGTTAAAAAAAATTATTAAGATGGGCAGCAGCATCGTCAGTACTAACACCGGAAAATTGCTCTCTCATAACAAGGTTCAACAGGACATGCTTTATCTCATAAAAATCAACAGTAGGAGCAGGTGGAGCAATAGGGGTGCTAATGAAATCATTGATGTTGGTGCTAGTAAAGTCACACAACTTAGTGTTATCAGGAGTAGTCATTTTAGCAAGACTAAAAACGGGATAAAAACTACAGCTAGAATAAGAACTAATTTTTCTGTGTGTTTTTTATAAAGAGAAGCAAACAAGACAAAACAAAATAAACTAAGAAAAACAAAAACAAAGTAAAGAGATTGGAAGTGAGAGACTCCCCTTGGAGAAATTCTCTTCCTCCCCGGCAACGGCGCTAGAAAATGGCTTGATGTGCAGGACTTGACTCGTTGGGAGACCCCAAGAGGAAGGTTTGATGAGCACATCAGCAAGTTTTCCCTCAGAAAGAAACCAAAGTTGAATCGACCAGTAGGAGGAAGAAGTAACTTCAGAAGGTTCATGCAGCTGAGATGGCAGGGCACACTACGAGTTCAACAGCAACATGGAACCTACACAACACAAACAATTCACTTTGTCCCAACGAAGCAGTGAGGTTGTCCATCTCATCGGTTTTGCATCCCTGTTTCGGCACTCTGCCGGAGAGGGTAGTTGTCATCGGAGGCCTCTACATCGCCATGATCGCTTCCGGATAGATGCGTGAGTAGTTCATCTCGGGACTACGGATCCATAGAAGTAGCTAGATGGTTGTTCTCTCCCCTCTGCCTCCATGATTAGAGTCTCGTGAGCTGCCTCACATGATTGAGACCACCGTTATGTAATTGTGCATGTTGTGTTTGCTCGGATCCGATAAACCATGAGATTATGATTATTTTGTTCATGTCAATCTGAGATGCTTCACTTATATTCGTAGAAAGTTTTAATCTTGTCTTGCACTGTTCTGCGGTGTTTATGATTACCTTGGCAACGTAGTTGTTTTCACCTTCAAGGGAGGGTTTATATGCTTGATGGTAGGTTCATGTCTCTCTTACATCTTTGCTCGAGTGACAAAAATGTTATGGATGGGGGATGTGATGTTGCTACTAGGGAGAAAACAACGGTGCTCTTGTCTACGGACGAGGACCATTGCTTACATTACGTATTGTTCTTAATGAATTTGTATGTTGCACACAAAGCAATCGCTTTGTTGCTGCAACTTAATACCAGAGAGATTTTCTAGATAGCTTTCTTGAGGTGGACTTTTAGATATGAATGCATGCTGGATAGAGTTCCATATGCCTTGATGTAATGCCTACAATGTTGGAACCCGTGAACTATATCTCGTCATAATAGTATTGTTATACGTTCATGATTTGTCAATTTCCCAGCTGTAATTTGTTCATCCAGCGTGTTTGTTTTCTTTGGAGAGACACCTCTAGTGAACCTATGCCCCCCGGTCATGTTTTTCACATATGTTCAACCTTATTTTAAGCACTTTGATAATAGTTTCCTTGTTGTTCCATTTTTCCTTTGTTTACTCTACAAGACTCTATTCGTTTAATTATCTCTTTTTCAGCAAGACCGTAAGATTGACAACCTTCCAGAAAGTTGGGGAAAAAGAGATTTTATGTTTGTGTGCAGGTTCCACGTTTATTGATCCCACGTGTAACAAGCAACCTTCTTCAAGACTACGAAGTCCTGCTGGTTCGATAACACAGGTTTCTTAATTAGGAAAAAAATTCCGCTAGACTACATCATACCTTCCGCTTGGGGTCTCCCAACGAGCGTGTGATCACATCAGTATCAATCCCTTATGTCTTAAGTTCCACAATTGTTTGATGTTTGCCAGCAACAGGCATGCACTGTCAGGGAGTTGTGGGACAGAAACTGGCAGTTGACATTTAGAAGGTGGCTGGACCCCCTTCTCCAGAACCAGTTATCAAGCTTAAGAAATCTGTTACTGACAGTGGCCATTGGCTTGATAAAGAGATGCCTAGATGGAAATATATGAAATCTGGTTTATTCACAGTGAGGTCTCTTTACAGCAAACTCTCATCTCCTTCTACAGATAGATCCTTTACTCAACTTTGGAAAGCCAAGATCCCGCTAAAGATCAAAAAATTTGTTGTGGCTAATTTGGCATAATGCAATTGCTACCAAAGATAACATGAAAAAACGAAATGGGCGGGAGAATTTTCTAGGAGATTTTGCTCTACTAATGAGTCGATTTCTCATATTTTCTTTCATTGCCCTGCTGCTGTTTTTATGTGGAGTGTGGTTATCACTCCTTTGGGTGCTGGAAATAGACCATCATGCTTCCTCAATACTTTTGGTATATTGAAAACTTTCTTCCCGCGGGTTCTAAGATCCACATCATTAGGATTACTTCCTTTTGCTAGGCAATCTGGAAAACTAGAAACAATGCATGTTTTGGGAGGAAATTTATATCATTGCCTGTGGAATTGATATGCTATATATGTGTGTGTTTCTTCCATACCGTGCAGGTCTACAGACGGATGGTACTCTCCATGTGCTGGAAGAAGGTGCTGAAAGGCTCTAGGAGGTGGCGATCCAGGCTCATGGTGGAGTGGTGAACCCGGGTCGGCGCATTTCAGATGCCTCAGATGGAGATGACCTCGGTGCTTGATCGGAAGCGTCGAAAGGAAGTTCAAAAAATAGAAGAAAAATAAATCCCGCGTGGTTGTTTTTGGCTGTGAGTTTGCTCGTTCCACAAAACCATCGTTTTGCTTTCCCGGTGTTGCTTTGTTCTGCCAGTCCGAGGAAATAAATGATGTTAGGTGCTTTAATCTGTAGGTAGTTCGGTTTAAAAACTTTGGGTAACTCTCGCGTCTCTCCTTCCTAGAGGTGGTGGTGGGGGTGGGGGGGGGGGGGGAGTGTCGTGTGGTTATCTCCTTGCTTTCCTTTTAGTTTCCCGCGTTTTTTTGTAAAAATAACTAAATTTTTTTGTTATATTATCACTGGTGGTAGTGGAACCCGGCTTCATCGGAAGTCGTACAGAGAAAAAAAAATCACTAGAGCGAGCCGAAATCGCTCCATTTCCTTGCCTCTCACTCACCGAAGCCGGCCAAGAACGTCTTGTCGCTACGCTATCATAGAAACAGTGGCGAAGCTTCGCTGAAGTCAAACCAGGCTGTGGCCCGCCCAGACTTGCTCAAAATGTTGAAACAAGAGTGCTATATTGGTGGTGAAACAAAAAAAATGAACTCATTCCTTTGAAGTGGCCCTCCCAGCAATTCCTACGGAGCTCCGCCAGCGCATAGAAAGGACACTGAAACAATCAAAAAAAGAAACAGAAACCCTCCCGCCGTCGAGGGACCGTGGTCCATGCCAGCTCGGAAGCCCCAAGGGCTGCCGAGACGGGACGACCCGTGGCATCGCTCGGAGACGGCACGAGCCAACATCGTTTTCTTGGTCGCCTCTTCTAATCCTTACGAGCCATTTAACCCGTGTGTTTTTAACCATGGAAATTCTAATTATAAGACTCTTCATACATCACCTATCTCTAGAGAGGTGGACAAGATTTTTATGTTGCCGCGAGGGGAAATGAACGGATTCATGTGAAATTCTCGGCTTCTCATTTCTCAACACGTCCGTAGTATCCGTGTTCCTTCGGCCGTGTCATTCATGTGTGCGTATGTTGGGACTTTCCATCACACGGTACCGACGAGGTGATCGACAACACAAGTAGCTAGCTAGTACCAATACTAGTGCTGACTAGTGACTAGTGACCATATAACGGCCCTGCGGATATTTGGATGGACTCGTACGTCTTAAACACATACGGAGTACTATTAGCTTTGTCTCTTGGTCTTGGACGGACGCTAATGGTGTTTTGTTCGTGATTTTATATACCAAACAGGCCGACGGCTCATGTCATATCGAACTTAAGACGTCTTAAACCTGAGGCCGTGAGTTAGAGGTGGTTAATCGAGGGGCTCATGTCATATCGACTTGACACTTGAAGAGGGCACCGACGAGCGACAGCCAGCTCGGCTCACCTGGCCACTGTTTTTTTTTATAATGAGAACTTTATTAGTTAAAAGGTTTAAGCATTGACCCGGCCTCTCCATAGATAAGATGTACACAGTCCCATGTCCACAACGAGTAAAAAATAACGTAAAAAGGTGAATTACATATCATAATGAGAAATTGTAAAGACGTCTAAACTGCTGGAGGACCAATCGAAAATTATGCTGTCATCCACAAAGGGTAAAAATAATCTCTCGCTGAATCCTTCAACCGCGTACACACCTCCGTGAGCAGGGAACGATGCTCCACATGTTGCAAAGGCGTCTAAGAACGGATCAAAGCCGTACATCGGTAGATGACCTGCATAAGAGAAACATTTTTATCATTAAAAACTTGTCATTTCTACATAGCCATAGCGACCAAACAATGACAATCGTTCCCACCCTAATTAGCCGCTTAAACCTAGAATCAACACCATTAAGCCAGTTGCCAAAAATATTAGCAACACTACTTGGTGGATATAAGTCTTAGGCTATCTGAATGGCTAACCATATAGATCTAACAAAATTGCACCGAAAGAAAAGGTGGTTAATAGTCTCAACCCGAGGACAAAAGACACATGATTTGTTTCCATGCCAATTCCGCCTAGTAAGGTTGTCTCTGGTAAGAATAATTCCTCGACGGAGATACCATGCAAACACCTTAGTTTTCAATGGGATCTTTGTCTTCCAAATCTTTTTAAAATTATTAACTGGAATTTCAGATTGCACCAAAGCTTTGTATGTAGAATCCACCGAGAATTTGCCATTCTCATGCAGGTTCCACCGAAATCTATCCGATCCTTGCATCAGTTGCACGGAAGCAAGGCTTTGCATCAAGCCATTCCATAATGTTTCTCTAGGACCGAACAAACTGCTGCTGAACAACACATTAGGTGGGAACGATTCCAGCACCTTGGCGAGCATATCGCTTTTATGACGTACGATGTTATACAAAGCCGAAAAACGTTCTCGAAGAGTGGTGTTACCAAATATCCTCCCAAAACCTTATTTCCGACCCATCCTGAATTGAGAAAGACCCATACGAAAAAAATATTTTTTTTTGACCATAATGCCAGCCGAAAAGTGAGAGTCACCATACTTCTAGTAAACCTGAGATAGCTCTGGTGAACCCACATAGTTTCTTCTTAGGAGGGTCTGCCAAACTCCTTTCTCAGTCGGTAGCTTAAAACACTTGTATCCCGTTAATAGTTTCAATGTTTCCACAAGATTTGAAAATTGCGTTTCATTCGAAAACCAGGGACCCCTAGCTTTACCAGATGTCTACTAAAGTATCAAACAAGGACGATAATTTTTACAATGCGATTGGAGCTTTCCGGTGCGTTGATGGCAATGTGGAGGTTGACCCTAGAGATAAATCTAGGTGTCTGACCAGAACTACCAATAGAACCGGGAGGAAGTAAAAGTACATATTAAGCCGTGATACGTGGATATTGGGTGGTAGACGACATCATGAGTAAGAACATCTCTAGCAGAGCATTTAAAAATGGTCAAACCCGTAAAATAACCGAATTTCACAGTTTTAGTCGAAAAAAAGATTCGAACAGACCCTTAAAATCATCTGACCCTCAAACATTTTAAAGGGGCACTGTGAACACACACCATAGACCCATGTATATAAAGTTTTTTCAGAGACAATTTTGCAGGGTCCTAATACCGGTCAACACTAGCCATTGGGAAATTTCAGCAGCCTTTCCGATCGAAATTGTCGCACCCGGACTTCTAGAGGATACTCGCCGTTCCGTTGAACAGTAGTAGATTGGATTACGGGGCTTACCGGCACCCGCGTCCTCTTACGAGTAGGCCAACACACGTATGTCTGACAACCAACCCCTATCTGTTCAGCGTCGACGTAAACTATCCCGTAGAAATCAGGATACTTCCATTGACGTACTTCAAAAACATACACACATGGTACGTCAACGGCGTTTGAACAAGTGATATCACAACAGATCTCTACGACACAAAAGATTGAAATAAGGTGCAAATAGCTCTCATTAGAGCAGAGATAGCAAATACAATCATCCAGAGGACACATGTCCCAACAATACATCATTACATCACAGCGGAAGCATTCAACATGTCTGAGTACAGACAAGATCCAAATAGGCCTAAGAGGCCGGAAAACGAACAGACGGAGCCCATCCACGAAGTCTCGGATCCTGCCCGGGTCCGCTATCTACTCGTCAGCAGTCTCGTCATACTCCACGTCGTAGCCACCATGTAGATCCTCGGAAACATCGTCTGCGGAAACCACAGCCCCAAAGGGGTCAGTACATAGACGTACTGGCAAGCAAGACTCACAGTTCACCAAAGTATAGCCCGTCAACACAAACACAGATGACTTGGGTTCAACGGAAAGAAGGGGATATATAAGATGCTGCAACTGGCTGCGCTAACCAACTACAGAGATTCTATCACTTCCAACTATCAGAAAAGGGATAAGATCGAGTATTGTAACCAACTGAAAGATAACATCAAACAAACCCATCCTGGATCTCGCCCCTTATCCAAAGAAGCAATCCGAGGATAACTCACACAGTTGTATTACAGGTGAATCAAGTTATTGTGTCATCAACCTATTACTAGTCAAGTTATTAATCATTGGGTGTAACAGGTTTGATCATTATGTTTAAGTTGTCCTGAGTACTTGTTAGCCAGTACTTTCACCAAGTAATCCATAACCGCGGAAAGCACGGCTTCTCGAGAAGATTATCCCTGCAGGGTTGCACCAATTTGGCCGTACACGCAAGAATATCCCGCCAGACGGGGATCAAACCCACCAAGCGAGGTACTCTACACAACTCAACTCTTCTTCGCATCAAGCCCAAAGCACCTTGGGCGCACGGCTAATCGAGCCCAGAAGAAAATGGACCCTCATAGCACTCTAAGAACGTGTCCCCCTATATGCCGACTACAAAAGTTTCACCCTGGCCTGGGCTCGCAAAAACATGCATGCGGCAAATGGAAAACACGAACTAAATGAGGCGATTTGGACGAGATGCGAATCGAATCAAATTGAGGGGGGCGCCCATACTCGCTTCCCACATGCGGTTAGTGCGCTCATCATGGATCAGTAGACAAGACCCTTTTCCTATTAGGGTCGACACTAGCAGGCCTCAAAACCACACAGGGCCTCCTGCCGGTGCCTTATCATCAAATTTATTATTAATAGCAACATTAGCATGATTGATTGATTAAACATCGAGCCCCCAGAACATAATGAAGTAGTAACAGAAAGTAACGGGTAAGAGACTCGAGCAAAAGCAACCTAAGCATGCTAGTAAGACACTGGCTCAACCAAAGGGGTGATAGGAGGGGAGGTGAGGCAATATCAAGGTTAAGGGATTCATGTGATGGGTTCGTAACAGAAACAACTACTACTAAGGCTAGCAGAAAAGAACAACGGAAAGTATCGGTAATCAATGTTGAAAGGAACACAGTGGTTCATGTGAGTGATAACTTGCCTGCAAACCCAGTAGCCTGGTACTGAGCTAACTCCTTAGAAGGGGTGTCGTAAGTATCGTCGGTCTCAACGTCGTCGTATATCCGGGAAGAAGCAAACAAACAAGGCAGAAAGATAAACAATCATTATCATGGCATTGTGCACAATCAAGATGATGCATGGCAAGTTAATGGTTGCATCAAATAAACTAAGTGACATGTAACACAATTAAGATGGACCCCTATGCAATTTTGAGTTGCATATGAAAAAGGGTCCATGAATTAAGTGGAACAAATGATTTGCAATTAATTATTATGTGAAAGTTGTTAGCATGATGCATGCATGATGATGATAACAAGATAACAACAAAGTAACAATAATAGATGCAAGCAATAAAAGGGGTTTAACAAGTTTTGGAAATTATTTATTAAGTTTAGAAATTTTGGTTACTTAAACATGTCACACAAACAATTATTGTTTTCATCAATTTAAAGTGTGCAAAACAATTAACAAAATTTATATTTGAAAAGAACATCAAATTTTGGTTGGATTACATGTTTCAAAAATTGAAACTTGAATTAGGATGAATTTATTATGAATTAAACAATATTAAACAAGTTTTAATAGAATTTAAAACAAGTTTGAATATTATTTGAATTTTATTTGTTCAAATCATAAATTCAAATTCACATTTGAAAAGTTCACACTTTGATGGCTCGAAAACATATTTTGCATGTTCAAAAATATTTTATGTTGAGCAAGTTATGATTTTATCAAATTTAATTGAATTAAACAAGGATTAAATGGTTTAGGCAATTTTAATTATTCAAAACAGGAAACAAAAATTATATTTGAAAATGTTATTTGAAATGGCATGGAAAACATATTTTATTTGCATTTATTGGATTAATAATGAATTAGTTATGGAATTTAAGAAATTGCATTTGAATTATTCAAAGTTGAATTTTAAATGCATTTGGGAATTCCAAAACAGTGAACAAATGGATTATTTGGAAAGATCATTTAATTTGGGACAGAAAACATATATAACTTTTATTTTTTAGAGTTGTAGATTAAAAGATATTCATGTTTTAGTTTTGGTGTTTTATTCTGCCATTTAAAAGTAATTTGGAAAATAAAACAGAACGTTTTAAACTTTTGTCACACCACAACATCCTAGCCGCAGCCACTGTGCGTGGGCCACGGGGGCCAGCGTGGCGCGCTGTGCGTGCGTGGCAGCTGTGCGGCTGACAGGGGGCCCTCCCTGTCAGCGTGGGGTGGAAAAAAGTGTGGGTTTTATCCCAGGGAGAGCCAAGGCTCGAACCCGCGAGCTCACTCGCGGCGCGCAGGGCCTGAACCAGTGCGGTATGCTACGTTTTGTTGTCAGTTACAGCGATGCAGTAAGGAAAAACTTCAGATCTGCGCGTTACTGAAATTTAACTGACGCGCGCACACGTCTGCACTTCGTCAGAGAACAGATGCTCGTCGGCGGTGAACAACGGGGCCGCGCTGCGCCGTTGTGGTGCTCGTGGGTGGATGCAATCGGGTGGATGCTGGTGCGTGTGCAGTGCGTGCACGGAGAGGAACCAGGAGGGGGGGTGGAGCGCGTGCTCACCGCGAATAAACGGAGGGGAAGCAGCTCGGGCAGTGCAGCTGCCGGCGACGACGGCGTGGATGGCGGCGGTGATCCACGATGTCCACGGGCCCGCTGCAGTGTGCAAACTGGAGAGGGAGGAGTGGGGCTTCAATTTCCGGTGGCTAGGAGGGTGGTGGTGGTGAGAGGCGGCGGTGATCCCCGGAGATTCAGACGCGGCGCCTCCGGCGAGGTGACAGTGAGGTTCAGAGGTCGGGCGTCGACGGGAGAGAGAGGGAACAGCGGCGGCGCGAGGGGACAGAGGTCCCTAGGGTTCTGGGCTAGGGCTGCGGGGTCTAGGGGGGATATATAGGGCTTAGTTGGGCACGCACGGCCATCGACGCGTCCGTCTGCCGCCGTGGCACCGGTAGATGGGGCGCCGTACGGGGAGACGACGAAGGCGGCTTATAACGAACCGGTACGCGGGGCTGCTGGGCTGGCTGCGCGCGCTGTTAGCTGCTTAGGTGGGCTGGGCCAGGTAGGTAGGTTAGCTGCCGCTCGTTTCCTTTTTCTTTTTGTTATTTGCTTTTTCTGTTTTACTGTTTTTTTTTGTAGCAAAAAGAAAAGGAAACATTTGATAGTTTTTTTTGAGTGGATAAAATCTTGGAAAAATTCCAGTGGGCTGGTAGGTTCAAACTCTACCATCTTACCACTTAAGTTTTTGGAAAACCAGATTTTGGTTGCTGTTTGCCAACTGATTTGAAATTTGAATAATTTGCAACTAATTGATTTAATATTGGAAAACATCAATTTTAATAGGGTAACCCTATTATTAACTTGGATTAACTTATTGGAATGGTTTGTTAGTTTTCATGAATTGGAAATTTTGGTGCTGTTTGAATTTGAGTTTGAGTTTGAAAACAATTTGGGAAATATTTAATTGAAATGAAAGCACCATTTTATTTGTTGATCAATGTGGAAATAAAATGAGAACAATTGGGTTGTTTTTTTATTTGTTATTTTTATTCCAAAAGTTGTAACAGAGCAAGTATGAAAACAAGGCATTTGAAATTGTTTGAGTTTCATTGTGAAAACAATGAATAACAGATGCAAAACAAAAGGAACAAATGCAACAATATGATGACATGATGCAATACCTTAACAACAAGAAATCAAACATTCTAAATGGTAGGTTTTCATACTTGGGCTGTTACAGAAATCAAGCCCGAGCTGCCTCTTCTGCCTTGGTTCCGTCGACATGGTTGTCGCCAAAACCAAGGCAGGCAAGAACGGCACGCCTCTGCTCGGCAAGTACGAGCTCGGCCGCCTCCTCGGCCGCGACACCTTCGCCAAGGTCTACCTCGCGCGCTCCCTCATTGGCGGAAAGGCCGTGGCCGTCAAGGTGCTTGACAAGCCCGAGCTCATCGCCACCGACGACATGGATTTTCGCGTCCTCGGCGAGGTCTCCGCCATGCTCCACCTCCGGCATCCCAACGTGATGCGCCTCTACGAGGTGCTCTCCACGTGGTCCAAGATCTACCTCGTCACGAAGCTCGCCCCTCGAGGCGAGCCTGGCAGGCCACCTCGTTGAGCCCGCCGCACTCTGCGTCTTCCTCAAGCTTGCCTCCGTGCTCATCTACTGCCATGCGCGAGGCGTCACTCACCGCGACATCAAGCCACAAAACGTCCTCATCGACGCCGACGGAAAACTTAAGGTCCGCGACTTCGGCCTCGCCGCGCTCCCGGAGTCGCATTGCGACGGCGAACACCTGCACTCCGCATGCGTGGCGCCCGTCTTCGCCATGCCCGAGGTCCTCCGTCGCAAGGCATCCGGTCCCGCGGCGTTATCCTCTTCATCCTGCTCATCGGTCCTTGAGTGCCATTTGACGATTCCAACATCCCAGAAATGTGCAGGTAGACACACCGCTGCGAGTACGTGCTCTCGGCATGAGTGTCGCAGAGGATGACACAGCCATCCGGCGATTTAGGGTGTCTGTTACGTCGCAGCTTTTTTCGGCCCATAAAACCGCGTTTTTGCACCCCTTATCCGCGCTTAAGGGTCTGTGTGATAAGGGGTCTGCTAGAGATGATCTAAAGGGCTAGCAGTTGATCAAGTTTACATAGGAACACATTCCTGGACGATGGTTCGATTTAAGCACAATCGCGTTGAACTACGTCAATATGATCAATTGGAGATTTATGCATAGCGGCTCAAGGATTCTAGACGAACAAGACACAATTTCAGCACACAAGCTTCCTTAAGAAAAAAAATTCCGATACACGTAAGGATCAATGAGAAGTTCTATACACAAATGAAGAAGACCTAATCACATACGCGATGGGTCCCTTTCGTCTCCAAAAAGGGGTTCACGAGAAGTTCGACTCTCACAGGGCAAGATTCTTCTGGGAAGCAGCGTGCAGTCCCAAGGAGATGGGAGACTTGGGACTGATCAACTCTCTCATCATGAACAAGGCTCTAATGTTTAAGTGGATCCGGAGGTTGTACCAAATGTACGATGCAATTTTGGCTGTATCATCCGCAATAAGTACGCTAGGGAGGGTGACATATTATCCAGCTCCGACCGAAGGGGTTCGCAGTTCTGGAAAAGACTTCATAAAATCAAACACCTTTTCAAATCTGGAGCCAAACATCATATCAACAGTGGCCACCACACTCGCTTCTGGACGAACTGTTGGTTTGGGGGAAGCCCCCCTATGCTACAAGGTTACCCTCATGTTTAGCATCTACGACAACCAAGAAATATCGGTTGCACAGACGATCGTATGGGGCATCCGCCTTCGTAGAATCCTTGAACATGATGGTGTTAGACAACGTCCGGAGCTGATGGGCATTTTGGGAGACAACGCCACCTCCTCCGGCCACGACAAGATTTCCTGGGCGATCGAGAACTCGGGCGTGTTCTCGGTCAAATCCAGGTATGCCTACCTTCTGCGAGGTGCCCATCTCGCCTTCGCCAAAGACATCTGGGAGGCTAAACTCCCACTTAATTTTTTTTTCTTGGCAGCTCATGCTTGGCAAATTACTGACGGGGGAACAACTCGCTATCCGCCAGGGCACTTTCGGATGGTCTATGTAAAGTCTGTGGCGCCATTGAGAATGTTCACCACTGTAGCGTTCCCAC
Organism: Alopecurus myosuroides; assembly: GCA_028641055.1. Taxonomy (NCBI): domain Eukaryota; kingdom Viridiplantae; phylum Streptophyta; class Magnoliopsida; order Poales; family Poaceae; genus Alopecurus; species Alopecurus myosuroides. Next base: position 267,955,030 of record CM054057.1, on the reverse strand, counting down.
ATTAAAATAATGCAAAACACCTGTGTTATTGTGCTAGTCCCCAGATCAATTGCTAGCACCACAGTACAAAATAAAATATCACGAAAATGCGTCAAAATCTATTACATCGCACGATCTAGTATTTACAAACTTTTCATTACAACTTTCATAGTCAGAAGACTAGCAGGAAACATGGAATTACATCGGAAAACATAGTACAACATTGAGCCTCATCTTCTTCATGTGTCACAAGCAAAACATATTGGTTGTAGACTCGAGATACAGAACGAAAGCATCACTCGTCATCTGTTTCATCTGCAAATTGGAATATACAGCCACAAGGGGAGGTCAATGCAATTTAATGTATTGACAGGTAACACTATGATGAATATAAATGGGAAGACTATAACTACATGCATATTTGGCTGAGTGGAGATTTTACTAAGTTTGCACAAAGAAAGTGTTCTCCTATCTCTTTTTATAAGACACTTTTATTTTTAATATACCAGAACTAAATTAAGGAGTACCACTGATAGAAACTAGGGAAAACTCCTACTCATGTTCATCCATCAAAATTTTATTAAGAAATTGGCATGATGAGATTCTTCCTTCATTCGTTGTCCAGTTGGTCATAGTTGTCCCTAACCGGGGAAACGACTAAAATCTTAGTTTGTCGACTCTGCAAAGTTTATGCACTTTCACCTTCAGACTCAATCAGGCCAAATATCCTATACACTAAGAATGTGTTAAGGAAAGGAGAACATTGAAGCATGAATTCAACCCACTGGCAAGACCCGCTCCAACCTACAATCCCTCTACATATGCTTGTCAAGCCCAGGTTGAACCCTCACAACTTAATCAATCAAGACAGAGCCCATATATCAAAAGGCTGTACTGCAAGCATCAAAATTTAGAATGACATAGTTATCTCTTTGTTCCTGGCTGGCAATTCGCAAGTGAAAAACTCAGGAGATTAAAGGCCCCGAGGAGACACTCAACTTTCGACAACCACGCAATACCAAATCCACCCAGGTTATTCATTAAGCTTAGTAGTTTTATTCCTCAACATCTAAATAAAATATTTAACAAACATTGATAGGCATATCTACTAAACTTAATGTCGGGGGGATTACCCACCGGTTAAACTGAGTACAAGATCAAGGCAACACTAAGAACAATGGCCGGCTGGATGAGTGCTTTACTAGCCAGCTGGCCAGCTACGGTTCGACCGGTTGAGCTTGACCGCCTGAATGTGGCCGGCTGGTGACTCCGTCCGGGTGGCTCTGACGAGCAAGGACATGATGTAAAAAAGGCAGGCCTGGGCTAAAGGGCGACGGGACATCACTCCTAATGTGAACTATGTTTCTACTGGAGGAGTAGGCGGTCGTACCCTTGAACTTTGGCCGCCTGCATCATGATTAGCAGTCCTCCTGTCTTGTCCCATCATGTACCTTGCTGACATACTCAGAAGGAAGTACATTGTGTATGACCGTTAGTGGGTCCCAGCCGTACGACCGTACAACCGGCCCCGCCTGTAAGCCGGACTGCCAGCCTCTATATAAGGCAGTCCGGGCCTCTCTTAGCAGGGACGAATTCACTTAGCAGATACAGCTCCAGGAGCGCATTGTAACACTAGATAACACCACTCAAAGTTCATCCTTGCAGGAGTAAGGACCTCACAATACCGAGGTCCCGAACCTGAGTACATCGTGTCTCCTTCAAGCTTGGCTCCCTATCCCGCATGGACACCAACGTTTGCGCCGTGTGTCGCTTGTGTAAACTCCATTGCTAACGCAATGGTGCTGCCGTGCATGATACCACGACAGTTGGTGCCCACCGTGGGGCCTAGAGAGGCGTCCTGAGTCTCGTTTCACGCGGGAGCCCGTCCAGCTAGAGTTTCACTTTGTGCAGGTCTTCCAGCCGGCTCCGGTGAGCGCGTCGCCTCTGGCCTCATCATGACGTTCGGCACATTTGATTGCATCCTCAACAATGTCGGATGCTTCGTGGAGGAGGAGCCCATCCCAGCAAGCGGCTCCATCGTATCTTTGGGCGAGCATCGCGTCCATCTCCATCGTCCCCGAGTACCCCGCCAAGGTGCTCGCTTGCTCAGAATGTCTCCCCGAGGAGGTAGTCGGCTGCGAAAGCAGTGCCGAGCCCCGTATCTTCGTGGATACCATGGTCATCATCCGCCCAACTGCCAGCCAGGCGCCAGACGGCCCACGCCCGACTGGCCCCAGCAGCGGCTGGCTCGCCAGGGACTCAACATGCCATCACCCCCAACGCTGAACCGGCGAAGGCAACAGAAGAACTGGAGAAAATGCGCCTCCTGCTTCTGCAAGGTGGTGGAGGTGGCGGCGAGACAACGGCAAGTGGAGGCTACCGTCCGCGAGTACAATGTTGCCCATGGCTTCACTCCAGCGCCAAGAATGCCCAGCCGGAGAGATGAGGTACGTGCGCCGTCGCGGCGGCAATCTCCTCGGCGAGATGCACCAAGGGGAGCTGTCGGCTCCGCCTCTACCCAGGCGACCTGATGAGGGGAAAGTAACTCGGTATGCCAACCCCAGGTGTAATCCGGCCCAAACGGCGTATGGACCAAATCCGGCTAAGGACGCAGAAGCTTCCGGAAGGCCCAGGGCTTGTAAGGATCGTAACCCGGATTGTGGGTTACGATAAGGAAAGCTAGGATACGTATGTAGAGTTCGAGTAGGACTCAAGGAGCGCTTTGTATGGCAAGCCAAAGGGGGTATGAGTACTATATAAACCAACCCCTAGGCTTCGCCTGAGAGAGATTCAAGTCATAACTGTAACACCTATTATCGAGTATCCAGTATAATCATATCGAGATCCGGCGAGTTGTGTTCCGGCTCTTAGATTGCTTTTCGCCATGTCTTCCTTCAAGCTAAACCCTCTCCCAAATACCTGTGTCGACTTGCCCCTAGATCAGTTACCCCCGGTAACATCTGCCGTGATTATCCCACGACAGTTGGCGCCCACCGTGGGGCCTGCGTCCAAAGGTGTTTACATCACGGGAGAAGCTCGGAAGAACATGAGGAACCTCGTCGTCGGAGAAATCTACGTCAACAACCAAGGAGAGAAGATGGTAGACGATTCTGGCTGGGGGCCAGAGTCGGATCACCTCGAAACCGGATCCGTCGTGACAGTCGGCCGCATCAACGTCTTCATCGGTATGGTATGTGCTTCCAATTCAAGCCGTGATAATCTTGAATCTGATTCTGTGTCAGGGGAGGACACGCGTGTTCAATCGGAAAAAGAAGAATCGATCGGAACAACGGGTCCGACAGAGAGGGAGGAAGGTGCCGAGTCTATACGGGATTTATCGGAGGACCGATACGAGAAGGAAAATAGCGAAGAGGAAGAACGGTACGAATCTACGCCAAGCATTATGCGCCGGGTTGCAGTTTATGCGGCCCCCGCAATCAATACCAATCAAGGAAACGCAGCCGCGGCGCCAGTCGGGGCGGCGCAGGTGCTGGCTCAGCAACAAGGTACGGCTGGCCCGATCTTGGCCCAGGTCGATGGAGAATCGGCATCAGTCACCAGTCGCCCAGCGGAGGAGGAGCGACACGCAAATATGTTTGGGTTCCAAGCAAACCGGACACCAGGGGCGGGCCCCTCGAATCCGCGTCACCCAGCTCTGTTTGATAATAATTTGATCTTGGATCCCACAGTCCTAGCTACAGTTATCACCCCAGAAAACGCAGCAGAGCGTGTAAGAGATCTGGACGTGGCTCGTCGTGCATTGGAGCAGCAAAGAAGGCAGGTAGAAGCAGAAAAGCAGGGGATGGCAGCGCGGCAGCGGGAACTGGATGACCTAGAGACCCGGCTTCGGGAGGAAACGACGAGGATTCACCAAAGGCACCGAACTATGTTACCGGCAACAGGAGGGGTTATCAACCCGACTGCCCTGGTGTTCACGCCTCAAGATCAGCCAATCCCGCCGGCGAACCAAGGGACCATACCGCAACCAGCAACGGGAGTGCAGCCGGTAAACGCGCCAGCCGGGTTACCCTTGCCTCGGACGGGGGCGACAGCCGGCAACATCATGCCGCCTCCACCATCGCGATTCCGTACCCCAGCAGGTCACTACAACAACCCCATGGACAACGTGTATGCAGCAACACTCGCATTAAACCAGATTCCTGTAAGAGACTCGCCGCACGCAGAAGAAACCCGGCGAGCGATAGATCTGCTGCACACCGCGGTAGCACAGCAAGTCAATTATCCAGATCACAGAAGTGGGATGCATGGGACGCCATACGTGAGTCAACAACAGGGCAACGTCCAAACAAGCGCGGCACGACGAAGGGAAGAGCAACAGCAGATGCCACCCCCACCGCGCGTCCAGACAGTACCGGCAGTATCAGCAGCACAGGCAGTAGTGGACAGCTCCAGGGCCAGAAGAGCCGGGGCCGGGTCTGCAGCACACGATCCACCGGTGGCTCCTCACCCCGTGGCACCCCCGGCCGGGTCACGCATTTCCCGGGCGAGACCAGCCCCAACCACCCTTGCGGGACCCAAGTGTCTCTCGGATGATATCAGAGCGGAACCTTACCCGGAAAAGTTCAAAGAACCGGGGAAAGTAGTGAATTACGAGCCAACGATGGATCCGGAAACGTGGTTAAGCAGCTACGAGATGGCAATGTCAATTCGCAACGCATCCGAGAATCTCCAAGCCAAGTTCATGTACTTAATGATGTCAGAGGGAGCAGCAAAGTTATGGTTCGCCAATTTACCGGAAAAGTCGATCAAGTCGTGGGAGGAGCTAAAAACCGCATTTATCAAGCACTTCCATGGGACCTGTAGGAAGTTATTTACTATTGATGACTTAGAAAGGTGCGTCCAGAAGAAAGGAGAGTCAGCACGAAGCTGGGTACGCCGGGTTATGGAGATACTCCACTCATCTACAGATATCCAACCAAAGGACGCACTACAAGCTATGGCGAAAACATGTAAGTATGTTCCTTTAGTACAAAAGCTAACCCGCATGAAATCCAGCAGAAATGCAGCGGAGGTTACGATGGGAGAGTTAATGGATGCATGCAACAAACACGCTGCAACGGATACTACAGAAGAGGAAGTTGATGACAAGAAGGCAAAAGCAAACGCAAGTAGCAGTGGGAAGACCGGCAATGGATCGGCACCAAACAACAATGGAAATAGCCAGAACAAGCGCCCGTTTGAGGGGAGTTCCGAGTTTGTGGCCAATACAGAGGCCGGGTCTTCGAGACCTAGATCCGAAGGGAATTTTAATACCGGAAATCACAATGGGGGACACTACCAAGTACCCCCAAGACCAAGCAACAGTTGGGACATATTTAGGATGGCGTGCCCGAAGCATAGCAGGAATGGCAAGCCGGCCAATCATTCATTGGAGCAGTGTGCCGACTTACAAAGGTGGAAGAACGAGGAAGTGAACAGGGCCATGCGAGGTGCGGGCCGAGGAGGAGGTCCGGGTCTAGGTGGAAATTCGGGCAACGGGCCGCCCCCAGCCGGCAATCCGCCAGTTGGAAATCAAGGTAACAATCAAGGGGGAGCGGGAGGATTTCAAGCTAACCCCAAACAGCTGGGTCAGTATCATGTGCACACTACTGGAGGTTCTAGCAAGGACAAGAAGATACTGAAACAAGCAGTTAATTCAGTCTCCTCCGCTGTTCCAAGATATTTGAGGTGGTCAGAGCAAGAGGTAACATGGAGCAGAAGAGATCACCCGGATAGGATTGATCACCCGGGAGTCCTGGCTTTGGTAGTGGCGCCACAGGTCAATGGTTACGAGCTGAAGAAAGTCTTGATGGATGGAGGGAGTAGTATCAATATCCTATACTGGGAAACTTTTCTGCGCATGGGCTTAAAGGAATCACAGTTGCAAAAAAGTACAACAGTTTTTCACGGGATAGTGCCGGGTCATTCGGCATGCCCCGAAGGAAAAGTGGCATTGGAGGTAGCTTTCGGGGAGTCAAAGGACAATTATCGAATCGAGTGGCTTACCTTTGAGGTAGTAAAGTTGCGCAGCCCTTATCATGCATTGTTTGGAAGGCCGGCTTATGCCAAGTTCATGGCAAGACCATGTTATGTGTATCTACAGCTGAAGATCCCGGGTCCTAAAAAGACCATCACCGTACACGGAAACCGAGATATAGCAGCTGAGTGTGATGAAGGAGACGCGGCAATGGCCGAGCAAGCCTGTAGGAAGGAAGAGCTCAAACATTACCGTTCTCAGGTGGACCTAGAAGAGAGAGCAACGTCAAAAAAGCCAACTCCTGAGGGGGACAAAGCAAAAGTTAGGGCAGAACAAAACCCTAAGATGGTAGGCTTCATCGGGAACGATATTTTCAAAACTCTCAGTAGGGAAGAAGAAGACGTACCACCATCCGCAGCTGATCACGTGTCAAGGGCGATATACCCGGAATGGCTAGCAAATCCGGTACTCATTACGAAAGGGCATAGCAAGTGGAGAATGTGTATCGGCCGTACCAACGCGAGGCCGATTCTCGAGAATAACTAAAGCAGTGTAATGGGCGGCAGGTTTCATACGCACTCTTTTCCTATCCAGGGTACCTAAGGGGACTGGAAGGTTTTTAATGAGGCGGCCTGCTGATTCAAATAAGAAATTTTTATCAATAAAAGAAGATGGTTTCGAGTCTTATCATGATCCTTGCTTCAGTTACAAGTAAGTAACATTGTTATTATCAATACATCAATATCATCGAAATACATTACGTGAATATAGGTCTCCGGAGGGTTGATCTACTTCAATAAGTAATCACAAACCCGGAGACCCGGCCATGATGCCTATAAGTTATGGGGGCTGGTTACTCGTACAAACGGGTGCGGCTACAATCCTATAACTGGACGAAGGAGCCAATTTTCTTGATTATTCTTACTTAAGCTCGATGTGACTCGCACCAAAGTGGCATGATCTGTTCACTTACGATTACAATCAAACTATGCAGCCCAATGGAGCGTGCTTGATTTTGTTTTTCGTATAGATGCAACGACATGGTATCCACGCGAAAGCCGGCTTATAGTACAAGGTAATCAAAAGGGTCATCTAAACCACAAGTCCATGCAGAGTATAAGGCTAACATAGCCGGAAACTCAACAAATATTAAGCATGACTTCAGTATTTATGAGAACAGCTATTGGTCTTCAGCTTGGTAAACAGCAGTATGTCATCTGAGAAAGCCCACGCCCCCATAGCTCGTACTTTGGGTCATGGGGACTGGGGACTTCGAAACAGAAACAAACTATTTAACTACCAAGGTCTGTAAACCTTAGTTGCCGAGTATTGGGGACTTAAAGAAAAGTCCATCTATCAAAACCTACGATACTCGGTTAACCGAGTCTCAAAAGGAAATTGAAAGCAAGAGTTCGAAGTATCGAGAATAAGCTCATAAGTAACACAAGGATGGATATTATCAAAAGCCAGGGAAGGCAAAGAGTTATCATGAATTAACAAAGCATACAGTCATAGTATCAGCATCAATGGCGCACAGGCGCACTACAAAAATCATATCAGTATCGAGAAACGAAAAGCACAAGGTAGCATCCTACTCGGCATCCTGAGAGCGGCCCTCCGGGTCTAGATCTTGGACTTGCTCCTTGGCCTTGCCAGCAGTTTTGCTCGGGCTCTTCACATCTGGACGGACAGGCGGAGGCACGGCCGGTGTAGAGGTGGACGGCTTTGCGCCTAGCTCTGCTTCTCTCTTTGCGGCCTCTTCTTTCCTCCTGGCCAGGTCAGTCGACCATCTTTCCACCATATCAAAAGGAGGAGGTGCATCCACCAAAATAACTTTGCCCTCAGCGTCATATGAACTCATGATCTGGTCCAGCTCCATTTTGTCGGCCAAGGTAGTGGCTGAGGGGCGTACAGCACGTTGAATATCTTTGAAGTCCTTGGGCTCAAACTTGGACCCGTCAGCTTTGAATTCTGGAAACCCGGATGTTACCTTGGCCGGGTCAAGCTTAGGAAAATAAGCCTTCGCCAGTGTAAGGGCCCGGGTCATTCCAATCCGGCAAGCTGAGCGCTTCATTATCTCAATCCATCCAGGCACCGTTGAGAAGGCCTGCATAAGATTATCTTCTCCCGGGTATACCTCAGAAGGCCACTTGATAGCATCCAGCAAAAGTTTCGTGCCGGCAAAAAACGTCCGGAGCATAGTCTTCAGAGTTTTAACTTGAGTAATGGCATTCTCCTCCGGGGCAGCAAGGTTAGCACCTGCAATCGAAACATGCAAGAGCATATCAGTAATGTTGGTTATTACAGCAGCAAGATAGAGATACGCAAATTAATCGCAAATAGCAAACTTACTTAGCAAGATACGGTAAGTGTCCGTAAGCTGAGTCGACAGGTTATTCAGCGAAGACTGGGCAGTATTGTACTTCTTCTTGTAAATGGAGACATCTTTTTTCAATGTCTTTATCTCCGCTTCAAGGGCCTCCCTACGCTTAACTTCAGCCAGCAAGAGCTGCTCAGCTTTAAGTAACGCTTCATCTGACTGAGTAATCTCTGCCTGCAAAGGCCGGGTAAAGCTGTGAGCCGGATATCATGAGAGTGTTTCATCTGAGGAAATGAGTACCGGAAAGTACTATGCGAAGTACCGAGGATAATTAAAGAAAATTATACTCGGGACTTGGGGACTGGACGTATAATAAGGAGTATCACGTGAAAGTTACCTGATGTGCTGCAGCCATACGTTCTAAGACAGTCCCTTCTGAAGCTTTCATGGCGAGAAGAGCGCTCATAAGCTGGTTAAAGTCAGCGTTATCCGGGTTAGATGGCTCGGGTACCTGGAAAGTGGGAAAAGGAGCATTTCTTGTAACAGGAGGTGGCACCCGGGTCATCCGAATGTCGGAGTCTGGTCCCCCTCCCGCGCTTGAAGCTGCTCCCTTCTCCTTCTCGCTTGCGTGCGAAGCAGTTGGATACTCGGCGTCATGCCTAGCTGGCTCCGGTGGCGACACTTGCTCGTCGCCAGTCGTGGTGAAGGCATCATCAGCCGGCTCGCTCTCGACCCGGACCCTAGCCCCGGAGTCCTCCTGGTCGCTACTAATAACCGTGGCTCTGAAGAAGGCGCAAGGGCGCAATTAGTCTTTGATTTTAAAAAAAAAAAAAAAAAAAAGGATGAAAGTTCGGTGTAATATCAGGAAAAGGCGCTTACCCGGTGTTCACCGGGAAGTCCGAGGGAAAGCCGTCACTAGACCCGGAAGAGACTGGAAAATGGCAAGAAAGACCTGGGATTATGTTACAAAGGAACGATCGGAAAGAAATTTTGTTTACAACAAATACCAGGGTGTTGAACCGGGGGCGGCGAAGCGACCGGGTTAGGGGTCTCGTTGCCCGGATGATTCCGGGTTACTCGGCGCCTAGTCGCGGGCGGCTCCTTCAGTTACGATCAAAAGGGGTGGAGATGGGGTTAGCCCCGGAGTGACGTTATGGAAACAGAAAACCAAAGTGTGAGGAGATGAAGTAAAAACCTGGAGGGCTATCCTCTGGGATTTCCTCTTTGTTCCGGCTTTGGTGGCCGGCTCCGGCTCTTCCTCCTCGCTGGTGGACCCGCCCCTGCTGTCTGTTTCTTCTTCTTCGCTTTGGTCCTCTCGCTCTGAAAAATATCCGAGTTCCCGCATAAAGAAGAAGAAGTGGCAGGATATAACGTGTGCAAGGGAATCAAGTGTGTACCTTCATTCGAGTCAATGACATCGTCTTCCTCCTCCGCGTCTTCGGAACTAGGAGAGGTGTCGACCTTCCAGAAGGCGTCATCGGCCTGAGGAGAGAATGCCAGAGTAATGGTTAATATCAAGACAAGAGAAGCGGATAAAAGTAAGCTGTCAGAAGTCAAAATCAAAAGGCAGGGAACTTACTGCGGGGGCTGGATTCTCGAGGGTAAAAGGTTCTAATCCGGCTATGCCCCGGATTACCTCGAGTTTCTCTGTCAGGAAACCCTTAATCGTTTTGTTGATGTCACCCGGAGCAAGGGTGCTGGTAGAGAAGCGGATTGGGTCCGTGGTTTGACCCGAGTATTCGCACATCAGCTTCTCACGAAGGGAGTTTGGCTGAATGCGGAAGCTAACCCAGGTCTTCACCAGGTTTAGTCCGATGAGGCCTCGGGCGGACAAGATGGAGATCCTAGCTAACAAAGGCAAGATCGCCTCCCTGTCTGAGTCAGGGGCGAAGGCGTTGAATTTCTCGGAGATGTCAAGTTGACCCTCCGAGTAACCCGGCAACTTTTTTTCGCCAGGTGGAGAGATATCCTGGCAGTAGAAGTAAGAAAGCTGCCAGTGTTTTACGTGAGAATTGAGAGAAATGGGAGGCATAAGGGAGTTCTTGCGGCGCTGGATAGAAACCCCGCCGCAAGTAAGAAGTGCGCCGTCGCCGCTTTCGCGACACGGCTTGCACTGGAAAAGTTCGACAAAAAGAGCCAGACTTGGCGGAGTGCACAAGTAAGACTCGGAAAGAACGATAAAATGGGAGATGTTTAAAATGGAGTTCGGGCCTATATCAAAGATACGGAGTTTGTAGTGGTCTAAGACGTCACGGAAGAAGGGATGACCCGGAGGCCTGAAGCCCCGGGTCACGTGTTCAACGAAGCATATTACCTCATCCGTGGCTGGAGAAGGCCGGGTTTCGTTGCCAGGTGCTCTCCAGCGGATGGATTCCTGTGGAGGTAGGATTCCAAGCTCTACCAATTCCTCCAGTTTGGTCTTGGTGATGGAGGACTTCCCCCAGTTGGCTGAAATGGCGTTTGTGGATTTAGCCTTAGCCGGCTGTTTCCCCTGCCTCTTGGGCGCCATGGGATTGACCTGGTGAAACATTGAAGAAAAGGACGTAAGAAACAAAAACTTGGAAGTTAGCAGGTAAGCAGCTATCGGCAATTTAAACGTAATCCGGCTATTGCCTCGCCGGGTTAAGTATGGTTCGTCCGGGTATCAAGTGACTTTACAAAACCCAAAGAGCTTTCCGCAAAAGCAAATGTTTGGAGAAGCTAGGGGGATACTTATACGCATACTATCTGCGAATGAGCCGGAGAAGTAAGATTTTCTGAGGAGGGAGAGCAAAGGCGGAAACTCTAGATGGCCCGAGCCTAGATTGGGGATCTTATTTCTAAATTTGTGACCAAATAGTGATTACTGGAGTTAGGGGAGCAATACAAGCTATAAATCCTATCTATGGGAGTGATTATAGTGGAAATCGGTGAGTTAATTTGGCGCAGCCCGAGAAATCGCGGACCGCTCGATTCAGATCCAATCTGAGGAAGAACTAAGAAACTGCGAGAATAAGCTGGAGGGTGTAAGGAACTTACCGAAGAGGATTGGAGTAAGGCCTTGCGGAGACAGATAGCGCAAGATTCGTGCCCTTTCGTGACCGTTGGCCGGCGAATCGGAGGCTTGGCGGCGGATTCGGGAGCTGGAGCGGTTCGTGCGGTGGCGGAGCGCAAACGAAGTCGGATGGGCTCCGGCGAGATGCGTGGGGTTCCCGTGGTGGCACTCTGCGAGCTCGAGCTTGGGAAGAAGTGGAATGGGGGAAATGAGCCGTTAAGAGTTGGATTTGCTCATTGGTCTTTATTTATAACCGTCCGGGTGGAAAGGCTTGGCCTAACGGTCGAGACCCGGGGAATGCGGAGTAATTGGTGATTTCGAAATTTGAAAGGCGCATTTTATGCGCAGGCCAATATGATCCAGAGAAAAAGGAAGGGGAAATTGCCTTCCCTGTATCAGCGGGTAGTTATCAAGAAGGATGTGGAGTCAGGGAGTTTCCTATTGAGATTTAAGTTTGAGAGATTAAGGAAGAACCTAAAAAGAAGAGCCGGGTTTTTACCTGGCTCCCTTGGCGCCAGTCTCGGCTATTCATAGACGCGCTGCGTCTTAATCCTCATGTGTTTGCATCTGATATTTCTGTAGGGAATAGCCAGCGCTTCGAAGAGTAAATCTTGGAAGCCCAAGCTATTCTGGGGACTACTGATGAGGGAAAGTAACTCGGTATGCCAACCCCAGGTGTAATCCGGCCCAAACGGCGTATGGACCAAATCCGGCTAAGGACGCAGAAGCTTCCGGAAGGCCCAGGGATTGTAAGGATCGTAACCCGGAATTGTGGGTTACGATAAGGAAAGCTAGGATACGTATGTAGAGTTCGAGTAGGACTCAAGGAGCGCTTTGTATGGCAAGCCCAAGGGGTATGAGTACTATATAAACCAACCCTAGGCTTCGCCTGAGAGAGATTCAAGTCATAACTGTAACACCTATTATCGAGTATCCAGTATAATCATATCGAGATCCGGCGAGTTGTGTTCCGGCTCTTAGATTGCTTTTCGCCATGTCTTCCTTCAAGCTAAACCCTCTCCCAAATACCTGTGTCGACTTGCCCCTAGATCAGTTACCCCCGGTAACATCTGCCGTGATTATCCCACGACACGACCGATCTACAGCACCCGACGCAGAACAAGAGGGCGGCCTAGGCGGCCGCACATGAGCTATCCGACCTGGAAGGAGAGGAGCTACGCCGTCTGTAACAACGCCTCCAGAACCTCGTGAGGGCCGCCACCGGCAATAGGCGGCATACGACGCCTCCACCACGCGCTCAGGCGACCAAGAAGGAGACGACGGATCGCATGGCGGCCAATAAGCCTCTAAGCCACACCGCCATCACAGCACCCACCGGCAGCTGGTCGTCGGTGGATATGAGTCATCAACAGTCAACCATCTTCAAATCGCTAGGGGCAAAGCACGCTTAACGTCGGAGTTCCTTGTGAACGAGCTTCCCGAAAAAAGTATACCTTGTTGATATGAGTGCTGCATCAATCCTATTGAACGCTGAGCCAGGATGTCACAAGCGGTTCCTCGACAGTGGCTTTGGCGTCATGGACTCCAAGCCGACCTGTACACCGTGGGGGCGTGGGCTCTAGTGTGTTGGGCGCCAAACTAAGGGTTAGATCTGGACTTATTTATTGGAAGAGGCCAGATTTGGACTTTGTTACTTAGAAGTGCCATTTTTTGGAGAAAACTATTAAAAGAGCAGTGTCTGGTCTGTTTTTAGAATCAACTGGTGGAGACCGGATTCATGGGAGCCCCTACCTATCGTTTAAAGCGAGCCAGAGGCTGGACTCGCCCACTTTCGCGCAAGATGGGCCTGGCCCGAGGAGCGATGGAACCATTAGTGCGTGGAGTATTTTTTTTTCTGTTTTCTATTTTTTAAAATCCGAACAATATAAAAAATGAACAATTTTCATAAAAATAATTTAGATAATTTTTGAATATGAACAAATTTTCTTAAATGAACAATTTTTAAAAAAGAATATTTTTTAAAAATGAACAATTTTTAAGTATAACGGATTTGAGTATGAACAATTTTTAAAAGGAACAAATTTTGAGAACAAACAAATATTTGGAAATGGACAGTTTTAGAAAAGGAACACATTTTGAAAAGAAACATTTTTTGAAAATAAATAATTTTTAAAAATGGTTCAGATTTCAAAATGTTCAAACTTTAAAAAAAACGAGAAAAAAGAAACAGGAAAAATTGAACAGAAGGGAAAGGAAAAAAAGGAAAAAAAAGACCCAAATGGGCCAGACCAAGACGCGCATGGTGCGCGCGATTGTGCGGGCGAGTCCGTGCACCACCTCGCTAGGAGATATAGTGCTCAAGGGCAGTGTCCAACTGATTTATTTTTTATTTTTTAGAATCAACTGGAGGAGACCAGATTCACGTCAAACGTTGCATAGGGCGCAGGTAGGGTTATTGGGCCGGCTTCCTTCTATAGGTTATCCGAGTTAAGCACTTCCCCAATATAGCTAGCCAGGCGAACACCCGACACTTTGGTTCAGCGTCCGATATGCAGATCGGCTCGGACAGATTGAGCCGCAGTCCCCCCTTGAATTGAGCAAGAAGAGTGGGGAGTGTAGATTCAGCCCACTTCCATTTAATCGAGTTAGGGATACCAGCTTGCAGATTGATAGACTCGCCATCGATCGTCTTACCATCGCAAAGACGCAAACTGCTCCAACGCATCAGAGGGCATATCAAGCTTGGCGTGGCAACCATCTATTGTCGGGATGGGCTTGCTCAACTAATAGGTCACGCTTAGTGCAACATGCCTACAGATCAGGCGTGGCGAATCGCGGAGAATTACGGAGTAGCCAAGGGTTCAGCCAGAACTTAGGGCGAGCCCATCCCCCAGCTGAATGGCAACAGAGGCTTGTTAGTGTTAGGAATTTAGGCAATTTACAGATTAAATTAATCCAAGTATAAATCACGATCATGACGTAAGCATACTGATAATTAACCATATTCATGCATACTAGGTTGACAGTAGACACATCTACGCAAACTACTAGTATCGCACATATGGAAATAACAAGGGCAGGGATAAACGTGTTATACCCGGCAGTTGGCCAATTGGCAGTAGTCGTAGCAGAGGCGGCGGCCGCGGCGGCAGCAGCAGCGTTGGCGGCCTCAGCGGCAGCAGCGGCGGCAGCAGCAGCTCGTTCGGCTTCGGATGCCATGTTGATGACGAAGGCGACGCGGTAGTAGACGTACAGCAGCAGCGAGCAGTCGCGTAGGAGACGCTCCCCAAAAACCTAATCGCCCCTCTCCCGTACAGGATCTGGAGAGGCGGGGTTTCGGAGGCCTGCTCTCCCGTCGGCCGTGTACGCGGTAGACGGGATGGGATCAACAGCAGGTGGTGGAACGACAGTGGGCGCAAAGAGGGTATGAGTTGTGTATTTGTGTCCGCCCCTGCGCCCCTAATATATAGGCACGGCCGGGTAGGAGAACGGTCAGCTCACGAATTCATTTGGCGTTTACTATAGCCGTTACCACGTAATCAATGCGGCGTTTTACTGCGCGCGGTTACCACGTGATCAATGCGGCGTTTTACTGCGCGCGGCTGTTACCAAAATAAATGTGACATAATAGACAGCAATCAATATGACGTCTCTCTTCATACCAACTCGAGGCGTGGCGGCGGAGGAGGAGGAGCGCGCGTGTGGAACACCTCCACTACTCCTCTCTCTTCATACCAACTCACACTAGTGGGGAGAGAGCTCACCTTATAAACTGGTGCAAAACTCTCCCAACTAGCAATGTGGGACTAAACTCCCACCATTTGCTATGGCAGCATGGGCCTTTGGGATTAAGTGGAAATTGGCTAATGGGCCACATAGGTCCATCCGAATTTCAGCAATCCCCCACCAGATCCCGAAGACCCATGGTGTTGTCCTCTGTTCCATTCACTGTTTTTATATACCGGCATTTTCAGTGGAGACCCGTTAAGCTTGAACTTCCACCTAGAACAAGTAGCTACACTACATCACAACTGAACAATGGACTATGCCTTGAATTGTCAGTTTGGCGTAAAATAGTTTCACTAAATGTCTTGCCAGTACTAGGCTGCCGAAGGCTGACCCCTCGGGTGGAGCATATTAGTCATACTCCTGGCCTATTCATGAACTTATTAGAGATCACCCAATCTCATAGACTGTGACCAGCAGTCAGGATCATATAGGTGTGTTCCTCCAAAGATCGCTCTGTAGGATAGCATCTTGCTTATACAAGCCTTGGAACACATTAAGACAAAAGTCAACCTGCCATACAGTTTTTGAGAGTACCGCATCTCCAGTGGAGTGGGTTAGTAAAAATTACTCTCCTCAGTTAACCACTAGCTTGTTTTGCCAGGTCCCACTTCACGGGATCTCCGATCACATAGGTTGGGTTACTGCCATGGCAACTCATGTGGGTCTCATACCCATCTCACTCGATGCACTTTCTATCACAACACGTGATAGCCCTTTAGTAAAGGGATCTGCCAGATTTTTAGCCGACTGGATATAATCCACCGCTATCACTCCGGAGTTTCTTAAATGTCTGACAGCTTTTAATCTCATTTTTATGTGCTTTGTGGACTGTGCATTGTCCTTTGAACTCTTCATCTTGATAATCACTGTTTGATTGTCACAGTTCATAAGGATAGCCGGTACTGGCTTTTCAACCACAGGCAACTCCATCAAAAGATCTCGAAGCCATCCTGCTTTGACACTAGACGTGTCTAATGCTGTTAATTCTGCTTCCATTGTCGATCTCGTTAAGATCGTTTGCTTGCAAGACTTGCAGGAAACAGCACCACCTCCAAGGGTAAACACATACCCCGTTGTGGCTTTCATCTCATCAGCATCAGAGATCCAATTCGCATCACAATACCCTTCAAGTACCGAAGGATATCCACTGTAGTGAAGTCCATGGTTCATGGTACCTTTCAGATAGCGCATAATTCTTTCTACAGCGTGCCAATGCACATCACCCGGATTGGAAACAAACCGGCTTAGTTTGCACACAACAAACATGATGTCAGGCCTCGTAGCGCTCGCTAGGTACATGAGTGAACCAATTACTTGAGAGTACCTCAGCTGATCCTTAGCTGTGCCTTTGAACTTTCGAATCCGCACACTAGAATCATATGGTGTTGGAGAAATTTTGCAGTCCGAATATCCAAAACGACTCAAAACCTTCTCAACATAATGGGATTGCAGAAGTGTAATCCCACCCTCATTGTTTCTCAATAGCTTGATGTTCAAGATAACATCAGCCACACCAAGATCTTTCATCTCAAAGTTCTGGGATAGAAATGACTTAACCTCATTGATTACTTTGAGGTTGGTCCCAAATATCAGTATGTCATCAACATACAAACACAAAATAACTCCTTCGCCCCCACCATGGCGATAGCATACACATTTGTCAGCTTCATTAACAACAAAGCCAACAGATGTTAAAGTTGTATTGAACTTCTCATGCCATTGCTTAGGTGCTTGTTTCAGCCCATATAAAGATTTCAGTAACTTACACACCTTTCCTTCTTGACCATCTAACACAAAGCCATCTGGCTGTTGCATATAGATTTCCTTGTCTAACTCTCCATTTAGGAAAGCCGTCTTAACATCCATCTGATGGACGAGAAGACCATGCGAGGCCGCCAACGAGAGTAATACTCGAATGGTGGTCAGTCTAGCCACAGGTGAATAAGTATCAAAGAAATCTTCATCTTCTTTCTGGGAATAACCCTTGGCCACAAGTCTAGCCTTGTACTTTTCAATCGTACCATCAGGCCTAAGCTTCTTTTTGAACACCCACTTACATCCTAATGGTTTACAGCCATAAGGACGTTCAGTGATCTCCCACGTTCCATTAGCCATGATGGAATCCATCTCGCTACGGACCGCTTCTCTCCAGTAGTCAGCATCTGGAGATGCATAAGCTTCTGAAATAGAAGTGGGAGTATCATCCACAAGGTACACAAGGAAATCATCACCAAAGGACTTTGCAGTCCTCTGTCTCTTGCCCCTACCAAGGGTTTCCTCGTCATCCTTCTCAGGATTCTCATCATGTGTTTGTTCATAATATTCATAGGAATGGCAGGTTCAGGAGTCTCCTCTGATTCCTGTCTAGAAGTGCTTTGCATATCTCTCATAGGAAAAATATCCTCAAAGAATGTAGCATCTTTAGACTCCAAAATCGTACCGACCTTCACGTCAGGTACCTCAGATTTCACTACTAGAAATCTATAGCCAACGCTATTCTTAGCGTATCCCAAATTAACGCAATCCACGGTCTTTGCTCCAAGTTTACGCTTTTTGGGGATCGGCACATTGACTTTTGCCAAACAGCCCCAAGTACGTAAGTACGAGAGTGTTGTTTTTCTCTTCTCCCATTGCTCATAGGGAGTGACCTCATTGTCTTTCGTCGGAACTTTATTCAGGACATGACATGATGTCAATATAGCCTCCCCCCACCATGCCTTGGATAAACCCGATGTATCTAACATGGTGTTAACCAAATCTGTTAGAGTACGGTTTTTCCTTTCGGCAACCCCATTTGACTGAGGTGAATAGGGAGGCGTCCTCTCGTGAATAATGCCATGTTCCGCACAGAAAGAGTCAAACTCATTAGAAAAATACTCTCCACCACGATCTGACCGGATTCGTTTAATTTTCTTTTCAAGTTGATTCTCAACTTCTGCCTTATAGATTTTAAAGTAGTGTAGAGCCTCATCTTTAGTGTTTAACAGATATACATAGCAAAACCTAGTGGAATCATCTATTAACGTCATGAAGTATCTTTTTCCACCTTTAGTCAACACACCATTCATCTCACAGAGATCAGAATGTATGAGTTCTAATGGCGCCAAGTGTCTCTCCTCCGCAGCCTTGTGGGGCTTGCGAGGTTGCTTTGCTTGTACACACGAATGGCACTTAGAACCTTTGGCTAAAGTTAAACTTGGAATTAAATTTAGTTTTGCTAACCGCGTCATGCAACTGAAACCAACGTGACAAAGACGTGAATGCCAAACTTCTATTTCATTAACACTCGAATGAATATTGTTCACGACTTTATTACAGAAATCAGCAAGGGAAAAGCGGAACAGACCTCCGCACTCATACCCTTTTCCAACAAACAGTCCATATTTCGTTACAACTACTTTATTGGACTCGAAAACCAACTTAAATCCTTCTCTACATAGAAGGGAGCCACTAACGAGATTCTTCTTGATGGCGGGGACATGCTGCACGTTCTTGAGCTGCACGATCCTTCCCGAAGTAAACTTCAAATCGACCGTGCCAACACCAAGTACAGAAGCACTTGCGCCGTTCCCCATCAATACGGACCTGTTCCTTGTGACCTGATAAGAAGAAAACAATGAGATGTCAGCACACACATGAATGTTTGCACCTGTGTCAATCCACCAATCAGTAGACTGACAAACTGAAAATACAGTAAACAAATTACCATACCCAGATGCCCCATTCTCATTGTTGCTCACGATCATGTTGACAGCCTTGGAATCCTGTCCTGGCTTCACATACTTCTTTGGGCACTTCCCAGCTCAGTGTTCCAGTGAACCACAAGTGAAGCAGCCATCTTTCTTCTTATCCTTCTTGAAGGTCTTCTTAGCCTTCTTCTTGAAGTCGGTATTCTGCTGGACACCAGTCCTCGCCTTGTTCTTGTGGGAGTTGTAGTTCTTCTGTACCATATTGGCCGCAGAAGTCCCTTCATTCCCTTTTCCATGCGAGTCCTTTGCCCTCGAATTCTGCTCAACACTCAGATGGCCGATGACATCCTCTACTGAGAATTCACGCCTCTGATGTTTCAGAGTAGTGGCAAAGCTCCTCCAGGAATTAGGCAGCTTGGCGATTATGCATCCCACGACATACTTGCCCAGTAACACGCACTTGAGAATTTCAACCTCCTTAGCGATGCACTGTATCTCATGAGCCTGCTCCAAAACAGAACGGTTTTCGACCATTCTGTAGTCATGGAACTGCTCTATACTGTACATCTCACTGCCAGCATCGGTTGCGCCGAATTTGGATTCAAGCGCATCCCACAAGTCCTTGGCAACCCGCACATGTAAATATGCGTCAACAAACTTCTCTCCGATCACGCTTAGAACGCATCCAACAAAGACGACGGTGGCATCCCTAAACGCCTTCTCCTGATCAGGAGTAATCGTTTCCGTGGGAGTGACACCGACGACCCAGAACACGTTCATAGCCGTGAGCCATAAGAATGTTTTGGTCTGCCAACGGTTAAAATACGTCCCCGTAAACGGGTCCGGTTTACGTCCCCGTAAACGGGTCCGGTTTCAGTGCAGTAGCAAAACCATGAATCGAAAATTGCCTACACATATTAGGTTTTTGGATTGTTAGGAATTTAGGCAATTTATAGATTAAATTAATCCAAGTATAAATCACGATCATGACGTAAGCATACTGATAATTAACCATATTCATGCATACTAGGTTGACAGTAGACACATCTACGCAAACTACTAGTATCGCACATATGGAAATAACAAGGGTATGGATAAACGTGTTATACCCTGCAGTTGGCCAATTGGAAGTAGTCGTAGCAGAGGCGGCGGCCGCGGCGGCAGCAGCAGCGTTGGCGGCCTCAGCAGCAGCAGCGGCCTCGGCGGCAGCAGCGGCGGCAGCAACAGCTCGTTCGGCTTCGGATGCCATATTGATGACGAAGGCGACGCGGTAGTAGACGTACAGCAGCAGCGAGCAGTCGCGTAGGAGACGCTCCCCAAAAACCTAATCGCCCCTCTTCCGTACAGGATCTGGAGAGGCGGGGTTTCGGAGGCCTGCTCTCCCGTCGGCCGTGTACGCGGTAGACGGGATGGGATCACCGGAGGTAGCAGCAGGTGGTGGAACGACAGTGGGCGCAAAGAGGGTATGAGTTGTGTATTTGTGTCCGCCCCTGCGCCCCTAATATATAGGCACGGCCGGGTAGGAGAACGGTCAGCTCACGAATTCATTTGGCGTTTACTATAGCCGTTACCACGTAATCAATGCGGCGTTTTACTGCACGCGGTTACCACGTGATCAATGCGGCGTTTTACTGCGCGCGGCTGTTACCAAAATAAATGTGACGCAATAGACAACAATCAATATAATATGACGTCTCATATTATTGGCGTGTCTGTTGACTCTCCATTTCCAACTGCCAAAATAAAGGCATCGGCTCATTCCCGCAACCCGCGGCGCGTCGTGACGTGACGTGACGTGTCGTGACGAGGCGTGGCGGCGGAGGAGGAGCGCGCGTGTGGAACACCTCCACTACTCCTCTCTCTTCATACCAACTCACACTAGTAGGGAAAGAGCTCACCTTATAAACTGGTGCAAAACTCTCCCAACTAGCAATGTGGGACTAAACTCCCACCATTTGCTATGGCAGCATGGGCCTTTGGGATTAAGTGGAAATTGGCTAATGGGCCACATAGGTCCATCCGAATTTCAGCAGTTAGGAAACTAGCATGGACGATTTCCTTGCTCACTGAAATTGGTACAACTGTCAAAACAGATTAGAATCTACTAGAGAAACTTTGGAATGTCAAAATGCATTACATACATCAAATTTTGAAAATTGTGTGTGTTCATGATTTTTTTAACATTCAGGGTGTTTGAAATGCAGCAATTCCGTAATTTTAAAAGATATTAAACAAATGAAACTATATGATAGTTTATAGCATGGAAAACACCAAGAGAGGAAATACGTTTTAACAATTGTAGAAAAATACCCAAACACAAGAAACTTCCCATCAGAAAGTGAAAAGCTGTTGTCAAAAAAGTTTACCAACTGTAGAACATTATATCCTACAAAAAAGGGGATCATGAGAAAAGGGAGAATTACCGAATTGACACAAACTTTGAAGGGTGATTTTTTGAGTACAAGTTTTAGGGTGGTTGGCATTTTTATAAACCGTCCATCCAACCCGATCTAATGGTTGTAAAATAGACGGAACGGGATTGACGGAATCTGACAAAAAAAAAACCTCGCGACACTTGAAATATACTTAATGTCAATAACTAAAATGCCAATAATACCCTTTATAAAAAGTGAATTAATTGTTTTGCTTCTTAACAAAATTATTCAAATTGGTCAATTTTTAAATTAGTATGTCTTCCAATGGGCGAAAAAAAAAAACTTCCAAATCAAAGAAAAACATTTGTTAGATATGGAATAGACATAGATGTATGATGTTATGCACATCCAGTGAAGTCATTTTATGTAACACCAGAGTTGACTGATTCACATGCGCAAAAAATATGCAACTCCTTGGAATTTTAAAATGTGAAGATATCGAACGGTATAAGAAGTATGCCAACAAAATTTTCACCCCTATAAACTCTTAAATCCTACGAAAAGTGGGAACATGAGTAAGATACGAAAAATCATCGAATCACATAATTTTTTAACGATAATTCTTCAACGCGGAGATGATAAACGGTGGAAGAAACCCTTTCAACCTTTGAAGTAATTAAAAAAATATGAAAATTTTAATTTAACACTTCTTCGAAATAAATAAATGAATCATTTTGTTTAGTTTCAAAAAGTGTTCTTACAATAGACAAGAATATACTTCCGAATTGGAGGACAACGTGAAGTACAAATGATGCCTTTTCTCGTAAAAGATGTGAATTTTGTACTAAATCATATTTTGGAATGTGTTGTATCAAGATAATATGTTGAAATGAAAAGGTGTGGATTATGATTTTTTCATTAATGGAAATAAATTTACAAGGTATGCTATCGAAGGAGCCCTCGGACACACTGTTTTCCATTTCCATATATAATAGTAGGAGGTAAACATGCCTATACGGTTTTCCTCTTTTGCTCACAATTACTAATCCGATGCAAGGAAATCTGTTGTTTCAAGTGTTTTGCGGATATGCGGTTTTCTGGTGGAATCTTTTTTTTTTGAATGAGATTTTTTTTCATGAAAACATTCAGCAACAACAACAAAAAAAACTGGGCCAAGAAAAAAGAAGCACTGCATGCCCAAGGCCCATAACCACCATGGTTCTGGGCCGCAGCCATACATAGGTCAGGCGCCCAAAAAGGTTGGAAAACAAAAAGAAAAACTTAAAAAACTGCATTGGGCCGGTCTCTGTTGACGATGTCTGAATACGCAGGCAGGCTTACCTGACAGGGCATTTCTTCCCTCGAATCATAACTTAGAAGCTAACTAGCACAAACTCGAGAAATGAACACTGGACAATAATTAATATATAGTGGTCAAATTAATTAACACAAGCGCTACCTAGCCCTGCCCGTCTATGATCACAATCTATACAGATTTTCACAGCCTGAGGCTCAAGTCCATCTTCATGCTTTGGTCCGACGGCGGCTGCTGCTCCGAGGCAGGAGGCTCCGACTGCGTCCTGATCCTGAAGCTCCCCGGCCACGACGTGGAGGCCGAGCCGAGCACCTCCTCGTAGACGAGCTGCGGCCACGGGCCAACGACGGCGTCGCGGAGCCTGGGCGCCGTGGCGTCTCTGGAGACCGGCTTGTGGATCGCGGGGCTCGCCGGGTTGACCCGCAGGGCGGCGCGCACGATCGCGGCGTGCGCCTCGAGCGGCACGCCGGCCATGGCCAGCATCCTCTGGTGGTGGTGCTGGTGGTAGGACAGCGTGGACGACCTCTTGGCCGCGCTGCGCTCCCGCTTGTGCGCGTTCTGGTGCCCGCCCAGCGCCTGCGAGCTGAAGAACTTCCGCATGCAGAAGTTGCACGAGAACACCTTGTGCGGCGGCGACGACGACGGCGCCGTCGCAGCCGTAGGTGGAGGAGGCGGCTGCTCTACGTCTGAAGACGACGAGGAGCCCGCCGCCGGCGCCGGTGGGGAGGCGCTCACGCCTAGCGTGAGGCTGAGCCACGTGACCACGTCGGCCTGCTCCTCGCCGGCGGCCGTGAGCAGCCGCGCCGGGCCCGTCCCCTTGTCCGCCGACGCCTCGTGCTCCATGTCGCGATCGACCGTGCGCTGGTTGGTGCAGGTCGTGCGCTAGCTCGCCACCCACTAGCTATGCTGCTTGTGCGATATATGATGCGCGCCTGCTTCCGGGGCTGGGCTCGCACTCTGTGTTTTATAGAGGCGATGGATGGATGGATGCTTTTTGTGTGTCGTGACTTGTGAGGGATCCGGTCAGGTCAGGAGCTAGACAACTCCGATGGTCTCTCTCCTCTCCTCCACTTGCTCGCGTCTCTTCTCCGGCCCTTTGCTTTCTCATCAGGATTGATCGGTCTGGCCCATGTCTCCCGGGGCATGCAGCAGTGCCATGCCAAACTGGGCTACTTCCCTAGCCAGGTATCTAGCTAGTTCATACTAACCCTTTTAGTGTGATCAATGATCGATCGAGTCGTTGTGACCCTGACCATCACTGCTTTTTTCCTTGTTACGAAAGACGGTAGAATCGCATGCAGTTTGGTATGGAGTTTCCGCGACAAAGTTGCTTGGTTCCGGTGGGTAGGTGTCGCTTGACTACTGGCGGCGCATCCGCGCATGTATGCATGGGGTGATCTGATCCATGATCCATCTTCTTTCACGATAGCAAACTCTACATCAGCTGTCTAATCAGGATAACTCGGAATAATTGGGCTTGGCCTCCATCGAGATTCCGGCCGGAGGAGAATTATTAACGCAGTACTAGGCGCAAGACACAAGTACGGAGTAGCACGCAACATGACAGCGGCTTAGCTAGCTACTAGAAACGGACCCAGCTCAAAGTCGCATACGTAGTACGTCGGCCAACCATGCATTATCAAAACCAGTACTACTACTAATGCTCACGCTAATAATTAAACATGACGACTAATCTGGCCGTGTGATGTGATGTGATGTGATGCGATAGATCGATGTTACACTACTAGAGATTTGCTTATAGCAGCATATCCTACCACAGGCGAACAAGAAAAACGGTGCGCCTGGGTTAATTAGCGCAGGCGAAGAGAAAGCAGGTGCGCCTGGGGTAGGCCAGTTACCCCAGGCGAACAGAAACCGGAAGCGCCTGGGGTAAAGTGTGGCAGGGCCAACCACGGCCGACGCTGGCACGCTTCCTTTACCGCAGGCGAATCGCGTATCAGTTCGCCTGCGGTATAACAGATACCACAGGCGAGTACGTACCGAAGCGCCTGGGGTAAAAAGTGGACTGGGGTAGCTCCCTTTAGCGCAGGCGCACGTGTAAGTAGTTCGCCTGGGACAAAGAATAGCCTGGGGTAGCACCACTTAGCGCAGGCGCTTCCCAGAACGCGCCATTAAACACGGGAACAGAAACCCCCGCCATTAAACGCGGGAACAGAAACCCCCGCGCCGTCAAAGGCGGCCGGCCAGTGCATGCGCCCCAGTCAAAGTCCACCGGATTAATGGCCATTAAACACGGGAACAGAAACCCCCGCCATTAAACGCCGGGAACAGAAACCCCCGCGACGTCAAAGGCGGCCGGCCAGTGCATGCGCCCCAGTCAAAGTCCACCGGATTAATGGCGGGGCGGCAGCGGCGACACGCGCGGCGCGGCGACTGGCCCGCGAGTAGTATATAAAATGGTGCCCGCCCCCTCCCCGTACGCACAGTCTCGCCATTCTTTCTCCACCCTTCTTCTCCACCCTCGAACCTCGCCGCAATGGAGAACCTCTGGGACGCGGGCCCCGAGAGCGACGACGACGAGCTGCAGCCAGCGCAGCAAGCGGCGCTGGCGCCGCAGGTGGTGGCGCCGGAGCAGCCACCCGAGTACGACGAGGCGCGAGAAGCGCGGCGAGCCGCCCGCCACTGGAGACGCGAGGTGAGGAGGCAACCAGTGTGGCCCGAGCAGCACGCCGGGCTGCACTCGTTCGAGACCTCGCAGAACGAGGACGCGTACCGCGAGGTGCGCGGCGTCCTCGAGCAGGCCGCGACGGCGGCGGAGGCGGCCGCCGTTCGTGCCTCCTTGGAGGCGCACCAGCGGGAGGAGGCGGCGCGAGCGGTGCGCCACCAGATGGCCCAGCGTGCTGCCTCCGTCGAGCAGGAGGGCATCATCGCCCTCTACGAGGCCGACCGGCGGCAGGTTGCGCTGCAGAGTGAGCGGCGGCGCAACCGCCTGCCCTCCGAGCAGGCGCAGCTGCACCGGCTGCGCCTGCAGGCCCGAGCGGAGCGGGCGGAGCAACGCCGTCTCGCCGCGGCGAGCCAGGACGGAGCCGGCCCCTCCAACCAGCACCGCCACGACGACGTCGCTGATGAAGACGACGATGCGTAGGCGGAGCAGTCATCGAGTAGTTTAAATTTTTCGTACTAGCTTAAATTCGCGCCGAATATGCATGTACGCAGTTTTCGAATTTCAATAAAATTTCGCATGTTTTCATTTTGCGTTTGTTTGGGCCGGTTCTTGGGCTCGGGACGCGACTGGGAAACGCGCCCCCCCACAGGTTCCAGAATAGCGCCGTTTAGCGCCGCGGCGGCCCCAAAACGGCGGCGTTTTGGGCCCTGGGGGGCGCAACGGCTGGAGATGCCCTGAGCGATCCAGAACGTGTTGAAAAACCAGTGCTAACACACCCTTCGGATGCATGTCAGTGGAAAGCATTAGACGCATTCGATGAGGAATTCGGGAACGACCCAAGGAACATCATATCAGGCTTGGTGCGAGCACCGACGGTCTCAATCCGTTTGGCAATCAAAGCAGCAAACATATATTAAAATGTGTTTTTAGAGAGAAACACTTGCGGTATCTCGCTAAACCAATCTATTTACGCTCGATGCGACATATATTAGCTCGATGTGTAGTCCCAGGCCGTGGGGCTGTGTAATTTAGAAAATCTTAGCACAGGCGCATCATCGAGAAAACGCGCCTGGGGTAATATATATCACAGGCGCTTTTGACAGGACATGCGCCTGGGGTAATGCCATGTGGGACCGCGCAAACCAAAATCCTACGAAATTTACCGCAGGCGCATTATCTAGATAACGCGCCTGCGGTAAGGATCTGTGGGGCCGGGCATAACAGGGCATCGAGCCAAGAACACTAGAACCGGTTTGTGTCACAAACCGGTTCTAAAGGTATGTCCCCTGGGCCCACCTAGCTACCCGCACAAATGGCCGCAGGCCTTTAGGACCGGTTTGTATAACAAACCGGTCCTAAAGGCTTGCGGCCATTTGTGCGGGTAGCTAGGTGGGCCCAGGGGACATACCTTTAGAACCGGTTTGTGACACAAACCGGTGCTAATGCTTAGCGCAGGCGCATCTCCCAGTATGTGCGCCTGGGGTATACCTCTGTGGGCCCGCGCAAAACGAATCGCTAAGAACGTTAGCGCAGGCGCACATCCCTTTGTTCGCCTGGGGTAAGGGATAGCGCAGGCGCATTTCACTCGTTGTGCGCCTGTAAGTACTCGATCTGCTAACTCACAACCCGCATAATCACTCTCATCGCACATATCGAGCCCTAACCGCACGCCGCCGTCGCCTCTCTCATCGCACGACGCCGTCGCCTCTCTCATCGCACGCCGCCGTCGTCGTTGTCGAGCAGGAGGAGGAGCAGGAGCAGCAGCAGGAGGAGGAGCAGGAGCAGCAGCGGAGGAGGAGCGGGAGCAGCAGGGCAGGAGGAGCGGGAGCACGCCGCGCGCGCGCCGTCCCTCTCATCGTCGTCGTCCACGCCGGCCGTCGTCACCCACGCCGCGTCGCCACGCCCACGACGAACCCAGGTCAGCCCCCCCCCCTCCCCCTCTTCCAACGCCCTCATAGTACTACTGCTGCTACATGCTTTAGCTACAACTGGATCTGATCATGTACCATTATTTCTGGATTCTGGTAGTTCAGCTCATAGTATAAAAATGCTATATTTCTTACACTAGCTGAATCACCTACTAATTACATGTGAATAGAACACTGAAGCTTTGGACACTGCTAGAATTCTCCGTGATTTGTTATTAATTAAGTGCAGTATTTTACTTTGATCAATATATATGAAGGTTTTTTTGGCATGATATATGAATTTCCTGGGTGTTTTTGTGCCATGTGATGACAGCAATGCAAGAAACTGTTTTTGTGGCCATGCATATGTGTGCATTCAATTTCTGTCGCAGGTACATTGAGTGCCAATGTTTTGTCGGAACGTTGATTCATTTCCGTTCCGGCGAATTTCTGGCACTCCGGCATGACCATTTATATATAGCCGAGGTCACGCCGAATTTTTCCGGTGACTAACAGTATACGTTTTGTCTACTGCTAGCTAGGGCATGTCTTCTTCTACTACGGATCCGGCTTTATTGGACCACTACATCCTTATGGCCCGAGAGTCGCAAGAGGAAGATCGGACAGAAACTGACCATGATGTCGAGCCCCTCAATGATGACGGGCTCACCGGGTGGCGAGGAGGAAACCACTGATAGTGGCGCGGGGGGGTCCCTCAGGGAGCAGCACGACGGGGAAACAAGCGTCGAAAGCGAGATCCGAACAAGGTCGGCACCGTTCGAGAGAAATTCACGGAGGTGGACCCTTCCAGTGGCACGCCTCTAATGCCATTGGACCTTGTGAAGGGGTACTTCCTCCAACTTGGCGCGATACTTCGAGACGTCGTCAATGTCAACGAGCCCGACTCTCAAGAAGAAACTAACTCTGCGCGCCCAACTCATCTCGAGGCTGCACGCGCGGTACGAGTTCCCTCCCCCCTACAACAACGAGAATCTGAAGGGCAACCTCGTGAACAAACTCGCCCTCACTAGATTCACCAAAGCCCTGAGCAATTACAAGACTATGGTGAGGGCGAATGATAAGGAATCGACACCATTCGAAGAGATCCATCGCCACTTCCCGCGGATTACGCCGATGACTTCAAGACTTTCCTAGATAACGAGTCGCTTGATGTCACTAAGAAGCAAACGGGATGGGGGAAGGATCTAGCGTCGAAGAACATCGGTCACCACAATCTCGGCTGTCGTGGCTACGAGGGAAGGAGCCAGTTTGGGCGAAAGAGGACCAGGCCTACATTGAAAAAGGGATGAGAACCTTACGCCAAGTATGCCCATGACCCGCAATTCCAGAAATTCATGAGGTCGAGGTACAGAAAAGTAACTCGACCGGGGAACTTGTCTCGGACCGAAGATGGTGGAGGGTGTTATTTTGGTCACGACGATAGCGTGACGAATGTTGAGAAGTTAGTGGTAAGAAATTTACCATTTCATGCAACTCATCATCATCAAGTCCCTGATTTCATTCTAGTACGAAACCAATTCTAAACCGTTTATATGTTGCTTCTGCAGCTAGAAGAACAACAACTTGAATTTCCTCGTCGCAGACGTCGACGGCCAAAGTCGCGTGGGATAAGCCTTTCATCAGGGGGTACAACAAGGCAAAGAGCCAGGACCCTCTGAAAAGGCGCACTTAGGCCGTATCACCGGCGGCGGACTTATAAGAAGCCACACGCTCACCATGGCTTGGCTGAGCCCAGCACTAAGGAGTCGCGGGCGCGGCGACAGAAGAGCGAGGAGCACGGAGGAGCTGAAGAAGAAGGTCCATGACTTGGAAACAAACATGGAGAAGAAGTTGAGAGAACGGTGGGGGAAAAGATGAATGCGCTCATCCCAGCCGTATTTGAAAAAATATGTGGCTACATCGCCGGCGGCTCACAGGGGCCGTTACCGACGTTCAACATACCGTCGATGTTGGTCGTGCCCGCCGCGGCCGCCGCCGGTGGTCCGTCGACGTCGGCCGTGCCTGTCGCCCCCGCCGTGCCCGACGCGCCTGCCCCCGATGGACCGTCGGCCGTGCCCGACGCGCCTGCCCCCGATGGACCGTCGGCCGTGCCCGACGCGCCTGCCCCCGATGGACCGTCGGCCGTGTCCGGCGCGGCCACCACCCCGTTGCTCGACGAGCCCACCATCACCTGTGGTCCGTCGACGTTAGCCGAGCTCAATGCCCTCACGGTAAATTATTGACCGTCTCAAAAGCTGTAGCCAGTTCAATATAACCCTACTCTCTGACCTATCCATGCATGTTATCGCAGGCTGACGCGACGGGATGCACCTTCCTGCTAAAAGTGGGCAGCGAGTTGAAGGATGTTGCAAAGGGGAGCATCTTGCAGCCACTATCCCGCAAGTACCATTGCAGAGATATACCGGACAACGAGCTTCGGGTTCGCGTCGATCTGGTGCTACCGGGATTCGAGAACTTGTATCCTCCTAATCAACCCGCCGATGCCGACAGCGAGCTGAATCTCGGCCAACTGGACAATCAAATCTTGCTATGGCCGAAAGCCCTTATTCGGCTGAACACGACGTCAGGGTCGGCGCCAAGCCAAGCCATGACCGTCACCACTACACCGGTTGCGCCCGCGGCAAGCCAACAAGACAAGGTCCAACATGGCAATGTCCTCTCTCCACCTCCGGTGGATCCTCCTCCTCCCGAGCACGAGACGTCCAATGACGAGCAACATCACGAGCATGAGACCCATGACGAGTACATGGATATTGAACTTGCTCCCATTGACGATTTCATAAATCAGTTGGATGGCGAGAAGCCGGTTCCTCCGAAGTTACCCGCCAGAACTCTTGATATCCAGAAGAAGGTAGATGGCGGAGAGGGCGGTTCTTCTGAGTTACCCACCAGAAAACCGGATATACAGAAGAAGATAACCTATTCCCAAGAAACTCCCGAGGAGCAGACGGCCTTTACGGCTCCACAGCCTACGCTGGTTACCCCGAATACACTCCGTGCTACGGCCGCGGAGGCGGTAAAACAAAGCGGCACTCCCATCTGCTTGAGGCCGAAGAAGAATCGGAAGAGGCCGGGCAACAAGAAGAAAGGTGGTGCCTCCTCTAGTAGCCAGCCAGCGGTCTCCCGAGTCCTGGACCGTTTGCCGCCCGCCGTCCCGTGGAGGAAGGTGCATGAGATGGGTGAGCCGATGCTGCCGGCAGAGGTTGTCGCTGTCATGGGTGGTGACATGAGGACCATCCACGACGGGATTTTGTTCAAAGAGAATGAACTTCTACGTGAGAAACATCCCTCCTACCCGCTATACGTGGTCAAGGTGCCCCGATCCTTGGGCTTTGTGGATTCAAATCCCGCAGAGGTGTTCTTCATCAGATACGAAGACATATTCAGGGTCTTCCACTTGGGTAAGCTCGACCGAAGCATTGTCCGCCTGGTATCGCTCAGCATGGCGCATGATATGGTCATGGAGAATACCCCGCACATGGCGATTATGGACCCGTACTACATGAATGAGGACTACTTGCGGTCACATGCGGACCGAGTTCTTATCACGACTTACATAACGGGGTTTTTGATAGATAACAAGGATAAGAACGCCATTCTCATGCCATACTTTCCCAAGTAAGTAGTCCTCTCCGCTTCACGTCGTTACATTCTTTCTAGAATCTCCTTAGTATTCCGATTGATGATATTGATGGCTCTTGTTCGAAATGTTCTGCGCAGAAACGGAGGATGCGTACTCATCGTCATGGAACCGCATTGGTCACAATGCACTTATCTTGATGCGGGTAGGGCGGTGCAGAAGGACTACACCGACATAAGAGCTGTTCTTAATAGTGCCCTCAACTTCGCCGCCGATTTAGGCAAGCCCCTAAAAAAGGAGAAAATAGTCCGAGGCGCCTACGTGTGCACCCACGTAACAAACTTCCCCTGCCTCAAGCAATCGGAGCAAGAATCTGAGTTGGAAGCCTGGTATGTCATCTTTCAGATGAGGGAGTACTTAAAGGATGCCCAACAGGCCCATCTACCAAGTGATCTCCGAGACCTGACCACAAAAATGGCCAACACCACCGATGAATATGTGCGGGCTGAGTTCCGTCGCATCCAGCGGAGGATCTGCACGATACTCTCGTCGGATGTCATCACTCGGGGTGGCTTGTTCTTCCACGGCCACGCACCACCGAGCAACCGTGACATAGAAGCACACCTACGAGAGCAACGTGACACCCGGACATTCAACACGCTACAAGGCGTTCGTCCGTTCCCGCCGAGAATATAGGATTGACAAAATGTTAGTATACACTTGCATCATATAACTTTTAGACCTTTATTTGTCGTGTTTTATTCGTAAACCTTGATGCTTCTATTTTTTGATAGTTATTTGCGGTCTATTATCACTTTCGATGCTAAACTCGTATTTTTGTCCTATGCACAGATGACATGGTATGTTGTGTATGTCGGTAGGGTTCCCGGAGTCTACGACGACTGGGACCAATGCCGAAGACAGGTGCACGGTTTCAGCGGCAACAGCTACAAGGGGTACAAGACCATGGAGGAGGCGGAAGCTCGATACGCCACTTACCTAGCGAGAGAGAAGACGGAGAAGACGAGGGCCCGGATGACCACATTCGCCATCGCCGTGCTTATACTCCTTGTACTCCTAGTGTTGATGCTACTTGTTGTTTTGCTTGTCTAGATAACTAAACTATCGATTTGTTTGGACTATGTACTCCTAGTGTTTGAACTATGCTTGTAACTAAACTATTCGTTTCGAGACTATTTGGTGATGATCGAAATATTTCTGTTATTTTGCTGTCATTTTCATATTTATTACTGTCAATTTGCTGTAATTCTGTTATTTTCGTTTCTTTTATTTTTTGACACAGCAAAACCATACCCCAGGCGAACAGGGAAGCATACCCCAGGCGAACATGTACCCCAGGCGCACAGCGCTTGTTCGCCTCAGGTAAGAGGATTACCCCAGGCGCATAAGTCTTGTTCGCCTGGGGTATGTCAAGATACCCCAGGCGCATTTGGTTGTTCGCCTGCGGTAAGTCATTACCGCTGGCGAGGTGGTCCCAGGCGAACAGTCATTCGCCTGCGGTAGGCTAAATTGGTTCGCCTGCGGTAGCCTTTTCCCTACTAGTGTTATGTACCGTCGACAATCCTTTTTTGATTTCTCCATTAGTTCTCATAAGACATTAGTGTTGATTTTTGATAGGCAACTAGCCAGCTAGCTTGCTGCCAGGAACAGGCACGTACGCGGTCATTTTCTCCTCGTGCTAGAGCAATGTGATTGATATACTCCCCCTGTCTCAAATTAATTGTCGTAGAGTTGGACACGAAGGAATATGAACACCAACGCTAATAAGTCCAGGTTTAGACCAAATGCACCGTATATTATTGAGTTGCCACAAAGAAATAGTTTTAGCCACTTTCTTTACCGTTCCATTTGCATATGACTGCATCCAACGGTCGAGGTCAATCTCGTCCAGTTTTCTTTACACTAAATATAAATCCTCACCCTGACTCTCTCGACACCGCCACCACCACCCTCGATAAAAACCTTGCCAATTATCACTACACAGATAGCAAACTCAGATATGGTCATTAGGAAGAAAAATCTTGTATTACTATGTGGCTTTCAGGAACAACACATCTTTAGAAGGAAATGAAGCTATAGATGGTGAATTTGGAGCAAAACGAGCAACTCCTTAATTGGATATAATTGCATCTGCCATCACTATAGAGATAATGATCTCCGATACGGTCAGGCGTGACCATATTCACCACCGTACCAAATTCCGCCACCTTTGCCTTGTCAAAATGAGAAATTTTCGTGAATGCACCGGAGCAAAAATAATTCAGAGCGCTACGAAATAGAGATAAAACAGACTTGAAGAGATCTTAAGAGGTTAGCCATCTTATTCATCTCGCGAGCAAAGAAGAAGAGTGACATCGTTCAAGCCAACGATGGATTGACATGCTCCTCACATAGAGGGTGTGATTCATTCTTGTAAAGTTAGGGTTGTAAACGTTACTCGTGTTTGAACTCAGTGATTTGTTTTGGTTGATCATTCCAACTATTGTGATTTGGTATGATAATATCAAGATAAGCCCTATTTATTTGACCAATGAGTTTGTTCGTTATTCTCTCTCATGCCCTAGTAAATCCCCCGGGCATGGGAGGTATATATGTGATTGATGAGATGTGTGTGTGCCTTATCATATCCATCTATTTCTGATAGTATTTTAGCACTATTTATATGATGGGTTATCTATGGTTTATATAATGTTCTTTGTCAATTTTTTTTTGAAAAGGGGAGAAAACCCCAGCCTCTGCATCGAGTGGTGCATACCGCTTTTATTACTTATTGTGTTCCAGTCTGTCTTCAGAGTTTACAAAAATGAGAACCTCACAAAGAGACAAACCTCCCTCTAAAAATGTCTGGGACAAAGCAGTACAAAAAGAAACTACAAAAATTTATTAATATACTGCGACGTATGATGGGAGAAACAAATCCTGTGTCACCATAAGGAGTCTCTTGCATCCAGCCACCGTAAGCTCTCGCTGGTCCGAAGGTAGTAAGAAATCCCATTCCTGTATCCAATGCACCGTCATATGGATAACCTGTAAGACATGAAATTTATCCTTCCTATTAAACACACGATTATTTCTGCAATTCCAAATGGACCAACAAATAGCCGAAACGCCGATGCGAATTCCATTCTTGGTCCTTTTGTCTACCCCGTTTAACCAATTTCCAAACATATTAGTAACATTGGATGGGGGAGGAATATTATAAGTACAAGAGACTACACACCAAGCAAGTTTAGAGAAAGGGCACAATAGAAATAAATGGTCTGTTGTCTCCACACTCCCACAAAAGGAACAATGAGTATCACCTTTCCATCCTCATTTAGCTAATTTATCTCTAGTAAGTAGAACCTTTTTTTTTCATCATCTAAGAACCACATGAAAAATTTAATCTCGAGAGGGATTTTCAACGTCCACAAATAAGTCTTAAGAAAAATTGTGTTATCATTCATAAGATCCTCATACATAGATTTAACTGAGAATACTCCATCCTGAGATAATTTCCAACGAAATCTACCAGGACTGTTATTCAGCGAAATAGACATCAAACGAAAACATAGATGAGACCACATCTCCCAAGTATTTCCCACCAGGTTCCTCCTAAAACCAATATTAATAGGTGGAGCATTGTGAAACACATCATGTACCGAACCATTCTTACATTGCACAATGTTGTATAAAAGTGGATACTGACTTGAGAGAGGAGTTGGACCTAACCAAATCCTCCCAAAACCTTGTTGCCTCTCCATTCCCAACTATAAAGGAACCTCTACGAAAGAATTCCTCATTAACTCGCATAAGACCCTTCCAAAAGGGAGAATCAGTGGGTTGTGCCTCGATATGAGCAAGATTTTTGCTATGAAGATATTTGTTTTGCAGCAACTCCTGCCAAACCCCCTCCTCATTTAAGAGCATAAACAACCACTTACTTAACAAGCATTTGTTTTTCAGCTCCAACACTTCCACACCTAACCCACCCTGATCGTTAGGCCTACAGATAATATTCCATCTAGTTAACCTATATTTGCGTTTGTCCTCATCGCTTTGCCAAAAAAACGAGATCTATAGAAATTGAGTCGTTTGCGAACACCGATTGGAATCTCCATAAAAGAGAGCATACAAATTTGTAAGCTTTTCAAAACCGAGTTAACAAGAACTAAACGACCCCCATATGATAACAACTTCCCTTTCCAACATCCAAGTATGTCCGCAAAACGACTTTCAACTGGATGCCACTCAAAGTTTCTTAGTTTTCTATGATGGATATGAATTCCCAAATATTTAGAAGGTAAAGAACCAGACTCACAACCAAAATTTTGTTTGTACTGGTTCTCTACCTCTTTAGCCTTTCCAAAACAAAAAACTTCGCTCTTGTGAAAGTTGATTTTGAGACCCGAGAGTTGTTCAAAGATACACAAAATCAACTTCATATTAAGGGCTTTTGCAAGATCGTGTTCTAAGAATAAAATAGTATCGTCGACATACCGCAAGATAGACAAACCCCCGTCCACTAAGTGGGGAATGATTCCTCCTATTTGACCATCCTCCTTTGTCCGAGCAATCAGAATGGCTAACATATTGACAACAATGTTAAAAAAGATTGGAGATAAAGGATCTCCATGCCGAAGTCCTTTTTTAGTTTGAAAATAATGTCCTATGTTGTCATTAACTCGAATACCTAGACTTCCTCCTTGGACAAATTGCATAATCAACTTACACCATTCTACTGCAAATCTTTTCATACGCAAAGCTTGCTGGAGGAATGGCCACTTAACTTTATCATAAGCCTTTTCAAAGTTAATCTTAATAATAACCCCATCCATCTTCTTCTTCTCAAGTCAATCTTAAATTTTGTCAAATTTAATGGTCCAGTACAACATGATCTATAGACCTACATGGGTAACAACATGTTATTTAGCGAATTCGAGACCTCTAGGTGACAGGTGTTGATATAAAAGAGTCGCAAAGACAACTCAAGGATCACGGGAAACCATCTAGCGTAAAGCGTGCATCCATTATCACGACTTTAGTAGATTACCTAACCATAATCTGTGGTAACAAAAAGCAGTACAATAGTATCAAACACGTCCGGTGGGAGGAGTTTGATTGTTCAAAGGTGACTCATCCGCCGATCATTCAATATGAAGAATATTAATCACTCATTCATTTCACCGGGCACATTCACTATCATCCATAACTAACTCTCCAGTTCTATTTTCTAATCCATACACATAAACAACTATTTATTTCTCGAATTTTTTGTATTCTATGTTATTTACTTTCAGATACTATTATATTACTCTTTCATTAAACAATATATTATTACACTTTCAAGGAACTTTGTTTCGTCAAACCTATGTACTTGTAGGCAGCACCAAATATAACTTATAAGGCATATTTGACCATGAATAAACCAGACAATAATCATGCTCACCTTTCAATTTATAATTTTGAAGCTTCAATAAATACGATGACCTAGTTACATACTAGAAAACATTGTTAAGATATTTGTTAGGTCCTACGTTTTAGAAAACTTTACCATGTAATACATATATGCTATGTAGTTTATGCATTTTTTTTAAAAATAACTCAAGAAGGAAATTTTGTTATATAATAAATCTAAATTTAGCACAACAAAACTTTATTTGAATATATACATTACACTTGTATAATAAAGAACATTGGACCAAATATTTAGGAAATTTTGTGTGTGGCTAAATATGCCAAACAAATAATAGACACAATATCGTTAATGTTGTAGAATGCAAATAATAATTCTTAAAAAGTATAAGTGTTCAGTATAAATTATAAGTATTTTAGTTTGTGCTAAGTATATTGTTTTATTGGACCATCCCTCGCCTAAACATGTCATGAAAATAAAGGGGTCTCCACCACCTTGCTCCCACCTTCCGTCATCTCCTCTGGAATCTCAGGTGGAACCGATCATTCTCCATTCCAAAAGCCCAAAACCCCATTCTTAGTCAGATTAATAGTTTATTTTACAGTTCTATTAAAAAATGTGGCTAAATGTAACTAGGATTATAGTCAACAATTCCATATTTGTAGCATCGAAGGAAAAAAATTATTTACATATAGGATATTTTTTGAAATTTTCACTCTGGAGATATATGTTTATGACATTTTTTTTCACTCTAGCGATATAGGAAATATGTCTTGGCCATTCCTTTCTAAGGTATTTTTGTCTGCTACACTCTCAAAATGTATGATTGGTTTGGTCAACATCCCACCGCCTTGATCGTGATCTATACTTACAGTATGTGCACAAAGTTAATATGAATACATATGAAATTAAAGTATTTCATAAGATAATTCCAACAATACCTATTAAATAAAACCAATCCATATATTTGTTCTATATTCAAAGTAAGAGTGTAAAGACTGTGTAAAATGAAGGAAACCTTTCATTTTGTAACTGAGGGAGTGGTTTTTAGTGGTCTTATGCATCGAGATTCCGGAAGAGTTTTGTTAAGCCACGATGTGTGATCTCTCTACCAAGGGAGTACCAGCACAAGACACAAGTACGGAGTAGCACAAAACATGACATCAGCTTAGCTAGCTAGAAGTTTAGACCAAAGCAATCTGGTTGATTGATATGAACACCAATAGTAACCAACTCCAAGTTTCGACCAAAGGGACCGTTTATTATTGTGTTGTCGGGAAGAAATTGCTGCGGGCACCTTCTTTACCGCTTGATCACTATTTTTTAATAAAGGGTTTTATATTACTTAAAATGTTTAGCCAGATCTCCATATGATTGTATCCAACGGTCCAGGCATTCTCCTACCACTATAAAAACCCACACAACAGAGACGGAGTTGAAAATGTTCATTTTGAAGCATCCAAAGAAGGTCAAGCCAACAAACATGTTTCTTTCCATGCATCTTGTTTTGTAAAACCCCCTCAAGTGCCAAAATTGAAATTGTATAGTTGTGCACAATGGTGCGGTCAGCCACGGGTTTATCGAGCATAAAATCTGTAATCATTATTTTTAACAATAGCGGGAAACTTTTGGCACAAGTGACAAGTGCACTGATAGAGGAACAACTGACCCTATTAGGGGTGGCGTTCCGTAGCTGAGGGCATCTCCACAAGCACCGTCAAAGCCTCCCCAAAGATCCAATAGGATCTAGACGCAGCAACCACTACTGGAAAATGCGGCGCTTCCAACATGTCAGGCCGTTGCCATGTGCCAAACCACGGTCCACCCAGTAACATCCTCCCATTTGCCCCCGAATGACCCTAAAACTGTTAGGCACCCCTGAATTCAACGCCATACTTGGGGGGCTACTCTGCGGTGCGATTCAACACCCAGACAAGGCATCCGACAAGACGGGTCCCCATGTCATAGGAACGGAGTGGTAGAGTCTGGACGTTAGTTTCCCCCACCCTGACTTCCTATTTCCTCTAGCCGTCAAATCGTGCCATCGTCGCCACCCCTTCTTGTCGCCAACTCATCATCGATAGTCAACAATCCAACTCGTTTCCGCTCCCTATCGTTGTTTTGCACTGCCATAGATCATCTTGGTAGCGCCACCGATATCGCTCTCCCGCCCCGCACGCAAGGTATTCAGTTGTTTGTAAACTAGTTAATTTGATTGTTGATTCATTTCCTGGTTTCATTGCTTCATTATTGTCTAATTAGTTTTGGGTACTGATGGTGAGATCATGTTTAACCAAATGATGGAAGACGACACCGACCTCACATCCGATGATGAAGAGAAACAGATGGTCCCCATTGTTCTTTTAGCTGCACAATAGGAACCAACATGAAGGATTGAAGATGAGACATCTAGCCAACAAAAACCATCAAAGGGCAATGGTCATGTGTTGCTATTCATTGACTACTTTTTGGAGAACCCACCAAACAATGTGAATTATTTTCTCCGGCACTTTAGGATGAAGAGGGGATTTTTCATAAATATTGTGCATGGTGTTTAGGACTATCTGGACATCACTCCCCCCACCCCGTCTTCCTGTTTCCTCTAGCCACCGAATTGTGCCATCGCCGCCATCCCTTCTTGTCGCCAACTCATCGTCTGGAGTCAGTATTCCAACTCACCACCACTCGTTGCTAATCCTTGTCGTTGGTTTGCACCGCAATAGCTCATCTTAGAGGCCACCCGAACGCAAGGTATTCGGCCGTTTGCCAACTAGTTAAATTTCTCGATTTTTGATTCATTTCCTGGTTTCACTGCTTCATTATTGTCCAATAAGTTTTGTCTAGTGATGGTGAGATCATGAATAACCAAATGATGGAAGAGGACACCGACCTCATGTCCGATGATGAAGAGAAACAAATGGTCCTCATTGTTCTTTTAACAACACAATAGGAGCTGGTAGCCACTCCCCAACACGAAGGATCGAAGACGAGACAACTAGCCAACAAGAACCATGAAAGGACAACGGTCCTGTGCTTACTATTTTTTGGAGCACCCACCAAACAATGCAAATGGTTTTCTCCAGCACTTTAGGCTGAAGAGGGAATTTTTCATAAATATTGTGCACGGTGTTAAGGACAATGATGACTATTTCGAACTAAAGAGATCAAACCAGACTTATTGGATTCTCATCTAATTAGAAATGCACTATTGCTATATGGTGTCTTGCATATGAGCTCCCCAAAATTCTTTAGACTATTGGGTTGCGTTTACAGGAATTTATAAAATTTCGCCATGCTTGCTATGCAACCCCAGAGGTCAATCTATGAAGATACAAGTGAATGATGATTCCCAGATCTAGTTCAATACCGTGTACCAGACACCATAGAAACGGAAAGGATATCCGTGATGGTGTCGATGAAGTCCGTAGAAGATCCTAACGCACGAGACTATGGATGAGGATGTTGCTGACTCCCCGTATCTAGCATCTTGATCTAGCAGAGTGAGGGACTCACGTGTTACCGCTCTAAGATTTACACACATACGTCGGGACCAAATCTGCAGCGCTTCATCGTCTAGGACTAGATGGCACATGTGTATAATAAGGTGGAGTTATCAACACATGAGAGATAGATTTATTAGAAGCTAGATCTAATTTAGAGAGGACACCTCAAAAACCTTATTAGAAGAATCTCTAATTCAATTAGAGAGTCTCTAATTATACCCTCTAATTCTACTAGAGAGAGAAAGGCTTCAGAGTCAATTGATATATTTTGCCTTGAGGCTTGGGGTTATTTTTATAGGTGGAGGAGTGGGCTTATGCCTCGAGATTCCGAAAGCGAATTGTTAAGACACGCCGTGTGATCTATCTACCAACGCAGTACTAGCACAGGACGCAAGTACGGAGTAGCACGCAACATGACATCGGCTTAGCTAGCTAGAAACGCACCCTGCTCAAGTTGCATACATAGTACGTCGGCCAACCATGCATTATCAAAACCGGTACTGCTAATGTTCACACTAATAATTAAACATGACGACTAATTGGGCCGTGTGATGTGACAATGCGATCGATGTTATGTACTCCTTTTTTAGAGGATTTTTCCATTAATTCTCATAGAACATTACGTGTGGTCATTTCCTACTCGCGCTAGACCTATCTGATTAATTGATATGAACACCAATACTAACCAATTCCAAGTTTAGACCAAAGGGACCTGTTATCATTGTGTTGTCGGTAAGAAATAGCTTCGGTCGCCTTCTTTAATGCCAGATCCCTCTCTCTCTCTCTCTACATAAGTTTTTGATAATGGGATTTATTACTTAAATTAAAAGGTTTAACGAGATATTCATATGACTATATCCAACGATCCAGGCATTCTCCCACCACTATGAAAACCCACACAATAGACACTATGGTGAAGATGTTCATTTTGAAGCATCCAAAGATGGCTAGGTCAACAACCTTGTTTCTTTCCATGTTGTTCTGTCAAACCCCCTCTAGTGCCAACATTGAAATTGTATAGTTGTGAACAATGGTGCAGTTAGCCATGGGTTATCGGGCATAAAATCTTTAATCGTTATTTTTCACGGTAGTGGGAAACTTTGTTGGCACAAGTGGCAAGTGCACTGATAGAGGACCAACTGGACCTTGTAGGGATGGCATTCTGTACCTGAGGGCATCTGCACAAGCACCCTCAAAGCCCCCCAAACATCCAATAGGATCCGGACACAGCAACCGCTACTGGAATACGCGGCACTGCCAACATGTTAGGCCTTTGCCATGAGCCAAACCACAGGCCACCAAGCAACATTCTCCCATTTGCCCTCTGAGACCCTAAAACTTTCCGGCACACCCAAATTCAAATCCATACTTGGGGGCCTTCTTCGTGGGGCCAGGCAACGCCTAGACAAGGCATCCGACAAGAGGGGTCGCCATGTCATAGGCACGGAGCGGCAGAGTCTGGACATCATTTCCCCCCACCAAATCTTCATGTTTCCTCTAGCCGCCGAATCGTGCATCGCCGCCACCCCTTCTTGTCGCCAACTCATCGTCGGGAGTCAGTATTCCAACTCACCTCCACTCGTTTCTATACCTTGTCGTTGTTTTGCACTGCTATAGCTCATCTTGGAAGCGCCACCAATATCTCCCTCCCACCCCGCACGAAAGGTATTCAGCCGTTTGCCAACTAGTTAAAAATTTTGACTGTTGATTCATTTCATGGTTTCATTGCTTCATTATTGTCTAGTAAGTTTTGGGTGGTTGTCGCACCCGGACTTCTAGAGGATACTCGCAGTTCCGTTGAACAGCAGTGGATTGGATTACGGGGCTTACCGGCACCCGCATCTCTTACGAGTAGGCCAACACACGTATGTGTGACAACCAACCCCTATCTGTTCAGCGTCTACGTAAACCATCCCGTAGAAATCAGGATACTACCATTGACGTACTTCATACCATACACACATGGTACGTCAACGGCGTTGAACAAAATGATAACACAACAGATCTCTAAGACACAAAAGATTGAAATAAGTTGCAAATAGCTCTCACTAGAGCAGAGATAGCAAATACAATCATCCAGAGGACACATGTCCCAACATAACATCATTACATCTCAGCGGAAGCATTCAACAGGTCTGAGTACAGACAAATCCAAATAGGCTTAAGAAGACGGGAATGAAAAGAAAACGGAGCCCATCCACGATGTCTCGGATCCTGCCCGGGTCTGCTACCTACTCGTCAGCAGCCTCGTCAAACTCCACGTAGTAGCCGTCACGGGGATCCTCGTAAGCGTAGTCTGCGGAAACCACAGCCCCAAAGGGGTCAGTACATAAACGTACTGGCAAGCAAGACTCACAGTTCACCAAAGTGTAGCCCGTCAACACCAAGCACAGATGCCTTGGGATCAACGGAAGAAAGGGTATAGAAGATGCTGCAACTGGCTGCACTAACCAACTACAGAACATACTACAACTTCCGGCTATCAGAAAGGGGATAAGATAGCGTATCGTAACCAACTATAACTAACTCCAAACAAACCCATCCTGGATCTCGCCCCTTATCCAAAGAAGCAATCCGAGGATATCTCACACAATTGGATTAATGATGGATCAAATTGTTGTGTCAATAAGCCTATTACTAGTCAAGTTATCATTAGTTAGGTGTAAGTTGTTCTGAGTACTTGTTAGCCAGTACTTTCACCAAGTCAACCATAACCGCGGAAAAACGGCTTCTCGAGAAGATTTATCCCTGCAGGGGTGCACCAATTTGGCCGTACACGTAAGAATAACCCGCCAGATGGAATGCCTCCCACCAAGCGGGGCACTCAACACAACTCAACTCTTGTTCGCATCAAGCCCAAAGCACCACGTGCTGTGCGTGCGCGGCTAATCGAGCCCCACGAAGAAAAGGGGACCCTCATAGCACTGGAAGACCACGCCGCCCTAAATGCCGGCTACAAAAGTTCCACCCTGGCCTCGGGTTCGTATCTGCATATACGTGCATCAAATGGAAAGACCGAACTAAGTGTGGTGATTTGGACGAGATGCGAATCGAATCAAATTGAGGGGGGCGCCCATACACGCTTCCCACATGCGGATAGTGCGCTCATCATGGATCAGTAGACAAGACCCTTTTCCTAATTAGGGTCGACACTAGCAGGCCTCAAAACCACGCCGGGCCTCCTGCCGGTGTCTTATCAGCAAAATTATTATTACCTCAAATTAACAGGTTGTTGTTTAACATCGAGCCCCAGAATATAATAAAATATGATAACAGAAAGTAACGGGTAACAGACTCGAGCAGAAACAACCCTAAGCATGCTAGTAAGACACGGGCCCAAGCAACGGGGTTATAGGACTGGGGGTGAGGCAATATCAGGGTTCAGGGTATCATGTGATAGTTCGTAACAGAAGCAACGATACATATGGCTAACAGAAATAGACAACGGAAAGTATCGGTAACCAATGTTGAAAGGAACACAATGGTTCATGTGAGTGATAACTTGCCTGCAAACTCAGTAGCCTGGTACGGGGCTAGATCCTCAGAAGGGGTGTCGTAAGTATCGTCTGTCTCAACGTCGTCGTCTATCCGGGAAGAAGCAAACAAACAATACAGAAAGATAAACAATCAATAACATGGCATAGTGCACAATCATGGGATGATGCATGTCAGGTTAATGGATGCATCAAAATAAACTAGTTGACATGGTAACACAATTTAAATGGACACATATGCAATTTTGAGTTGCATATGAAAAGCCCATGAATTTTGGTTAGATTATTTGTTTTCCAACTAATCAACAGGTGAAGGTGGATTAGTATGATGCATGGATGAGGAAAACAACAAAATAACAATAATAGAACCAGATGGAAATGAGGTTTACCAATTTAGAATTTTATTTATTAAGTTAAGGAATTTTTGGTTCCTTAAAGGTGACACACAAGTATTTGTTGTTTTCACCAACTTAAATTGTGCAAAATAAATAACAAAATTCATATTTGAAAAGATCATGAAATTTTGGGTGGATTACATGTTTCAAATATTGAAAAAGGATTTAGGATGAATTTATTATGACTTAAACAAAATTAAACAAGTTTTAGATGAATTTAAAACAAGTTCGAATATTATGTGAATTTTATTTGTTCAAAACATAAATTCAATTTCATATTGGAAAAGTTTATACTTT
Organism: Alopecurus myosuroides; assembly: GCA_028641055.1. Classification (NCBI taxonomy): domain Eukaryota; kingdom Viridiplantae; phylum Streptophyta; class Magnoliopsida; order Poales; family Poaceae; genus Alopecurus; species Alopecurus myosuroides. The sequence goes on along the minus strand of CM054057.1, from coordinate 267,911,352 downwards.
TCTAGTTTGAAAACATATTTTGCATGTTCAAAAATAATTTAATTTGAGCAAGTTATGATTTTAGCAAATTTAAATGATTTAAACAAGGTTTAAATTATTTAAGCAATTTTAATTATTCAAACCATGAAACAAAATTTATATTTGAATAGGTGGTTCAAAATGGTATGGAAAACATATTTTATTTCCATTATTTGGATTAATTATGAATTAGTTATGCAATTTGTCAAATTACAAATGAATTGTTTGAATTCAAATTTGAAATGCATTTGGAAAATTCAAAACAGAAAACAAATGGTTTAGTTAGATAGGTAATTTAATTTGGATCAACACACATATTTTACTTTTATTATTTGGAGTTATAATTTAAAAGTTATAAGCCATTTAAATTAGAGGACCATTCTGTAATTTTAAAGGGCTTTGATTTAAAACAGAAAAGTTGGAAAACTTTTGTTACCCCGCAGTTATCTACCCAGGGCACTGCCACTGGGCCCTGGGCCAGCGTGGACGCACGCGTGGCACCAGTGCCACAGACAGGTGGGGCCTGCCTGTCAGTGCCCCACGCAAAAGGTTTGGATTAAATCCGCGGAGCCAAGGCTCGAACCCACGCCCTGCCTCGCTCGCGCTAGCACTGCATCCACTGCAGTACGCTTCAGTTTTTGACAGATACAGAGATGCAGAGAGGTTGTAGTTCAGCTGCGCGATAACTGAACTTTGCGCGCGCGCGACTGAAACTGACAGAGGAACAACGACGGCGGCCGGCGATCACCGAGGGGTTGCTGCGCCGTGCTGCTGATGGGATCTGGTGGGTGCTGGTGTTGCGCTCGTGCGCGCGTGCTCGCGCAAGCAGAGGGAGAGATGGAGGCACGGTGGCTCACCGGCGTTGTCGTCGAGCAGAGGCCCGAGGTAGTCTCCGGCGGCGGCAGGTTGAGGACGGCGGCGACGGTGTGGTGGATCTCCGGGGTGGCTGCGGTGTCCAAACGGAAGAGGGAGGTGTGGTGGACTGGTTCCCGTAGCTAGGTGGGTGAAAGGCGCGTTGAGGCGGCGGTGCTCATCGGGGTTTCAGAGGGGCGCTCCTCCGGTGAGGTTGCAGAGGGAAGGGAGGCGCAGCGAGAGGGGAAAACGGCGGCGGAAGCTCGAGGGAATAGGGGCCTAGGGTTTAGGGCTACGGCGAGGAGACCTAGGGCGGTTCTTATAGGGCTCCAGGAGCTCTCCTGGCCGTCTGCTCGCAGAAGTGCCGCCGTGGCATGGCCGGATGGGCGGCCGTACGCGAGGACGAAGGGGGAAAAGAGATCGAACCGGTACCGGGCTGGAGGGAAGGGCCGGGCTGCGCGCGGGAGAAGAAAAAAAAATGGGCTGGGCGCAGCCCACTGCCCCCTGGCGCCAATTTTATTTTTAAAATTTCTCTCCTCCTGTTTTTTTGCAGAAAAAGGAAATGGAGAAAAAGATGGGATTTTTGAATTAGGAAAATTTTGGGAAAATTTGGGTGGGTTAAATAGGTCAACAGTAACCACTCTACAACTTTGATTTTCAAATTTTCAAAATAACTTGATGTTTGTATTTAATTCAAATTTGGATGATTTTTATATTAAGTGAACATTAATGAAAACAAACTTTTAAATAGGGTGAACCCTATTTTAATTTAGAACAAATTCTTATAAGTGTTTGGTAATTTTTATATTTTCAACTTGGGTGCAGTTTGTAAAATGTATTTGAATTTTTGAATAAGATTTGGAATTTAATTGATTGATTTAAACCATCATTTTAATAGTTGAGCACTATGGAATAAAATGGAAACAAATAAGGGTTTGATTTGACATTATTATTTGAAAAAGATTGTAACAGAGCAAGTATGAAAATAAATGCTTGCATAATGTTTGAATTTGAATTGTGAAAACAGAAGCAACAAATGGAAAACAAGGTAAAACATATGCAAACAAATAAATGAGCATGATGACATGATGCAAAACTTTAATTAAACAAGAAATCAAACATGCTAGGGTGGTTTTTCATACTTGGGATGTTACAAAACGCCCCCCCTTGAAGGAATCGCGCCCCGAGATTCCTACTGAGAAAGGAAATGGTCCGGATACTTCTTGCGAAGATCCTCTTCGGTCTCCCACGTTGCCTCTTTATCGAAATGATGCGACCACTGCACTTTCAAGAACTTGGTGCTCTTGTTGCGAGTCTTACGCTCGGTCTCATCGAGAATACGAACAGGATGCTCCTCATAAGAGAGATCATCTTGCAGTTCAATGGAATCATGATCAACTGCACGATCTGGATCTTTGAAACACTTCTTGAGCTGTGACACGTGGAACACATCGTGCACCTTGGATAGTTTTTCTGGAAGTTCAAGACGATAAGCATTTTCTGCACGCCTTGAGAGAATGTTGAAAGGACCAATGTATCTTGGTGCAAGCTTTCCTTTCACACCAAAACGATGAGTGCCTCTGAGGGGAGTTACACGGAGATATGCCTTGTCACCAGGTGCATAGATCATATCCCTGTGCTTGCTGTCATAGTAGCTTTTCTGACGAGACTGAGCAATCTTGAGATTGTCACGAATGATGCGAACTTTCTCCTCGGCTTCCTTAACAATGTCAGGGCCTAAGAGTGAACGTTCCCCAGCTCCAGACCAATTGATTGGACTCCTGCATCTGCGGCCATAGAGTGCTTCAAATGGTGCCATGCCTAGGCTTGCCTGGTAGCTGTTGTTGTAGGAGAATTCATCATATGGAAGGCAATCCTCCCATTTCATGCCAAAGGAGATACCACATGCTCTGAGCATATCCTCGAGAACCTGATTGACTCTTTCGACTTGCCCCTGAGACTGAGGGTGATAAGCTGTGCTGAACAGAAGTTTGGTGCCCAATGCTTCTTGAAAGCTTTTCCAGAAATGAGAAGTGAATATGCTTCCATGGTCTGAGCTTATTTCCAATGGAACACCATGAAGAGGAACAATCTTTGCTGTGTAGAGTTCTGCTAACTGGCTAGCTGAGATTGTTTCTTTGACAGCAAAGAAGTGAGCTACTTTAGTGAGACGATCAATAACAACGAAGATTGCATCGTTGCCCTTCTTGGACTTTGGAAAACCAGTGACGAAGTCCATTTCAATCATGTCCCACTTCCACTCAGGAATTTTCAGAGGTTGGAGTAGACCGGCTGTTTTCTGATGGACTGCCTTAACACGTTGACAAACGTCGCATTCAGAAACGTATTGAGCAATTTCACGTTTCATGCCAGGCCACCAATACAGTGTCTTAAGATCCTGGTACATCTTTGTACTTCCAGGGTGGATGGAGAGAGGAGTTTCATGAGCCTCCTTGAGAATGATATCTTTGAGACTTTGAACTTGAGGAACTGCAATGCGTCCTTCGAAGAACACAGTTCCCTTGTCATCAATTGAGAATGACTTAAATTTCTCCTTTCCTTGTTTGATGTGTTCTACCATCTTCTTGATTTCAGCATCACGAAGTTGTTCAGAACGAATCTTGTCCTCGAGAGTTGGACTGGCTGTCAAGCTAGCAAGATAGCCTTGAGGAACAAGACCAAGGTTCAGCTTCTGGAATTCTTCATGAAGTGGAGGTTGGCTTTCCATGATCATGAGATTATTGCAATATGACTTGCGACTGAGAGCATCGGCCATAACATTAGCCTTGCCTGGAGTGTAAGAAATGGTGAGATCAAAGTCTTTAATCTTTTCAATCTATCTCCTTTGCCTGAGGTTCAGATCTGGTTGAGTGAAGATGTATTTCAGACTCTTATGATCGAAAAAGATTTCAGTGCGGTTACCCAACAAGTATTGCCTCCATTTCTTGAGGGCAAACACAACTGTTGCAAGTTCAAGGTCATGTATGGGATAGTTTTGCTCATGTGCATTCAATTGTCGTGAAGCATAAGCCACAACTTGACGTTCTTGCATAAGAACTGCACCTAGACCTTGGAGAGATGCATCACAGAATATCTGGAAAGGTTTGGTAGTATCTGGGCCAACCAGAACTGGGGTAGAAGTGAGTTTAGTCTTCAGGAGATTGAAACTCTCATCACATTGTGGAGTCCAAACGAACTTCTTGTCCTTCTTTGTGAGATGAGTGAGAGGTTTGGCAATCTTGGAAAGGTTTTGGACGAAACGACGGCAATAGCTAGCCAAGCCAAGAAAACTTCTGACTTGCTTCACCGTCTTAGGAGGTTTCCAATCAATAATTGCTTTAACCTTTTCTGGATCAATGGCTATGCCCTTGGCTGATATGACATGACCAAGGTAAGCAACTTATGGAATCCAGAACTCACATTTGGAGAACTTGGCATATAGACGATGCTCGCGAAGTTTCATGAGAGTGAGACGAAGATGTTCTCCATGCTCTTCCTCAGACTTTGAGTCGACCAGAATGTCATCGAGATATACCACAACGAACTTGTCGAGGTATTCATGGAAGACAGAATTCATGAGTCTAGAGAATGTCGCCGATGCATTGGTGAGACCAAAGGACATGACGGTGTATTCATATAGACCGTACCGAGTAGTGAAGGCTGTTTTTGGAATATCTTCCTTTCTGATCTTTATTTGATGGTAACCCATCCTCAAGTCCAACTTTGAGAATACTGAGGCTCCAGCAAGTTGATCAAAAAGATCATCGATACGAGGAATTGGATACTTGTTTTTGATGGTTTTCTCGTTGAGAGGACGATAGTCAACCACGAGTCTTTTTGTTTGATCCTTCTTGGCAACGAACAGAGTTGGGCAACCCCAAGCCGAAGAACTAGGCTGAATGTAACCTTTCTCCATGTACATATCGATTTGCTCCTTCAACAATTTCAGCTCAGGAGGAGCTATCTTGTATGGATGCTTAGAGATTGGAGCTGTACCTGGTTCAAGCTCGATCACGAACTCAACTGCTCTGTCCGGAGGCATCCCTGGCAATTCTTCTGGAAAGACGTCAGGGAATTCACAAACCACCGGAACATTTTCAAGTAGAGGTAGAGGTTTAGCATCGAGGGTGTATAGCTGAACAAAACTTGATTCATTTGGAGAATAGACTATCTGGCCAGAAGGGTGGAACAGAGTTATTGACTTCTGAGCACAGTCAATCGTAGCTTTATTGGCCTTCAACCAATCCATGCCAAGAATGACATCAATGTCAGAATTGCCAAGCAGAATGAGGGAAGCAAGGAATATGTGACCTCCAATTAGGATCTGATTCTCGTGACTGATCTTGGAAGTTTGCATAGTTGCTCCAGGGGAGTTTACTACTAGCGGGGAACCCAAACCAACAAAAGGTAGTTTAACTGCTGTCGCAAAGATCTTTGATACGAAAGAATGCGATGCTCCGGTATCAAACAACACTTAAGCTGAAAAAGAGTTTACGGGGAATGTACAGAGAACGACGTCAGCAGCTTCCTCAGCTTTGTCGACCTTGACATGATTCACCCTCGCGGTCCTCTCGACAGGCCTGTTGTTGGAGTTGAAGGCTTTAGCCGGGGGAGCACGCACCATTGCCTGGTTGGTGTTGGGGCGAGGTGGTGGTGGAGGTAGCTGCCTCTGAGTGCACTTGTCAGCATAGTGCCCTGTCTGCTTGCATTTGTAGCAAGTGACGACACGAGGTGCATCTGGCCTTGGCTGCCCCATTGAGAACCTCTGAGCCTGCATCTGAGATGGGTTGGGTGGGCGGGAAGCGAATCCTGGAGAAGCTTGGGCATATGGAGCCCTAGTGACAGCACCATTTGGCACCCAGATGCGGCGCTTCTGCGGAGGGGTGGTCATGTTGGAGGAGGAACCACCCTCACGCGAGTGCTTGCGAGACTCCTCGAACGCCTTGCGCCCATTTTCTTCATTGAGCGCGGTGTTAACGAGCTCCTCGAAGTTGTTGGCCTTGATGTTGGTGAGGGCGTACTTGAGTTCCGGGTTAAAACCTCTGCGGAACCTTGCCATCTTCTTAGCCTCAGTGGACACCTCATCACCAGCGTAACGAGCGAGGCGATTGAACTCATTCTGATAGCCAATGACGTCCAGCTTGCCCTGCTTGAGAGAGCAAAACTCCTCACGCATCCTTTCCATGAGTCCATCTGGGATGTGGTGCTTCAGGAAGGCATCCTTGAAACAACCCCAGGTGATTGGGTATCCAGCTCTCATGGTCTGGTAGTTCTCCCACCAGGTAGCTGCCTGACCCTTCAGTAGGTAGGTGGCATACTTGACTTTGTCTTCCTCAGCAACGTGAGCAATGTCCAGAGCCCTGGCCATTTCCCGGATCCAGTAATCAGCATCCAGAGGCTCGCGTGTTGCCACAAAAGCTCTCGGGCCCAGACTCAGAAACTCCTTGATGCTGACTCGTGGAGCATTCTGGTTGTTGTGCTGGTTAGCCTGGAACTGGGCCATCTGCGTCACGACCTGAGTCATCTGAGTCAACAGCTCCGTGATTGGCGGTGGCTCAGGCGGGTTGTTCCTTGTTGGCGGCATCCTGAATAGACATGCATTTTAGCACAACAACAGAAACAGATAGACTTGGAAACCGAAAGAGAGATTATTCCGACGCATGAATAGATAACCAACAGGTACATCATCACATGTTCAAATACATCAGAATATCCAACACACCAATACATGGTTCGAAAGCCAAAGGATAACTAAACATAGCTAAGAATGGATACATCGGTACTCCCATGCTCATCACGCAGGACGGCGGTGAGTAGTACGACGAGGGGTACGGTGAGGAGCGCGCCCACGAAAGTAGGTAGAACGACGATCCACATAGATCTGACGTGGTCTGAGAGCGACTCTAGGTGTGGTGAAGTACATAGCGTCGACTCCCTGTGCTCCAAAGCGTGGAATCCCAGTGTAACCAGCACCGAGGTTGAGGAGTGGACCTCTGATCGGCTCGTAACCTCCAGCATCTGGCAGACGACGACCAACTGGCTGATCGAAACGTGCAAAGCGCTCATCTCCAACAAAGTCTGTGGTGTACGTCGCCAGACGAGTCAAAGCAAGGTAGAGCTGCTCTCTGACTGAGGCCAACTCCTGAGAAAGTGTGGTGGCAACTGCGTCACTGTGCCTCACAAACTGAGCGGTGGTGTGCAGCCTGGTGTTATCATGCTCGTAGACATCCAAGTTGTCGTAGAGAGTGAAGTGAGCTCCCTCCGAAGTGATGTAACCACGGGGGATGTGGCGATAGATAGAATCGTCAAATCCCCAGTAGTCAGCACGAAGGACGGTGAGACTCACATAAGCTGCCTGCTGCACAGCCATATCCACTGTGGAACCTACTGCCTCGTAGCGGTGGACAACGCTCATGCCATCATCTGACAGAATGTAGACGATAGCCTGGTAGTAGGTCTGGTCAAACTCTCGCTGCTGCTCGTAGACCTGGTACTCTGGTGCCCAACGGAACCCCAGATAAGTGACCATGTCTCTCAGCATCTCCGGATAACCGGCAGTGCTCTCGCAACGAGTCATCTGAACCACCTGCGGGAAGAACCTGAGATCCATCTGCAGATGATCGGGGAAGTTTTGATTAGACGCCGGTAGAGAACTGAAGTGGAAAGCAACAACAAGGTTTGAACGGACGAAAAGGATGTTGAGAAGAACATGATATCAAAGCAACAACGGGAAATACGAGACCAAAACTCCTGAGGTACTATGGAAAACCCATCCGGGCTTCTAAAGGATCAATATCTACTGCTGAAAGAATAGAGGATTTGCTTCCGGGGCTTACACGCCTCCGTTCTCAATCATGAGTAGGCAACATGATAAATCATGTCACAACCACCTCCATTCCTATGGTCTAGTAGATATAACTATCCTTGAGAAACCAGAATACGTGAAATCCTAACTTGAAAGTTTAGGTGAGAAAAGAAAACAACGTTGCACTTCCTTACCAGAAAAGGGTGGGTGGGTGGGGAAAGAAGAAAAATGACAGAATTCCTACTCTCACGTTTCATTTTTCCTATATAGCTACAAAAATAGTTTCTAGACTCAACTGCGACCAGTAAAAGGGATCCTACAGGCAGACAGGCTCTGATACCATTTGTCGCACCCGGACTTCTAGAGGATACTCGCAGTTCCGTTGAATAGTAGTGGATTGGATTACGGGGCTTACCGGCACCCGCATCTCTTACGAGTAGGCCAACACACGTATGTGTGACAACCAACCCCTATCTGTTCAGCGTCTACGTAAACCATCAAGTAGAAATCAGGATACTCCCATTGACGTACTTCATACCATACACACATGGTACGTCAACGGCGTTGAACAAAATGATAACACAACAGATCTCTAAGACACAAAAGATTGAAATAAGTTGCAAATAGCTCTCACTAGAGCAGAGATAGCAAATACAATCATCCAGAGGACACATGTCCCAACATAACATCATTACATCTCAGCGGAAGCATTCAACAGGTCTGAGTACAGACAAATCCAAATAGGCTTAAGAAGCCGGGAATGAAAAGAAAACGGAGCCCATCCACGATGTCTCGGATCCTGCCCGGGTCCGCTACCTACTCGTCAGCAGCCTCGTCAAACTCCACGTAGTAGCCGTCACGGGGATCCTCGTAAGCGTAGTCTGCGGAAACCACAGCCCCAAAGGGGTCAGTACATAAACGTACTGGAAAGCAAGACTCACAGTTCACCAAAGTGTAGCCCGTCAACACCAAGCACAGATGCCTTGGGATCAACGGAAGAAAGGGTATAGAAGATGCTGCAACTGGCTGCACTAACCAACTACAGAACATACTACAACTTCCGGCTATCAGAAAGGGGATAAGATAGCGTATCGTAACCAACTATAACTAACTCCAAACAAACCCATCCTGGATCTCGCCCCTTATCCAAAGAAGCAATCCGAGGATATCTCACACAGTTGGATTAATGATGGATCAAATTGTTGTGTCAATAAGCCTATTACTAGTCAAGTTATCATTAGTTAGGTGTAAGTTGTTCTGAGTACTTGTTAGCCAGTACTTTCACCAAGTCAACCATAACCGCGGAAAACACGGCTTCTCGAGAAGATTTATCCCTGCAGGGGTGCACCAATTTGGCCGTACACGTAAGAATAACCCGCCAGATGGAATGCCTCCCACCAAGCGGGGCACTCAACACAACTCAACTCTTCTTCGCATCAAGCCCAAAGCACCACGTGCTGTGCGTGCGCGGCTAATCGAGCCCCACGAAGAAAAGGGGACCCTCATAGCACTGGAAGACCACGCCGCCCTAAATGCCGACTACAAAAGTTCCACCCTGGCCTCGGGTTCGTATCTGCATATGCGTGCATCAAATGGAAAGCCCGAACTAAGTGTGGTGATTTGGACGAGATGCGAATCGAATCAAATTGAGGGGGGGCGCCCATACACGCTTCCCACATGCGGATAGTGCGCTCATCATGGATCAGTAGACAAGACCCTTTTCCTAATTAGGGTCGACACTAGCAGGCCTCAAAACCACGCCGGGCCTCCTGCCGGTGTCTTATCAGCAAAATTATTATTACCTCAAATTAACAGGTTGTTGTTTAACATCGAGCCCCAGAATATAATAAAATATGATAACAGAAAGTAACGGGTAACAGACTCGAGCAGAAACAACCCTAAGCATGCTAGTAAGACACGGGCCCAAGCATCGGGGTTATAGGACTGGGGGTGAGGCAATATCAGGGTTCAGGGTATCATGTGATAGTTCGTAACAGAAGCAACGATACATATGGCTAACAGAAATAGACAACGGAAAGTATCGGTAACCAATATTTAAAGGAACACAATGGTTCATGTGAGTGATAACTTGCCTACAAACTCAGTAGCCTGGTACTGGGCTAGATCCTCAGAAGGGGTGTCGTAAGTATCGCCTGTCTCAACGTCGTCGTCTATCCGGGAAGAAGCAAACAAGCAATACAGAAAGATAAACAATCAATAACATGGCATAGTGCACAATCATGGGATGATGCATGTCAGGTTAATGGATGCATCAAATTAAACTAGTTGACATGGTAACACAATTTAAATGGACACATATGCAATTTTGAGTTGCATATGAAAAGCCCATGAATTTTGGTTAGATTATTTGTTTTCCAACTAATCAACAGGTGAAGGTGGATTAGTATGATGCATGGATGAGGAAAACAACAAAATAACAACAATAGAACCAGATGGAAATGAGGTTTACCAATTTAGAATTTTATTTATTAAGTTAAGGAATTTTTGGTTCCTTAAAGGTGACACACAAGTATTTGTTGTTTTCACCAACTTAAATTGTGCAAAATAAATAACAAAATTCATATTTGAAAAGATCATGAAATTTTGGGTGGATTACATGTTTCAAATATTGAAAAAGGAATTAGGATGAATTTATTATGACTTAAACAAAATTAAACAAGTTTTAGATGAATTTAAAACAAGTTTGAATATTATGTGAATTTTATTTGTTCAGAACATAAATTCAATTTCATATTGGAAAAGTTTATACTTTTCTAGTTTGAAAACATATTTTGCATGTTCAAAAATAATTTAATTTGAGCAAGTTATGATTTTAGCAAATTTAAATGATTTAAACAAGGTTTAAATTATTTAAGCAATTTTAATTATTCAAACCATGAAACAAAATTTATATTTGAATAGGTGGTTCAAAATGGTATGGAAAACATATTTTATTTGCATTATTTGGATTAATTATGAATTAGTTATGCAATTTGTCAAATTACAAATGAATTGTTTGAATTCAAATTTGAAATGCATTTGGAAAATTCAAGACAGAAAAACAAATGGTTTAGTTAGATAGGTAATTTAATTTGGATCAACACACATATTTTACTTTTATTATTTGGAGTTATAATTTAAAAGTTATAAGCCATTTAAATTAGAGGACCATTCTGTAATTTTAAAGGGCTTTGATTTAAAACAGAAAAGTTGGAAAACTTTTGTTACCCCGCAGTTATCTACCCAGGGCACTGCCACTGGGCCCTGGGCCAGCGTGGACGCCCGCGTGGCACCAGTGCCACAGACAGGTGGGGCCTGCCTGTCAGTGCCCCACGCAAAAGGTTTGGATTAAATCCGCGGAGCCAAGGCTCGAACCCACGCCCTGCCTCGCTCGCGCTAGCACTGCAACCACTGCAGTACGCTTCAGTTTTTGACAGATACAGAGATGCAGAGAGGTTGTAGTTCAGCTGCGCGATAACTGAACTTTGCGCGCGCGCGACTGAAACTGACAGAGGAACAACGACGGCGGCCGGCGATCACCGAGGGGTTGCTGCGCCGTGCTGCTGATGGGATCTGGTGGGTGCTGGTGTTGCGCTCGTGTGCGCGTGCTCGCGCAAGCAGAGGGAGAGATGGAGGCACGGTGGCTCACCGGCGTTGTCGTCGAGCAGAGGCCCGAGGTAGTCTCCGGCGGCGGCAGGTTGAGGACGGCGGCGACGGTGTGGTGGATCTCCGGGGTGGCTGCGGTGTCCAAACGGAAGAGGGAGGTGTGGTGGACTGGTTCCCGTAGCTAGGTGGGTGAAAGGCGCGTTGAGGCGGCGGTGCTCATCGGGGTTTCAGAGGGGCGCTCCTCCGGTGAGGTTGCAGAGGGAAGGGAGGCGCAGCGAGAGGGGAAAACGGCGGCGGAAGCTCGAGGGAATAGGGGCCTAGGGTTTAGGGCTACGGCGAGGAGACCTAGGGCGGTTCTTATAGGGCTCCAGGAGCTCTCCTGGCCGTCTGCTCGCAGCAGTGCCGCCGTGGCATGGCCGGATGGGCGGCCGTACGCGAGGACGAAGGGGGAAAAGAGATCGAACCGGTACCGGGCTGGAGGGAAGGGCCGGGCTGCGCGCGGGAGGAAAAAAAAATGGGCTGGGCGCAGCCCACTGCCCCCTGGCGCCAATTTTATTTTTAAAATTTCTCTCCTCCTGTTTTTTTGCAGAAAAAGGAAATGGAGAAAAAGATGGGATTTTTGAATTAGAAAAATTTTGGGAAAATTTGGGTGGGTTAAATAGGTCAACAGTAACCACTCTACAACTTTGATTTTCAAATTTTCAAAATAACTTGATGTTTGTATTTAATTCAAATTTGGATGATTTTTATATTAAGTGAACATTAATGAAAACAAACTTTTAAATAGGGTGAACCCTATTTTAATTTAGAACAAATTCTTATAAGTGTTTGGTAATTTTTATATTTTCAACTTGGGTGCGGTTTGTAAAATGTATTTGAATTTTTGAATAAGATTTGGAATTTAATTGATTGATTTAAACCATCATTTTAATAGTTGAGCACTATGGAATAAAATGGAAACAAATAAGGGTTTGATTTGACATTATTATTTGAAAAAGATTGTAACAGATCAAGTATGAAAATAAATGCTTGCATAATGTTTGAATTTGAATTGTGAAAACAGAAGCAACAAATGGAAAACAAGGTAAAACATATGCAAACAAATAAATGAGCATGATGACATGATGCAAAACTTTAATTAAACAAGAAATCAAACATGCTAGGGTGGTTTTTCATACTTGGGATGTTACAGTGGTGATGGTGAGATCATGTTTAACCAAATGATGGAAGCGGACACCGACCTCACGTCCGATGATGAAGAGAAACAGATTGTCCTCATTGTTCTTTTAGCAGCACAATACGAGTTGGTAGCCACTCCCCAACACGAAGGATTGAAGACGGGACAGATAGCCAACAAGAACCATCAAAGGACAATGGTCCTATGCCGCTATTCATTGACTATTTTTTGGAGCACCCATCAAACAATGCGAATAATTTTCTCCGGCACTTTAGGATGAAGAAGGGATTTCTTGCATATGAGCTCCCAAAAATTCTTCAGACTATTGGGTTGCGTGTACAGGAATTTATAAAATTTTGCCATGCTTTTTATGCAACCGCCAAGATAAATCTAGGAAGATACAAGTGAATGATGATTCCCAGATCTTGTTCGATACCGTGTACCATACACCATAGAAACGGAAGCGATATCCGTGACGATATCGATGAAGTCCGTAGAAGATCCTCATGCACAAGACTGTGGGTGAGGATGTTGTCGACTCCCCGTATCTAGAACCTTGATCCAGCAGAGTGAGTGACTCACGTTTTACGGCTATGAGTTCACACACATATGTTAGGACTAATTGCGCAACGCTTCACCGTCTAGGACTGGATGTCACAGGTGTATAAGAACGTGGAGTTCTCAACACATTGAGAGGACTCAAAACCCTAATTAGAAGAAGATATAATTCAATAAGAGAGTATCTAATTATAACCTCTAATTCTACTAGAGAGAGAGAGAGAGAGGTTTGAGAGTCGATTGATATATTTTTCCATGAAGCTTGGGGTCCTTTTTACAGGTGGGGGAGTGGCCTTATGCCTCGAGATTCCGGAAGAGAATTGTTAAGCTACGCCGTGTGATCTCTCTTCCAACGCAATACTAGCACAATATACAAGGATAGAGTAGCACACAACATGACAGCAGGATAGCTAGCTAGAAACGCACCCTGTTCAAGTTGCATATGTAATAAGTCGGGCAACCATGCATTATCAAAACCGATACTCACTAATAATTAAAGATGACGACTAATTGGGTCGTGTGATGTGATGTGACAATGCGATCGATGTTATGTACCGTCGACACTCCTTATTTGAGAGGATTTATCCATTAGTTCTCAAAGGCCATTACGTGCGGTCATTTCCTACTCGCACTAGACCTATCTGATTAATTGATATGAACACCAATACTAACCAACTCCAAGTTTAGATCAAAGCGACCGTTTATCATTGAGTTGCCGGGAGGTAATAGATCCGTTCACCTTCTTTACCGCCAGATCCCTCTCTCGCTCTCTACATATCTTTTTGATAACAGGCTTTATTACTTGAATTAAAAGGTTTAACTAGATATTTATATGACTGTATCCAACGATCCAAGAATTCTCCCACCACTATAAAAACCCGCACAACAGACACGAAGGTGAAGATGTTAATTTTGAAGCATCCAAAGAAGGTCGGGCCAACAACCTTGTTTCTTTCCATCTTGTTTTGTCAAACCCCTCAAGTACTAACATTGAAATTGTATAGTTATGAACAATGGTGCGGTTAGCCATAAGTTATTGGGCACAAAATATTTAATCGTTATTTTTCACGATAGTGGGAAACTTTGTTGGCACAAGTGGCAAGTGCACTGATAGAGGACCAGCTGGACATTGTAGGGTTGGCATTCGATAGCTGAGGGCATTTCCACAAGCACCCTCAAAGCCTTCCCAAAGATCCAATAGATCCGGACGCAGCAATAGCTACTGGAAAACGCGGCGCTGCCAACATGTCAATCCTGTGGCCCCCGAATGACCCTAAAACTGTCCGGCACACCCGAATTCAACGCCATACTTGGGGGCCTACTTCCCGGGGTCAGGCAACGCCTAGACAAGGAATCCGACAAGAGGGGTCCCCACGTCATAGGCACGGAGCGGTAGAGTCTGGACATTATTTTCCCTACCCATCTTCCTGTTTCCTCTAGCCGCCGAATCGTGCCATCGCCGCCACCCCTTCTTGTCGCTAACTCATCATCTAGAGTCAGTACCACCAATATCTCACCAACCTCATGTCCGTTGATGAGGATAAACAGATGGTACTCATTGTTCTTTTAGATGCACAATAGGAGCTGGAAGCCACTCCCCAACACGAAGGATTGAAGACGGGACATCTAGCCAACAAGAAGCATCAAAGGACATTGATCATGTGCTTCTATTCATTGACTATTTTTTGGAGCACCCACCAAACAATGCGAATGGTTTTCTCCGACACTTTAGGATGAAGAGGGAATTTTTTGATAAATATTGTGCATGGTGTTAAAGACTATGATGACTATTTCGAACTAAAGAGATTAAACCGGACTTATTGGATTCTCATCCATTTAGAAATGCACTACCGCTATATGGTGTCTTGCTTATGAGCTCCCAAAAATTCTTTAGACTACTGGGTTGCGTGTATAGGAATTTACAAAAAAATTCCATGCTTGCTATACAACTGCCAAGATCAATCTATGAAGATACAAGTGAATGATGATTCCCGGATCAAGTTCGATGCCGTGTACGAGACACCATAGAAACGGAAGCAATATCCGTGACGATGTTGATGAAGTCTGTAGAAAATCCCCACGCACAAGGGACTGTGGATGAGGATGTTGCCGACTTCCCGTATCTAGCACCTTGATCCAGCGGAGTTAGGGACTCACGTGTTACCGCTCTGAGAGTTCGCACACATACGCCAGGACCAATTCTGCAGTGCTTCACCGTCTAGGACTAGATGACACAAGTGTATAAGAAGGTGGAGTTCTCAACACATGAGTGATAGATCAATAAGAAGCTGGATCTAATTTGGAGAGAACACCTAAAAAATCTAATTAGAAGAAGCTCAAATTCAATTAGAGAGTCTCTAATTATATCCTCTGATTCTACTAGAGAGAGAGAGGCTTCAGAGCCAATCGATATATTTTGCCTTGAGGCTTGGGGTCCTTTTTATAGGTGGAGGAGTGGTCTCATGCCTCGAGATTCCGAAAGAGAATTGTTAAGCCACGCCATGTGATCTCTCTTCCAACGCACTAGCACAAGACACAAGCACGAAGTAGCACGCAACATGATAGCAGCTTAGCTAGCTAGAAACACACCCTGCTCAAGTTGCATACGTAGTACGTCGGCCAACCATGCATTATGAAAACGGTACTGCTAATGTTCACGCTAATAATTAAACATAACGAATAATTGGGTCGTGTGATGTGACTATGCGATCGATGTTATGTACTCCTTTTTTAGAGGATTTTTCCATTAATTCTCGTAGGGCATTACGTGCGGTCATTTCCTACTCGCGCTATACCTATCTGATTAATTGATATGAACACAAATACTAACCAACTCCAAGTTTAGACCAAAGGGACCGTTTATCATTGCGTTGTCGGGAAGAAATAGCTCTGGTCACCTTCTTTACCGCCAGATCCCTCTCTCTCTCTACATATGTTTTTGATAACGGGCATTATCACTTAAATTAAAAGGTTTAACCAGATATTCATACGACTGTATCCAACGATACAGGCATTCTCCCACCAATATGAAAACCCGCACAACATACACTAAGGTGAATATGTTCATTTTCAAACATCCAAAGAAGGCCATGCCAACCACCTTGTTTGTTTCCATCTTGTTTTGTCAAACCCCCTCTAGTGCTAACATTGAAATTGTATAGTTGTGAACAATGGTGCGGTTAGCCACGGGTTATCGGGCATATAATCTTTAATCGTTATTTTTCACGATAGTGGGAAACTTTGATGGCACAAGTGGCAAGTGCACTGATAGAGGACCAGTTGGACATTGCAGGGGTGGAATTCTGTAGCTCAGGTCATCTCCACAATAATCCTAAAAGCCTCCCCAAAGATCCAATAGGATCCGGATGCAGCAAACGCTACTGGAAAACACGCTACTGCCATCATGTTAGGCGTTTTCCAAGAGACAAACCACGCGCCACCCAACAACATTCTCCCATTTTCCCCCTGAATGACCCTAAAACTTTCAGGCACACCCGAATTCGACGCCATACTTGGGGGCCTACTTCGCGGGGCCAGGCAAGGCCCAGACAAGGCATCCGACAAGAGGGGTCCCCATGTCATAGGCACGGAGCGACAGAGTCTGGACATCATTTCCCCCACCCCGTATTCATGTTTCCTCTAGCCGCCGAATCGTGCCGCCGCCACCCCTTATTTTCGCCAACTCATCGTCGGGAGTCAGTAGTCCAACTCATCTCCACTCGTTTCTACTCCTTGTCGTTGTTTTGCACCGCTATAGGTCATCTTGGAAGCGCCACCAATATATCCCTCCCGCCCCGCACACAAGGTATTCAGCCGTTTGCCAACTAGTTAAATTTCTTGATTATTTATTCGTTTCTTGGTTTCATTGCTTCATTATTGTCTAATAAGTTTTGGGTAGTGATGGTGAGATCATGTTTAACCAAATGATTGAAGAGGACACCGACCTCATGTCCGATGATGAAGAGAAACAAATGGTCTACGTAGTTCTTATAGCAGCACAATAGGAGCTGGTAGCCACTCCCCAACACGAAGGATTGAAGACGGGATAGCTATCCAACAAGAACCATGAAAGGACAATGCTGCTATTCGTTGACTATTTTTTGGAGCACCTACCAAACAATGCGAATGATTTTCTCCGGCACTTTAGGATGAAGAGGGAATTTTTCATAAATATTGTGCATGGTGTTAAGGACTATGATGACTATTTCGAACTAAAGAGATTAAACGGACTTATTGGATTTTCATCCATTTAGAAATTCACTAGTGCCATATGGTGTCTTGCATATGAGCTCCCAAATATTCTTTATACTACTGGGTTGCGTGTACAGGATTTTATAAAAAAAATCCATGCTTGCTATGCAATATCCAAAATAAATCTATGAAGATACAAGTGAATGATGATTCCTAGATCTAGTTCGATAACGTGTACAAGACACCATAGAAACGGAAGCGATATCCGTGACGATGTCGATGAAGTCTGTGGAAGATGCTCACGCACAAGGCTGTGGGTGAGTATGTTGCCGACTCACCGTATCTAGCACCTTGATCCAGAAGAGTGAGGGACTCACATGTTACCGTTCTGAGAGTTCACACACATACGCCATGACCAATTCAGCAACTCTTCGCCGTCTAAGACTACATGGCACATGTGTAGAAGAAGGTGGAGTTCTCAACACATGAGAGATAGATCAATTATAAGCTAGATCTAATTTGGAGAGGACACCTCAAAAACCTAACGAGAAAAAGCTCTAGTTCAATTAGAGTCTCTAATAATACTCTCTAATTCTACTAGAGAGAGAGGCTTGAGAGCCAATTGGTATATTTTGCCTTGAGGTTTGGGGTCCTTTTTATAGGTGGGGGAGTGGGCTTATGCCTCGAGATTCCGGAAGATAATTGTTAAGCCACGCCGTGTGATATCTCTTCTAACGCAGTACTAGCACAAGACACAAGTATGGAATAGCACGCAACATGACATCAACTTAGCTAGCTAGAAACACACCCTGCTCAAGTTGCACATAGTACGTCGGCCAACCATGCATTATCAAAACCGGTACCGCTAATGTTCACGCTAATTATTAAACACGGTGACTAATTGGGCTGTGTGATGTGATGTGATGATGCCATCGATGTTATGTACCCTCGACACTCCTTTTTTGAGAAGATTTCTCCATTAGTTCTCATAGGACATTACGTGCGGTCATATTCTTACTCGCGCTAGACCTATCTGATTAATAGATATGAACACCAATACTATCCAACTCCAAGTTTAGACCAAAGGGACCGTTTACCATTGAGTTGTCGGGAAGGAATAGCTCCGGTCACCTTCTTTACCGCCAGATCCCTCCTTCTCTCTCTACATTTAAGATAATGGTCTTTATTACTTAAATTAAAAGGTTTAACCAGATATTCATATGGGTGCATTCAACGATCTAGGCATTCTCCCGCCACTATAAAAACCCGCACAACAGGCAGAAGGTGAAGATGTTCATTTTGAAGTATCCAAAGAAGGTCAGGCCAACAACCTTGTTTCTTTCCATCTTGTTTTGTCAAACCCCATCAAGTGCTAACACTGAAATTGTATAGTTGTGAACAATGGTGTGGTTAGCCACGGGTTATCGGGCATAAAATCTTTAGTCGTTATTTTTCAGGATAGTGGAAACTTTGTTGGTACAAGTGGAAAGTGCACTGATAGAGGACCAGCTGGACCTTGTAGGGATGGCATTCGGTAGCTGAGGGCATCTCCACGAGCACCCTCAAAACCTCCCCCAAAGATCCAATAGGATCCGGGTGCAGCAATGGCTACTGGAAAACGCGGCGCTGCTGACATGTCAAGCCTTTGCGAAGAGCCAAACCACGGGCCACGCAGCAACATTATCCCATTTGCCCCTGAATGACCCTAAAACTGTCCGGCACACCCGAATTCAACGCCATACTTGCGGGCCTACTTCCCGGGGCCAGGCAACGCCCAGACAAGGCATCCGACAAGAGGGTTCCCCGTGTCATATTCACGGAGTGGCAGAGTCTGGACATCATTTCCCCTCACCCCGTCTTCTTGTTTCCTCTACGTGCCGAATCTTACCATCGCCGCCACCCCTTCTTGTCGCCAACTCAGTAGTCCAACTCACCGTCACTCATTGCTACTCCTTGTCGTTGTTTTGCACCTGTATAGCTCATCTTGGAAGCGCTAGCAATATCTCCTTCCTGCCCTGCATGCAAGGTATTCGCCCGTTTGCTAACTAGTTAAATTTCTTGATTGTTGATTCATTTCCTGGTTTCACTGCTTCATTATTGTCCAATAATTTTTGGGTAGTGATGGTGAGATCGTGTTTCACCAAATGATGGAAGAGACACCGACCTCACATCCGACGATGAAGAGAAACAGATGGTCCTCACTATTCTTTTAGCTGAACAATAGGATCTGGAAGCCACTCCCCAAAACAAAGGATTGAAGACGGGCCGGCTAGCCAATAAGAAACATCAGAGGACAATGGTCATGTGCTGCTGTTCATTGACTGTTTTTTGGAGCACCCAACAAACAATGGGAATAATTTTCTCCGACACTTTAGGATGAAGAGGGGAGTTTTCATGAAAGTTGTACATGGTGTTCAGAACTATGATGGCTATTTCGATCTAAAGAGATTAAACCAGACTTATTGAATTCTCATCCAATTAGAAAATCACTGTTGCTATATGGCGTCTTGCATATGAGCTTCGGAAAATTCTTTGAACGACTACCTCCATATGTCTCAAACCACATCCATTGAATCCCCGCATTCATTTTGTGCACCTATCGTGGCAGTCTTTGGAATGACCAATCTGAGAACACCAAATGTAACAGACACAACTCGGCTCAAGGCACAAGTTGCATCAAGAGGATTTCCTAGGATACTTGGAAGCGCTGATTGCATGCATTGCAGATGCAATAATTGTCTATTAGCTTGGCAGGAGATGTATAAAGGAGAACATGTTAGAGCGTTTAGTGTTGTACTTGAAGGTGTAGCAGATTATGACTTGTGGATTTGGCACGTTTTTTTACCATGGCAGTTCTCATAATAATACCGACGGGCTGCGACGCTCTCCTGTGCTTGCGGGACTTGTTGAAGGCCAAGATCTGGAGTGCAACTATGTGATCAAGATCCACCGGTACGACAAGTGCTACTACCTAGCATATGTCTATTATCGTTCGTCGATATTTGTGAAGAAAATAAGCAACCCTCTTGGTGAGGCAAACTCCCACTTTGCAAAGAGATAAGAGAGTGTTCAGAAAGATGTGGAGCAGGCATTTTATGTGCTCCAAGCCAGATTTGGCGTTGTCCGATATGGTTCTCTATCATGGTCACTAAATCAGATGTTGGAGATCATAAATTCGTGTGTTATCATGCACAACAAGATCATCGAGAGCGATCGAGATGCTAATATGGTGTTTGACCAGCAGTTTGAGTACCGGGCCCCTCTTGCCGAGTCATATCAAGGCGTGACCGCCGACTTTGCTGATTTTCTGGCGGTGCATAAATAAATTTGTGATGAAACAACTCAGGGGACCGCAAAATGATCTAGTCGTGCACTTGTGGACGCTCAAAGCACACGAGTAGTTCGAGTGTCACATGTTGTATTGTGAAACTTGCCGAATTTTAATCCGAAATTAACTTTTTATCATAACTATATTTTTTATATGTTTGAATTATTGCTGGACTTGTGAAGATATTAATGAAAATGGGAAAATAATGTGTAGGGCTAGCTGTTTGAGGGGTGTTGCTAGGGATACTACCCCCATTGTGCGGCATCTCCTAAACTAAACACAGTTGGGTCTGTGACGGATAAAATTCTAGGAATGCCGATAGAGATGCCCTGAGTTCTTTCTCTCTTTGCTTCACATCCTTTTGTGAAAGTGGAAGATGATGTTAGCATTGGGGCAAGATAGCTAGGGAGCCTCTTTACACTTGATCCTGAGTCAACTTGATAGAAAAGGAGAGGCACCTGGCTTCCTTCCACACAGTTAGCCATATCTGCAGGGTGGCAGTTCCAACATGCGTCGCTTTCGGTGGGATTTGAAGATCTACATGCATTTCTCGAGCACAATCGACCAGGGCCCCCATTGGCATCTCGTCCTGCTATTGCAAAATCATCCTTTACTTCTACTTGTCTTGTCCTGCAAAAAGCACACATAAACAAATAGTTTTAGCTTCGATTGGTCCTACTACAAGTGTTGTAATCATGTTTTTTAGGTATGGAGTAGCATAGTTCTTAAATCATGAACTCTAGATCCGTGACACAGCTCAACTGTTATGTTGACCTGTGTGTTCTGATTTCTGAACCCTGACGTGGTCCATTAATAATCTGAACAAGATCATGGGAAATCCTACTTGGGCAGCTATTCCTTCCTTAATGGAGACGGCAATATATCACAAATTGTCAACATGATTTGACACCTAGAAGGTAGCCACTCTGAAAACTGACAGATGAACAATCAGGGACACATAGTTTCCACTGTTATTACAGAGAGATGCTGTGGTGGTGTCACTTCAGTATGATAGTTGCCCTCTCAATCTTGTACTTGTAGGCAGCAACCAACCTGAGTTGTACTACTTCAGTTCTGTTTTGACCTTATCCCTTTAACTTCGGATTGACTGTGACAGAGAGAGATCCCATCTGCGCAGCAGTTTTTTCATCAGACCAGATTAATGGTAAAAGTAAAACTTCCTCTTCTTTTCCCTGCAGACAGATGAGACAATTAGAAGGTGACCATGTGATAAATGAGCAGTAGTCATCCTAATTGGAATCACAGGCGAATGAGACTAGTTGCATCTCCAAGTCCAAAAGGCAACTGCTTTTTCTGTTGGGAGTTCCCGGTGATGGCTACCCTTGTCTGCCACTTTCCTTGCTGCTACTGCAAGATCAGTGAACGACCCATGGCAGGGTCGAGAGGGCAGGAAATGCTTTCTTTCAAGGTGGTTTATCTTTTCTCTTCACGTGAATCAAAGGGTGGTCTCTGGAAATTGTAGTTTGCACAAACTATTATGCCCACTGACGGATTGCAAATCGTCCAAAGAAAATATCTCTTGTCGAGTGCATGTGTTGACATGTTTATTCCTAGTCTGGCCACAGTGGGAGCCAACCATAGAGGGCTCCAAAGGAAGCTCATCCTGTTTCCAGATGCCAAAAGAGATAAAAAGGAAAGTGACATCTTAGTTCGCAATGCGCACGATTAGTGTGGTGTTTTGTTTGACATGGAGTGCAAGAATATAAATTGTCGGGAAAATGATAAGCTTCCATGCACGATGCTTTCTGAAAATTCAATCTTGTGTGTCCGAACTGGGCACGTCTCTTCCTCTCCGTCCTCTCATGCTTGCTTGCCAATCGCAGCGCGACATGGACGGCCGGCCGGCCGGCCGCACCTGTCGAGACGCAAAGAGGGCTCTCAAGTCTGAACATTTTAGACAAGAACTTTCAGTAGTAGAGCTGTTGTGTTAAAGTAGTATCTGACAAGCGACAAGGCTCGATCGGGTCGGATTCAGTGCACATGGTGATAATTTTCAGAAAACAGAGTACGCAAGGTGAGATAAAGGTCTTCGTTTATGAGATTTGACAAGAGGCAACAGCATGATGTTGGAGGATTTGAAGTGCCCCGATTCCAGTAAGTAAGAAAGCTCAATTTGTAGACATGGCTTCAGATAAAGGTTGCTGGTAGTGTTAGGCATCTTTCTACCTTCTACTTTCCTTGTTGTCTTTTGAGATTTGACAAGTCGATTGGTTACCTTTTGGACTCAATTATCAAAAATTAGCACAACGTTTTGAGCATTGCCCGAGAGATTTGACAAGTCGATTGGTTACCTTTGCGAAATACCCGAGAACCCATTCGTACAAAATCTTTAGCCGCGAAGTGTTCATAGAGGAGATATAACAAAGCGAACGACTGAACTGTTGATGCATATCTTCTACAGATAGATTTTTTAAACCGATGATCTTTTTAGCAGTTCATAGTGTTTATCCTTAGGCGCTCGTGATTAGCATTATATTATGAGAACAGATTAAGATTACAATGGTGTATTTAACATGATTACTGACGAGCAAAAGTCTGAAGCAACTGATGCACACGGGTCTGCACAATTGCTTGTTTGCTCTATTTTTCAGACGGCCTAGCGCAGCAAACGTCTCACGTATCTGGAAATGGCATCTCTCGTTTTAGACTACAAGTCTCACATATGTACAAGCCTTATATGTCGGTTTCTTTTAAGAGTATACAGAGAGATGATTATTCTCAGAAACTTATAAAAATTCCATCAGTTATTGTTAATTTTTACCGGAATTCTCATGGTGATGTGCGCAAGACTGTTTAGGTGATTTCTCATAATCTAGCGGCTTCCTTGACTAGAAATATAAATTACAACCTACACGATATAAGCATAATACACAAAGTCCTAGTGAGATACCGAGCGTAATAGTCAAGTCGACTGTCCTGAATAATCAAATTAGGATATATCATCTCATTATCGTAGCTCGTAGGAGTTTCTCATGTTGCTCGTGGTCCTGTTGTTTCATGTCTCGTCTCAGTAGCGCCTCTGTTTTCTCACCAGCAACCAATTTGACAGCAATAGAAAAGTTTGTGCAGATTAGTAAATCTTGATGCTACTTTCTTTAGATAATAGACAATAATGCCCAACTTTGAATTAACGGAGCTTAGAGTTTTACGGCGGCAATTACAGATGAAACAAGGTGGTGAGGAGATCCTCTAACAAAGCAAACCAAGGACAAGCTAAAAGAGGAAAAAAAAGAGCTGCACTACGCCGAGCACCAGTTCCTTGCTTAAAACAGCCAGCCGATAGGCAGGATCGGACCACCAGCGAAGACAACACCACAACTAGCACATGGCTTGACACCGGAGAGGAAAACTGGAGACGGAAGACCAGACGTTGAGCACCAAGGAGAGTATGCCGAGCATCACAACATTGAACGGAGACCACAGCCGGCAACAGCGAGCACCAAACCTCTACGTAGAGCAGCCAGCCTCCCAAGTGGCGGAATCGAACAACACCACCACACCAAGCCCTTGCGTAAAATAGCCAGCTACCAAAGGGGTGGGAACGGACCATCGTGTCCACGAGAAGTGCCTCCACAAAGGCACAAGAGCACGACAACTTCACTTCAGATCATCGGCTACGAGAAGGAACCGGCTTTGCACTCAAATAGCCATGGCGAAGTGAGGAGACCCCGGCTCCAAGACGCTGCCTCCAAGGAGACCACGACGCAAAAACGCCACCACCATCAGGTCAAAGACCTGGGTTTTCACCCGGAGAATACACGAAGGGGGTGTGTTGCAACCATAGTGTCGCCCCAAGAGGGAAAGCGGCGCCCACGGGCGTCACCAACACCGGCGTCAAAGACGACTTGAGATTTTGCTCGGCTCAACTACACCAACCCATCGACAAGGGACACTAACTCCAACCCCCACCATGAAGGGCATGGAATACCATGGCTGCACCAGAGGCTCCAGATCAGCATCTGAGCGAGGAATAGCACCCACGCTAGACCTCACTAGGTCTCCCAACACTGCCCACCTTGCCGCCCTCACGTCCGGGGGCACAACCAACACCCCACGAGTCAGAACCTGCTATCGCGGCACCACTGCGCCCACCACTCAGGGCTGCCGCCCCGACGCACCAAGGAACCAACCTCACCCGAAAACAAGAGAAGATGAGCTGCTCGTGCTAGGCCGGCCACCCCAGCCTCTACCCCGAGCGCAACTCCGATAGCACCTGCCCCTACCTTCTTCCGACGTCCACACGCCGAAGAATCATTGCAAGAAAACACCTTGGAAAGGAGGGCAGACCCCGATAAGGCAACACCGAGCAGAGATGCCCGCCATGTCTGACGCACCGCGCCAGACAAAGCCATAGGAAGCCACCCTGGACGCGTGTAGAGTGCACCTAGAGCAGAACCACTGCAGTCGGTGGCCACCGTGGCGCACCGAGTTGTGCAAGGACCTGCCAGATCTGGCATAGGTCACGCGACGCCATTGGGCGGAGCAACATGCAGGCACCCTAGCCCCTCGTGCAGCTCTCCTAGGGCTGGAACCAGTCGCCGGGAACGCCGAGCAGGAAGGCACCCCCAAGCAAGGGAATCAACGACGAGAACTACCAGAGGGAGACGAGAGGGGAGGGTGGAGGAGGAGGCGGTAGTGAGGCCTCGCCGCCGCTGCGACCAGGCCGATGGCCGCCAACAACGACGGCGAGGGAGAGGGAGCATGGGGAGGCGACCGACGGCGGTGGAACCCTAGGTCCCCCCGAGTCGTCCACGCGAGGACGATGCGGGGGTCGGGAGCGTTTTCTTTCACAAGGTAATTTTGATGCTACTTGACCAGACATGGAGAAAACATATATGCACATTGCCATTTTCCCAAAAGAATCACACTGCCCATACAACTTTATCTGAGTTAATTGAAGCTCTCTCGGGCCCGATTATATTTCACATTTGATTCTGTGTATAGCTTGGTAAAGAATGAAAGACATGTTTTCTAGTACGAATATAATTTAATTTTATTATATTATTTTCTCTAACGGAGCTATCACATGTGTGATACTATGGTCAGGTGACCATCATTACCGTTTTTAGTGATACAAGGAAAAAATCTACATGCCTTTTACACACGAGAAACAAAAACCTGTCGATATAGAATGGAGGTATCAAACATATGATTTCCTTTTCAACAAATACCCAATCTTTATTGTCATCCGCCTGTCATTGCCGATCCAATTCCAAAGGTCTTTAAACTTTTTTTTTATAAGGGGAATATATTAATATTGGTAAGATACCAATTTATAAAGGGGGACAAATCTATAAAGGGATACCAATTTATAAAGGGAATATATTGATTTTTTTATAAAGGTCTTTAAACATAATTGCTAATTGGAACAAATCTGAAGCAAAATGTGCATACAAGTTTATGATAGTTGCTTATCTGTTTTTTATCCGCTAGCTAGCTAAGAAATTTGGATTTGGCTTGAGACCCCAAACATGTACAGGGAACATTCCAATGAATATATTTGATTAATCTAGGCTTAGAAGCCATGGACGAAATAGACACAATTCCAACGACTCAAATACAGTGGGGGAAATTCCTGACTTACAATGTGGGGTGCTCTGATCTGCAGGTAGAACAGGGATATCGAGAATACTTAGTTAAGGTATGTGTGATCGATTCACCTTGCGATGAGTCTCTCCATCACCGAACTGCTAGGCAGCCTAGCTATGACTTCTTGTGGTCTTACCGATGGGGAATGTAAATACAAAGAAAATGCTGGACCAGTAGGTCTAAAGATCAAAACATCTATCATTGCCTATGCCTCCAACTCCCTATTTATTTTCCGTGTTTGTCTCAGGAATGGTGGAATGCACTATACTGAAATTTCAAATGAAAGAGTTCTGAGATGAATTATGAGCGTGAATGTAAGTTGTAACAATGAAGCTTGGTGCCTATTAACGTGAAGATGTAGTATGTTTATAGGAGCATGCCCCATTCCCCGCCCCACCCCAACCCCACCGCAAATAAAGTTTTTTTTTAAGCAACAACATATTTCATTAATAGAAAATCAAGTTACAATAAGTAACACATATGAAAACTAGAAGACAAACCAGGATAAAATGATTATCCTGACTTTGCAAATAAAACCCTAAAAGATCGAGAAATACATAACGGCCCCTAGGTTTTACTGCAACCACCGTAGCGAGTGGCCGCCGTTCTCCTCATGCACCGTCGAGACGAACGCCGAAACAAACGCCGAACCTCCACCATTGCAAAATCCGAGAAAGCACCATCGCCAACGAGGCTTTGTGAGTCGATGAATAGACCCGCTGCACGCGGCAAGGCACATGTCGTTGTGGCACGTCGACCGGGGGACGTCCCCGTGCTGTTTTGGACCAAGATATGTCGCCTCCCATCGACGAAGTCAAAGAGGAATGACAGATCCACTACCTCCGGACCAGCATCCTCGCTCCAGAAGAACCATCTCGCCCCGGCCGCCAGCGACGTCGCGAATAACCACGAATGCCAACGACACACCGAGAAACTGATCTCGCCAGATCTGAAGAAGGACGAGAAGACCAAGCTGTTGATCTGAAGAACCAAGCAGCACACTTTGCCATCAACTCCGAGGCGCCGCCCTGAAGATCACCGCCGGTATGGGAGTGGAGTTGAGGCAGATTTATTTGCCCGGCCGTCGCTCCCACCACCCCAATGACGCCCCAAGAAAGCAGTAGGCTAACCCTAAGTACAGACCGACGCCAAGCGCCATGGTCCCCACCTCGTCGCGTCGCCGGAGTGGCCAACAGGGGGTAGGGACCGGCGGCGGCCGGTGTAGTTGGGGCCTAAAGCGTCGCCTCCTAGATCGCTTTTCCTCGCCAGGAGCGAAACCGTTCGGAGGACCCGGTGACTTGTGGGTTGTGTATGGCTCGGTGCAAATGAAGTTTGTTGTGCAATTATTATGTATTAATTTCATTTCATAAATAATTCTTTATAAAAAAATCATTGATAATTTAACACAAGTCCTGTACAGCGGTTATTTACTACCACTTCTTTTCTCATCTTCTTTTCAAATGGGTTTCCTCCGCCATACGGCTTTTCATTAATCAAAAATATAGTCTCAAAGTAACAACAAATTCAAACCCAAAAACAACTCAGTTTACAGATCGGAAAGGGTGACCACAAAGATTAGCCACCAGAATAAGACTAAACAGCAGCTACAAATAACTCAAACGCCTAGTGTGCAACCCGTCAGCCGTGTTGAAGATAGCTCGAATGACACCTATCATTCGAGCACATCCGGACTTCAAACGCCTTTCTGGTCCTCCGACAGCCGAACGGACCACAACTGGATCCAATGGGTAGCACGCTGAACAAACTGTAAAAAATTGCCTCCTCTTGCATCGCTAAAACTCACATCATTTCAACAATTCCAAATTGCCCAGATAAAAACACATACACCGATGCGTATAGAAAGTTTAGTCACTTTATCCACTCCCGTCAACCAATTCCCGAATAAATTTGAAATATTAGAAGGTGGCGTAAAATGGACTAATATCCATATTTTCTTTGCAAAATCACATGAAATGAAAATATGTTGAACCGATTCTTCTGCATCACAATAGACACATTTTCGTCACCCTGTCCACCCCCTTGTAGATAGATTGTCTTTAGTCAGCACTTCCTTCCTAGATGCAAACGACATGAATATCTTAATCTGTAAAGGAACTTTCAGCTTCCAAAGGTATTTCTGTAGATAACTAGCATTCCCATTCAATAAATCAACATAAGGAGATTTAACTGAGAAAACACCAGAAGGAGTAAGTCTCCAATGAAATGAATCCGAGGAATTAGAAAGAGAAACAGCCATAAGGCGTTCCGCTAGGTGAAGCCACGACTCCCAATTTGCCCCCACTACAGATCGTCTGAACTGGATATCCGGGTTAGCGCTACTCATAACCTGAGAAACTAAAACATCTTTAGACCTTACAATATTATACAGAGACGGGAATCGCACAACCAAAGAGGAATTCTCCAACCATGGGTCTTCCCATAATCTTATCCCCTATCCATCGCTAAGAGAAAAGGAAATACGATAAAAGAAAACCTTCTTAATCCTCATTATGTCTTTTCAGAAAGGAGAATCTATGGGTTTTGCCTAAACCTTAGATAATGGTTGGCCTTTAATATATTTATTATGCAGTAGCTCCTGGCAAACACCTTCTTCAGCCAGAATTTTGAACAACCATTTACCGAAAAGGCATTTATTCTTGATATCTAGGTCCTCAATACCTAAATCACCTTGGTCCTTAGGCCGAAAAATTATATTCCACTTAGTCAACCAATATTTGTTTTTTAATTGGTCACTTTTCTAGAAGAACCTCGGCCTATAAAAATCCAATCTCTTTCTTACCCCAATGGGAATTTTGAAAAAGGATAGAAGAAACATTGGAAGACTAGTTAATACCGAATTAACTAGAACTAGACGATATCTATAAGAGAGCATCTTCCCAATCCATGATTCAAGTTTTTGTTCGAAACAATCTTCAACCGGCTTCCATTCCTTATTAGACAGCCTACGGTGATGGATTGGGATGTCCAAATAACGAAAAGGAAGTGTTCCGAGCTCACACACAAATATGTGTCGGTAGTCATCCATATAGTCTCTGGCTTTTCCAAAAAAAAATCTCTTATGAAAGTTAATTTTCAACCCGGTAGTTTCTCAAAAATAGATAAAATCAACTCCATATTTATTGCTTTCTCCAGATCATTCCTGAGAAACAAAATAGTGTCGTTCGCATAATGAAGAATTGAAGTGCCCCCTCAACAAGGTGAGGAACAAGTCCCCCAACCTGGTTATCCTCCTTTTCTCTAGAAATAAGGACAACCAACATGTCGGAAACAATATTAAAAAGAATAGGAGACAGAGGATCTCCTTATCTCAATCCTTTCAATGTTTCAAAAAAGTGACCAATATCATCATTCAACCGAATAACACCACCCCACCCCCCGCTTACAAATCTCGCCACCCATTCACACCACTGTGAATTAAACCATTTCTCAAAGTCAATCTTAAGAAGGACTCCATCTAATTTTTTCCTTTTTTAGCTCGTGAATAGTTTCATGAAGAACAACTACCCTCTCCAATATATTTCTACCAGGGAGAAAAGCTGATTGAGTGTGTCTAATCCCTTTCTGGGAAATCCCAGTAACCGTATTCGTTCCAACTTTAGTGAAAATCTTGAAACTTACATTCAACAAGCAAATGAGCCTATATTTTTCAATTCTAGTGGCATCTTCTTTTTTGGGTAATAAAGAAATAACACCAAAATTCAGCTTATTCAGGGGAAGATCTCCAAAATGCAACTGAGCAAATGTATCCATAAATCTACTTTGATGACCTCCCAGAAATGTTGATAGAATTCAGCCGGAAATCCATTAGGTCCAGGAGCCATGTTGTGCTCCATCTGAGAAATGGCAGCGAGGACCTCCTCCTCCGAAAAAGGCAAAGTGAGGAAATTGTTCTCCTCAACAGAGATCTGATACATATCATCTATTCGATCTTCAAGCATAGTACAAGAGGTAGGAGCCGATACCCCATACTGTTCCTTGTAATACTACGATATAAAGACTTTCAGGTTTAATTGCCCCACTATCGTTCCCTCATCTTGCTCGAGCTGCAAAATTCTTTTCTTACGATGCTTTAAATTAGCAATAAGATGGAAATACCTAGTATTATAACCTTGTTCCTAGTTATGCTTAACTTCCGCACACTCAGCCCACTTAGATTCCCCATCTCTCCTTACTCTAGCAAGAAACTCTTTCGCCCCTCTCTTAACTCCTCTTCCGGCCTCGGAAAGAGGTATCATTTCGGCTCTTAGGTCTAGCTCATTAATGAGAAGCAACAAGCTATCTCGTTGTACCTTATATTCACCACTAATGTGCTTAGCGCACCCTCGTAAAAAACTACGAAGGTGTCTAATCTTATTATGTCACCTCTCAATCTGAGTGGCTCCAACCACTAGTAGAAACAACCCTATAGGTTTTTTTCTCTAGTCCCCAATAGCTTATGAACCGGGACCAGGGGGCGGGGTAACCGTTCATGTCGCCTCGAACCCTTTTAGCCCCGCGTCATAACACGGACCGGGACTATAAGTCGTCTGGCAACCTCGCGTCGCCTCGAACACTTTTAGTCCAGGGTCGTAACATGGTACGGGACTAAAACTCGTCTGACAACCGTTCGCGTCGGCTCGAACACTTTTAGTCCCGATCCCAAACCGTTTTCCTTTGCTCCCGCACTTCGGAAGTTGTTCCACCGTCGGGAGAGGCTTAAAAACAGATAAAACTCTAATTGCTACAGTAACCGCGGCCACTTTATTCTTCCTCTTGCTCTCCTCTCTTCATCCTTCCCCATTCTCCACCATGGGAATTGAGTTGCTGAATGTGACCACACATGGTAGGATCCTCGAAGTCGCCTACACGAACAAGAGCAAGAGGATTCTGGGTCTTCTTAACCTCTTGAAGCAATGGCTTCGCGAGGATAGTGGGGATTTTCTTGGCCTTGATCTCGAGTACATGACCAATCAAAAAGACGTGTCCGTCATCCAAATTGATCATAAAAGGCATGTTCTTGTGTTTCAATGGGCAAGATAAACACAAACTTCTCCGATCCATCTTCTCCTCTCTTTCTTTTCCCATTTTTCTCCTCAATCTTATTTTGATTCTACATATAGGATCAGAAATTGCATAGGATAGCAACATGTGTATTCAAATAGCAATGTATTGAAAATTTCATAGGATAACAACATGTACATGTATCCATTTGTATTCATATAGCAATGTGTATTGGAAATTTCATTTATAATTTGTACCCATTTGAATCCTATATGTGCATTGGAAAGAATAAACTTTTTGCAGCGGTGTTTAACATTTGTTCCATTTATTGTTTCATTGAAACAATATACTTGTTGTAGCGTATTAACATTTGTTTGATTTGTTGTTGCATTTGAAATAATATACTTGTTGTCGTGGTATTAAGATTATTTGTTTTATTTGTTGTTGCATTTGAAACAATATATACTTGTTGCAGTGGTATTAACATTTGTTCCTTCTTTTTGTTACGGTAGTGACAAAAATTGTCCAGAACTCTTGGATTTCCTTGTCAACAGCGGCATACGTTTTGCTAGCGTTGATATAAGGAATGACAAGTCGAAGATGAGGAACATCTGGAATATTGAGATACCATCTCAGTGCCGTATTGATCTCCAGGACCTGTTTCAGCTTAAGTATGAAAGGACTTCAATGGCGTATATGGCAACCGCAATGATCGACGAGAAATACCGTGACATGAAGAAAGATGTTCCCACTTGGCAGCACAATTTTTGGGACAAGAGCTCACTTGACCAGATCAACATTGATTATGCAACCATCGATGGGTATATTTCCTAAGAGTTGTACCGTATCTAGGGGCAGTGTCACCTAGTGCCCCGGTCTCCTACTGTTTGGGATTCAGAGGACGAGCAGCTCGAGTAGATGAGAGCCCCTCGTGACACTGTGTCACACTATTTCCATTATTACTAATATCGCGTGTGTGTTGTCACTATATATATTATGTACTGCCTGGTGTCGATCTTCTCGTGACATGATGTTTAATTATATCTATATTTATATTCCCTAAAAGACTTTATGTAGTACTATATATTATATCTATATTAATTATGATCATGTTTAAATATATATGATCTAAGCAAGCTTAATGAAACAATTGATGTATATGTGATGAAATTTCGAAAATTTAATTTGACACCCGAGCTATGTCGAAATGTGGAGTAAGAGAAAAAATATCTATCTGAAGATATGTTGAAATGACTAACAATTTGGAGTAAATTTTGTACATATCGATCTATATATAATGATGGAAAATATGATATGGAAGGTCGATCATATATATTTGAAATTCTCTAATTTTTCTAATCTACTTAGACAATATCATTTCCAATTTTCGTTTTTACGGATATTCAATATAAAAAAGCAATAAAATTAATTATTATTTAAATTAATTAATGATTATTTGAATTCAAGATTATTATTACTTATTTATTTTTGTTTAACTAAATAATTTTTTGGATTCACAAAATAAAGACGTGCGACATTATAGTTCAAAGGTTAACATGATTGACATCATACTATTATCAGTAAAACCAGATTTGTTTCTTGGAAACTAAGAGGGAAGGAACCCAAAAGTTAAGCGTGCTGAGAATGGAGTAGTCTGAGGATGTGTGACCTACTGGGAAGTGTCAGTTCAGAGTGAAAGAAGAGTGATTAGAATTAAAAATAATTAAGACTAAGGGAGGAATGATTAGAGATATAAATAATAGAGACTAAATAAAAAGGAAAATCGGAAAATAAAAACAATAAAAAATTATCTAGTCCCAAGTTGTATTACCACCCGGGACTAAAAGTGGAGCCCCGGGAACGCTCCCGTGGGCTGACCTCTAGTCACGGTTCGTGGTCCAGCAGGATAAAAGGGGGAGGGGGCTCTAGTCTCGGTTGAGTAGTCCTGGATAGGAATCCGGGACTATAGCCCATTACGGCCCGAGACTAGAGGCATGTTTTCTACCAGTGAACATTAACCGAGAGTCATTCTGATCTAATCATCTAAAAAAAACTTCTCTCCTAAGCCAAGCCAACTTAAATGGAAACCTCGACATGTTCAAAATATGTGCCGGTGAACCAAAGTCAATAAGAAGCGGTGCATGGTCAGATTCCGTACGTGTTAGTGCATGTACCGTGACTAAAGGATAAATTTTCTCCCAATCAACACTTGCCAAAATAAGATACAATTTTTCGTATGTTGGAATTAGACGTCTACTCGCCCAAGTATATTGCCTATTATAGAGTTCCAGCTCTTTTAAATCAAGACTCTCTATTATCGCATTAAAAGCAAAAGGCCACCGCATATTGAAATTATCGTTATTCTTCTCTTCTTGGCGACGGATCATATTGAAATCGCCACATACCAACATAGGTAATGATTCATCATCACAACTACGAACCAATTCAACCAAGAAGTCAGGCTTATTATCATCTTGCGCTGCCCCATATACCACAACCAGAGACCAAAGAAAACCATCATTTTTTAGACCTAACATGAAACTTGACACAAAAGTCTCTAGAAATTACAGACTGAGCAGCCAATGTTTTAGGATTAAAACCAACCAAAATGCCCCCAGATCGACCATATGGGGGCAGGCAATACCAAGTAAAGTCTAATCCTGGGACTTGTGCCTTCTTGTGGGCTGTTTGGAATAGTCGCAATGACGCGGTTTTTAACAAGGTTCATAATATTCATTTTTTGCAGGTTGTGCACAAGGCTACTTATTGGATTTCCACCTGGTCTCTCCTTCTGCCACAGGACCAACGCCTGTTTATGGAGGCTGGATGCAACTGGTTATTGGCTTTAGTCCGGGCCATCCTTACCTCCAACGGGTGGCAGCATGATTTCAGGATTAGTGCTTCCTAGTGGACAATGGTCCTTTTTGTTTTCACTCTATTTCGATTTGGATGTACCCTTGATGACTTTTACTTTGTAAAACTCTGAATGATATTGTTAATAAAAGCCGTATGCATCTACCCGATGCAGAGGCTGGGGCTTTGCCTCCTTTTCAAAAAAAAAAAGTAAAGTCTAATCCTTCCACAAGATGCTTTTAAAAACTGCGCTGAAAAAATAGACCTTCTAGTTTCCAATAAAGCTACAAAGTCTAATTTATGTTCACGAACCACCTCACTAATTGAAAAGTGTTTTGCTGGATCATCTAACCCATTCGAGTTCCAAAAAGGCCTCTCATTGTGATTTTTTTCAGTGACTTAATTATAGCACTCCTTCTAGGGACTTCACAAAGACTAACTTTTTTCTTATGGACCTTTAGATTACCATGTACAGAGTAAACTTCACTACCCAAATCACCATCAATCTCTTCATTAAAAATCCTCTACGCATAACTAAACTTTAAGTACCCCCATCACCAAGAGATTCTAAAGAAATTTGAAGAACAGTTAAATTACGTGACTCTTCTAACTTTTTAAGATTTTCTACAGCCAAGTTTGCTAGAGTAGGAGATCCCCACAATGAGGCTCCTAACTTAGAAATACGTTGAATAATAACATAATTAGAAAGAGAAACGAACGAAAGAGATTTTTTTCGAGTTGGTACCTGAGTAGACATCATCCCGTCTAGCCGCAAGAGCAGCAACCCTCTCCTGAATAGGGGTATCATTGTACCACTTTCTTTTCATGAGTTATTGATCTTTTGATTTCATGATGCTATCATTGTACCACTGAAAATATTAATAGGAATTTATTTCTTGCCTCAACTTAGCTGATGAAAAAGGCCACATGTTTTAGTTTTACTCACACTAAAAAAATATTGAAATACTGTCCAATACATGTCCACCAACTGATTCATTTTTAGTTTGATCTGGCGAGGTCTTGGATTGTATGAGCACATATGATTGCTATTTTCATTAATAATATAATATCAAACTAAAATTTCGATAGTGTATTTACCATTACTTATTAGAAAAAGTCTAGAGCTACTCGTTCATACGGGTCTGCACCATTGCTGGTTTGTTCTATTTTTCAGAAGGCCTAGCGTGGCACAATGTCATGTATTTGGAAATGACATCTCCCTTTGTAGAGTACAGGCTAGTTATAGTTTTATAAAGTTTAATCATATGTTACGAGCTTTATATATCATTTTTAAGAGGGCACATTGATATGGCCATCTCAGAAACTTATAAAATTTCATCTGTTAACTTTACCAAAATTCTCACGCTTAGGTGTGTAAGCTTATTATGTGATTTGTTCATAATCTAGAGGTTTATTTGAAACTAGAAAATATAAATTAGAAAGAGCATTCCTTTGGTCGGGTTCGGACAAGACCACCGTAGGGCAATGCAAAGTTAATTGTGACACGGTTTGTAGGCCTAATAATCTTGGGGTCCTTTGAGTATTAAATTTTAACAAGTTAGCTCGTGATCTTTGTTAATGGCCATGGATGGAATGGAAGGATCCCTAAAAAAATTGTGTGGAAACATGCAACCCCTGTTCGAACCTGGATATGAATCTATTCCATGCCACTACTTCCATCATGGCGTGAAATGTTTAAAAGACCCCTTGTTGGGAGTCTCCATGACTTGACGGGATGAAAGTTAAAATTACCCCGCACATCTCTGCGGCATCTAAGAGGAAAAAGTGGCATTTCAAGAGTACCATGCAAGACGACGCTTGGATTTGAAAGGCAGCTATAGATGAAAATGTAATCATGGCTCATGCTACACAATTCATTGAGCTTTGGGCTATGAGAGAGGTACAAGTTGATACAAATGTGGAAGACGACATTCTTTGGAAAATTATAAATAATTGGCGGCTTGGCTTATAATTAATGCACGATTCCTACGGGCTATGTTAACCACAATGAACACAATGGCGTGGAAGATTTGGGCTCCTCCAAAAGAATAAATTCTCCGCTTAGCTGCAATCCGAAACCTCTCGGGGTGTGCCCACTTTGCAACCACGCCCTGGAATGAGCGTCACATCTCTTCTGTCGCTTCACCATTAGGCCTTTGGGGCTTATAAATGGTTGGCTCGGCCTCCATGCCATTGAAGTCCAACAATGGTGCCTGTCCCTGCACAGCCGGTGGATAAAGTTGATGACTGGATTAATTCCTAACTTCAACGCTTTGGTGTCCCTCACCCTTCTTGTCTCTTGGGAAGTTTGAAATGAGAGAAACAAACATGTTTTTCGCAACAAGGACACCATGCCTTTATACTTCTTTCGAACATCAAGGAGGAGGCTAGGCTTTACGTCCTTGCGGGGACTAAAAAAATGAGTGAAATCATTTTGGCTTTTGTAATTTTTTTCTTTTATGAATCTTCATGTAAAATTTTATTCGTAATTAATTGAATAGGGCAGAACTCCCACACCCCCCGCATTTTTTTTAAAAAATAAATAAATTAGAACCTACATAATATAAGTAGAATTCGCAAAGTCCTAGTGAAACACTGAGCATAATAGTAATGCCAAGTGTCATGAATAGTAAATTAGGATATATCATCTCATTATCATAGATATTAGGAGATACCTTTTTTTTCCATGTTGCTCGTGGTCCTGTCACAGGTAGAAAATAGCCCTATAGTCCCGGTTCGCAAAGGCTATTAATCCCGGCCGCGCAACCGGAACTAAATAGACGCGACTAAACGCCCTCCCTTTAGTCGCCCCCTCTTACGAACCGCGGCTAAAGGCCCGTCCACGTGGACGGGTGGCGTGCGTCGAGGGCGGAGGACCTTTAGTCCCGGTTGGCCACACGAACCGGGACTACATCTATTTCGTTATTTCTTTAATTCATTTGGGTTTCTAATTATTTTTCATTCCCTTTTTTTTCAGAATTTTTATCATTTGCTTAGTGTCTAACTATAATTATCTCTAGTCAAATTTCTTACTCGTGGTCAAACTTCCCGCTCGGTCACCCATCCTCCTACTACTCTAGCACTAGCACGCTTAACTTCCGAGTTCCATCCCGTCCCGCATCCAAGTGTTTCGCACGCATGTATGTGATACTATTATCATATCAATCCTATTAACATGTTGGTCGATGTCACATTTCTTTATTGTCTGAATTTTAAATAAATATTTTAATAAACAAAAGTAATGATATAATTAATAATTTTGAATAAATAAATAAACATTAACTTTTTAATTTGTATTATTTCTAAAAAATATTCAGAAAAATAAAACTAATTCATTTTAAAATCTTAAAAATACTATTAATATATCAAAATATTCAAAAAAATAAAACTAATTCATTTTAAAATCTTAAAAATACAAATAATATATCAAAATATTCAGAAAAATAAAACTAATACATTTTAAAATCTTAAAAATACAAATAATATATCAAAAAATTCAGGAAAATAAAACTAATTCATTTTCCCCTTTCCTAAATGCAAAATAAAATCTGATAAAATTCATGAACCAAACCTTATGAAATCTAAACCATATAAAATTTACAGATCCAAGTTTCGACTATTATTTTGGACACAAGAACTGTTTTGGCAATGACTATCTGTGAGAATGATTTGAACCTAACTTTTAAAATACATAACCAAAATGGACAAACTAAAATGTTCTGGATAGATATTGAAAAGATCTATCCATAGCACTTAGCCTCACATCAAGGTCAACAACCAAATGAAAATACCATCCTTTTTAATAAAAGACCAGTAGGCTCTTCTATTATTTTTAGAATGAGTTCAAAAATGTATTTTGAAGTAAATCCAACTGGATGAGTTTGGTATTGACTAGATCTATGTTTTACTGGCTTAGATTAATTTTTGGAGCTCTAGATTTATTTTTGGTGAATAGATATAGAAACAGTAGTTTTTGGTGAACAGATATATAGAAATGGTAGTTTTTCTGTTTTGTTTTCTTGATGTGTTTTTGTTTGTTTTCTTGATGTGTTTTTGTTTGTTTGTTTTGAAATGTGTGTTTGACATAATATAGAAATAATATAGCTAGGAATTAATATAGAAATAATATCCATTACATAATAATATATCCATTACATACTAATATATCCATTACATGCATATATCGAACGCAAGATGCGGTACACAAACAACATCTACTCGAGCTCCGTCGAGTAGATGTGGAACAACTCATAGGCAACGTATGCATCTATGGCTGCATAGTTGAGGTTGATCCGGTCCAGTGGGTTCTTCCCCCAATACATGTGATTCTTGGAGGGGAAACGAGACTTCATGGTTTTGTAGTCGGCGTGGATGAAGGCAGTTGCCATCCGAGCCATCCCGGTCTTGTGCCCGTACAACTCATCAAAATGGATAAGGTCCTGAAGATCAATGTAGTGATCTTCAGGTATCACAATACCCAAGCGCATCAACTTCTGCCGGTCTTGAGTGATGTCAACGCTGCAGAAGTCGTACCCCTTGTTGACAAGAAAATCAACAAGTTCGGGAGAATGCTTTGAACTACTGCAACAACAAAAATAGAACACGTGTTAGATATGTTGCAACACATGTATTCTTCCAATGCAACAAACAAATCGAAAATGCAACACTATCCTACAAGAGAGATTGTACGTGTGCGTTACCTTGCCCTTTGGAAGACCAAAACGATCTCCTTGAAGGCAATCTGGATGACGGCAACCTCTCGTTGATTCGCCGTATACTCTAGATCAAGCCCGAAGAACTGATGTTGTTCATCAGCTTTTTCACAAAGATTGCTCAAATGCTTAAGAGCATCGGGGAGCCTCCCGCACATATTGGTGTAGGCCACGTCGAGACTCTTGCGGCATGGTGTGGCCACACGGAGAAGGTTCCAAACTTGAGAACCCATGGGTGCTTGGTGGAGGAAGAAGAGAGGAAGAAGAGAAGAGAGGAAGAAGAAACAGAGACTCTCGGGTGCGCACTGTAGCAATGGACTTCTGCCTCTCGCTCACGAAATAAAACCGCCGCGCGGGAGGCGAGCAGTTTGTATCTTTAGTCGCGGGTGGCCAGGCCAACTGGGACTAAAGACAGGGAGGCCAGCAGACTGGATCATTAGTCGCGGGTGGCCAGGCCAACCGGAATTAAAGCCCTCCACGCGCTTCCCAACCCGCGACGCATGACCTTCAGTCGCGGGTCTCCACCCGAACCGGGACTAAAACCCCTTTAGTCACGGTGCGCAAAGTTTGGGAACTGATGGGGGCGTATGGAAGGCCTTTTTTCTACCAGTGTGTTGTTCTTTTCTGGTTTGCTCCAATATTTTTCAAGTCAGAGATCCATCTAATATCAGTAGAAACGTGTATGCTGGTTAGTTTTTTCGAGATTGGTGTGATGGCTCATGGCTGGTAAATCTTGATGATACTTGAGCGCACGGGGAGTCAACATATATGTAGACTGCCCATACAACTTTTTATTTTAACTAAATATTTAATCGGGGTGCCAAGCAAGCCCTCTCAGGCCATCTACCATCGTTGTTAAGCTGATTTGTGGACCGTCCATGTCGTTTTTCATTTACCACCTAAACTGCAAAATCAACAAGCACTCTAGAGAGCCACCCCCAAACCTAGCTTTGTATCCTTCTCCTATCTCCTTTTTTCGTCTTCTTGTTCCTCCATGGTGGTCTCAGGGCCGGTCTTGATGGGGGGTGTTACATGCAATAGCAAAACAACGATGAAGTTAAACAAGATCGAACCAACGGGGACACGAGATTTTAACGTGGAAAACCCTTACAACAAGGAAGAGAAAAAACACGGGCGCCAGCCAGCAATTCTTCACTATTTCAGGCGAGGTTACAAACGCGCCGGGATTTACAATGTGTGGCTTATCCCGTGCGGCGGCTTACAAGAGATATATAAAGGCGGTCCTGACCTAACTAGATCGGTAATGGTGAATCCAACTCCAACTCGGTAACAACTCGTGTCGCACCCGGACTTCTAGGGGATACTCACAGTCCGTTAAACAGTAGATAAATGGCTTACGGGGCATACCGGCACCCGCATCTCAATATGAGCAGGCCAACACGTAAACGTGTGACAACCATTATCTTACTATTCATCGTCTGCGCAAACCATCACATAGAAATCCAGATACTTCCATTGACGTACTTCAAAACATACACACATGGTACGTCAACGGCATTGGAACAAGTGATATCACAACAGATCTCTATGACACAAAAGGTTGACATAAGTTGCAAATAGCTCTCATTAGAGCAGAGATAGCAAATACAATCATCCAGAGGACACATGTCCCAACAATACACCATTACATCACATCGGAAGCATTCAACATGTCTGAGTACAGACAAGATCCAAATAGGCCTAAGAGGCCGGAAACGAACAGACGGAGCCCATCCACGAAGTCTCGGATCCTGCCCGGGTCCGCTATCTACTCGTCAGCAGTCTCGTCATACTCCACGTAGTAGCCACCATGAAGATCCTCGGAAACGTCGTCTGCGGAAACCACAGCCCCAAAGGGGTCAGTACATAAACGTACTGGCAAGCAAGACTCACAGTTCACCAAAGTGTAACCCGTCAACACCAAGCACAGATGCTTTGGGTTCAACGGAACGAAAGGGGATATAAAGATGCTGCAACTGGCTGCTCTAACCAACTACAGAGTTACTACCACTTCCGGCTAACAGAAAGGAGATAAGATTGCGTATCGTAACCAACTATAGCTAACCACCAAACAAATCCATCCTGGATCTCGCCCTTATCCAAAGAAGAAATCCGAGGATAACTCACACAGTTGAAATAATGATGGTTCAGATTATTGTGTCAATAAGCTTATTACTAGTCAAGTTGTTAATCATTGGGTGGTAAAGTTGTTAATCATTAGGTTTAAGTTGTCCTGAGTACTTGTTAGCCAGTACTTTCACCAAGTAGTCCATAACCGCGGAAAACACGGCTTCTCGAGAAGATTTATCCCTGCAGGGTTGCACCAATTTGGCCGTACACGCAAGAATAACCCGCTAGATGGGATGCCTCCCACCAAGCGGGGCACTCTACACAACTCAACTCTTCTTCGCATCAAGCCCAAAGCACCTTGGGCGCACGGCTAATCGAGCCCCGAAGAAAGGGGACCCTCATAGCACTCTAAGAACGTGTCCTCCTATATGCCGACTACAAAAGTTCCACCCTGGCCTGGGCTCGCAAAAACATGCATGCGGCAAATGGAAAACACGAACTAAATGAGGCGATTTGGACGAGATGCGAATCGAATCAAATTGAGGGGCGCGCCCATACTCGCTTCCCACATGCGGTTAGTGCGCTCATCATGGATAAGTAGACAAGACCCTTTTCCTATTAGGGTCGACACTAGCAGGCCTCAAAACCACACAGGGCCTCCTGCCGGTGCCTTATCATCAAATTTATTATTAACAATAACATTAGCATGTTTGATTGATTAAACATTGAGCCCCCAGAACATAATGAAATAGTAACAGAAAGTAACGGGTAACAGACTCGAGCAAAACAACCCTAAGCATGCTAGTAAGACACGGACAACAAGCAATGGTCATAGGTATGGAGGTGAGGCAATATCAGGGTTAAAGGATACATGTGATAGGTTCGT
Organism: Alopecurus myosuroides; assembly: GCA_028641055.1. Classification (NCBI taxonomy): domain Eukaryota; kingdom Viridiplantae; phylum Streptophyta; class Magnoliopsida; order Poales; family Poaceae; genus Alopecurus; species Alopecurus myosuroides. The sequence continues at coordinate 267,869,685 of CM054057.1, read as the reverse complement.
AACAGAAGCAACTAATCATAGGGCTAGCAGAATAGACAACGGAAAAGTATCGGTATCCAATGTTGAAAGGAACACGATGGTTCATGTGAGTGATAACTTGCCTGCAAACCCAGTAGTCTGGTACTGAGCTAACTCCTTAGAAGGGGTGTCGTAAGTATCGTCGGTCTCAACGTCGTCGTGTATCCGAGAAGAAGCAAACAAACAACGCAGAGAACAAACAATCAATAACATGGCATAGAGCACAAACATGGGATGATGCATGACCATTTAATTTATGCAACAAAATAAACTAATTGACAAGATAACAACAAGATTAAATGGACCCTCATGCAATTTGGATTGCATATGAAAAGCCCATGAATTATGGTTGAATTAATTGTTTTACAACTAAGCAACATGTGAAGGTGGATTAGCATGATGCATGGATGAGGAAAACAGCAAAATAATAACAATAGAAGCAATTGGAAATAAGGTTTACCAAGTTTAGAAATTCATTTATTAAGTTTTGGAATTTTGGTTTCTTAAAGGTGTCACACAAGCATTTGTTGTTTTCATCAAGTTAAATTGTTCAAAATAGATAACAAAGTTCATATTTGATAAGAACACACAATTTTAGGTGGATTACATGTTTCACTTGTTGAAAAAGGATTTCAAATGAATTATTTATGAATTAAACAAGTTTAAACAAGAATTAAATGAATTTAATTCAAACATGAACTTATTTGAATTTTTATTTGTTCCAAACATTAAGTGAGATTCATAATTGAAAAGCTTATACTTTTATGGTTTATAAACATATTTTATATGTCCCAAAAGAATTTGATTTGATCAAGTTATGAATTTAACAATATTAAATGATTTAAACAAGGTTTAAATCATTTAACCAATTTTAATTATTCAAAACATGGAACAAATTTTATATTTGGAAAGGTGGTTTAATTTTGCATGGAAAACATATTTCATTTGTTGAAATTGGATTTGAAATGAGCAAGTTATTATTTTGGCAATTTTAAATGCATTAAACAAGAAACAGTTGTTTTCAGCAATTTGAATTATTCAAAACAGCAAACAAAATTTATATTTCGAAAGTACATGAAAAGTTGATTGGAAAACATATTTAGTTTGTGGAATTTGGAATTTTTATGCCCAAGTTATGATTTTTGCAAGTTTAAGTGAATTTAACAAGTTTTCAAATATTGCACCAATTTAAAATATTCAAAACAGTAAACAAATTTTATATTTGGATAGAACATTTAATTTGGTACAGAAAGCATATTAAAAATGTTGAATTTGGAGTTGGGATGAATTTCTTATGCATTTTACAAGATTTGGTGCAAATCTGCCATTTTTATCACCTCTAGGGACTTAGGAAAAATATTTCAGGGGTCTAGAATTAATTAGCAGGGGCCTGTTAGTGATTTCTATGAAGTGCTGTGACAAAACAATTGAAAAAAAATAAAAAGTTGGTTTTATTGAGGGAGGGGGGATTCGAACCCCCCACCTGCTGCTGCGCCAAGGGGTGCCTAACCACTGCGGTGGTGCTGCTTGTTGTGGCTAGGAAGGGGGCGAGGGGGTATGAGGTGTGGCTCGGGATGTTTAACTGAAATTACAGAACTGAACTCGATCTGTCAGTTCGGTACCTCGACAGAGACATGGCCGCCGGTCTGCTGCTCGCCGGAGGGCGCCGGGGGGGCTGCTGCGAGTGCGTGGTGCTGTGCGGCCAAGGGAGAGATGAGGGGAGCGAGAGGGGAACCGAGGGGCCTCACCTCGAGCGCATCAGGAGGAGGTCGGGGCGGACAGGTCGTGGGCCGACAGGGAGGCGGCGGCGCCTTGGAGCGGACGACGGCGGCGATGGTAGGCCTCCCGGCCCGCGCCGAGGTGATGAGGAGGGAGCCCGCGGTGAGGGCTTTCCATTCCCGCCCTCACCGCGGCCGGAGGGTGTCGGCAACGCCGGCGATCGCCGGGGGGAGGTGGTGCTTCGGGTGGGGTGCAGGTTTCAGAGATACAGTACAGGGAGAAAAACAGGGAGAAGAAGATGGAGTGGGAGAAGGAGGAGTGGAGGCGGTGAGAGGGAAGAAGGAGGAAGAGAAGATGGAGGGGAAAACCCTAGGGCAACGAGGTGGAGTTATAGGAGGGAGGGGAGAAGGGTGGCCGTTCCCTGTATGCTCCCTGCTACGTGGAGGTGCTGGATGGAGGTCGTACAGCGAGGAAGAAGACAAGCGAGGGGGGTACGGGCCAGAAGGGAAAAGGTGGGTTGGGGTGGTGTTGGGCTGAGGGGAAAATTGGGCCTGCTGCCTCTCTCCCTGCTGTTGCTTTATTTTTATTTTGTCCTTCTATATTTTTTGTGTGCTGAAATGTAATAGGAAGAAAAGGAGATAGATTTGGGGCTAGGAAAAATGTGAGAAAAATTGGGTGAGTTTATTAAGTCAAAAGCAACCACTTGCCAAGCTTGGAATTTTAAAAAGTTCAAATTCTTTTGTTGTTTGCAAATTAATTCAAATTTGAATCATCTTTATATAAGTGGTTATTGAAAACAATAATTTAATTAGGGTGGACATATATTTTTAATTGGAAGCAAAAGGTTATGATTGTTGTGTAACTTTTTATAATTTCAAATTGGGCACTGCTTGTGGTTTGGTTTGAATTTTTTGAATGCAATTTGGAATTAAGTGTTTGATTAAAAGCCCTCATTTTAATAGTTGATCATTATGGAAAATAATTGGAAACAAATGATTGATTTGTGTTGCAATTTTTATAACTTTCAAAAGGGTTGTTGTTTTGGAAATTAATTGAATTTGAAAAGGGTTTGATATTGAATGAATTTTTTATAGAAACAAAACAACAGTTTTGGAATCACACTTTAATGGAAACAAACAATTGTTTTATTTTGAAATATCATTTTGGAAATTGTAACATCACAAGGATGAAACAAAAGGTTTGAAATTCAAATAGAAAACAAAGGAAAACAGCTGGAAAACAAATGAAAACAGAGGAAAACAAAAGGAAAACAAGCAAAACAATTGCAATGAACATGATGCCATGATGCAAAACATAAAATAACAGAGAGCAAACATTCTAATGGCTATTTTTCATACTTGGGATGTTACAAAACGCCCCCCCCTTGAAGGAATCGCGCCCCAAGATTCCTACTGAGAAAAGAAAAGGTCCGGATACTTCTTGGGAAGATCCTCTTGAACTGTGACACGTGAAACACATCGTGCACATTGGATAGACGTCAGGGAATTTGCAAACCACCGGAACATTTTCAAGTAAAGGGAGAGGTTTTGTATCGAGGGTGTAAAGCTGAATAGAATTTGATTCATTTGGAGGATAGACTATCTGGAATGTGGTGATTCAGGAATGCTTCCTCAAAACAACCCCAGGTGATAGGAATGCCAGCTCTCATAGCCTGGAAGTTTTCGAAACAACAACAACCTTTCTGGCCAGATAGAATTGATATTTGGGAAGTTTTGATTAGACGCCGGTAGAAGAACTGAAATGGAAAACAACAACAAGATTTCAACGGACGAAAAGGATGTTGAGAAGAACAGGATATCAACATCGGGGAAAACGAGAACAAAACTCCAGAGGTACTACGGAAAAACCCATCCGGGCTTCTAGAGGATCAATATCTACTGCTTAAGGAATAGAGGATCTGCTTCCGGGGCTTACACGCCTCCGTTCTCAATCGTGAGTAGGCAACATGATAAATCATGTCACAACCACCTCCATCCCTATGGTCTAGTAGATATAACCATCCTAGAGAAACCAGGATTCATGAAATCCTAACTTGAAAGTTTAGATGAGAAGGGAAAACAACGTTGCACTTCCTTACCAGAAAAAGGGAGGGTGGGTGGGGAAAGAAGAAAAAGAACAGAATTCCTACTCTCACGTTTCATTTTTCCTACATAGCTACAAAATAGTTTCTAGACTCAACTGCGACCAGTAAAAAGGGATCCTATAGGCAGACAGGCTCTGATACCATTTGTCGCACCCGGACTTCTAGGGGATACTCACAGTCCGTTAAACAGTAGATAAATGGCTTACGGGGCATACCGGCACCCGCATCTCAATATGAGCAGGCCAACACGTAAACGTGTGACAACCATTATCTTACTATTCATCGTCTGCGCAAACCATCACATAGAAATCCAGATACTTCCATTGACGTACTTCAAAACATACACACATGGTACGTCAACGGCATTGGAACAAGTGATATCACAACAGATCTCTACGACACAAAAGGTTGAAATAAGTTGCAAATAGCTCTCATTAGAGCAGAGATAGCAAATACAATCATCCAGAGGACACATGTCCCAACAATACACCATTACATCACATCGGAAGCATTCAACATGTCTGAGTACAGACAAGATCCAAATAGGCCTAAGAGGCCGGAAACGAACAGACGGAGCCCATCCACGAAGTCTCGGATCCTGCCCGGGTCCGCTATCTACTCGTCAGCAGTCTCGTCATACTCCACGTAGTAGCCACCATGAAGATCCTCGGAAACGTCGTCTGCGGAAACCACAGCCCCAAAGGGGTCAGTACATAAACGTACTGGCAAGCAAGACTCACAGTTCACCAAAGTGTAACCCGTCAACACCAAGCACAGATGCTTTGGGTTCAACGGAAGGAAAGGGGATATAAAGATGCTGCAACTGGCTGCTCTAACCAACTACAGAGTTACTACCACTTCCGGCTAACAGAAAGGAGATAAGATTGCGTATCGTAACCAACTATAGCTAACCACCAAACAAATCAATCCTGGATCTCGCCCCTTATCCAAAGAAGCAATCCGAGGATAACTCACACAGTTGAAATAATGATGGTTCAGATTATTGTGTCAATAAGCCTATTACTAGTCAAGTTGTTAATCATTGGGTGGTAAGGTTGTTAATCATTAGGTTTAAGTTGTCCTGAGTACTTGTTAGCCAGTACTTTCACCAAGTAGTCCATAACCGCGGAAAACACGGCTTCTCGAGAAGATTTATCCCTGCAGGGTTGCACCAATTTGGCCGTACACGCAAGAATAACCCGCCAGATGGGATGCCTCCCACCAAGCGGGGCACTCTACACAACTCAACTCTTCTTCGCATCAAGCCCAAAGCACCTTGGGCGCACGGCTAATCGAGCCCCGAAGAAAGGGGACCCTCATAGCACTCTAAGAACGTGTCCCCCTATATGTCGACTACAAAAGTTCCACCCTGGCCTGGGCTCGCAAAAACATGCATGCGGCAAATGGAAAACACGAACTAAATGAGGCGATTTGGACGAGATGCGAATCGAATCAAATTGAGGGGGGCGTCCATACTCGCTTCCCACATGCGGTTAGTGCGCTCATCATGGATCAGTAGACAAGACCCTTTTCCTATTAGGGTCGACACTAGCAGGCCTCAAAACCACACAGGGCCTCCTGCCGGTGCCTTATCATCAAATTTATTATTAACAATAACATTAGCATGTTTGATTGATTAAACATTGAGCCCCCAGAACATAATGAAATAGTAACAGAAAGTAACGGGTAACAGACTCGAGCAAAACAACCCTAAGCATGCTAGTAAGACACGGGCAACAAGCAATGGTCATAGGTATGGAGGTGAGGCAATATCAGGGTTAAAGGATACATGTGATAGGTTCGTAACAGAAGCAACTAATCATAGGGCTAGCAGAATAGACAACGGAAAAGTATCGGTATCCAATGTTGAAAGGAACACGATGGTTCATGTGAGTGATAACTTGCCTGCAAACCCAGTAGCCTGGTACTGAGCTAACTCCTTAGAAGGGGTGTCGTAAGTATCGTCGGTCTCAACGTCGTCGTGTATCCGAGAAGAAGCAAACAAACAACGCAGAGAACAAACAATCAATAACATGGCATAGAGCACAAACATGGGATGATGCATGACCATTTAATTTATGCAACAAAATAAACTAATTGACAAGATAACAACAGGATTAAATGGACCCTCATGCAATTTGGATTGCATATGAAAAGCCCATGAATTATGGTTGAATTAATTGTTTTACAACTAAGCAACATGTGAAGGTGGATTAGCATGATGCATGGATGAGGAAAACAGCAAAATAATAACAATAGAAGCAATTGGAAATAAGGTTTACCAAGTTTAGAAATTCATTTATTAAGTTTTGGAATTTTGGTTTCTTAAAGGTGTCACACAAGCATTTGTTGTTTTCATCAAGTTAAATTGTTCAAAATAGATAACAAAGTTCATATTTGATAAGAACACACAATTTTAGGTGGATTACATGTTTCACTTGTTGAAAAAGGATTTCAAATGAATTATTTATGAATTAAACAAGGTTAAACAAGAATTAAATGAATTTAATTCAAACATGAACTTATTTGAATTTTTATTTGTTCCAAACATTAAGTGAGATTCATAATTGAAAAGCATATACTTTTATGGTTTGAAAACATATTTTATATGTCCCAAAAGAATTTGATTTGATCAAGTTATGAATTTAACAATATTAAATGATTTAAACAAGGTTTAAATCATTTAACCAATTTTAATTATTCAAAACATGGAACAAATTTTATATTTGGAAAGGTGGTTTAATTTTGCATGGAAAACATATTTCATTTGTTGAAATTGGATTTGAAATGAGCAAGTTATTATTTTGGCAATTTTAAATGCATTAAACAAGAAACAGTTGTTTTCAGCAATTTAAATTACTCAAAACAGCAAACAAAATTTATATTTGGAAAGTACATGAAAAGTTGATTGGAAAACATATTTAGTTTGTGGAATTTGGAATTTTTATGCCCAAGTTATGATTTTTGCAAGTTTAAGTGAATTTAACAAGTTTTCAAATATTGCACCAATTTAAAATATTCAAAACAGTAAACAAATTTTATATTTGGATAGAACATTTAATTTGGTACAGAAAGCATATTAAAAATGTTGAATTTGGAGTTGGGATGAATTTCTTATGCATTTTACAAGATTTGGTGCAAATCTGCCATTTTTATCACCTCTAGGGACTTAGGAAAAATATTTCAGGGGTCTAGAATTAATTAGCAGGGGCCTGTTAGTGATTTCTATGAAGTGCTGTGACAAAACAATTGAAAAAAATAAAAAGTTGGTTTTATTGAGGGAGGGGGGATTCGAACCCCCCACCTGCTGCTGCGCCAAGGGGTGCCTAACCACTGCGGTGGTGCTGCTTGTTGTGGCTAGGAAGGGGGCGAGGGGGTATGAGGTGTGGCTCGGGATGTTTAACTGAAATTACAGAACTGAACTCGATCTGTCAGTTCGGTACCTCGACAGAGACATGGCCGCCGGTCTGCTGCTCGCCGGAGGGCGCCGGGGGGGGGGGGGGGCTGCTGCGAGTGCGTGGTGCTGTGCGGCCAAGGGAGAGATGAGGGGAGCGAGAGGGGAACCGAGGGGCCTCACCTCGAGCGCATCAGGAGGAGGTCGGGGCGGACAGGTCGTGGGCGGACAGGGAGGCGGTGGCGCCTTGGAGCGGACGGCGGCGGCGATGGGAGGCCTCCCGGCCCGCGCCGAGGTGATGAGGAGGGAGCCCGCGGTGAGGGCTTTCCATTCCCGCCCTCACCGCGGCCGGAGGGTGTCGGCAACGCCGGCGATCGCCGGGGGGAGGTGGTGCTTCGGGTGGGGTGCAGGTTTCAGAGATACAGTACAAGGAGAAAAACAGGGAGAAGAAGATGGAGTGGGAGAAGGAGGAGTGGAGGCGGTGAGAGGGAAGAAGGAGGAAGAGAAGATGGAGGGGAAAACCCTAGGGCAACGAGGTGGAGTTATAGGAGGGAGGGGAGAAGGGTGGCCATTCCCTGTATGCTCCCTGCTACGTGGAGGTGCTGGATGGAGGTCGTACAGCGAGGAAGAAGACAAGCGAGGGGGGTACGGGCCAGAAGGGAAAAGGTGGTTTGGGGTGGTGTTGGGCTAAGGGGAAAATTGGGCCTGCTGCCTCTCTCCCTGCTGTTGCTTTATTTTTATTTTCTCCTTCTATATTTTTTTTTGTGCTGAAATGTAATAGGAAGAAAAGGAGATAGATTTGGGCTAGGAAAAATGTGAGAAAAATTGGGTGAGTTTATTAAGTCAAAAGCAACCACTTGCCAAGCTTGGAATTTTAAAAAGTTCAAATTCTTTTGTTGTTTGCAAATTAATTCAAATTTGAATCATCTTTATATTAAGTGGTTATTGAAAACAATAATTTAATTAGGGTGGACATTTATTTTTAATTGGAAGCAAAAGGTTATGATTGTTGTGTAACTTTTTATAATTTCAAATTGGGCACTGCTTGTGGTTTGGTTTGAATTTTTTGAATGCAATTTGGAATTAAGTGTTTGATTAAAAGCCCTCATTTTAATAGTTGATCATTATGGAAAATAATTGGAAACAAATGATTGATTTGTGTTGCAATTTTTATAACTTTCAAAAGGGTTGTTGTTTTGGAAATTAATTGAATTTGAAAAGGATTTGATATTGAATGAATTTTTGATAGAAACAAAACAACAGTTTTGGAATCACACTTTAATGGAAACAAACAATTGTTTTATTTTGAAATATCATTTTGGAAATTGTAACATCACAAGGATGAAACAAAAGGTTTGAAATTCAAATAGAAAACAAAGGAAAACAAAGGAAAACAGCTGGAAAACAAATGAAAACAGAGGAAAACAAAAGGAAAACAAGCAAAACAATTGCAATGAACATGATGCCATGATGCAAAACATAAAATAACAGAGAGCAAACATTCTAATGGCTATTTTTCATACTTGGGATGTTACAACTCGGTAACACTATTTCGTTGTGCCTACGGCTCCACTCGTCAGAAGTTCGGCCTTTATCAGTATATACGAATACGAATTTGGATCACACAAAAATAACACTCCACCTTGAGACAAATTCCCTCTTGTAGCATGAACGAGAACCTTCACCTGAAACACATAAAGAAAACACCTTTGGAGCCAAATAGCCTCTTGGGCTAAGCAGTGATACCAACTAAGCTTGAGCAAAGCTCAAACTTAGCAACAGGAACTGGCTTTGTCATCATATCAGCAGGATTATTATGAGTACTAATCTTGCATACCTTCACCTTACCTTGTGCAACAACATCACGCACATAATGGTACTTGACATCAATGTGTTTTGTTCTCTCATGGAACATCTGATCCTTAGTAAGGTAAATAGCACTCTAACTGTCACAAAATAGGTTAATGCAAGTATCATCTCCACAAAGCTCAGCAAACAGACATTTCAACCAAACTGACTCTTTGCATGCTTCAGCAATAGCCATATACTCAGCCTTAGTAGTAGATTGTGCAACAACACCCTGCAAGGTAGTCTTCCAGCTAACAACACATCCACTAACTGTAAACACATAACCTGTGAGGGACCTCCTCTTATCCAAGTTGGTAGCAAAATCTGAATCCACATAGCCTGCGAGTCCCTCACCAGTCTTGCCAAACTTCAAGCAAGCTTTGGATGTGCCGCGAAGGTACCTAAAAATCCACTGAACAACTTTCCAATGTTCTTTACCAGGATTAGCCATGTATCCACTGACCAAACTCATAGCATAAGATAAATCAGGTCGAGAACACACCATGGCATACATTAAGAACCAACAGCACTAGAATAGGGAACTCGTGACATGTACTCAATATCTTTGTCAGTAGTAGGACATTGAAATGCTGACAACTTGAAGTGTGAAGCAATAGGAGTACTAACAGACTTTGCATCATGCATATTAAAACGATGAAGGACTTTCTTAATGTAATTCTCCTGACTAAAAAATAGCAATCTAGATTTTCTGTCTCTTGAAATTTTCATACCTAGAATTTTCTTAGCAGGACCAAGATGCTTCATCTCAAACTCACTACTCAATTGTTTCTTCAATGTAGTGATTTCTTTCATGCTCTTGGCAGCAATTAACATATCATCAACATATAGCAGTAGGTATATAGACGATTCATCAACAAATTTAATGTACACACAGCTATCATATTCAGACCTCTTAAAGCCATGTGGCATCATAAAAGAATCAAACCTTTTATACCACTGTCGAGGATACTGTTTCAAACCGTAAAGCCACTTCTTTAGCTTGCACACGAAATCCTCTTTACCAGGCACTATGAACCCATCAGTTGGTCCATGTATATCTCCTCCTCAAGTTCTCCATGCAAAAACGCAGTCTTCACATCTAACTGCTCAAGCTCAAGATCATGCATAGCAACAATACTAAAGAAAGTACGAATAGAACTATGCTTGACAACTGGGGAGAACACGTCATTATAATCCACTCCTGGAATCTAGCTGAAACATTTTGCTACTAACCTTGCCTTAAACCTTGGAGGCTCACTTGGAGATAAACCCTCCTTTCTCTTGAAGATCCATTTACAGCGTACGCTCTTCTTTTGTTTAGGCAAGCGCACGACATCCACGTGCCATTTTTCTCAAGTGATTGCATCTCCTCGTGCATTGCACCAATCCACTGGTCACGATCAACCGAAGCAATAGCTTCATTGTATGTAGCCGGTTCAGCATCTTTCTCCACCTGTTCTGCACAACTTAGAGCAAAATAAACAACATCACATTCCTCAATTAAACGAGTACGAGGTCCTTTATTCCTCTTCTCTCTACGCTCTGCAATAGAAAAAATTTCTTGCTGCACAGTAGGAGGTGAGGGTGGCACAATATCCTCCCCATCAATTTCAGTTTCCTCCTCATCCAGGTGTTCTAGCTCCACCTGCAAACGAACTCGTGGTTCGTCCTGATCAGAAGAATCTGGCACAACATCATTCGACAAACTGTCCTCATACATAACAGCTTCATTAAACACAACACTCCTGCTAAAGAAAGCCTTTTTGGTTTCCGGGTTCCACAACTTATATTCTTTTACTCCAGAACCATAACCAAGAAATAAGCACTTAACAGCTCTAGACTCTAACTTTCCATTATCAACATGAGCATAGGCAGTGCAACCAAAAACTTTAAGTTGTGAATAATCAGCTGACTCACCAGACCATACCTCAATAGATGTTTTCTTGTCAAGAGGGATGGATGGTGACCTGTTGATCAAGTAGCAGGCAATGTTGGCAGCCTCAGCCCAAAAACTCTTATTCATGCGGGCGTTGGACAACATGTAGCGAGCTTTGGAGATGATCGTCCTGTTCATCCGCTCGGCTACACCATTCTTCTGAGGTGTGTATGGGATGGTGTGATGCCTGACAATGCCTTCCTGCACATAATAATCATCAAAAGCATGCGAACAAAATTCACCACCATTGTCAGTACGAAGCAACTTCACCTTTCTCTCAGTTTGCTTTTCAATCATAACTTTCCACTCTTTAAAAGCAGCAAAAGTATCATCCTTAGTTTTCAGGAAATAAGACCAAACTCTTCTAGAGTAATCATCAATGATAGTAAGCATATAACGAGCACCACCATAATAGGGCTTACGTGAAGGCCCCCACAAATCAGCATGTACATAATCCAATGTAACTTTAGTGGTATGAACGGAAGCATTGAACTTAACTCTTTTATGCTTACCAAACACGCAGTGTCACAGAACGACAACTTACTCATATTGCAGGTCTTCAGAAGTTCTCTCTTCACCAATTCTGCCATACCATGTTCACTCATGTGTCCAAGTCGCTTATGCCAGAGGTTAGTTGTACTTGGATCATCATTAGTAATAACAGCAGTACCAGACAAAGTGCTACCACTATAACAGGATCCCCCATATAACAACGCACTGATGCGTTGCTAAAGGTCTGTATATGTGTTGTAAGGGTATTTACCAACGCATTATAGATGCGTTGCCGTTGATGGCGTTGCAAGGATCTAGCGCAATACATAATATTGCGTTGGTAACAAGAAGGAAAATGCGTTGCAGAGTAGCAACGGACATAGTTGTGTTGTAGGACATGCGTTGGTATTTAAAATTATATGATTTAGTTTATTTGCTTGTAATGCGGGAGTAGGATTTAAATCCTTCAAAACAATTTTATGTTCATATAAAAGGATCTTCAAGAAAAAACTGGAATTTCACCATACTTAGCAAAAAAAAACTTCTATTTACTTCAGTAGAAAGCTTATGATTTACATAGCACACATGGGGAGCCGAAACAAAAAGGTGAACATCTAACTAAAAGATTACACCTCTGTTGTTCACTACTAACAACCTATGCCAAAATACCCATTGGATCTTATTTATTCTTCAACCCATACGACACATCACTTTGAGTCAGACCTACACTTTTTTTAGCACCCAAGTCGAAGTAACCAGTGGAAGCCAATCAGTATGCTTAATGTGAAACACATCGCCAGAGTTCATTGCTATATATGAAACGTCTTCAAGGCCCATTTCTTCAGGTGGCAGCCCCTGCAGCTATGCACGCCATTATCTTTCACTGTAGTTCCATTCCATATAGCCTACATAAGTACAAATAGTTCAGTTACGAAATAAGGAGGTATATATGCTCCTTCAAAATGTCCACGTTATATTTTTTATCAAATATGTTTACTGGAGCTGGAGTTCAATTCTCAAATGAATAGACTGGAATTTCGGTAATTGTAAGAAGATTGTCTCTAAAATGACTACGGAAAACATGGGTTCCAAAACAATCAAGATTGAGATGTGAAACCAATATATTACAAGTAAAGAACGGAAGGTAGCAATTCCACCAACTTCTTAGCAGAAGCTTTTGGTAACTAGAAAGGTAAACTTACATTTGTAACCTTAGAAGAAAGTCCGAATTTTGAGAAACCAGCGATATCCACAACTTCACTTTCCATGATCGTCCACACATCCATACAAACTTTGTCCATTTTCCCACTCGGGAAGAACTTCAGTAATTCAACAAAGAAATTGGGGATTACATTCGCCTATGTTCCAACAACATGACATTTGAGAATCCTGATATAAAATCTGTCAATACATAACAATCAAAATTATCCCTTCAATTTTTCCTCTGAATATACTGAATCTTCAAAGCATTTTGTGGATCTTACATTACTGTAAGTAAATTTTGATAGATAATAAATTCAAAACAGGTTATCTAGAAACCACAATAAGAAAAGTATACTGACATAGTTTAGAGGAGCACATGTGGCTGTATCCTGTATGAGAAGAGAAACAAGTTATTGCAGATATTAATCCAATTTTTCATTTGAATAATTAGGACAACAAAATCAGAGAGATTTGAATTAAGGAATCATGCAAACATAATCTGGTAGCAGGCAGAGATACATGCCTTACCGTCAAGCATGTGCGGCACTTCAGATGCCATTGCCGATGTGCCTTCCATTATGTCTCAGGCTAATTCAATAAAACAAAGTTGTTCCTGTAGATTTGTATTAGAACAGGAGCAAGGTGGCAGCTCCCCACTGATTAGAAGGTAAGGTGCCGCCACGCACTGTTTAGACAAGAATGGGGATTTATTTGGTGAGGATAGTATTCTATTTTTGACCACTTTGTGTACTGATAGATTTGTGTTGAGTAGCTCTCTTTGAGGAATGGGAGGGAGAAGAAGCGTGAGAAGTACTACCCCATCACGCAGTATGCTATCAAGTCCTAGGTTAGCGGTACATATTTTAACAATCAAGTTCTGTCCAGAAGTGCGACTGTAAAATGTTTAACCAACACCCATCCTTAGCTTTCACAATTGCAAGACCGTGGTATGTGAAAAAATCATTGAAAATCAGATCAAAATCTTTTAATTAACTAGATCAAAACTCTCTAATTAACATGATGAATTATGGAACAGAGGCAAGACCATAGTAAGATTTGATGAAAGGGAATACTCGTACTATTGGTGGTCTGGTCTGTGCACTAGGAACATCTGAAGGCTACATATAAAGGGATGGAACTGTGATCGATATCTACTCACAAAGCAGGAAAACAACAACTGCAGTTAGCAGTAGCTGCAAGGATGCCCACGCAATGATAGAAAGATTATTAACAACAATCAGAGAGAAAAGGAGAGAGCGATCTAGAAAGGGGAAAACGAAGTCACACATGTATGCCAGCGACAGGACTGCAGGATGGCCGAGGCGAGCAGGACCTGATGGGAACGGAGGTTTATTCTGTCCCAGGTTGGTTCCAGGAGGAAAGGCGAGAGGGCCGCGGACGGCGCATGCCGCCTATGGTTAGCCAACGAAATCATGGTTGAGAGGATGAATGACCTAAGAATTGCGCGGCCAGAAGAGCACCAACTATCCTCGCGAGCGGCAAGGAACGCATCGTCGAGCAACCGACCGGATAGACGCCATGGACGAGGCGTGGATCCTCTTGTTCGACTAGTAGATTTCTGGCGGCGGATCGGTGGTGGTGTGCACGTGCTAGCCTGCTAGGGTTAAGGCAGATTGGTTATGGATACCGTGAATCTTTTTCTTCAATATAAGGAGCAAGTTGGGATCCGGCTTACGAAGGTGGGGCTTGGGAGGATAATTATAAAAAAAAACTCCGGCTGTGCGTGAGGATAATTATAAAAAAGAACTTAGTCGTGGGAAGGTGGGTAAGTGGGGGTTAGATACGGATATCAACACCGTTGCAAGCTATGTGTTGTTGTATGCCTATTCTTGTAGTAGTGTACCTCTAAGGATATATAACTTGGCAGAATTGATACCACCAATCATAACAATAGGACAACCTTTTGATACCTTCAAGCGTTTATCCCCTCCGGCGTACTTGTACCCGTCACAATCAAGTGTACTCAGCGAGATCAAATTTCTCGCCATGGATGGTATGTGTTTCACTCCCGTGAATGTACGTGTCATCCCAGCATGGGTCTTGATCTGAACAGATCCAACGTCAACAATGTGACATTTGTTGTCGTTCCCCACACGCACAAAATCTCCAGTCTGCACAGGCTCATAAGAACTGAACCAATCTTTGTTACAGCAAATATGAAACGAACAAGCACTATTAAGAATTCACTCATCATCACGGGCAACACATGCAGCAAAAACAGCTAAGCATTCACCATCCAAACTATTATCACCAGCAACAACAGCAGCCTTACCAGTACCATTACCATTGCCGTCAGATTTATTTTTCGGTTGGTATGTGCCATTCCTTTTCTCCTTATTCTGCACCTTCCAGCAATCCTCAATGGTGTGATTGGTTTTTTTATAGTACCTACAGAACTTGTCTCGTCCTTTGGACTTTGAACGGTCCCTGCTCTTATCTCTGTTGTTGCTGTTGTAGTTGTTATCTCGCTGCTTAGGTCTGCCTCGAACCTGCAATGCATCGTCTTTGGAGGACGATGCATTAGACTGCACCATAATTTTCATCTTTTCCCTGGTCTGTAGGGCCTTACAAACTTCCGCGATGGTTAGTTCATCGCGGCTTAATAGTATGGTATCACGCAGTTTTGTAAAAGAACTAGGCAGCGAGCATAACAGCAGAAAAGCTAAATCTTCATCCTCATATTTTACCTCCATCGACACTAGGTCGGACACGATCTCCTTAATGATCGACAAGTGATTCATCACAGAACCACCATCTTGCATCTTGAGCGAGAACAACTTCATCTTAACGTGCATCTTGCTGGTTAGATCTTTTGATATGCAGATCGATTCCAGCTTGAGCCACAACGCTGCCGCGGATTTCTCCTGCAGCACCTCTTGCAAGATATCATTAGATAGATGAAGTTGAATCAACGACAAAGCCTTACGATCTTTGCGCTTCTCCTCAGGAGTCCACTCCCTCGCTTCCTTATTCCCGAAAGTATCCAGCGCTTCATCAAGATCCGATGCTTGTGATAGAACCGCACACATCTTTACTTGCCACAGAGAAAACCTCGTCTTGTAGTCCAGCAACGGTAGATCAAACTTCATCGATGCCATCGTGAATCCCTAATCTGAAACAGGGCTCTGATACCACTGGTTACACGCAATAGCAAAACAACGATGAAGTTAAGCAAGATCGAACCAACGGGGACACGAGATTTTAACGTGGAAAACCCTTCCAACAAGGAAGAGAAAAAACCACGGGCGCCAGCCAGCAATACTTCACTATTTCGGGTGAGGTTACAAACGCGCCGAGATTTACAATGTGTGGCTTATCCCGTGCGGCGGCTTACAAGAGATATATAAAGGCTACTGACCTAACTAGGTCGGTGACGGTGAATCCAACTCCAACTCGATAACAACTCGTTGCGCCTACGGCTCCACTCGTTAGAAGTTCGGCCTTTATCAGTATATACGAATACGAATTTGGATCACACCAAAATAACAAGGGGGTGGGAGGGGCCGCCGCCCCGGGCCCCAAAATCCAAGGGGGACCCCAAATTCAAGCTAGGCACATGAAGTGGAAAAACTCGTGTTGTTGCGGTGGTGCCATTGGAGCATTTTGTGAGATTTCCACTCGTATGGTTCTGGTTCCGGAGGAGGACGACGAAGAGTTACGCTAGTGTGCTTCCTATTTGCTGGCCTTTTTTATTTGTCTAGTTGGGCCTTCTCCGATTTAGTTAGCATTGGCCTCTTTTTTCTTTGTTTAGCGATAGATCTTTTATGGTAGACGCTAAGCCCATATCACGTGAGGTGATATCAAATGTCTCGTGTGCGGTGTGCCAATGTGAATAAAAAAATGCCTTTGGTGTGCCTTAATGGAGGTCATTTTTCATGCTTAATTTTCCTCCAGAATAGCATATCCTCAATTTCAAGTATTAGAAGTGAGACACAAATGAAGAATCAAACAGACTTGCTCGAAACTACCCATATGTTGGTGCAAGTCACCATACTTGGCTAGTTAAACCGATAGAGGGCGTTGAGATCCGAAGTTATATAAATAAAGATGTTTCCGTAAAAAAATATAACTAGTGGTATAAGGACTTAGGGTCATGGCCATGTACGAATCTAATTCTCCATCTAGTGTTACATCTAGTTGTGAATATGCCAATATTCAGGAGAATCGCGAACTTCAGTTCCATCTAGACTAGATGCTCACAACTGAAGTTGTATAAAAAAAATATTGGATTAAAATTTAAGATGATATAAATATTAATTTGATATCAGTATTGCTTTTTAACTTATTATTGGTAACATTATATATACTTCTTTGGGGGCCATTTTCAACCTTTGCGCTGGGCCCGCGAAATCTCAGGACCGGCACTGGGTGGTCTATCTCGGGTTTCCGGCTTCCTCCATCCCATCTGTCGTCGCATCCCCGCACCTCCTTAGTCGAGTAGAGGCACTATCTCAGCCCCGAATCGCACCCTATGTGTCCGGCCCAGCCACATGGAGAGAGAGTACAGGTCAGCGAGCGAGCAAGCGAAGGGCTGGGAGGAGGCAGAGTTCCATGTGTCGTCCTAGAGCCAAGGTCTACGGCCGCGGCTGGCAGAAAGTCGCGGGTGGGAGGAGCTTGTCGTGGTGCAGGAGTGGTGGCGGGGAGGCATAGATGAAGAACTCATGGTCGCCTGTTTAAGGTGCCGATGTCGGTGTCCACACGTACCTTAGGTCAGCGACTACCACAGCCACCTCTCCGCACATTTCCTGCTCGCTGATGGAGAAATGGTTGTAAGTTTGTAATCCAATAATTTACTATGTTTGGGAAGAGAAAAAACTGTTCAGGAGAAAGAGCATGGATTGGATCCACTTTCTATAGTAAATCCGGCTGTTTTGAAGTGCATGCTCATGCCCGCGGATCCATCATTCATGTTACACTTGATTCTTGGGTTTTTGTATTTGAGGGTAAGAGAAGTTTTTGCAGTAGAAAAGTAAGGGCGCAGGTATTGTTGTGCTGTGATGGCGAGGATAAGGCAGCTACAGTCCACCACCTTCTATAATTTTTTTTCCATATTACATATATGATGTGATCTTTGAACCCTCAAGAATCATAGAGGGGAACTAACGATGCAATAATGAACTGAAGATCCAGTATGAGCTCTAAAATGATGATGATTGTGGTAGATTTGACGAACTTGTTACTCTTTTTCCTGTTTTACCTTCTTGGCCTAGTTTCAGATTATAGGAGCTTTGTTATGCTTCCCAGTGTCCACTACTTTCAAACTTTCTATTAAATTTTTGAATGCCCTGAAGACTTATGATATTTTGTTTTTGCAACTGTATTTTTTCATGCTTTTCCCACAGTTTTATAACCATTTCTTAGACTTGACAGTATAACCGAGGAGTACTTCATTTTGCCGAAATATAACGTACAGGGATGTGTTCAGTGGGTGTTTAGGCGGTACAGGAGTTAAAGACACAATAAACCCATTTTCCTCTTGTGTGTCTGTTTACGGATCTGGGTTTGGTGGATGCTTGTTTTTTCCCCTATATGCAATAGATTATTCCTTGTTTCATGACGTTAACTCCAACACGCGGTCCTTGTGGGTACGCGTGAGACTAGCCATAGTGGGGGTATCATAGGTGGTATCATGCAACTTGGACCCACAAAAAATATGATGTGGCAGATAATTAAGGAGGAGAGAGATGGTTAGGATGGTTAGGAGGGTGGTTGTACCCCCAGCCCACCAGAGTTCAAACCCCAGGTTTGACATCTGTGTGTCGCATTTAGGCGGAATATTCTTTCAGTGGGAGGCGGCGTTCCCGTCGACAGCGAGGCGCCTGTGGTGACTTCGTCAATCTCAAGACCGCCGGCTCAGTCTTTCGGAGGTGCTCATAGGGGTAGGGTGTGCGTGTGTGCGTTCATAGGGATGTGTGTATGCGTGTGTATATGAGCGCTTGCGTTTGTACTGTGTTTCTCAAAAAAAAACATAGGTAGATACCGTATCATGGCACGTAAAAGTAGAAAATTTAATTGCATGTAAATCTTGTACACATATTTGCATTGAGATTCTACAAAATATTAAATACAATGTGATTATGATACTACTATAAGATACTATGCATTATAGAGGTAGTATCATATACTAGTATCATATGCATGATACTTGTGTATGATACTCCCTACTATGACTAGTCTGAGAACCGTTCCCTTTGGGAGCATCTCGATGCATGGAAGAATAACGAGCTTGTGCGATTACAACCTGTGATGATTGACGAGAAGGTATTGGGATGAATTTTTATTTAGTTTTGTTAGTTTGAAATTCAACTTATCTCATGTATACTTGACTGATTTATATGTACACACACGCACACACACATATATTTAGGGTTATTTAACAGGGTGTCCTCAGTTGGTACCACGACCTCAGTTTTACCTCTAGCGCCGAATCGACCTCAGTTTTGTCCCTAGTCTGTGCGCAAGGACTCGTTTCGCTGCTCCCATCGTAACTTTCTGCTCCCGTTTGGATGCTGAACTGTGGGACCCATCATGGATCAACAGGCGGGGCCTATGGGCCCCAGCTATTGAGCGTTGGCGCGGCTTGTGTGCCTCAGCTGTTGACGGTTGGCGCTGCATGTGGGCCCCAGCTGTTGACCGTTGCTTGCGGCCCAATGTTAAATGAGGCCCAATGTCAACATGTAGACTACACATTATCCATTTATATTTATTCATCACTACATGCATACTACACATTATCCATTTATTAAACCATCAAATTATTCGTATTAATAATATGAAATATATACTGTGATCAACTGAAATTTGTATATTATCTTAGAAAACATAATGCATCACATCTCTTATATATAAATTTTGTTTACAATGTGCAGATTTTAAAGCGATAATTAGAAATGATAAAACTTCTAAACAGTGTGTACATTTGGACAAATATAAGAACATAACTTTATATATAATTAAACATACTTAGAAAGGATAACTGGCCCCACTTTGCATATATTCAGTGGGGCCCGAGGGACATTACATTTAATTTTAAAAAAAAGGCCTAGCCCTAACTGCTCCCGCTCTGCATGCAGGAGCCCTTGCCGCCCTCCGGCGCCCTACTTCCTCCACTCCGCCGCCCTGTCCTCCATCTCCTGCTTGACGCGGGCGCGGCGGTTCTCCGCGCGCATCCTCTGCTCCTCTCTCTCACGGACCCGCTTCATACTGGCCCGAAAAGCCTTCGCCTCCTCCTTCGCCTCCTTCTTCTCCTCCGCCTTCGACTCCTTCTTCTCCAGCCGCTCCAGTTCCTTGAGGCGGCGGTTCTTCTTGGGGGAGAGGTCCAAAGTCTTGGGGGCGGTGGACGAAGGGACGGGCTCGGGGCGGTGGACAAAGGGCGGCGACGGTGATTGCTCCCTTTTGGGAGATTCGACGTCCTCCGGCGTATGATCGACCTCGTACCAAGGCCAATCTTTGGGGTGGTTGTCCTCGTCGGAGACCGACTCCGGGCTAGAAGGGAGAGAGTAGGAAAGCATGGTTCTGGGCTTGAAGGGAGAGAAGGCAAGGGGCTGGAGAGGGATGATAAGATGAAGGATGAGTGAAACGGGCCATTTAAAAACACGATGAGACGTGAATTAATTGGGGTAGATGAAACAAACTGTGTGAAAACGTTGGATGGAGTGTAGAACAGTCGATGCATGGTCAAAGCGGTGTAGAACAGGCGTAGGCGTAGGACAGGCGTAGGCGTAGGCGGTGATACGGAGTACGAGCGTGTGCATTAGGCAGTCAAAGTTGATGCGACGTTGCATGCGTGTATTGAAGAGGTGATGATAAGAAATCCAAAGTCCCAGCGAAATCCTGCCTGGCTGCATGCATTGATGCGTATCTTCTGAAAACGAGGCATGGAGGGCTGCGTCGCTGCAAATGCGATGCGACTCGTGTTTCTGAAACGAGGCGTGCAGGGCTGCAAATGCGACGCGACGTTGTTTACTATTTTCTTCTTCTGCGACGTTGTCTACTCTGAAAAAACGAGGCGTGCAGGGCTGCGTCGAGGGCTGCATGCACCGGGCTGGTGAACGGGGCCCCACTAGACTGTGTCCGTTGTTGCATGCAGTTACATTGAGACAAAACACCCAGTCCATGCACCGCGTCATTTTCAATCGTTTGATCGTAAGGAACGGTGCAGGTCGAGTCCATGCATGCAAACTACGGCGGCAACGGCCTGCAGACGCCGGGAACGGGATCCTCTGACGTCACCGACAAATGGAGCCCATCACATACCGGACCCACTGTCATGGGGAGAAAGTCTGAGAACGTAAGGTGGGCAAAGTAAGAGGATCTGGTTCCCTCTGTTTTTAGGGCATGTACAATAGTGTAGAGGGTGCTGTCTGCACTACTTGGCCATGTCATTTCTAGACAGCTTTAGAGATAGTTGGTACAGTGCGGTCACCCCCTAGCTAGTGTTGCGATCCAGACGCTCCGTATCCCCCCTCCCGGTGAAACCCTAGACCCGCTGGAGAAATACCGGACTTATACGGAAACACGCGGTAACGACGTTGAAAGGGGGTAGCAATGTGGAACAATTTGCTTGGTTGTGTTAGGATATCCCATAGGAACAAAAAACAAAAAGGTAGAACCCACCTCTTAGGAATATTCTCGATGTTTCGTCCGATACTGGAGTTTCACCCTATAAGCGCTCACGAGAGAGAAGTGGATGCCGGTGAAGCGGGTCACACCCCAGAGAGCAATCTTCGACATCCAAAGCACACAACACACCTATACTAACATGGTATGGCACCCCCTAGCTTGTGTTGGGATCTAGACGCTCCGTAGCCCCCCTCTCGGTGAAACCCTAGACCCGCTGGAGAAATACCAGACTTATACGGAAACACGCGGTAACGACGTTTAAAGAGGGTAGAAATGTGGAACTATTTGCTTGGTTGTGCTAGGATAGCCCATATCCGAACACAAAACAAAAAAGGTAGAACCCACCTCTTCGGAAGATTCTCGATGTTTTGTCCGATACAGGAGTTTCACCCTATAAGCGCTCACGAGAGAGAAGTGGATGTCGGTGAAGCGGGTCACACCCCGGAGAGCAATCTTTGACATCCAAAGCACACAACACACCTATACTAACATGGTATGGCACCCCCTAGCTTGTGTTGGGATCCAGACGCTCCGCAGCCCCCCTACCGGTGAAACCCTTGACCCGCTGGAGTAATACCGGACTTATACGGAGACACGCGGTAACAACATCGAAAGGGGGTAGCAATGTGGAACTATTTTCTTGTTTGTCCTAGGATAGCACATAGGAACACAAAACAAAAAGGTAGAACCCACCTCTTCGGAAGATTCACGATGTTTCGTCCGATACAGGAGTTTCACCCTATAAGCGCTCACGAGAGAGAAGTGGATGCCGGTGAAGCGGGTCACACCCCGGAGAGCAATCTTTGACATCCAAAGCACACAACACACCTATACTAACATGGTATGGAAACCCCTAGCTTGTGTTGGGATCGAGATGCTCCGTAGCCCCCCTCCCGGTGAAACCCTACCCGCTGGAGAAATACCGGACTTATAAGGAAACACGCGGTAACGGCGTCGAAAGGGGGTAGCAATGTGGAACTATTTGCTTGGTTGTGTTAGGATATCTCATAGGAACACAAAAAAAAAGTTAGAACCCACCTCTTCGGAAGATTCACAATGTTTCCACCTCATATTCTTTGAAATCTCTACTACTGTATTCGAGGAATCACATTTTAGTGAAGGCTTTCGTTCTAATGTTTATAAATCCTATTTATATTTTTCCTAGACTTGTATTCGACCTATATAATGTAATTCCGAAGCCTGAAAATTTATTGGATGAATATTCGTATTATTTATTTTATTTTAAATAATAATGGTTTTAATCGAAAATCGTAAATAAAACAAGTTTAAAACATCAAAATGAAAAAATAACTTTGGATCTTTCTTAGTCACACCAAAATGAAGATTTGGTGAGATTTTGACCTTATTTCATCTCCAAAGGTTTGAAACTCATCTCATTTTCTTGAACTCTCTACTAGTCTGTTCAAGATATCACATATTAGACAAGGCTTTTTCGTTACATTCTTTATAAGACAGATTTATATTTTTTCTCGTTACTATATGACATAACACTACTATGTGTGTCGGCTTTATATTTTTTCGATTTTTTTTTGAATTATGTATGCTCATTTCAAGCTTGGTCAACCCTCTATTTGACCCAGCCGAAAAGCTTCTAGAAGGACACCCAGATATTCGACCTGGGCTGTTGGATCGACGCCTTCTGGAAGGAATCTTGCATCGGACGGATGCGCTCGTAGCCACAGCGATCCGCGAGATGCTTGTTCTGTGCTAGGATTGGTTGGTCCGTTGGCCACAGGGATCGATGGTTTCTATTCTACATATGATTTCTTTTCGATACGGAGGGAGTATTAAGTATTAAACCATGTTATTTAAATAAAAATATAAAAAATAGAAGAATGATTCAAAACACAATGAAACTTCAGATTTACTATAGCGATGATTTTTATCTGTTTTACAT
This sequence comes from Alopecurus myosuroides, assembly GCA_028641055.1. NCBI lineage: Eukaryota > Viridiplantae > Streptophyta > Magnoliopsida > Poales > Poaceae > Alopecurus > Alopecurus myosuroides. Next base: position 267,846,410 of record CM054057.1, on the reverse strand, counting down.
ATGATTTTTCTATTAAACCATATTATTTAAATAAAAAATTGAAAAAATAGAAGAATTATTCAAAACATAATGAAACTTCAGATTTACACTATATATGTAGAATAGATGTCTAGGAAATTAATTTGGCTGATGTAGACAAGATGCCAAAAAAAGTTGAAGCACAAATGGGGGTATTTACCTTAGCTTCGGACCTCATTTGAAGTACATTTCTCATGAGAATAGAGCGATGGTTTCAAATGAGCATACATAATTCAAAAAAATCAAAATGACATAAATCGAACGCACAATGTTGTTATATGTGATATAGTTGCTCCTCAAATTTGTTTGGATAATTTTGGCAAAGTCGATTTTTTCATGAAATTACAAACGGGGGTGTCTACCCTACCTTCAGACCTCATATGAAGCAAATTTCTCATGAGAATAGAGCGATGGTTTCAAACGAGCATAAATAATTCAAAAAAAACAAAATGACATGAATCCAACGCACAATGTTGTTATATGTGATATAGTTGCTCCTCAAATTTATTTGGATAATTTTGACAAGGTCGAATTTTCATGAAATTTCAAACGGGGGTGTCTACCCTAGCTTCAGACCTCATTTGAAGCGCATTTCTCATGAGAATAGAGCGATGGTTTCAAATGAGCATAAATAATTCAAAAAAATTCAAAATGACATGAATCCAACAAACAATGTTGTTATATGTGATATAGTTGCGCCTCAAATTGATTTGGATCGGATAATTTTGACAAGTTCAAATTTTTCATGATAATTTTGACAACACTTGGTTCAACATCATCCAACATTATTCAAACATCATCCAAACTACTCCCTCCGTTTGCTTTTAATCTACATTCTGGCTCGTGATTTTGTTCATAAATACTCAAAATTAATTAAAAACAGCGAACTCAATGAAATAGGCGCAAATTCATAGATTCGACGATATTTTTACAGAAAGGCGACATAATTTAACTAAAAACATTGAAAAAATTAAAAAAAAAACTACGGCAGGCCGAGGCTCGCCGCGATCTCCCCGCCTGGTCGTCGCCCTCCTCCTAGACGTCGTCCACTTCCTCGTCGTCCTCCCCGCAGTCGTTGTAGGCCGTCATGTTGGAGGGGCCAGCCCCGTGGTCGTTCTTGGCGAAGGGCGATGGGTCGCTTGGCGAAGGGTTCGCCACCATAGAGAGCCAGCGCCGCTCCGCTCTGCCTTGCATCCGCAGCCGGTGCAACTGCGCCTACTCAGAGGGATGGCGGTTGCGCCTCTCGCTCTGCAGGACAACGTTGCACCGGTCGCTCTCGTACCGCGCGATCAGGGCATGCTGCTCATCCGCCGCCGCATTTGCGGTGAGCTGCCGGTAGACCTGGCGCTCCGCCTCCTCCCTCTGGTGGGTCTCCAAGGATGCCCGAACAGCGGCAGCCTCGGCCACTGCCGCCGCCTCCTCGAGGCCAGCGCGGACCCGATGGAAAGTCTCCTCGTTGCGCCATGTTTCGAACGAGTGGATCGCCGCGTGCTGCTCGGGCCAGATTTGGCTGCCGCCTCCCCCTGCGCTGCTCGGGCGCCGCCTCCTGCGCCGGCTGCTCGTTCTCCTCGTAGTGGAACTCGTTGTCGCTATCGCCGTCATTATGGCCCCGCATCGCGGCCGCGGGTCGGCAGTACAACGGCGAGTTGCGGCAGGCACGGAGCCGGCGAGGCATCGTCTCAGGGTGTCTAGGTGAAGTGCGGCGAGGGCGATGAGAGTGAGTGCGGTGAGGGCGAGGAGATGAACGGCGAGAATGGGGAGAGCGGCGAGCGGCGAGCGGCCTTTTGTAGCCCTGGCGGGGCATTTGCTGCGCCGCGTGTGCCCTTACTCCGACAGCCTTCGACCGACGCGGGGGCCCGCGGTTTTCCCACGCGTCGCTGAACCCAGCGGGAAGCTTGGGTGTGGACTATTCAGCATAGTCAACTAACTGCGCGGTCCCACCATTAAGCTCCGGACGGTTTCAACGAACTTGGCAGTCCCACCCGGACCCACTTCGCGAAACGGAGTCTGACTCCTCGGACCCACTTCGCGGAACGGATTCGACTCCAAACTTACCGTTCCGGCCTCTCCATAGTAGTTGCGCACGGACTAGGGGCAAAACTGATCACCATTCGGCGCTAGGGGTAAAACTGAGTAGTAGTGGACCGCTGTGGGCAATTCGATAAATAGCCCCATATATTTATGTTATAATCAGGCCATTAGTGGTAATAAATTGTTATGTGGATATTCATACACAACTTATCATGCTAATGGAATCAAGTTTGGTATCTTGGTCATGACATACATGACACAACCATTTGAGTGAGAATTTAATAAATTGAAACTGCAACTTAGATCACTAAATAAATCATTGTCATGCTTTCAAACAGATTCCGTAAAGAAGCTGTTGTGGTATTGATTTTTCTTGAGTGTTTTGTTAGCATGCTTCACTACTATAAATTTGAAACACTTAACCATCGGTATATAACCCTTCAGAACTAAACTGGATCATAGCTTCAAGTACATGCTACTTATCGTAGCGGACTATTCGAGCCACGGATTTTATATTCATGGTCGTCCATGGACACAATAAAACATTATAGTTTACCTTGCTAGCTTTCCTAATTCAAAAGTAGAAATATATATAAAACTAAACAAATTGACCAATTTTGGGGTAAACAATCTAAGTGATCATGGAAGTTGACATGTCTGCATTTGGGAAACAACATAAGCTCTATTATGAAACTGAAAGCATATGTATTGCCCCTCTAATTTAGGTGTTTTGCTACCATGCTTGCGTGACAGTACATATGTTATGACCGGAGTCACATATAGGAGGAGGGGGCCCAACCGTGGGTCCAACTAGGGCTTAGCCCATTTATCTTATTTCAGTTTCCCCTTTATATATAGATTGTAATAGGACGTGAAAAATCAAGCAATAAGAATATTTCTATTGCCGGCTCCTAGAGGAGCCGGAACCCTAACCCTAGCCGCACCCCCTCCCTGCGCCTCCTCTCCCTCTCGCACGACAGCGCCCAGCCGCCGGCGTCCGCGAGATCGGTCGCGCTCAACTCCCTCCTTCCCCTACAACCTACGCCCTACACACGGTAGAACCCTATTTTCTACCAACTTGGTACCAGCTAGCACTTGTTTGATCATGCCGTCGTCCCCGTTCACCTCCGCGCCCGCTGCGCCACCGCCGCCGGCGCCCTCCACCACGGTCGCCGCCGCCACGGCCGCCGCCCTGCCGCGCCCGTCGTCTACTCCCCCGAGCAATTGAGCGGGGCCATCAACGACCTCGCGACCACTGTCCAGGGGATCCGGGTGTTCTTGATGAGCTCCCATAGCCCCCAGCGCCACCGCAGCACCCGATCTTCACCGTGTTGGCGCCGTCGCCTTGGTCGCCGGCGTTCTCGGTCGGGCACCTGCAGCCGCTGCCGCCCTCGACGCCGCTGTGGCCGCACTGGCCTCCACCCGCCAATGGAGGGCCGGGCTCCACCGCTCCGGGGAGCGTTCCGATCAGCCAGATACGCTTCCCCCCGTCGCTGTCACCGCTGCCAGCTTGGCTCGCCGGGTCGTCACCTCCGCGGTCTACACCGCCGCCGGGGAACCGCCGCTGCCCACCCTCCCGAGTCCCACCGCCGGGGGCTTTGCGCGCCCCCAGGAGGACAGCGCCGTGGCATACGGCCACGGAGCCACCTCACCGCCACCGCCCCGCTATGCCAAGGTCGACTTCGCCACCTTTCGACGGGTCGGAGGACCCCCTGAACTGGCTCAGCCAGTGCGAGCAGTTCTTCCGCGGGCAGCGCACACTGGCGTCCGATCGCACTTGGCTCGCCTCTTACCACCTTCGGGGCGCCGCCCAAACTTGGTACTACGCCCTCGAGCAAGACGAGGGCGGCATGCCTCCCTGGGACCGCTTCCAGGAGCTATGCCTCCTTCGCTTCGGGCCGCCTGTTCGCGGTAGCCGCCTGGCGGAGCTTGGGCGCCTCCCCTTCACATCCACGGTGCAGGACTTCGCCGAGCGCTTCCAGACCCTCGTGTGCCACGCCCCGGGCGTGACAGGCCAGCAGCGTGCGGAGCTCTTCATCGGGGGTCTACCGGACCACATACGGGTGGACGTGGAACTATAGGCCCCCAGGACCTGCAGACGGCGATGCACTACGCTTGGGCCTACGAGCGCCGCGCCCAGGCCATGAAGCCGGGTCCCCCGAGCCGCAGAGCACGACCGCCGACCCGGCCCCCGCCGCCGACCACACGGCCACCGCCGCCGGCCACGCCGCCCACCGCTCCGGCGGCTGCGCCGCGCATGTTTCGGCGCCTCACCCCAGCGGAGCAACTGGAGCGCCGTCGCCTGGGCCTGTGCTTCAAATGCGACGAGACCTACGCGCCGGGCCACGTCTGCCCGTGCCTCTTCTACTTGGAGACGGTCGACGACCGCGAGGCGGACACACCCGCCGATCCACCGGTCGAGGCCACATCGTGCGTGGTCTCGCTCTACGCGCTGGCGGGTATCCGCAACGAGCAGACGATGCTCTTGCCGGTGACGATACTCAGCGAGCATCTCGTCGCCCTCCTCGACACCGTCTCCATGCATAACTTCTTGCCGACGGCCACGATGCGCCGCTTGGGTCTCGAGCCGACGAGCGGCGATCATCTCCGCGTCACTGTGGCCAACGGCGATCGCCTTCGCTGCCACGGTACGGCGCAGAACATGCCGCTATCCATCGGCGACGAGCACTTCACCATCACGGGCGCCAACATCGATTTGGGCTGCTTCGACTTCATCATCGGCGTGGACTTCTTGCGGACACTGGGTCCAATACCGTGGGACTTTGCCGCACTGACGATGACCTTCTCTCGTCAGGGCCGCTGCGTCTGTTGGGAGGGCATTGGGGGCGCCACCCCGGCACCGCAGCTCCAGCTTGCCATGGCCGACCCCGACGCTGAGCACCCCCTGCTCACTCACCTCCTGCAGCAGCACGGCGACCTATTCGACGAGCTGCACGGCCTCCCGCCGGTCCGGGTGTATGACCATCGGATTCACCTCGCCCCGGACACGACACCAGTCGCCGTACGGCCGTACCGCTACCCCCAGCTGCAGAAGGACGAGCTCGAGCGACAGTGCGCCCTCATGCTCTCCGCGGGCATCATTCGGATCTCTACATCACCATTGTCCGCGCTGGTGCTGCTCGTCCGCAAGGCGGATGGCACATGGCGTTTCTGCATCGACTTCCGCGCCCTCAACGCACTCACGCTCAAGGACAAGTTCCCTATTCCGGTGGTGGATGAGCTCTTCGACGATCTCCATGGGGCGCGCTTCTTCACCAAGCTCGACCTCCGGTCGGGCTACCATCAGGTGCGCATGCACCCGGACGGCATCGCTAAGACGGTGTTCCAGACTCTTCATGGTCACTTCGAGTTTATGGTGATGCCCTTCGGCCTCACCAACGCCCCAGCAACGTTTCAGGCCCTGATGAATGACGTCCTCCGCCCCTATTTACATCGGTTTGTGCTCGTTTTCTTTGATGATATTCTTATCTACAGCAACTCGTGGGCGGAGCATCTACAGCACGTCGCCATCGTCTTCAACGAGCCTCGAGCGCATCATCTACACCTTAAGCGCTCGAAGTGCTCGTTCGGGACGACATCGGTCGCCTACCTCGGCCACGTCATCTCTGCCGAGAGGGTGGCCATGGACGCCGACAAGGTGGCGGCCGTCACAGCTTGGCCGCTACCTCGCTCGCCGTGCGCTCTTCGCGGCTTCCTGGTTCTCGCCGGATACTACCAAAAATTTATCCGGGACTTCGGCCTCATCGCGACGCTGCTCACGCGACTGCTGCGTCGCGATGCCTTCGCCTAGGATGGCGAGGCCACCGCGGCATTCGAGGCCGTAAAGGGGTCCCTCATGACGGGCCCCATTCTCCAGATGCCGGACTTCACACGGCCGTTCATGGTCGACTGCGACGCCTTCGGGGTGGGGTTCGGCACCATCCTTCACCAGGCCGAGGGGCCCCTCGCCTACTTCAGCCGGCCTTTCGCCGCACGTCACCTCCAGCTCGCGGCATACGAGCAGGAGCTCATTGGTTTGGTGCAGGCCGTGCGCCATTGGCGTCCCTACCTTTGGGGGCGCTCGTTCCTGATCCGCATGGACCACTACAGCCTGAAGTATTTGCTGGACCAACGGCTGTCTACAGTACCACAACATCAGTGGATCAGCAAGTTGTTTGGCATTGACTTCACGGTGGAGTACCGTCCGGGGCGCCTCAACACTGTGGCCGACGCTCTCTCGCGCCGCGACAGTACCGCCGACGCCGACGCTTCCGAGGGGAAGCTGCTGTGCATCCGCTCGGGGCCCTCCTTCGCCCTCTTCGACACCATTCGCTGGGCCATGGCGGTGGCGCCAGATGCCCAGCTCCTACGGCAGCAGCTGGAGGCGGGCGAGCTCGACGCACCGTGGCGTCTTGCGGAGGAACTCCTCTTGCATGGGCGCCGCATCTTCGTCCCTGACCACGACGACCTTCGGCATCAGGTGTTGCTGCTTTCCCATTCGTCGGGCCATGAGGGGATCTAGAAGAACCTCCACCGTCTCCGCGCCGACTTCTACATTCCGAGTGATCGGGCATTAGACCGTGATTGGGTGCGCTCTTGCGAGATATGCCAGCGCAACAAGACGGAGACCCTGCGGCCCGCCGGGATGTTGCAGCCGCTAGAGGTGCCCTCACAGGTCTGGGCCGACATCTCCATGGACTTCATCGAGGGCCTCCCTATGGTGGGCGGCAAGTCTGTCATTCTCACGGTGGTCGACCGCTTTTCTAAGTACGCGCACTTCATCGCGCTCGGTCACCCGTACACAGCCGCGTCCGTGGCACGTGCCTTCTTCGACGGCATTGTTCGTCTTCACGGCTTTCCCGCGTCGATCCTCAGTGATTGGGATCCCGTGTTCACGGGGCATGTGTGGCGCGATCTCTTCAGGATGGCGGGGGTGAAGCTCCGATTCAGCACGGCGTTTCATCCTCAGACGGACGGCCAGTCGGAGGTGGTTAACAAAGTGATCGCTATGCATTTGCATTGTGTTACAGGTGATCGTCCTCGCGCATGGGTGGATTGGCTTGCATGGGCGGAGTACTGCTACAACACCTCTTACCACTCTGCCTTGCGTGCCACGCCATTTGAGGTGGTTTACGGCCGCCCACCACCGCCCATTATTCTGGTCGACTCGGCAACCGCTCGGACGGAGGCCGCGAGGGAGCTCCTATGCGCCCGCGACGAGATGCTGTCAGAGGTGCGGCAACGCCTCGTGCAAGCCCAGCAGCTGGCCAAGCACTACTACGACAGCCATCATCGCGAGGTGGAATATGCAGTGGGCGACTGGGTGTGGCTGCGTCTTCTTCATCGATCCACGCAGTCGCTCGACCCGCGCGCAAAGCACAAGCTTGGGCCGCGCTACGCAGGACCCTTCGTTGTCTTGGAGCGCGTGGGGACACTGGCCAACCGCCTACAGCTGCCAGCGGGCGCCCGCATCCATGACGTCTTTTATGTGGGCCTCCTAAAGCCCTACCGTGGGGCGCCACCGGCGGCACCGCCGACGCTACCACCTACATCTGATGGGCGCCTACTCCCAGTCCCGCGAAGGTGTTGCGCGCACAACTCCGTCGCGACATTTGGTACTTGTTGATCCAGTGGGAGGGCCTTTCGGAGGAAGAGGCCACTTGGAAGAAGCGCGAGGAGTTCAGCCTCCACTACCCCGACTACCAGCTCGAGGACGAGCTGTTTGTGCAGGCGGGGAGAGATGTTATGATCGGAGTCACATATAGGAGGAAGGGGCCCAACCGTGGGTCCAACTAGGGCTTAGCCCATTTATCTTATTTCAGTTTCCCCTTTATATATAGATTGTAATAGGACGTGAACAATCAAGCAATAAGAATATTTCTATTGCCGGCTCCCAGAGGAGCCGGAACCCTAACCCTAGCCGCACCCCCTCCCTGCGCCTCCTCTCCCTCTCGCACGACGGCGCCCAGCCGCCGGCATCCGCGAGATCGGTCGCGCTCAACTCCATCCTTCCCCTACAACCTACGCCCTAGACACGGTAGAACCCTAGTTGCTACCAACATATGACTACGAGAAAACAAACTCATGTGTGCTAAATTTAAGTGATTATTTAGCAAAGATAGTCTACGCCCTTGACATTCATTTTTATAGTAGTAAAACTGCTAGTGTATCGTTTTTATTTTTTTTGACATTAGAACATTTATAGCTTCATGAAACCTTCAAGCCATGCAAGTTCAGAGTACATCTTAATGCAGAGATCAAGTATCCCAAGTGTTGTATATGGGGAGGCATCGGAAGTACTAACACATGTCATGTAGTTGTAATTGTATCTGTAGCTCTAATATTGGCATCTAGCATTTCACTCTAATGATTAAATAAACATTATTCCTTCACCAAAACCATTAGGATTTAAATAATCCATTGCTAGATTTGGTTGCTCTAGATTACCAATGATATGTGCAATACTAGAATAGAAAACTAGCATCAAACCATAATGAGTGAAACATGTATCCTTGGTTTGGTCACATGAGTTAAGTACCAGGTTATTCCCTCCATCTAGTAATAGCATTTTTTGGACCAATAGAGCAACTAATGTGATTCTTTTGTCCATTTATTCTCAGCTAATTAAATGTACTAAACAATTAAATAAAACTAGAACTCAACTTGACCAATTATTCTGTTACAAATCGTAGGCGCAAAATCGATCTACCGAGGCCAAGCAATCACAGCAAACATGACACCGAGATTTGGTAACGCAGTTCGGCGAACTCGCCTACATCTGCGGGGCATGACTACGGGCGCTCCTCCCCATTGATACCGCTGCACCGGCCGCCTTGGTCGCCGGCACAAGCCGTCGGCTCCCCTTGCGCGCCTGCTGCTATCAAGTCGCCATCGACGACAAGCCCGCCGAGGCAATACAGACGCACCAGATCTCAACGCCACGCCGGTCCGGCCGCCCCTGCCACGGGCGCCGGACCGTCCCCTCGTGATCTTGTGTCTAGCCTACCAGCTTTCGTCGTGTCTATTTGGGCTACTCCCGGTGCCTTTATATATTAGGCCAGGTTACACGTGTCCGACTCAAACACCTAACCTTCCGTTTAATTACAAGTCCTAGCGTAGCCCTACTCGTACACATATTCGACATATATTCCAACAAACTCCACCTTGGCGAATATGCCCTTCGTCATCTTGAAGCCGTCTTGCCGAATCTTTGTATACCTGGACTTGAACCATTAATCATGAGCTCAGCTGCTACTCCCTTGACTCCATATGACTCCACCTGCAACCGTACTTCCTTCCTTGTTTCACCACAGTCAATGCTCCCACGAAAATTAAGTTCTTCCTCACTCTTGTCTTGTGCTCCCAACTCTCCGGAGTATCCGTCCACCGCCATCACACAACGATCATAAAGTCACCATATCGACAACGTCGTTGCATCGTCATATTGGTAGCCTCGTCCTTGATCCATGTGAAGGTGAACAACTCACATATTAGGTGTCACAAATAAGAGTTATCTGAACTCATCATTCTCGCTATTGTTGACTGCATCTCTGAAACCTTGAAGAAATTTCGCCGTTGCCTTAAGTCATCTCCAGTCAAATTCATAACTGTCTCATCACCGCTTTCGCAGATTCTCCATGGCCGACTCATGTCCATCACTTGATGTCAATCCCGATAGACCCAGTCACCAACTCGAACCTGGTACTCGCCAACACTGCTTCAGAACCCCTGCACACATGTCAAACCTCATGTCCGACCGTCCGTGCCCTGGTCCATCACCGTGTCCCGTGCTTACCGCACACCTCGCCGCTATTACCGCGTCGAGCATCCACAGTCTTGGCCAAGATCTCAAGGGATGCTAACCCACACCATCTCAGACCCCACTGCAGATAACCATCAGTCTCCCCGACCGATGCCGAGTTCCACGTATCTCTCGAACCTTGACGTCCAGTCCGACCAACGTGCTTCTCGCCTTCCCGCTGACTAGGCTTCGACTCTCCGATATCTTACGCCGTAGCCTCTCTATCAGCCGAGTGGAATCGTTAGACCCCAGCTCCACATTCAACATGCCTCCATGGTAGATGATCAGTCCACCCCACGCCCCGTCGATCTCAAGATCTCACGTGTGCACCATCTTGAATCAACTCCGCGCCATCGCATGTCGAAGCGCGCATAACCATGCGCCGCGTGTTGCCACGCCACAGAATTCGGACACCATCAGCCGTCACGCTCCTATGTCGTCATCGCCGATCTTCACCGTATTCTGTCCCGTCAGACTGTCCAGTCCAACCCAGCCGAACGCATCCGACTGCAACCATGCTCCACCTTGCGCCTGGTCCACCGGCCATACTGCCGTGTCTGTCTGGCGCCTTGTATATGCATGATCCTTCACGACGTCTTATACGCACGTCGTCCGTCCATTGTCGCCATGTCCACGCGTTTCAAGCCCTTTCAGCAAACCGACCTAGAATAAACATCCATGCAAATTGCACAAGTAATTCTCTTGTCAATGCTTGAATACAGCTCCCCGTACACCATAGCAAGCAACCGATCCAAATTTGATCTAGCCAAGCTACTTCTGGTGTACACGCATGGCCCTCACAACCTTTTTTTTCTTAAACAAATCTCAACTTGCTGCTCTTTTTCTCAGCTTCCAATCGATCCAAAAAGGGCACCTATACGTGAACGCCTTGCACCCGTGGCCAACCTTCTGGTCAGGCCCGGCCTGTAGCTCGCACAAGCCTGTCCATATGGGCTCCACCTAGGCTGGGCCCTGCCGTGGCTGCCTTTTGTCCTGGACAGGATCGACCGATCCGTGTGCTACAGCTGCACGTCCACGCGAGCGCCGCCGCCAGGCTTGACCGATCGATCTTTCGCCACCCATCATAGCAGACTGTTGTTTCCGATTGCTTCGAGATCCAAATATTCCAATCACCTCTCGTCCACGCGCTCTTTTGCAACTCACACGGACGACGCCTGATCAGAAATCCATCGGTCCTCCTTCCCCTAGATCAACGATCTGCGCCTTCAACCTTGCTCTGATACCACTTGTTACAAATCGTAGGCGCAAAATCGATCTACCGAGGCCAAGCAATCACAGCAAACATGACACCGAGATTTGGTAACGCAGTTCGGCGAACTCGCCTACATCTGCGGGGCATGACTACGGGCGCTCCTCCCCATTGATACCGCTGCACCGGCCGCCTTGGTCGCCGGCACAAGCCGTCGGCTCCCCTTGCGCGCCTGCTGCTATCAAGTCGCCATCGACGACAAGCCCGCCGAGGCAATACAGACGCACCAGATCTCAACGCCACGCCGGTCCGGCCGCCCCTGCCACGGGCGCCGGACCGTCCCCTCGTGATCTTGTGTCTAGCCTACCAGCTTTCGTCGTGTCTATTTGGGCTACTCCCGGTGCCTTTATATATTAGGCCAGGTTACACGTGTCCGACTCAAACACCTAACCTTCCGTTTAATTACAAGTCCTAGCGTAGCCCTACTCGTACACATATTCGACATATATTCCAACATATTCTGCTTAATCGTGTGAACAAAAACCAGCTTATGAATTTAAATACGATTTGAGTGTAGTCTGCTGCCTATTGTTTGGTGCAGGCATGCTACTTGATCTGCAATATAGGCTTATAAGACCGTTTCATTTAAAATTGTTATTTCATAGTTGATGCATATATGTTTTGCTAGCTGAACTGGGCTATTTAAATAAATAAGGATGTATATGTATTGATTTAGCTGCTACTTTAGCTAGTGAAGATGCAAGATTGACCCGGAAAATTGAGTTCCTGTTTGTGTTGGATTTAGGATTGGATGGAAATCTCTTTGACGCGGATGTTTTGCTTTTTTTACTGCCTAAGTAGGGAGGTGATTTTCGTCATGTATATGGATGTGCTTACTTTGCATAGTTTGTTGAGTTTTATACCTACAACGGTTGCATTTTGGGTTCAGTATGTTGTTTGAACTGTTTGTTTGTTTTACGGAACTGCAGGGCTATTCCATGCAAGGCTCTATAGCGAAACCTCATTTGGAGAGGTTTAGTGCAAAGGATCCTTGAAGGGCATGCTTAGTACTACTTGAAAATTAAGCAAACAAGAAATACTTTTTCGTGCCATGGGTAACTGTTTTGAGACTTGGCTGGCAAAAGGGACAGGGACAATTGAGATTAATATTCTACTCGAAATTTTGCCTCGATATATATACAAAATCATATTATTTGATAATCTTCTTGCCAGTGTGGGTGATAAGACCTATCTTGCATGCGTTTATTAATGATCATGGCTTTGTTTTGATATGGATTTTTTCCTTGTTGGTGTCTGTATTTTTTAATATGATTTGTATTCCGGAGATGCATTGTTTCATGCGAGAGTTCCTTTGGCTGCTTTGAAGAGACCATGCCACCTTATTCCACATCGGTGCCCGCGCCTCCATACACGATCTTTAGCTCAACAATTACACCATTCTCCATTGGCCCCACAACGCCTACTATCAAACTCCACGCGGATATGTTGCGCCGCATGGCGGTGCGCCTACACCCCAAACAAACCGACCAGGTCACAACATCCCTTGACCAGGTTGCCGCACGACACACAAACTATGCATAAACTTTTGACAACATCTTTTGACCAATGCAAAGCGCTAAAGTGCACAACACACCAGCCGCGCCATGCAAGAACAATAAACAGATGGTGCAGCAAAGCGCGCTACTCAGTCTAGTATGAGATTAAAGATGTTGACCCTGATAGTATTGCACATTTGATTCTATGTATAGTTGGGTAAAGATATGAAAGACGTGCTTTTAGATCGAACATTATTTCTTTCTTATTTTTATTTTTTCTGACTGAGATGCCCGTGTGAAGTCGCAACCACGTGGTCTTCATTACCATTTTGACCAAACGTAGATGGTTTTTACACTTAAAAAAATGAATACATGCAATACAGTCGAGGGATCAAACACAACCTTTTTCTATTCATAAAAGTTTGGACGATAAAATTTAAAAGGTCTTCAAAAATAATTATTAGTTAGAACAAGTCTTGAGAAACCCGTGCATACAAGTTTATTTTAATTTCTTGTTTGATTTTTTCTGGACGTTAACTAAGAAAATTAGACTTCACTTCAGGAGACGAACCCAGACATGTAGATGGAAAACTCTAATGAGCATATATTTTTAATCTAGACACCATAAAAGTGGATGAAACAAACAAAAATATATGAGCTCGTTTGGTAACCGTCATTTAATTTAAGTTGGCATAAATGAAATGATGTCATTTGGAAAGTGAAATGACAAGGTTAGGTATAGGAATCTCTACTATATAATAGCCCTGAACGAGATTGGTACGTCAAGAAAACAAGTATTTTGCCCCTTTCACAAAAAAGGGGTTAAGGTAGCACCAACATGAACAATCACATATCGAGAGAAAAAAACATAGCACACACCATCAGAAAACCATCCCCAATTTTCCTTCCTCATGTTTCATCTTGTCCTAGAAAAGAAATGACAATAGGGCCAAGTGAGGCGACCTAACATAGGCCTAGATAATCTGATAGTTGGTATTGTCATGTCTCATACACAATACCTCCTCTCGTATTATGTCATAGTTGAATTTTGGGACATTTTGTAGATGAACTTTCTAAAATGCCTGTAGAAATGATTTTTAAGGGCACATTTTGGGTTAGTGCATGCAAAAACCCCATTTTTAGAGACACTTTAGAACACACAAGAATATTATTTTTAAAGACATTTTTTGAAAAGGGCTGCAAAAAATATGGTTATTTACGGCACTTTTTCGGAAAGAACCTGGAAATGTGCCTTAAAAAATGCATTTCCAAAAGCAGAATATAAAAATGCCTAAAAAAATCAATTTTTGAGGCACTTTTTAAATGTGCCTTAAACGATATTTCCCTACCCCATTTGATGTGGCACTTCCTAAAATGCTTTGGATGATTTTCTAAAGAACTTTAGATATTTTTCTGGGGCAGTTTTTTGTGCCTTTAGAAATCAAGTATGTTGTAATTTTGGTTGCACGCGTAGGCGAGATGAGCAATCCAATGATCGTTGGACAACGCAATATAGCTTGACAGACCGCCCGATGAAACCGTCTCCTCTCTCTCAATTTTTGAATTCTCTTTTTTTCCTATACCCAGATCTATATTGAGGAAATAAGTTGAACCCTAAGTCCGCAACAAGATTTTTTTTAGAATCGAGACATATCGAGGAGTAGAAGATCCAAGCCACGCGATTCTAGCAGGGGGTAAGCAGGGTCAAGTTTGTCTACTGCGGATGGACGGTTTTGTAATACATGAAATTGCTTTTATGCCATTTTACTTATAGTATTATTTTTATTTATGTTTTTTCTCTTCAAAATTATTCCTTTAAACGTGTACTCAATAGAGTATTGCATGTAAATGACATTAACACTGACCAAAAAAGTTGTAATGATTCTGAATCTAAGTTGAAATTATTTTACCAGTGGTTTCATAATTAATTTCGATAGACTACTTCGTACAAGAAAATAACAAATAATATATCTAATATTTAAATTGTAATTCAATTAGTTGATCTACAAATATAATTCGAGAACCGTTTACAATCCGGTTAAATATTGCCGAGGTTTAAAATGGAAATTTTTGGTTCTGTTTAGTAGCTAAATTTGTATGTTTTGCACATTGGTTTTTTTTCTTGTCTTGCATTTCATGCCTGGAAATTTCTGGAAAATGAAAATATTTATTATTTGTCGACCTGTTGCAACGCACGTGTATTGTATTGTATTGTATTGTGCTAGTTGACATAATACATAATAGTCTGAAATTCCAAATGAAATGGCATGTCCAATTCCGTGACGGCGAAACAGGTCTACCATGGAATTCTCAAATGAATTACATGTATTTGGCCCCAAATGATGGGAGCAAAAAAGTCCTAATGTCTCAAAATTTGTATTACATGTAAGAGAGGCTATTTGGGGGGCAATTCCTACTCCGATCTGGAATTGGGCTGACACATGGAGAAACTGCACTCAAGGCATTATTGCTTGATTCACCTTATGAGCGCCTCAGTGACATATAGCTAGGTAGTCAAATACCTTTGTGGTC
Organism: Alopecurus myosuroides; assembly: GCA_028641055.1. Taxonomy (NCBI): domain Eukaryota; kingdom Viridiplantae; phylum Streptophyta; class Magnoliopsida; order Poales; family Poaceae; genus Alopecurus; species Alopecurus myosuroides. The sequence goes on along the minus strand of CM054057.1, from coordinate 267,831,262 downwards.
TTAGTGAAGAGGAATGTGAACATTGATATAATGTAAAAATTCAAGGTCCATAGATCACCAGTTCACTCTATGCGGATGCTTCCAATTCCCTATTCATTTTCATGTGTTTGCCTTTTGGAATGGCTGAATACACTTTTTCCAAGGAAAAAGTTTAGATATGATCAGTTCTGTTCATGGATAGAACAATGGAGCTTGGTGCCTATTAATGTCTCACGCGCACACGCACACCTCAGCCCTCATGCGAAGGTTGGTATATAATTATTTTATTGTCCTGCAAGGCAGATTTTACTAGACTTTATCTCCATGAGTTATTGATCTTTGCCTTTTTTGATGGCAGCATGGTACTTCGATCGGTCTAGACACCCGTTAATTTTTGGTTATGAGAACACACCCCCTTAAATTATAGCGCGTTTTCGTAATAGCACTAATTCGTTAACACTAATTGCGATTGCGTTGGTAAGTTCCCCTCGTCATCTGCACTATAGTCCGAAATTACACAACTAATCAAATTTTCATATCTAAATAGAAGCCCTCGCCAACTGACTTTTCCAACCTGCCCGTGTGTCCACGTCATCCATATTTTCCCACATGCTATGTTTTCTGCCTATGGCCGGTTGTTCTCTCCCGCTCCCACATTGGTCCACATGGCTAGGTGTTCGCTTCTTCATATGTGAAATGGGCGTGTCTCGTTAACGTTCCATCCCAACTGTAGAGATGTTGTGTTGCTGCTGCCCGAAACGATGATCATGTTGTTGCGATGCTCCACATAGAAATTGTTGTTTTTTCTCGAGATCCAACCGTTCGAAAGTATTGGTATTATGCACTAGTTCATGGACGGATCGAGTAGCCCGCGGCACGTTCCATGTAGCGCTACCACCAATCGCCATAAATCAAACGAATAATTCAGGGTCACATCTGTCTTAGATTTTTTGTTTAATTTTACTTTGTTCATAAGAATTTGTGAGGAACAAATGTGGAACAAATGTGCATTGCAAGTATAATTGTGCGATGGTTATAAACGTGAAATAAGATGCTGTCAAGCAGTCGCCGTTGAAGTTTATTTCGGTCAATTGTATTTTTAAACCAAAGACCATAGGCATTTATGAATAAAGAGACAATTAACAACAACCAGTACATGAATTTGTACATAATACATAACCATTAGCATCAAACCAGCTCACAAGAGAGCGGTAATAAGTAAAATTACGTAAGGATAAGGGCATCTCCAATGTTGAAATAAGCCCAGGCCATAAGCTCTTATGGTCGACCATAGAGTGGAATAAGCATTGTGGGGGTGGGTCTTAAGGTTTTTTTTTTTTGCTACGGTCGACCATACCAGTGCGGCCGGTCCATAAGAAATAGAAAACGTTTTCTTCTCTGTCTTCTATACAATCGATGGATGTCTTCACGTGAAGAAAGAGGAGAGAGAAACAACCTAGGCCTTTGTAGCGAAAAGAATATTGGCTGGTGGGCTCCACCTTAAGACCCACCGTGATACTTAAGCATTGGAGGAACTTTGATGTGCTAGAGCAAATGCTAATGGACCCTACCTTATGGGTGACTTAAGAAACAAACATTGGAGACGCCCTAAAGAGTAGTGGACTACATGCGGCGCGTCATCACCCCAATCTAGCATAGACTCGTGGAAGATCGGAGATCACCCCATCAAGCGCTCTTGTGTCCCCCTGTTTTTCTAGCGTATGCCACACCTGGTGAAAAACTAGAAATTTTGCAGAGGCAATCAGCCAACTGGCTAACGAACAAAAAGATAAATTGTCATTTTATTTCTAACATTACACATAGTCCAACACATATGCCTGCAAGACAGATCTAAACAGCGCGTCATGTACATGTTGGGTTCCAATTACAAGGCAAACGTTTCCTAACGCAAGTCCACATAAAATTAGCGATGTAGCTAGAAAATAATGTTTCGCATTTTCAAATTTCTCCACGAAGGGTAAATTAACCCTTTGACGTCCCTACCAATTACAAACTGACACTAGATGGGACACAACAACTAATGTGCTGCCACATCAAGATTTTGATCCCGAGAAGAATTTTAGTAAACCATATATAACTACAATACGTCAAACAATGCCTTTTCTAGGGTTCTATTTGTGACCCGTTTTACAACAAAAAATATTGTCGGGCACATTATGTATGTTCTTTAATTCATCATTTATCTTATCCGTGTCCATAACTTTTGACGATCTATTGACATCATTGCTTCTTTAAAATTACCTTTAAAGTTTCTTTACTCCATTACAATCCCCGGGGAAGGCGATGCTGGACTACGCATTAGAGCCTTCGACGATAGCACGGTTGCGTACAAGTTGGAGATAGGGGTGGGAGAACTTCCATAGTTGTGAAGAACTACAAGTAGGAAAAGCGGGTGCTAATAACCACCAAGACTACGTGCAGGAACCTAAACATGATTTTTATCATCAACATCATCTAGTAGTTGGACATGTGGTACTAGTTTCTTTCTCTTCTTGGTGACCCAATTATATTGAACCAATTATAGTTGTTGATCAATGGGGAACCAACTAGGAGCTTTTTCCGTATGTTGAACAAAATTCTTAATTGTTTGTTGATGTTGTTATCAATGAATTTTGGCTGTTTTTAAATTCAATAATAGAAACATTTTTAAAATTACTAATATTTATGTTACTGGCGTCATGTCAGTAGCACGCCAGTAGTATGTATATTACTTGTGGCATATCGGTTGCATGCCACTAGTAACAACTACCAGTGGATTGCTGAATACACGCCGCCCGTAGCAAAACCAGCATGTCACAACTAGGCTATTTCCTACTAGTGATTCCATGCTAATGTATCACCAGCTGATGGAATCTGAATACGATTTGTCCCCATTATGAGGTGTAGTGCTGCTCAAAATTCCTTTTAAACATAGTATGATAGGCTATAAGCATTGATATTCATGGTATTTCATTAGCTAATGTAACACCTTGTTTGGTATAATCTTTCTATTAAGAGCAGGTTTATGATGCATGTTAATCTTACGATCAAGGGGATATTGATCTTGGATAACACAGCAAGAAAGAAACAGGGGTGTGGCCACCACACCTCTCGCGCATGCATCTTGATCGAAATTGCAGAATAACGACTTGATTTTAATCTGTTTCCCTAATACCACCTATAGGAAATAGTTGGTTCATTTTTTATGGAACCAGAAAACCAATCTATACTTCCTTATAAAGGAAAACCCCACTAAGTGCAATTAATATTTATCTATCTCAACATGCAAGGTGTCCACATCACTTGTTTTTTTAGCCAATCAATTATCCACATCATACCACTATTAAATTGTATATGTCTACATCACTTGCTTTTTTAGCCAACCAATTATCCACATCATCCCACTTATATTAAATTGTATAACTCTACATGCAAACATACACATCATATTTCATTTTAGCCATCAAATTTTCAATGCCTTTTTTTCTTTGTTCCAAGGATAAGATCACACCAACCCGCCGTAATTACGCAGTTAAATCATATGTACAACACCGGAATTAGCTTCGTCAACCAAGTGAATTTTTTCCAATTATTTTCATGAAAATCATAAAAATGTTATTTGAGATTATGTAACAGCTGAAAATTTTCTAAAAAAATATGTAAAAATCTATATGTAAACTATCCATAAAATCCATTTATTCAACCTGTTGATTCCAACTTATCTATATCAATCAAGTACTCCCTTGAAACATAATGAACTTTAAACTGTAAAATACACATATATACATTTCCATGCCATTTTAATTTAGCACCTCAAATGATATGATCAACTAAATCTTGCATATTTCTATAGACAATTTATGTTTCAAACTTTTTATTAGAATTATTTCATTTTAGCCATCAAATTTTTAATGCCTTTTTTTCTTTGTTCCAAGGATAAGATCACACCAACCCGCCGTAATTACGCAGTTAAATCATATGTACAACACCGGAATTAGCTTCGTCAACCAAGTGAATTTTTTTTCCAATTATTTTCATGAAAATCATAAAATTGTTATTTGAGATTATGTAACAGCTGAAAATTTTCTAAAAAAATATGTAAAAATCTATATGTAAACTATCCATAAAATCCATTTATTCAACCTGTTGATTCCAACTTATCTATATCAATCAAGTACTCCCTTGAAACATAATGAATTTTAAACTGTAAAATACACATATATACATTTCCATGCCATTTTAATTTAGCACCTCGAATGATATGATCAACTAAATCTTGCATATTTCTATAGACAATTTATGTTTCAAACTTTTTATTAGAATTATTAAAGAGATACCCGCTGCAACGCGCGGGGTATCTTTCTAGTTTATCTAACAGCAGATCCTGAAAAACTGGAGCTAAGGGAGGCAAAGACACCCTCCACCGCCGGCCAACGGGAGGGTAGTGCCGCATGCGCCCCTAGAATGTGTACTACTATTGTCTCTATCAATAAAACAATTATCCACATCATACCACTATTAAATTGTATATGTCTACATCACTTGCTTTTTTAGCCAACCAATTATCCACATCATCCCACTTATATTAAATTGTATAACTCTACATGCAAACATACACATCATATTTCATTTTAGCCATCAAATTTTCAATGCCTTTTTTTCTTTGTTCCAAGGATAAGATCACACCAACCCGCCGTAATTACGCAGTTAAATCATATGTACAACACCGGAATTAGCTTCGTCAACCAAGTGAATTTTTTCCAATTATTTTCATGAAAATCATAAAAATGTTATTTGAGATTATGTAACAGCTGAAAATTTTCTAAAAAAATATGTAAAAATCTATATGTAAACTATCCATAAAATCCATTTATTCAACCCGTTGATTCCAACTTATCTATATCAATCAAGTACTCCCTTGAAACATAATGAACTTTAAACTGTAAAATACACATATATACATTTCCATGCCATTTTAATTTAGCACCTCAAATGATATGATCAACTAAATCTTGCATATTTCTATAGACAATTTATGTTTCAAACTTTTTATTAGAATTATTTCATTTTAGCCATCAAATTTTTAATGCCTTTTTTTCTTTGTTCCAAGGATAAGATCACACCAACCCGCCGTAATTACGCAGTTAAATCATATGTACAACACCGGAATTAGCTTCGTCAACCAAGTGAATTTTTTTTCCAATTATTTTCATGAAAATCATAAAATTGTTATTTGAGATTATGTAACAGCTGAAAATTTTCTAAAAAAATATGTAAAAATCTATATGTAAACTATCCATAAAATCCATTTATTCAACCTGTTGATTCCAACTTATCTATATCAATCAAGTACTCCCTTGAAACATAATGAATTTTAAACTGTAAAATACACATATATACATTTCCATGCCATTTTAATTTAGCACCTCGAATGATATGATCAACTAAATCTTGCATATTTCTATAGACAATTTATGTTTCAAACTTTTTATTAGAATTATTAAAGAGATACCCGCTGCAACGCGCGGGGTATCTTTCTAGTTTATCTAACAGCAGATCCTGAAAAACTGGAGCTAAGGGAGGCAAAGACACCCTCCACCGCCGGCCAACGGGAGGGTAGTGCTGCATGCGCCCCTAGAATGTGTACTACTATTGTCTCTATCAATAAAACCATGGGCCTCAGCATGCCAGTGTCAAGTAGGCACGGGCCTAGAAGATCACCTCCAATGGCTACAGCCATCAAAGGTAAATATTTCGTATCCTTTATAGTCCTGGTGTTCCAAGTGCGATATTATATCTTAATTTCATTAATATAAGGCTAAATTCTCTAACTCACCCGACACACAATTTTTTCTCATCTTGTAGAGAAGATCGACAAGACCTCGCTGGAGGAGTCTGTTCTTGAGCATGTAGTTGTTTTCCGATATCTCCTATTTCTACATGACCTCATTACTTCTATCATACTATCCTATGTTTAGTCCAGTGGGGTGTCAATAATTTACGATATTGTACATTGAAGAACATAGTGTGAGGTGAAAGTCTTGATTGGGAGTGGAATGATGGAGCCTGGTGCCTATTAAGGTGAAGCTGCAGTATATATGTATGTAGGAGAAAGGTCCCCTCAGGTGAAGGTTCGTGTGCAAATTTTATGCTTCACTTATGAGGGTGTAACAAAGAGCTAGGATTTGGAAGACAGATTTTTAGTTTCTTTTGAGCGAAGTATTGAACTTATGGAATTTTGTACTATCCCACTTATCCTGCATGTCCCACTTTTGCATCCTTGCTTGAAATTTAAGCTACCACACACAAGTAACCGTGAAAAGGGTGGAGTTCTACTTTGAAAACCAGTATTTTTTCCGAAAAATGAAGGTTGAACCCCCCCTCCCCCGCTTCTACATGATCGATCGATGGATACAACGTTTTCATAATGATTATTCAACAGAACCTTACAGAGTAATACATTAAAATGTCTGAAGTCGCCTTCCTGGCAACATGAGTCGCTACTCCTTCCAACTTGATGAAGGAGTGAACATGGTCAGAACCGTCTGCCCCGACCTTGCATCGATGCACATTATCTACAACCGAAAGCCTCAACCAAGCCTCCCAATGAAGGGTCGGGAGCACTAACCGGTCCATCAGTTTCAAAGCAGGCACAGTTGCTCACGCTCCCGAATCCGCCGCCACCATCTCCCTCAGACGCATCGTCAGAACAAGTATCAACACATTGACCTTGCCAGGCCTGATGTCGACGCCGCCACGGCGCAAGACAGCACCACCACCCTGTGCGCGTCCATCATCACGCTTCCGACGTCAAGACCCCACTATGCCATGCCGCCGAGAGTCGTTGTCGTCGATGCGGTAAATGCAACACCGCTCCTCCTTCTGTCTCCTCTAGCTAGTAGCTGCTCAAAAACAATGTCCTCAAGAGGTAAATGACGCCGAACATTGCCATCATCTGATTCAGAAGACCCAGATCTATGGTCTTCTCCCGAGCATCCCAAGAAAGTAGACGATGAGAACCCCGGCTGCCACAAACATAGGAACTCCCAGACGAATCCTCCATGGAGGGGAGTGACACTCATACCGCCACCATCGACTTATCAGGGGATCTGGGGTTTCCCATAGAGTGTCACCAACCAAGACGGCCTTATGCCTCTCCCATGAACGAAGGCTCCACTAAGGTACACGACACCCGAAGGTGTCATCATCGCACACTCTGGTAAAAATACGGAATAGATTTCCACCTGGGAAGGAACTGCACCGCTCGGCCGTTCCCACCTTTGTATGCGAACCGACACAGTTGCCATCTTGCAAGTCCAACACAACGAAGGGTCGCCGCCAGCACGTAACGAGGGCTCCGACGGAGTGGCTGAGGGAGACAACACATCATCGCAAGGACGTTGTGCAATAGCGCCCCGGGATCCAAGCTCCGCCGCAGAAGAAAGGTCGGAGGTCCCCATCCTCTTTAGGAACGAGGCCCGCTGCCACCCCGATCAACACCGGCAGCATGACGCTGCTATCTGGAATCCCGTGGCGCTTAGTCCTTATTCCCCCGGGCACCCGGATGGACAACACGGGTCAGGGGGGAAGGAAGGGGAGAGGAGGAGAAGCAAATGGCGGTGGGAGTGGAGGAGCCTGGCGGCGGCTTGTTTGGATCGCCTCTCCATGGCGCCAGGTGCCTCGTGGCGGCGTAAACAGAGGCTACGCCGACGGGGCCGTCAACGTAGGTTGGCATAATTTTTTAATTTTATTTATGATTAATTTTAATCACGTTATAGACATATTTATCTTTTTCTCTAAGAATTTTTTTATTTTAATCGAAATTACTTGTTTTACTAACACTTCCGACCGGTCACTCATCCTCAGATTGCTCCAGCCGCAACACGCTTAACTTCATAGTTCCTTCCCTATGAATTACCTAGAAACAACAAATGTTTTGTTGACAATAGTGTCCAATGAATCATGTTAACCCTTTGACCATCATGTCACGCTCATTTATTTTTTGAATCCAAACAATTATTTAAGTAAAAAAAATTAACTAATAATAATCTTGAATTTAAATTATAATTAATATTTTTGCATTTTCCATTTAATACTGAATAATTCATATCTATAACTCCGTAAAGTTAAATTTGACAAATAATATGTCTAAATCGATCAGAAAAACGGAATAAATTCAAATATAACATCTGTATAATATTTTCCATCATGTATAAGACTTTACTAAGTGGGATGTTTAGTGTATGAGTTATCTCCTCCCAAGATTGTATGGTTTCGGGCCAAATGACGGGTGTTATGGCCAAATCCATGGCATATTTTGTTGAAATATGCGCATATTACACACAACCATGCAAATTGGAAGCACGGACAATGTTGACGGAGAAATTTTCCTATTCACTGAATAAAAAAACCATTTTCCATTTTCTTAGTGTGAAAAAAGTTTTTTTTGTGAAGGACCAACCACAAATATGTTGCAAAACTTGAGAGCTACATTTTTTGAAAATAATAGAGCATATTATATGCGCAAATAACCAATTTTTTGCCCATAAAAATGTTTTCATCCACTTCTTTTGAAAATCACAAGTTTCTGCCGATTTAGTTGGAAACGGGTCAAATTTGAACTACAGGTACCTCGTAGTTTGCTCATGATTTTTGTAGAAAAATCATTTTTAGGTACACAACTACTTATTTCATCACAGGTACACCAAGAGTCTATCAATATTCAACCCCTAGCTACGAACGGTCACGCTCGCCATCTTGAGTTTTCCTCGGCATAGAAAATTCCAGACAATTCAAAAAGACTCAAAATGATGCAAGACCTTCGTGTAGTATCATTATATATGTCCTACTGTCCACCAAAAATAATAAACATAAAATAGGGTATTTGGGTTGAAAAGGTGTTCACAGAAATTAGCTATCACCTCCGAAGATTCTGGGGTTTCGGGCCAAATGACGGGTGTTATGGCTAAATCCATGGCATAGTTTGTTGAAATGTGCCCATATTCCACACAAAAATGCATCTTGGAAGCACATACAATGTTGACAGAGAAAGTTTTATTTTTCATTGAATCAAAAAATAATTTTCTATTTTCCGAGTGTGAAAAATGTGTTTTTTTGTGAAGGATCAACCACAAATATGTTGCAGAACTTGTGAGCTGCATTTTTTGAAAATAATATACCATATTATATGCACAAATAACAAATTAGTTGCGTATGAAAAGGTTCCCATATACCTCTTTTGAAAAACACAAGTGTGACGCCCCGGGATCGGGCACTATGCAGATTTCAGCATTCCCGCCAAATCTGCATAATAACCGATTCCAGGTTGCCACTTGTGATAACATTACAACAGTTCACGAATAATCCACAACAAGAACAGAAACAGATAGCTACAAGATGACTCAAACGAGTCAAGGATACAACTGATACAATACAAAGATCCAAATAACAGCGGAAGAAACAACATAACGTCCGGCTACGGACAAGATACAAATTGGACTAAGAGTCCTGAAGATAACCGAGAGCGTCCAATCCCTGCCCAGGCCAAGCCGGAGGGATTCCCAAGCTAACGTCGTCAGACTTCAAACCTGTTGACTGCAATTTGGAATTTGCAGCCACGAAAAAGGATTCGTGGGTCAGTACGGTTAAGTACTGGCAAGTGGATAAACCATACTCACAAGATACCGGCGTAGCCAGTCATCACAAGATACAAATACTTTGGGATCAACGGAAAGGAAAGGGATTATTGCAAAGAAGCGGCAGTGGGCTGCACTAACCAGCTACAGAAACACACTACAACTTCCGGCTAAAAGAGGGGATAAGATAGCGTATCGGAACCACCTACAACTAACCACAAAAACAAAACCCATCCAATGTCACCCCCTACTAAGGAAGCAACCCAAGGATAACTCACACGGTTGGATTAATGATGGATCAAGTTATTGTGTCAATAAGACTATTACTAGTCAAGTTATTATCATTAGGTGTATGTTGTCTGAGTACTTGTTAGCCAGTACTTTCACCAAGTAATCCATAACCGTGGAAAACACGGCTTCTCGAGAAGATTTATCCCTGCAGGGTGTGCTCCAGTACCCGTACACACTCAAGCCACCAACTAAAACTCAGGTTGGCTTGACACGACCCAAACCATCTCTACAACCCATCCTCGGAGCCACGGAGCTATAAGGTCCCAGTCACGCAGCCGAATACTCAGCGCAGGTGTGCAAAACTCCCGCAGGACACAACACCCCGGCACTACAGACCTCGCCCTATATGCATCATCATCATCATAACCATCACCAGTAACCATGGGGGGGCCCTCCCATTATGCAAAGGAGCAAATGGAATACCCGAACTAAGTGTGGCTCTTCGGACAAGCTGCAGATCAGGTCTAAGTCGAGGGGGGTCCCATACTACCACCCGGATGCGGTGAGCACGCTCATCATGGATCAGTAGACAAGACTCTTTTCCTAGTTTCGACACTAGCAGGCTTCAAAACCCTACCCCGGGCCTCCTGCCGGTGCCTTAACATCAAATTATTATTACCCAAAACATTAACAAGTTGTTGATTGAATTGAAACCCAACTATCAACTAAACAGGTGATAAGACGGACAACAGAACTTGAGCGCAAACAACACTAAGCATGCAACTACGACACGAGGGCCAACAAGGTAAACAAGCAACAGTTAATAGGCAGTGGAAGGGAAGGCTATATCATGGCTGCAAGGTAAACATATAATAGGATCGAGACACAAGCATCGTATCAACAGGCTAGAATAAGAACAACGGAAAGAATCGGTAACAAGTGATGAAAGGCAGCCATATGGAAGCAAGTGAGTATACTTGCCTGAGATCCCGCAAGGTAGCAGAACTTGTCGTTGCTCTTATCATCTCAACGTCCTATCCGGGAAGAAGCAACGAACCTCGAACAAACACCGGATGCAACAATTACTTCTATGGCAAAAGATCCAGCATGATCCTATTTTATATGCATGACATGGCAAGATGCAACAGGGAAAACAACTTAAGCAATTTAATCGGAACCGGAGTCCGGAGAAATAGAGATTGGTTCAAGTTGTTTAGCTAACCATCAATTTAATTGTTATTTAGCATGGCAAACAATAAAGTAGATGGGTTAGGCAATTTAAATGGAATGGGGCAACAGGTTGGAAATAATTAGCCCACACATTCCATATGTTGTCATATAGATGAACATGCATAACAAGATCTAAAATGCACAAGATAGCATGCAAACAGAGATATGGATGGAATGAACATGTTAAAGATATGAAACTGATTGGAAAACATATTTTATTTGTTTGATTTGGAATTAAAATGAATTAGTTATGAATTTTGGCAATTTAAATTGCATTAAATAAGAGGTGAAACAATTATTCAATTTAGATGTTGCAAACCAGAAAACAAAGTTGATATTCAAGTGTGGCATGTGATTTAGGATGAAAAACATGTTTGGAGTATTTAATTTGGAGCAACCATTTGCAAGTTATTAATTATGCCATTTAATTAACCAATTTGAGGATTATTAAATAACATTAATTTTAATTGTCCAAATTGCAAAACAAAGTTGATAAACAGAAAGTGCAATGAATTTGGACTGAAAAACATATTTGATTTGTGTGATTTGAATTAGGTAGGAATTAATTATGGAATTAACCAAATTGGAAAAGAATTGTTTAAATTTGAAATTTGAAACAATTTGAATTGTGCAAAAACAGAAACAAATGTTATATTTGAAAAGTTCATGGAATTTTGATTGGAATACATATAAAATTTGTGTTATTTGGATTTGTGGTTTGAAAGTTGTGAGCATTTGAATTTTTAGATTTATTTGCAAAAGACCAGGGACTGATTTGCGAAAGAAAAGTGGAGGCAGGGGCCTCTCTGCAAAGATCCGGATCCAGATCTGGATCCGGGACGGGTTCACCGAGGGCAGAGCCAGCCACAGCGGCTGACCTGCGGGCCCTAGCGCCACGCGGGTGCTGACGAGGCGCGGGGGGAAGCTGACGGGGCTGTGGCGCCGCTGACGGGCGGGGCCCGCCGCGCCGAGGGAAAATCGCGAAAAAAAGGCTTGCGGCCGCGGGGGATCGATCCCGCGAGCTCGCGGTGCAGGGCAGGGAACAGGGCCAGTGCGGTGATGCTCGCTGTTGTGACAGATACGGTGCTCGACGAAATAAGAGGAGAACAGCGACGCGTTACTGAACTTTGCGACAGAACCAAGGTGCAGTTTTCTCCGTCAGTTGGCAACAGAACAGAACACAAAAAAAACGTCGCGCCCGGGAGGGATCGATCTCAGGTTCTACTGCTGTACCACGATGAGTCCTACCACTAGGATGTCGAACGATCGCTGGTGCACATCAAGCCACAACAGACACGTATCTGCTGCACGAGGGGACTCTGACGAACACGAACCACCGGAACGGACGATGATCGGGGAAAAGAGCGGCGAAACGGAGCGTTACCTGGCGATGGCGCCTTCGGCGATCTTGGTGATGGAGGGATGCTGGTCCCATTTCCGGGGTTAGCATCTCCTCGAGGTGACAGTGGGGCTGGGAAGGTGGCGGGGTAGCGGCAGGAAAAAACGGAGGTTCAGGGAACGATCAGAAGGAGCTCGGGGGGGGGGGGGGGGAAAGGAAGAGGAGTTGGCGGCGCTAGGGTTAGGGAGATGGAGTGAAGGCGGCTAGGGTTTGGAGGGGCCTCGAGGGGGGAGATAAGGAGGGGCAGGTGAGGAGGGTGCGTGCTGCTGCTGCCTTTTCTGCAGATGAAAGCGACAGGGAGGGGGGAGGACTGTACGGAGGTTGGGGGTGAGGCAGCTTGGGCCTACCTCGGGTTGTAGGTGGGCTGCCCCTTGTGGGCTGGCCTGCCTCCCCACTCCTCTCTTTCTATTTTTTTTCCTGTCTTTTTTTTTTGCATTGTAAGAAAAGAATAGGAAGGAGAGAAGAAAGGAAAAAGGGTTTTGGGGTGTAAATCTTTTATGAACTATTTTTTTTATTGATTAGCAAAACAGCAAATAACAAGGTTTGTTACTCATTTCCAACAATTTGAAAAAATGACAAATTGTTTGAACTTTGCTATTTGAAATTCATATAGGATTTCAGTTGATTTTTTTAAAATTGACAAAGTTTATTTAATAAACCCAAAAAACTTAGTGAGCCCAAAAAGAGTGCAAGTTTAATTTTCTTAAACCACAATTTGATCATGTCAAATAAGAAGGAGAAAGATTTGAAACTTAGTTTGCCATTAGGGTGTGGATAAAAAGGAATTTTATTCACAAGCAATCAACTTCAAACTATTGAAAACAATTGGAGTGGTTTGATTGCAATTATTAAATTGGAAATTTGGACAATGTGGGAAAGTTTAATTTGGTTTGAAAATTTGAGATTTGTTTTGAAAACATGATGCAATGCATATGATGCATGTGATGCAATGCAACAACCAACTTTCTATCTAGGGTAACACCCCAGGTGTTACAGACGACACCACTAACAAGGGATTGCGCCCTCGCAATCCACCTGCTAACCCGGGAGGGGAAAGAAGTTCGACTATCGATTCTTCATGCTTCCAGCTGATCTCCTCGACACCACTAACAAGGGTTTCTCGACACCACTAACAAGGGATTCTTGCTCGGAGTGACGACGATGTTCTTCCACCAGGAACCTTCCGATGATCTAACCTATTAGGTTAAAGGCTCAGAAAACGTCCACCCACGTAGGATCCTAAAACTTTTGAAATGTTGAGTACGAGAGTAGACTCCAAAACAAATGAGATAGAAGGAGAAGTAGAATAGAGATAAGGAGAAAACAAGAATCCTATTGAGATGTTTTCCAAAATAGTTTAGCAGAAATAGTTTTTGACACTCTAGAAACAACGACCGTTAGCGAGGTTAACCTACAGGCTTTGCGGACCCGTTGCTTCGATAACCATTCGTATCGAAACAATCTCGGGAATCAGAACCATGCTCTGATACCATTTGCGACGCCCCGGGATCGGGCACTATGCAGATTTCAGCATTCCCGCCAAATCCGCATAATAACCGATTCCAGGTTGCCACTTGTGATAACATTACAACAGTTCACGAATAATCCACAACAACAACAGAAACAGATAGCTACAAGATGACTCAAACGAGTCAAGGATACAACTGATACAATACAAAGATCCAAATAACAGCGGAAGAAACAACATAACGTCCGGCTACGGACAAGATACAAATTGGACTAAGAGTCCTGAAGATAACCGAGAGCGTCCAATCCCTGCCCAGGCCAAGCCGGAGGGATTCCCAAGCTAACGTCGTCAGACTTCAAACCTGTTGACTGCAATTTGGAATTTGCAGCCACGAAAAAAGGATTCGTGGGTCAGTACGGTTAAGTACTGGCAAGTGGATAAACCATACTCACAAGATACCGGCGTAGCCAGTCATCACAAGATACAAATACTTTGGGATCAACGGAAAGGAAAGGGATTATTGCAAAGAAGCGGCAGTGGGCTGCACTAACCAGCTACAGAAACACACTACAATTTCCGGCTAAAAGAGGGGATAAGATAGCGTATCGGAACCACCTACAACTAACCACCAAAACAAAACCCATCCAATGTCACCCCCTACTAAGGAAGCAACCCAAGGACAACTCACACGGTTGGATTAATGATGGATCAAGTTATTGTGTCAATAAGACTATTACTAGTCAAGTTATTATCATTAGGTGTAAGTTGTCTGAGTACTTGTTAGCCAGTACTTTCACCAACTAATCCATAACGGCGGAAAACACGGCTTCTCGAGAAGATTTATCCCTGCAGGGTGTGCTCCAGTACCCGTACACACTCAAGCCACCAACTAAAACTCAGGTTGGCTTGACACGACCCAAACCATCTCTACAACCCATCCTCGGAGCCACGGAGCTATAAGGTCCTAGCCACGCAGCCGAATACTCAGCGCAGGTGTGCAAAACTCCCGCAGGACACAACACCCCGGCACTACAGGCCTCGCCCTATATGCATCATCATCATCATAACCATCACCAGTAACCATGGGGGGCCCTCCCATTATGCAAAGGAGCAAATGGAATACCCGAACTAAGTGTGGCTCTTCGGACAAGCTGCAGATCAGGTCTAAGTCGAGGGGGGTCCCATACTACCACCCGGATGCGGTGAGCACGCTCATCATGGATCAGTAGACAAGACTCTTTTCCTAGTTTCAACACTAGCAGGCTTCAAAACCCTACCCCGGGCCTACTGCCGGTGCCTTAACATCAAATTATTATTACCAAAAACATTAACAAGTTGTTGATTGAATTGAAACCCAACTATCAACTAAACAGGTGATAAGACGGACAACAGAACTTGAGCGCAAACAACACTAAGCATGCAACTACGACAGGAGGGCCAACAAGGTAAACAAGCAACAGTTAATAGGCAGTGGAAGGGAAGGCTATATCATGGCTGCAAGGTAAACATATAATAGGATCGAGACACAAGCATCGTATCAACAGGCTAGAATAAGAACAACGGAGAGAATCGGTAACAAGTGATGAAAGGCAGCCATATGGCAGCAAGTGAGTATACTTGCCTGAGATCCCGCAAGGTAGCAGAACTTGTCGTTGCTCACATCATCTCAACGTCCTATCCGGGAAGAAGCAACGAACCTCGAACAAACACCGGATGCAACAATTACTTCTACGGCAAAAGATCCAGCATGATCCTATTTTATATACATGACATGGCAAGATGCAACAGGGAAAACAACTTAAGCAATTTAATCGGAACCGGAGTCCGGAGAAATAGAGATTGGTTCAAGTTGTTTAGCTAACCATCAATTTAATTGTTATTTAGTATGGCAAACAACAAAGTAGATGGGTTAGGCAATTTAAATGGAATGGGGCAACAGGTTGGAAATAATTAGCCCACACATTCCATATGTTGTCATATAGATGAACATGCATAACAAGATCTAAAATGCACAAGATAGCATGCAAACAGAGATATGGATGGCATGAACATGTTAAAGATATGAAACTGATTGGAAAACATATTTTATTTGTTTGATTTGGAATTAAAATGAATTAGTTATGAATTTTGGCAATTTAAATTGCATTAAATAAGAGGTGAAACAATTATTCAATTTAGATGTTGCAAACCAGAAAACAAAGTTGATATTCAAGTGTGGCATGTGATTTAGGATGAAAAACATGTTTGGAGTATTTAATTTGGAGCAACCATTTGCAAGTTATTAATTATGCCATTTAATTAACCAATTTGAGGATTATTAAATAACATTAATTTTAATTGTCCAAATTGCAAAACAAAGTTGATAAACAGAAAGTGCAATGAATTTGGACTGAAAAACATATTTGATTTGTGTGATTTGAATTAGGTAGGAATTAATTATGGAATTAACCAAATTGGAAAAGAATTGTTTAAATTTGAAATTTGAAACAATTTGAATTGTGCAAAAAGAGAAACAAATGTTATATTTGAAAAGTTCATGGAATTTTGATTGGAATACATATAAAATTTGTGTTATTTGGATTTGTGGTTTGAAAGTTGTGAGCATTTGAATTTTTAGGTTTATTTGCAAAAGACCAGGGACTGATTTGCGAAAGAAAAGTGGAGGCAGGGGCCTCTCTGCAAAGATCCGGATCCAGATCTGGATCCGGGACGGGTTCACCGAGGGCAGAGCCAGCCACAGCGGCTGACCTGCGGGCCCTAGCGCCACGCGGGTGCTGACGAGGCGCGGGGGGAAGCTGACGGGGCTGTGGTGCCGCTGACGGGCGGGGCCCGCCGCGCCGAGGGAAAATCGCGAAAAAAAGGCTTGCGGCCGCGGGGGATCGATCCCGCGAGCTCGCGGTGCGGGGCAGGGAACAGGGCCAGTGCGGTGATGCTCGCTGTTGTGACAGATTCGGTGCTCGACGAAATAAGAGGAGAACAGCGACGCGTTACTGAACTTTGCGACAGAACCAAGGTGCAGTTTTCTCCGTCAGTTGGCAACAGAACAGAACACAAAAAAAAACGTCGCGCCCGGGAGGGATCGATCTCAGGTTCTACTGTTGTACCACGATGAGTCCTACCACTAGGATGCCGCACGATCGCTGGTGCACATCAAGCCACAACAGACACGTATCTGCTGCACGAGGGGACTCTGACGAACACGAACCACCGGAACGGACGATGATCGGGGAAGAGAGCGGCGAAACGGAGCGTTACCTGGCGATGGCGCCTTCGGCGATCTTGGTGATGGAGGGATGCTGGTCCCATTCCCGGGGTCAGCATCTCCTCGAGGGGACAGTGGGGCTGGGAAGGTGGCGGGGTAGCGGCAGGGAAAAACGGAGGTTCAGGGAACGATCAGAAGCAGCTCGGGGGGGGAAGGAAGAGGAGTTGGCGGCGCTAGGGTTAGGGAGATGGAGTGAAGGCGGCTAGTGTTTGGAGGGGCCTCGAGGGGGGAGATAAGGAGGGGCAGGTGAGGAGGGTGCGTGCTGCTGCTGCCTTTTCTGCAGATGAAAGCGACAGGGAGGGGGAGGACTGTATGGAGGTTGGGGGTGAGGCAGCTTGGGCCTACCTCGGGTTGTAGGTGGGCTGCCCCTTGTGGGCTGGCCTGCCTCCCCACTCCTCTCTTTCTATTTTTTTTCCTCTCTTTTTTTTTGCATTGTAAGAAAAGAATAGGAAGGAGAGAAGAAAGGAAAAAGGGTTTTGGGGTGTAAATCTTTTATGAACTATTTTTTTTATTGATTAGCAAAACAGCAAATAACAAGGTTTGTTACTCATTTCCAACAATTCGAAAAAATGACAAATTGTTTGAACTTTGCTATTTGAAATTCATATAGGATTTCAGTTGATTTTTTAAAATTGACAAAGTTTATTTAATAAACCCAAAAAACTTAGTGAGCCCAAAAAGAGTGCAAGTTTAATTTTCTTAAACCACAATTTGATCATGTCAAATAAGAAGGAGAAAGATTTGAAACTTAGTTTGCCATTAGGGTGTGGATAAAAAGGAATTTTATTCACAAGCAATCAACTTCAAACTATTGAAAACAATTGGAGTGGTTTGATTGCAATTATTAAATTGGAAATTTGGACAATGTGGGAAAGTTTAATTTGGTTTGAAAATTTGAGATTTGTTTTGAAAACATGATGCAATGCATATGATGCATGTGATGCAATGCAACAACCAACTTTCTATCTAGGGTAACACCCCAGGTGTTACAACAAGTTTCTGCCGATTTAGTTGGAAACGTGTCAAATTTGAACTACATGTGCCTCGTAGTTTGCTCATAATTTTTGGAAAAAATCATTTTAGTTATAAAACTACCCATTTCATCACAGATACACCAAGAGTTTTTAATTATTCAACCCCTAGCTACGAACGGTCACGCTCGCCTTCTTGACTTTTTCCTGAAATAGCATAGAAAATTACAGAAAATTCAAAAAGACTTAAAATGATGAAAGACCTTGGCGTACTGTCATTATATATGTCCTACTATCAAAAAAAAATTGGAATAGGACAGTTGGGTTGAAAAGGTGTTCACAGAAATGAGCTATCTTCTCCGAAGATTCTATGGTTTCAGGCTAAATGACGGGTGTTATGGCCAAATCCATGGCACAGTTTGTTGAAATGTTCCCATATTCCACACAAACATGTATCTTGTAAGAACGTACAATGTTGATAGAGAAATGTTTTATTTTCACTGAAAAAAAAATTCATTTTCCATTTTTCGAGCGTGAAAAATGTTTTTTGTGTGAATGACTAACCACAAATATGTTGCAAAAATTGGGAGCTGCATTTAAAAAAAAGAATAGACCATATTATATGCACAAATAACCAATTTTTTACCTATAAAACGGTTTCCATCCACCTCTTTTGAAATAAACAAGTTTCTGCCGATTCACTTAGAAACGGGTCAAAGTTGAACTACAGGTGCCTCGTAGTTTGCTGATGATTTTTGGCAAAAATCATTTTTAGGTACATAACTACCTATTTCATCACAGATACACCAAGATTTTCTCAATATTCAACCCCTAGCTACAAATGGTCACACCCGCCTTCTTGACTTTTTTCCTCAAATCGGCATAGAAAATTTTAGAAAATTCAAAAATACTCAAAATGATGCAAGACCTTCACGTAGTGTCATTATATATGTCCTACTATCCACTAAAAATAATAAACTTAGAATAGGACAATTGGGTTGAAAAGGTGTTCACAGAAATGAGCTATCTCCTCCGAAGATTATAGGGTTTCGGGCCAAATGACGGGTGTTATGGCCAAATCCATGGCATAGTTTGTGAAATATGGCCATATTCCACACAAAGATGCATCTTGGAAGCACGGACAATGTTGACGAAGAAAGTTTTTCTTTTCATTGAATAAAAAACCATTTTTCATTTTCCAAGTGTGAAAAATGTGTTTTTTGTGAAGGACCAACCACAAATATGTTGCAAAACTTGGGAGCTGCATTTTTTGAAAATAATAGACCATATTATATGCACGAGTAACCAATTTGTTTCCTATGAAAATGTTTCCATCCACCTCTTTTGAAAAACACATGTTTTTGCCAATTCAGTTGAAAACGGGTCAAATTTGAACTACATGTACCTCGTAGTTTGCTCATGATTTTTGACAAAAATCATTTTTAGGTACACAAATGCCTATTTCATCACAGATACACCAAGATTATCTCAATATTCAACACCTAAATACGAACGGTCACGTCTGCCTTCTTGACTTTTTCCTCAAATTGGAATAGAAAATTCCAGAAAATTCAAAAGGACTCAAAATGATGCAAGACCTTCATGCAGTATCATTATATATGTTATACCACAAAAAAATAGTAAAATTGGAATAAGACAGTTAGGTTGAAAAGGTGTTCACAGAAATGAGCTATCTCCTCCGAATATTCTAGGGTTTTGGGCCAAATGACGGGTGTTATGGACAAATCCATGGCATAGTTTGTTGAAATTTTCCCATATTCCACGCAAACATGTATCTTGAAAGCACAGACAATGTTGACGGAGAAACTGTTCCTTCTTATTGAATGAAAAACCATTTTCTATTTTCCGAGTGTGAAAATTGTGTTTTTTGTGAAGGACCAACCACAAATATGTTGCAAAACTTGGGAGCTGCATTTTTTGAAAATAATAGACCATATTATATGCACAAATGACTAATTTGTTTCCTATGAGAAGGTTTCCATCCACCCCTTTCGAAAAACACAAGTTTCTGCCGAATTAGTTGGAAACGGGTCAAATTTAAACTACAGGTGCCTCGTAGTTGGCTCATGATTTTTGACAAAAATCATTTTTAGGTACACAACTATCTATTTCATCATAGATACACAAAGAGTTTCTCAATATTCAATCTCTAGGCCCGCTGGAGAAAACCTAACTTATAGGTCTATACCCGGTAACTGTTAACCCTTTCTTGTTTGTTCCATTTTTGCTCATGGATTTTTTTGAAGAATGTAGCTTGAAAAATATGCATGATGATGTAGATGTGTTTCTCTTTTTCCAAACGAGCTAAAGAGCATAGAAATCCGAATTCGAATTCAAAAGTTACGCTCAAAACGGTGTGCAAGTAAAAAAAACACCAGAGCTAGGATACGCCCATGGTTGACGTCGGTGTAGCAAAAAAACATAGGCCGACGGGGTTGCCGTCGGCGTTGCTAATTTCGTTTTCGCATTTTTCGGTTAGGCTCTTTGGGTCTACGCTGACGACCCCGGCATTTGGCCATCGGCGTACTATTGTTATGCCGTAGTGATATGAGATAGCCACACCCGTATTAGGGTGTCGAGCAGTTTCTCGAACACATTGTTTTACACGGTATCAGAGTAGGTTACGATGGCTTCCGCCTGCCGTCGCCACCGAGCTGGCTCCTACCGCCGCCGCTGCGCCGTCCTCTGTCCCTCCCCCGCCCTTCTCGCCTCATGGCCCCTCGCAACGTGGTGGCAAGCCCGGTCCCTCGGGGTCGCGCCTCCATCTTTAGCCACTGGCCCCGGTGCAGAGGGCGATCTGTCACCTCTGGTGGCCCGTCTCCCTCGACCGACATGGTTGTGCCGCCGCACTATGTTGATCCCGCGCCCAAGCCCTACGATGCTAACTCGGGTCCGATCTACGGCGCCCCACCTGCGCCGATCTACGATGCCCCACATATGCCCACGTACGGCACCCCAGCACCGACCTATGGTGCGCCGCCGATGTCGTCGTCTGCCTGTCTGGCGCCTCCCTACGGTGCGCCATCTCCACAGCCCTACGCGGCGCCTCCAATGCTGCACTACGGGGCCGCGTCTGCGTCGCCCTATGGGGCCCCGATCGTACCGCCCTACGGTGCCCCAGACGCCACTCCCTATAGCGCCTATGCTTCCCCTGTTCCATCTCTGGAGACGTCCCCGCCGATAGGATTCTATGCGCCACAGCCGTCGGCCCATGTTGGTCATGTTGCGGCACTGTCGCCCTTCTACTTCTCGCACCTCATCCCCGTGAAGCTCACGTCGGACAACTACTTGTCCTGGCGTGCACAGGTGATGCTGCTTCTCCGGAGCCACTACTTGGAGGGGTATGTTGATGGCTCCCTCCCGTGCCCGCCGTCGTACCATCCGGCGCATAACACGTGGGTGACCCAGGATCAGGCCATCCTCTCTCCGATCCGGTCTTTGGTCACGCCATGCATCTTCTCGCTGGTCCTCTTAGCCTCTACGTCTCGGGATGCGTGGACGGCTCTTCACACCAGCTTCGCCTCTCAATCTCATGCGCGTGTTCGTTCTATTTGCACCGAGCTGGGCGAGACTAAGCTCCGCGACCTTAGGATCACTGACTACTTCAACAACATGACCGGCCTCGCCGACACACTGGGATCAATTGGTCAGCCACTTCGCTCCGAGGACTTCACCACCTATGTCCTGAACGGCCACGACAACGACTATGATAATCTCATTGAGAACATCAATGGCCGTGACATTCCGCTTCAGCCTCGTGAGCTCTACTCGTGCCTCCTCGGCCGCGAACAACGCGTCAAGCGCGCAATGCCTCCTCGAGCTTCTCCTCCTCCAATGCCGCAGCTCGCGGTAAACCCCAGAAGCCGTCACCACCTGGTGGCAAGCTAGCGTTCTCACCTCAGCAGGCTCCATGACCCGCCGCGCCCCCATCACGGGCGGTGGTCGCCCACGCGCCTGCTGCCCCTGCTCCAGCGCTCAGCAAGCGTGCCAGCTATGTGGCCTTGAGGGCCATATCGCCACCCGCTGTCATCAACGCTTCAAGCAGGATTTTCTCGGTGTTGGCAACAATGGCAAGGGCAATGAAAAGCAGGTTGCCGCTGGAGTGGTGGGTAACAAGCACGGCCATACTCCATCCTACTCCATTTATCCGACGTGGTACATGGACACGGGAGCTACCAATCACCTAACGGGTGAGATGGGCAAGCTCTCCACTCAGGAGCCATATCATGGTCATGATCAGGTTCGCACCGCCAATGGAGCAGGTATGCGCATCTGACATGTTGGTCAGGTCTCACTTCTTGCACACGACTCTAGAAAACTGCATCTTCTCAATGTCCTTTGAGTTCCTTCTGCTACACGTAGTTTGTTGTCTGTTCCTCGGCTTACTTGTGATAATAATGTCCTTGCTGAATTTCATCGTTTTCATTTTTTCATTAAGGATCGGGACACGAGAGTCGTTCTACTTAGAGGCCGTCTTCTTCATGGCCTATATGCGCTTGATGCGTCGTCGCATACTCCCCAGATGTTAAGTGGTGTTCGTGTGTGATCTACGCACTGGCATCATGACCTTGGTCACCCTGCTGCTCCCATAGTTCATCATGTTCTGCATCGTCATGAACTTCCAGTTGTGTCCAATAAAAATGCCGAAACTGTCTGTGGTGCCTGTCAACAAGGCAAGAGTCATCAGCTTTCGTTTTCAGAGTCGAGTCGTGTCGTTAAACATTCTCTTGAGCTTGTGTTCTCTGATGTATGGGGTCATGCCCAAACGTCTGTTAGTGAGCATAATTATTATGTCAGTTTTATTGATGCTTATAGTCGGTTTACTTGGCTTTATCTTATTATAAGCGTAAATCTAATGTGTTTGATGTTTTTATTCAGTTTCAAACACATGTTGAGCGTCTCCGTAAGCATAAAATTCTTCATGCTCAATCCGACTGGGGGTGAATATCGCAACCTCAATTCGTTTTTTTGATAACGCTTGGGATCTCTCACCGTGTGTCTTGTCCTCATACACATCAGCAGAATGACACCGCTGAACTTAAGCATCGTCATCTTGTAGAGACTGGCCTTACCTTACTAGCTCATGCCTCCGTTCCGTTTCGGTTTTGGAGTGATGATTTTTCAACAACCTGTTTTTTGATAAATAGTCTTTCCTCATGATTTCTGCAAATGAAAACTCCTCTTGAAAGTTTCCCAAACACATTGTTTTACACCCATACTATAATCAACTGCTCCGTCGTTAGTCGTAGTCCATGAGATCTTGGATAACAACGAAATTTCCGAAATTTTGTTGGGTACGGAAATATAATTCTACCTGAAATCTTGGACTATGTTGGCACCACACTCAAATATGTTTGAATTTGCTTAAATTTGATGAATTTTGAACAAGAAAATCCATAATTTCTGAAAAAACTACTAGGTCGTACATTAACAGCAAGACCCTCACCGAAAGAAAAAGTAATTAACGATCATGGCAACAAAAACAACGAACATTAGCAGGTGCTACTTTTTTTTGAGATCGCTAATCAGGTACTTGAGGTAATTCCAGGATAACTTGTGTTTGGTTGAGTGGCTATCCACTGGTTGGCTAGGGATAGCCACTTTTTTGGTGGTTGCCGCCCGTTTGGTTCAGAGGATAAAGAGGGGCGAGGGCAACCAGATTCTAGGTATATTCTCATGAATAACCGGTTGAGCTCGCCCGCCAAAATCTGCTGGAGGAGGGCAACCACTTCTTGTTGGCGCCCCTAGCCTCACCCCGAACCGTTTTCTTCTCGCTCACCTTCCTCTCACTCTTCTCTTCTCGTCTCTCTCAACGTGGCCAGATCTGGGTTTGGCTGGACCTAGCTTGGCCATGACGGCGTCTAATGGAGCGGTGGTCTGCAGGCCGACGGTGGCTGAACTGCGCGTCTCTCTCCTCTCGTCCTTCCTATATCCTCTTTTTTTTGTCTGCTTGAACCAGGAGAGGCGGCAGCCATGGGCGTGCGGTGGCCTGCTAGCCGTCGATTGCTGGACTGCCTCTATACTCTCGTCCTTCCCGCTGCTCTCACCCTGCAATCTCTATCTCTAATATTTTTTCTTTTTTTTGTTATGCAAACTCGTCAGATTTCTTGCAGTGACAAGTTCAATTCAATTTCGTGCAGTCTGATGAGATGAAATTTTCCTGTGAACAAGTGCACTTCTTGCTGATGAATATATGTAGTGGACCGATTTGGTACGACTAGTAGCAGATCAGTAGCTTCTTTTTTACCTTTTTACAGGAGAGTAACGACCAAGACTAGTACTGCACAAATATTCTACCCGTGTACTTGTTTGCACATGCATCAAAATTCATCAATTTTTTTTTGTCTTGATTAAAGATGTAATCTCACCACTTGAGGTTACCAGAACAACCCATCCAGTATTAGTCCTTTGATCCAAATATATAAAAATGGCTATCCCTAACCATCTCTTATTTCATTGAGCCAAACACAAAAAATGGCCCAACCACTATCCCCTGAATCATAACCTCTAAACCAAACACACCCTTATCACCCGTTCATGGCCTCTGAAAGTCTGAATACTATTTGGCCCCATATACGGAGGCAATACTCGGCAATCCTTATAACTTTTTTTAGACTAAAAGGGTTCCCCCCGGCTTCATTGAAACCAAACCAACCACAGAGTACATTATTACAGTCCAGCTCCTCGAGCAAGCGAAACAGCAAAGCAGGGAATCAACGAACGATCCCCCCAGGCTGCAGAAGTTCAGACAACAAAAGCTCAAAAGGGGCACGAGCAACTCGACAGAAAAACTAACTAAGGAACAGCTCCACTCCTATTCTTCGAAACGAACTTGGAGAGCAGCAGCTTGCAGGTCTCCTCTTGAGCTTCTGCGGCAGAAAGGAAGAGTTCCGAGCCACCCCACGAACGCTGCCTCAACGCCAGGCGATCCGCAAAAGCTCTCCGCGCTTCCTGTTCAGCTTCAGAATGCACTGGTCCAGCAGTGTTGAAACGTCGACTCTTGCCAGGATCTTCCATTGAGATAGCTCTCCTACCATCCTTCGCCACACGTCCTGAACACCTGGCCAGCACATACCCTGAAAGCACAAATCGTTACGCAGCTTCCAAATAGACCTAGTGCAGCAGTGCACACAATATTGATGAAAGCATTTTTCTTGTCACTAAGCCACCACCGTGCCACTGATTCAAAATCTTGTCCTACAGAAACTTGTATAAGTTCTGACACCAACGACCACACCATCTTAGCCACAAAGCAGTCAAAAAACAAGTGGTGGCTGGATTCTGCTTCAGAGCAGAACAGGCAAGAAGAATCAGGCACTGCACGACGTTTAGCAAGGTTGTCTCTGGTGAGAAGCCTGTTATTCGCAAGCAGCCAAAGAAAAATATGTAATCTTGGAGGAACCTTAAGCTTCCAAACTGCTGGCGTATGAACAGGAACAATCCCACGATCATTTACTAAAGCATAGAAGGATCTGACACTATAATTCCCTGATGATTCAAACATCCAGATGGGCTGGTCAGGTTCATCAGAGAGGGGGAAGGAACCCACTAATTGCTTTAATTCCTCCCATTGTCGCCACAATGCTGGAGAAACAGTTCTCCTGAAGGTGAGCCTAAGTTCTCCTCCCTGACAAGCCTGGGCAACAGTGATTTCTTGCTCATTGGAAATCTCAAATAGATTCCAAAAGCAAACAGCTAAGCTGCAGTGCCCAATCCAAACATCACTCCAGAATCTAATACTAAGCCCATTACCCAATTTCCATTTGAAGCCACAAATTGCAGCTCGAGCAGCCCACATGACTCCTTTCCAAAAAGGAGAGCACACATGGGGAACTGTTGAGAAGATATTAGGGTTGGGGTGGTATTTGAACTCAATGATTTCTTTCCAGAGTTTATTATCATCTTTGTGATATCTGTTAACCCAAGAGGCCAACAAACACAAATTAAAATCCCCTAGGTTCTGAATACCCAAACCACCAAACTCTTTTTTCATAGAGACCAAATCCCAGTTAGCTAGATGATATTTCCTATTCCCTTCAGAGTCACTCCACAGGAAATGAGACATCTGGGAATTAATGGCGGCAATGGCCCATTTTGGGAATTTGATAACAGAGAGGAGGTACATAGGGATACTAGCAATGCAAGCTTTCAATAAAACCAATCTACTTTGATAATTCAGGAGTTTACCTCTCCAGCCAGAGAATCTTTTAAAGGTTTTATCAACTACAGGCTGAAGATCTTCTCTTTTAAGTTTAGCAAAGTGGAGTGGTACTCCAAGGTACTTACAGGGAAAATCAGCAAGCTTGCAACAGAAAACCTGTGCAAAGACATGCATCTCAGCCTCCCCAACATGTACCCCCATAAGATCAGTCTTATGGTAATTAATTCTCATACCAGACATATTCTCAAAGCAAGCTAGCAACCATTTAAGAATTCTGGCATACTCTAAGTTGGCTTTTAGAAACAGAATTGTATCATCAGCATACTGGAGGCTGATAACACCACCAGGTACCACTTGAGGGAGCAACCCTTGAATCAAACCAGAAGAAGCAGCTTTAAAAAGCATTTTAGTAAACACATCTGCCACAAGGGAGATGCTTCGGTACACCCCCCTCCAAAACTTAAAGAGGGCAATATTGTCTTTTCTTCTTAATTGGGTAATTACCCGATAGAATTAAGCTGTCCCTCGAGATCCAAATACAAACTGGTATACGTTCCTATACGTATACAATATCCACCAATTCTCTAGGGGCTGAGAGCCTGCGACATTAATTATCTGGCTCCCCCGACGTCTGCCATGGACGCTGGTCTCGGCTCGGCCACGGGGACAGCATGCTCGGCGGTGAAGTCCAGTCGCCTAGTCGTGGCCAACGACGCCCATGCGCTCGTTGTGCATGGCCAAGCATGGTGGACGTCGGGCCGCCCTTGATCGTTTCCGCCGGGCCGACTGCATCGTGGCCACGTCCTGCGGAGCCATGGACTTCTTTAGGCCGCCGCTCACGGCTGGCAACACGTTATCGTACCATATGGCGCTGTACTGGCCTTGCTGGTGCTCGTGCTCGGACAGTCGGACGAGGCTGGCCTCCTCGGCTGCCCCTAGTTCATCTTCGCAAGGCTCTGAGCGGCTGGGAGTGTGCAGCTGAGTCTTGCGATGGAGGTCTTGGCCATGGCGGCGGGCGCCGAGGCCGCACATGTGGAGGTAGATGGTATGGCCGAGAAGGTGGTCATGGCCAGAGGCACCGCATTGGACACCAGGCCATGGCCTTGGCTGGAGATGAGGAGATTGAGTTCGCTACGCTATTGCTCACCGTCGAGGAGGACAGGGCTATACCAAGACCATACTGATTTTATACGGATACGATCGTATGATGTGTGCCATGTACGGTTCTGAATAGGCCTACTCTGATTTTTTTTTTTTTGCGGTATGCCTACTCTGATTTAATAGTTCGCTAATGACTATCGTATCCCTAGTAACGAAGAGGTACGGAGCAATCTGGATCGTTGATATATTCGAGTTTTAGGGAGGGGGGGGGGTGTATTGAAGCAGAAGCCCTGCCACAAAATTGAACAGAATAGGAGAGCTAGGATCACCTTGTTTCAGACCTTTCCCTACTTTAAAGTAATGGCTATTCTCATCATTAATTCTAACACACAAGGAGCCCCCTACCAGAAGGGAGTTAATCCAGGACCTAATAATAGGTCCAAAACCCCTAGCCATGAGCATGTCATCTAAAAACTTCGAGCTCACCCTGTCATAGGCTTTTTCATAATCTATTTTCAACACCAGGGAGGACTCTCCTCTGGAATGAGCAGCATGAATAAGTTCTTGTGCAGAAACCACACTTTCCAGAATAAATCTGCCTTTTATAAAAGCAGTTTGATTTTTAGAAATCAATCTGCTGCCCACAGCAGACAGCCTATTATTGATGGCTTTGGAAATAATTTTTAAGCTGCAGTTGCCCAAGCTAATAGGTCTAAACTTTTTAAGGTCCCTAGCATCAGGTTCCTTAGGGATCAGTGTAACAATAGCATAGTTCAGTCTGGAAACAGACAGCCTACCAGACTCAAAATCCCTCACCAAAGCCATAAAGTCATTTTTAATCAGTTCCCAAAATCTCTGATAGAAGAGAAATGAGAAGCCATCAGGGCCAGAAGCACCCCCAGCATAAGAGGAAAAGACAGCATCCTTAATCTCCTCTAAAGAGAAGGGTTTTTGGAGAAGATCATTTTCCTCACTGGTGACCAGATCATCAGGGTCCCAAAAATGAGCCCCCAAGAAAAGGTTAGCAGTAGGTTCTGCAGCAAAAAGATTCTTATAAAAGTCTACTGCAACCTTGATCATCTCTGGGTTACTATCAACAGGACCCAAAGGCCCTACCACAATCCTTATAACTTTGGTGGTACACCCTGCTAGATTTTGTTTTGTATCGAGTACAAATGGGTTACTCCAATCAGATTGATGGTACCTGATGGACTCTATAGATTCAGAGGCCGGGTGCCACAGAAGACGTGGAAGTGCTCGTATTTGCTTCGCCATGTGCCCCCGGACGAGTTCCATCAGGTTTTCTGAAGAATCGAGGAACTGCATGCATGAGCCCCACAGCACGGGGCACCGACGACGCCGCTCCGTCAGCGCTACTATGGCCACCACGGAGCTCACGCCGACGTTCTTGCTGCATATCCTGGCAGATCAGCTTCAGCTTCTCCAACTCGTACTTGTGTGCCGCGGCTAGTAGCTGCTCCGCCATTGCAGTGGCCTCGAGCTGACTTATATTATCAGGTAGCGTGTCCGTGTAGATGACGTGGAGCAGAGTCCTGAACACTCACTACACCACGTCCACGAATTAGCGGCATTTTGCCCGAGGCAATTTTTCAAAATGCCGCAAATTATACTTTAGGAGGCACTTTTTAGTAATTGCCGCTAATCATGTTGTAATAGAAGGCAGTTTCGCAAAGTACCGTAAATAGTTTCTTAATTAACGGCATTTCTTATAACTGCCGCTAATCATGTCATAATGGACGGCAATTAAGGAAAATGCCGCAAAAAGTATCTCAATTAACGGCATTTTTAAAACTGCCATGTCCGCCTCGCTCTGCAACAATCATGTCCGTGTGATCCGGGATGCCAGCTCCAGGAAGTTCATGCTCCGCAGGCAGGAGGACGCCGCGTCGGCGCCGAGCCGGCGGTCGTCTCGTCGGTGAGCGGGTGCGGCGGGAGCGAGAGGCGCGTGAAAGGGCCCTCAGCAGGGGGAGAGCGAGGCCACGTGCGACGAGTGCGGGCTCTTCCTCGACGCACAAATAGAGGCTTGGTGGCAGGGTCTCGATCGCCGAAATACGAACGGCCGGCCGGAGCTCGACGGCGGGACACGGGTCACGGCGAGCAGGTTTCTTCGGTGGGTGTCGAGGGCGCGCGGGAGGAGCGGCAGGGAGAGGAATTGACGACGGCGGGCGACAGCGGGGGATGAAGGCGAGTTTGCACGGAAAGAGAAACGGAGAGCGCCGCCTGCTGCAGCAT
Organism: Alopecurus myosuroides; assembly: GCA_028641055.1. Taxonomy (NCBI): domain Eukaryota; kingdom Viridiplantae; phylum Streptophyta; class Magnoliopsida; order Poales; family Poaceae; genus Alopecurus; species Alopecurus myosuroides. The sequence goes on along the minus strand of CM054057.1, from coordinate 267,801,551 downwards.
CATCACGGCGACTTCTCGAGGCCAAGCCTGGCGCTGCGGCGGCGCGACCTGATCTCGCAGCTCGTTAATTGATTGAATAGTCCCACATCGCCAGTCTAACAAAGAGTTACCCAACTTAAATAGAGCTCCTAAATTAAACAATCGCCAAGTGGGCCGTCACGAGTACATGGGCTTCGTCGAATAGAAGCAGCGCTTTACAATACTTAAAAAAAACGCTTTACAATGAGACCTTGCGAGACCTTGCCATCAGTTGAGACAGCATAAAGAATCTATATAATAGATGGCCTGAATGTGATTTCTACAAGCTAATTCAAGCTGGTATTTTCTAAGAAATGAAGGCATTTCACAAAATGCCACAAATGACAATTGAAGGCATTTTTAAGAACGCCTCTGTTCCCCTATCTTTGGAGGCATTTTCTTGAAATGCCACAAATGACATTTCCCTTCCCCAACTTCCTTGTCATTTTTAGAAAAGCCTCTAAACATTTTAAAAGGCATTTTACCCACCTTTTGAGGCTTTTCAAATTGCCTCCAAATCTGGAACGTGGTACAGTGACTTGGACGTCCATGTCGTCCACGCGCAGTTCAGCGGTGTTCTCGACGAGTGGGGCGCGCGAGAGTAAGGCCCTGAATACCGGGGATCGTTCCTCGAGAATCGACCGATGCGCGGCGAACGTCTCCCCACCCACCTGAATCTCCACGTCTGGTTGCTGCCCGGGCAAGTCCACCGGCGGCGGCGTCACGCCTGCCTCGGTGTGTTCGTCGGTACCAAGCCCACGGTCGACGGCGACGTCGCACAAGATGATCAGGCAGTCGTCCTTCAGATGCTCCTCCTCGTCCAGATCTTCGTTTCGCACGAAGTTTCTCAACCCCCAGACGTCGCTGCTCGAGAAGCAGCGTTCTCCGAGCGAGGTTCCGGTCAGCCACGGCTCCCCGGCCTGGTCGAGCACGCTGAACTTGAATGTCGCCGTGGCGTCGCCGGTCTCTGCGTGGCTGACTTGTTGGAGGAAGAGGGAGATGTAGCCGTCGTGTTCCTCCGTCTCGCCGTTCGGGTAGCACGCGATTCTCCAGCCATGGCCGCCGGCATGGAACGTGCCTGACGTGATCGCCGTGCCATTGGGCACCCTGTTCCTGACTTGCGTGTAACCTTTGATCCGGAGCACGTGGCACCCGGTCGCCCACCGCACGCTGACGGTGGAGCCGGAGAGATGCTGCCGGTTGGCGGCGGCGATGGCAGACAGAATCGCCGGCATCGACATGACTTGGGGGAGAGGGTTGACGGAAGATCGATTCTTGCAGGTTTTTCTATGTGCCCGTCTATGGGCAGAATCTAATGTGCTCCGGAAACTATTGCGTTCGATCTCTTTCCGTACTTAGGTACGTTTGTCTCTGCGTTACAGACGCGGTTTATTCCTTTCTCTCGTTTTTTTTTTTGACAGGCCTTTCTTGTAGTTTTATGCATGCGTACCGGGACGACGGTGCAGGTCTCTTATTACAATTACAATTCCCCTTGAGAACTCTCGGTCGTTATTTTTTCCAGCGGAAAGGTCCTCTCAGTACAATGGTTGATAAGATAGTCTTATCATATATCGGCCATGTAATTAAGATATGACAATAAAATGAAATGGACAAAAACTAGAGTGTTTTCGGTGAAATTAATGGGAAAACACTTGTCTTAGGGGACCTAAGATTCGCTAGCCTATCTCTCCGCGCGAGGCAGCGGTTTGGGCCCTTTTGCGCGTGTGTGGCCTGCCCAATTAGGTCCAATTTCGATTTTAGGCCATGTTTTGTGTGTAAACAGCCCACCACAGTAATTAGGAGCAGCCACATATATACTGTTTTCACTATGTTCGGCCAACGTTGCGTATGTATTAAAAATTTGTAGCAATTTCGCACGTATTTTATTGAGAAACCACAAATGAGATGTTACAATGTTTCCTGGATGATTTTCTAGAAAATGCTTATATGTTTATTAGAATTCATTTGGAATGACATGTTTATGGGATTCTTTACATGTTGTAAACATGTAATTTTTTTTGTTGCTATCGATTTACCTTTTTGTTGAAATAGGTGATGATTTTTGTTGCAACTAAAACAGTAACAAATTATTTTGCTGCTTACCAACTTTTTAATTGATGGAAATGATTTATTTTTTTGCAATAGGTTGTGATTTTTGTTGAATTGTTTGAACTTTTTTGTTGCAACGCAATAAACATATTGTTTAACTATTCTTTGTAACATTATTTTTTTTCGATTTGTTTTTGAAAAAATTTGTTGCACTATTTTTTTTGTACACGGGGCGATAATTTTTGTTGCGATACCAGTGAATTAGTTGCAATGGCAGTTTTGCCGTAATTATTGGGATGACCGGGGCAACACAATATACCTCTTTGTTTAAGTGGGACGGCTGTGGAGTGCGGGTTCTATATCCAAAAAGATGGGGGCGAAATGTGAAAGTACACTGTGCTGATTTATGTGCGTTGGAAGACGATCGGACGGCTCACTATGGGACCTAGACTTGGCATCTCTGGGGGGACCTGCGCCTAGCGCTCCCAAATTATTGTATCAATCTCTGTCTAGTAATGGGTTGGACAGATCTTTTAAACATTTGTGGAAATCAAAAAATCCCTTTAAGATCAAAGTCTGGCTTTGGTTGATATGGCATGATGCCATTTCTAAGAAGGACAATATGAAGAACAGGAAGTGGGTTGGAAACTACAAGTGTCAATTTGTAACGAAGATGAATCCATTATTCACCAGTTTTTTTCTTGTGACGCAACTAAGTATGTGTGGAGTGTGATAAGTACTGCAGTGGGTGCAAACAATAGATCTGGTTCATTCCTTCAGTTCTTCTGGTGGATACCTCAGTGTCTTCAGACCAGTCGTAATGTTCAGATTACTGGCGTTGCGGCAGTGTGCTGGGCCATTTGGAAGATCCGAAACAGTGTTTGTTTTGAGAAGAAAGTAATCAAGTCACCTGATGTCCACGCACGCTTCTATTCTTGTAGACAATGTTGAGCCTCCAAGTGCAGACATTTGTAGAACAACAGTAAGTTTCCCTTAAGTGGATTACCCAAGGTTTATCGAACTCAGGGAGGTAGAGGTCAAAGATATCCCTCTTAAGCAACCCTGCAATCAAGATACAAGAAGTCTCTTGTGTCCCCAACACACCCATTATACTTGTCAGGTATATAGGTGTACTAGTTCGGCGAATAGAGAGTAAAATGCAAGTAATATGGATGATAATAAGTGATAATAGCAATCTGAAATACAAATGGCAGCAAGAAAACATGTAGCAGAACAGGCGGAAAACGGCGTTTCAATGCTTCGAAACAAGGCCTAGGGATCCTACTTTCACTAGTGGACACTCTCAACAATGATCACATAATTGAATGCATAAATATCGTCCCTTCACTATGCTACACTTAACCCTCTCCGGTTGGATAACGAACACTAATCATTGCGTAAGGTTATAACAACACTCCTTAAGTTTGTATTCCCATGTCTAGTTAACCCCACGTTGTCACTATGAGCGCCCTAGAAGGTACTAAGCAAACTCCACAATTCATAGAGGAGACACACACGGCGTGCACACTGTCACCTTCACACTGCGGGACAAGGTGACTCCAAAGTTCATATTAATAAAACACTTGAGTAGCACAAGATGAAGAGTAACATCTACGAATTCAAATAGATTACAAAGCTCATGATCACATATAGATCACACCATGGGAGAGAGATGAACCACATAGCTACCGATAGAGCCCTCAGCCTCGGGGGACAACTACTCCCTCCTCATCATAGGATACAGCAACGGCGATGGAGATAGCGGTGGAGTCGATGGAGATGGTTCCCGGGGGCACTTCCCCGTCCCGGCAGGGTGCCAGAACAGATATCTGTCCCCCGAAACTCGTCGGCGGCGGCGACGGAGCTACGGATGTATTTTGTGGAAAAGTTCGATTTCCCTAGGGTTTATGCCTCGGGAAGTATATATGGGCGAAAGGTGTGACGCCCCGAGATCGGGCACTATGCAGATTTCAGCATTCCCGCCAAATCCGCATAATAACCGATTCCAGGTTGCCATTTATGATAACATTACAATAGTTCACGAATAATCCACAATTACAACAGAAACAGACAGATACAAGATGACTCAAACGAGCCGGGGTTACAACTGATACAATACAAAAGATCCAAATAACAGCGGAAGAAACAAACGTCCGTCTACGGACAAGATCCAAATTGGACTAAGAGTCCTGAAGATAACCGAAGGCGTCCAATCCCTGCCCAGGCCAAGCCGGAGGGATTCCCAAGCTAACGTCGTCAGACTTCAAACCTGTTGACTGCAATTTGGAATTTGCAGCCACGAAAGAGATTCGTGGGTCAGTACGGTTAAGTACTGGCAAGGGGGATAAAGCCCATACTCACAAGTTACCGGCGTAGCCAGTCATCACAAGATACAGATACTTTAGGATCAACGGAAAGAAAGGGGGTTATTGCAAATAAGCGACAACAGGCTGCACTAACCAACTACAGAGATTCTATTACTTCCAACTATCAGAAAGGGGATAAGATCGAGTGATAGTAACCAACTGAAAGTAAATACAAACAAACCCATCCTGGACCTCGCCCCTTTAGCCAAAGAAGCAATCCGAGGATAACTCACACAGTTGTATTAAAGGTGAATCAAGTTATTGTGTGAATAAACCTATTACTAGTCAAGTTGTTAATCATGGTGTGTAACATGGTTGATCATTAGGTTTAAGTTGTCCTGAGTACTTGTTAGCCAGTACTTTCACCAAGTAATCCATAACCGCGGAAAACACGGCTTCTCGAGAAGATTATCCCTGCAGGGTTGCACCATAGTAACCGACACTCATGAATATCCCGCCAGATGGAGTGGCCACTCCACCAAGCGGGGCACTCAACACAATCCAACCCTTCTTCGCATCAAGCCCAAAGCACCTTGGGCGCACGGCTAATCGAGCCCAGAAGAAAATGGACCCTCATAGCACTCTAAGAACGTGTCCCCCTATATGCCGACTACGAAAGTTCCACCCGGGATCCAAGGGCTCGCAAGATCATGCTTGCAGCAAATGGAAAACCCGAACTAAATGAGGCGATTTGGACGAGATGCGAATCGGGTCAAACTGAGGGGGAGCCCATACTCCCCAAATGCGGGTAGTGCGCTCATCATGGATCAGTAGACAAGACCCTTTTCCTATTAGGGTCGACACTAGCAGGCCTCAAAACCACAAAGGGCCTCCTGCCGGTGCCTTATCATCAAATTTGTTATTAATAGCAACATTAGCATGATTGATTGATTGATTAAACATCGAGCCCCCCAGAACATAATAGAGCAATAACAGAAAGTAACGGGTAACAGACTCGAGCAAAACAACCTAAGCATGCTAGATAAGAACAGGCACAAACAAAGGCTGTAGGTATGGAGGTGAGGCAATATCAAGGTTAAGGGATTCATGTGATGGGTTCGTAACAGAAACAACTACCACTAAGGCTAGCAGAAAAGAATCAACGGAAAGAATCGGTAACAAGTGATGAAAGGCAGCCATGTGGCATGCAAGTGAGTATACTTGCCTGAGATCCCGCAAGGTAGCAGAACTTGTCGTTGCTCACATCATCTCAACGTCCTATCCGAGAAGAAGCAACGAACCTCGAACAAACACCGGAATGCAACAATTACTACTACGGCAAAAGATCCAGCATGAACAAGGTATGGATGCATGTCATGTTTAATAGATGCACCAAAGTAAACTAGTGGATATGATACACAAGTTTAAATGGATTCCATAGGCAAAGATTGCATATGGCAAACCCATGCCTTATAGTTGAATTAATTGTTCTAACAATAGCATCATGTGTAAGTGAGTTAGAATGATGCATGCATGATGAAGAACAATAATATAACAATATTAAATGCAATTGGAAGGATGGTTAACAAGTTTAGAAAACATTATCAAGTTTGGAAATTATTGTTACTTAATGGTGTTAAGCAAGTAGTGGTTGTTATCATCAAGTTAAAGTGTTCAAAACAAATAACAAAGTTGATATTTGAAAAGGTTATCAAATTTTAGTTGGATTACATGTTTCACATTTTGAAATTGGACTTTGGATTATTTAATTATGAATTAAACAATTTTAAACAATTTTTAATTGAATTAAACAGGAATTAAATGGTTTAGGCAATTTAAATTATTCAAACCAGAAAACAAAGTTTATAGTTGAATAGGGTATTCAAAATGGTATGAAAAACATATTTTATTTGAATTATTTGGACTTAGGAATAAATAGTTATGAATTATTACAAATGGCATTTGAATTATTTGTATTTGAATTTAAATTGCATTTTGAATATTCAAAACAGAACACAAATTGAATATTTGGAAAGATTATGAAATTTGGATAGGAATACACATAAAGTTTGCATTTGTTGGATTTATAAAATGGAAGATATTGAATTTCAAAGTTATGTTTTAATTCTGTTATTTTAAAAAAAGAAAATAGGATTCAACAGATTCATTTGAAAACCTTTTGTTACGCACTGGACACGCACACACAGGCTGACAGGGGGGGCCGTGGCCCACTGTGCCCACGTGGCGTCAGAGGGGCTGACGGGTGGGACCGGTGCGGGCGCGAAATAGCGAAAAAGGGGGGTGCCATCGCGCGGCCGAGGGGGATCGATCCCTCGACCTGCAGCCCGCGCGCGAGGGAACAGAACCAGTGCGGCTCTCGTGTGTTCGTGACAGATAACAAGACTGACGGAGGAAGTAGTTACCCGCCCGGGTTTAACTGAAACTCGAACAGGTTGCCTCTCTGAACCTTACGAGCAGCGCAGGGATCGGCGGACAGATCTCCGGTGGCTCGCGGTGCGTGGAGGGTGTGCGACGTGGTGATGGTGCGGACGTGTGGGTGCCACGGAGAGTAACCAGGAGGGAGAGGGAAAGGAGCCGCGGGCGAGCTCACCTGCTGCTCGAGGTAATTGTTCAGGTGGCGGGGCAGAAAACGGAGGGGGTTCTCCGGCGATGGCACGGCCACCGCGGTGCCTCCCGGCAGCGGGCGAGGGGACGGCGAGCACCAGTGGACAACCGCGCTTCCATTCCCGCCACCCATCACTCCTCGAGGTGAACAGGTAGGGGCCGCGATGAGGGGGCAGTGGCTCCGATGGTGGTTTTCGGTGTGGGTTTGCAGGTTCAGAGAAGGGAGGGAGAGAGGTGAGACGGCGGCGAGGGAGGGTGGTGCTGTGGTCTAGGGTTAGGCTAGAGGGTGTAGGCTAGATATAGGGAAGAGGTGCTGTACGGCGGCCATCCTAGAGGAGGGGGAAGGGATCGGTCGGCTCTGCTGCGATCGTACCAGTGCTGACGTCGATGGGAGGAAGAAGACAACAGAGGTGAAGGGGTGGGCCAGAAAAGAGATAGATGGGCTTGGGGGGGAAGAAAGAAACTGGTGGGCTGCTGCCTCTCTCTCTCCTTGCTATTGCTTTCTTTTTATTTATTTTTCCTTGTTATTATTATTTTTTTTGTAAAAGATGAGAGGAGAGAAGGAAAAATAAAACTAGGAGGGTTTAAGATTATTCAATATTTTCAAAACAGCAAAATGAAAGCAAAAGTTGGCATTACTTTCACAAGGTTGAAATTATAATTGAATTAAAGTGGTTAGTTGGATTTTTCAAATAGGGTTTGGGTTGGGATTTTGGGAAATAAACAGATTGTATTTAATAAGTTCAATTAATTATACAAACATTATGGAATTTAATTGGTTTGCAAAATTTCAATATTTAAACCCATATTGAAAAAGGATAAATAAGATTGATTTGATTTGAAGTTTTGAATTGCCACTAGGGTTTTTTTTTAACAAAAGGGAAGAAATTTTATTAACAGGCAATTGATTAAAACAAGTTCAACCATTGAAAAAAACAATGGAGGGGTTTAGTTTGCAAGTTTGGAATTAGAAGTTTTGAGCAAGGGTGAAAGTTTAAATTGTTTTGAAATTTTCAGTTGTGATGCAAACATGGTGCAATGCAATGTGATGCATATGATGCAAGCCAAAAAGGAAACAAACACTTCCTACCAAAGGTAACACCCCAGGTGTTACAGACGACACCACTAACAAGGGATTGCGCCCTCGCAATCCACCTGCTAACCCGGGAGGGGAAAGAAGTTCGACTATCGATTCTTCATGCTTCCAGTTGACCTCCTCGACACCACTAACAAGGGCTTCTCGACACCACTAACAAGAGATTCTTGCTCGGAGTGACGACGATGTTCTTCCACCAGGAATCTTCCGATGATCGAACCTATTAGGTTAAGGGCTCAGAAAACGTCCACCCACGTAGGATCCTAATACTTTGAAAGGTATACAAGAGGGGAAGACTCCAAAACAAATAAGACTGGGAGGGAAAATAGAATAGGGGTAAGGAGAAAACAAGAATCCTATTGAGATGTTTTTCCAAAATAGTTTAGCAGAAATAGTTTTTGACACTCTAGAAACAACGACCGTTAGCGAGGTTATCCTACAGGCTTTGCGGACCCGTTGCTTCGATAACCATTCGTATCGAAACAATATCGGGAATCGGAACCAAGGCTCTGATACCATTTGTGACGCCCCGAGATCGGGCACTATGCAGATTTCAGCATTCCCGCCAAATCCGCATAATAACCGATTCCAGGTTGCCATTTATGATAACATTACAATAGTTCACGAATAATCCACAATTACAACAGAAACAGACAGATACAAGATGACTCAAACGAGCCGGGGTTACAACTGATACAATACAAAAGATCCAAATAACAGCGGAAGAAACAAACGTCCGTCTACGGACAAGATCCAAATTGGACTAAGAGTCCTGAAGATAACCGAAGGCGTCCAATCCCTGCCCAGGCCAAGCCGGAGGGATTCCCAAGCTAACGTCGTCAGACTTCAAACCTGTTGACTGCAATTTGGAATTTGCAGCCACGAAAGAGATTCGTGGGTCAGTACGGTTAAGTACTGGCAAGGGGGATAAAGCCCATACTCACAAGTTACCGGCGTAGCCAGTCATCACAAGATACAGATACTTTAGGATCAACGGAAAGAAAGGGGGTTATTGCAAATAAGCGACAACAGGCTGCACTAACCAACTACAGAGATTCTATTACTTCCAACTATCAGAAAGGGGATAAGATCGAGTGATAGTAACCAACTGAAAGTAAATACAAACAAACCCATCCTGGACCTCGCCCCTTTAGCCAAAGAAGCAATCCGAGGATAACTCACACAGTTGTATTAAAGGTGAATCAAGTTATTGTGTGAATAAACCTATTACTAGTCAAGTTGTTAATCATGGTGTGTAACATGGTTGATCATTAGGTTTAAGTTGTCCTGAGTACTTGTTAGCCAGTACTTTCACCAAGTAATCCATAACCGCGGAAAACACGGCTTCTCGAGAAGATTATCCCTGCAGGGTTGCACCATAGTAACCGACACTCATGAATATCCCGCCAGATGGAGTGGCCACTCCACCAAGCGGGGCACTCAACACAATCCAACCCTTCTTCGCATCAAGCCCAAAGCACCTTGGGCGCACGGCTAATCGAGCCCAGAAGAAAATGGACCCTCATAGCACTCTAAGAACGTGTCCCCCTATATGCCGACTACGAAAGTTCCACCCGGGATCCAAGGGCTCGCAAGATCATGCATGCAGCAAATGGAAAACCCGAACTAAATGAGGCGATTTGGACGAGATGCGAATCGGGTCAAACTGAGGGGGAGCCCATACTCCCCAAATGCGGGTAGTGCGCTCATCATGGATCAGTAGACAAGACCCTTTTCCTATTAGGGTCGACACTAGCAGGCCTCAAAACCACAAAGGGCCTCCTGCCGGTGCCTTATCATCAAATTTGTTATTAATAGCAACATTAGCATGATTGATTGATTGATTAAACATCGAGCCCCCCAGAACATAATAGAGTAATAACAGAAAGTAACGGGTAACAGACTCGAGCAAAACAACCTAAGCATGCTAGATAAGAACAGGCACAAACAAAGGCTGTAGGTATGGAGGTGAGGCAATATCAAGGTTAAGGGATTCATGTGATGGGTTCGTAACAGAAACAACTACCACTAAGGCTAGCAGAAAAGAATCAACGGAAAGAATCGGTAACAAGTGATGAAAGGCAGCCATGTGGCATGCAAGTGAGTATACTTGCCTGAGATCCCGCAAGGTAGCAGAACTTGTCGTTGCTCACATCATCTCAACGTCCTATCCGAGAAGAAGCAACGAACCTCGAACAAACACCGGAATGCAACAATTACTACTACGGCAAAAGATCCAGCATGAACAAGGTATGGATGCATGTCATGTTTAATAGATGCACCAAAGTAAACTAGTGGATATGATACACAAGTTTAAATGGATTCCATAGGCAAAGATTGCATATGGCAAACCCATGCCTTATAGTTGAATTAATTGTTCTAACAATAGCATCATGTGTAAGTGAGTTAGAATGATGCATGCATGATGAAGAACAATAATATAACAATATTAAATGCAATTGGAAGGATGGTTAACAAGTTTAGAAAACATTATCAAGTTTGGAAATTATTGTTACTTAATGGTGTTAAGCAAGTAGTGGTTGTTATCATCAAGTTAAAGTGTTCAAAACAAATAACAAAGTTGATATTTGAAAAGGTTATCAAATTTTAGTTGGATTACATGTTTCACATTTTGAAATTGGACTTTGGATTATTTAATTATGAATTAAACAATTTTAAACAATTTTTAATTGAATTAAACATGAATTAAATGGTTTAGGCAATTTAAATTATTCAAACCAGAAAACAAAGTTTATAGTTGAATAGGGTATTCAAAATGGTATGAAAAACATATTTTATTTGAATTATTTGGACTTAGGAATAATTAGTTATGAATTATTACAAATGGCATTTGAATTATTTGGATTTGAATTTAAATTGCATTTTGAATATTCAAAACAGAACACAAATTGAATATTTGGAAAGATTATGAAATTTGGATAGGAATACACATAAAGTTTGCATTTGTTGGATTTATAAAATGGAAGATATTGAATTTCAAAGTTATGTTTTAATTCTGTTATTTTAAAAAAAGAAAATAGGATTCAACAGATGCATTTGAAAACCTTTTGTTACGCACTGGACACGCACACACAGGCTGACAGGGGGGGCCCGTGGCCCACTGTGCCCACGTGGCGTCAGAGGGGCTGACGGGTGGGACCGGTGCGGGCGCGAAATAGCGAAAAAGGGGGGTGCCATCGCGCGGCCGAGGGGGATCGATCCCTCGACCTGCAGCCCGCGCGCGAGGGAACAGAACCAGTGCGGCTCTCGTGTGTTCGTGACAGATAACAAGACTGACGGAGGAAGTAGTTACCCGCCCGGGTTTAACTGAAACTCGAACAAGTTGCCTCTCTGAACCTTACGAGCAGCGCAGGGATCGGCGGACAGATCTCCGGTGGCTCGCGGTGCGTGGAGGGTGTGCGACGTGGTGATGGTGCGGACGTGTGGGTGCCACGGAGAGTAACCAGGAGGGAGAGGGAAAGGAGCCGCGGGCGAGCTCACCTGCTGCTCGAGGTAATTGTTCAGGTGGCGGGGCAGAAAACGGAGGGGGTTCTCCGGCGATGGCACGGCCACCGCGGTGCCTCCCGGCAGCGGGCGAGGGGACGGCGAGCACCAGTGGACAACCGCGCTTCCATTCCCCGCCACCCATCACTCCTCGAGGTGAACAGGTTGGGGCCGCGATGAGGGGGCAGTGGCTCCGATGGTGGTTTTCGGTGTGGGTTTGCAGGTTCAGAGAAGGGAGGGAGAGAGGTGAGACGGCGGCGAGGGAGGGTGGTGCTGTGGTCTAGGGTTAGGCTAGAGGGTGTAGGCTAGATATAGGGAAGAGGTGCTGTACGGCGGCCATCCTAGAGGAGGGGGAAGGGATCGGTCGGCTCTGCTGCGATCGTACCAGTGCTGACGTCGATGGGAGGAAGAAGACAACAGAGGTGAAGGGGTGGGCCAGAAAAGAGATAGATGGGCTTGGGGGGGAAGAAAGAAACTGGTGTGCTGCTGCCTCTCTCTCTCCTTGCTATTGCTTTCTTTTTATTTATTTTTCCTTGTTATTATTATTTTTTTTGTAAAAGATGAGAGGAGAGAAGGAAAAATAAAACTAGGAGGGTTTAAGATTATTCAATATTTTCAAAACAGCAAAATGAAAGCAAAAGTTGGCATTACTTTCACAAGGTTGAAATTATAATTGAATTAAAGTGGTTAGTTGGATTTTTCAAATAGGGTTTGGGTTGGGATTTTGGGAAATAAACAGATTGTATTTAATAAGTTCAATTAATTATACAAACATTATGGAATTTAATTGGTTTGCAAAATTTCAATATTTAAACCCATATTGAAAAAGGATAAATAAGATTGATTTGATTTGAAGTTTTGAATTGCCACTAGGGTTTTTTTTTTAACAAAAGGGAAGAAATTTTATTAACAGGCAATTGATTAAAACAAGTTCAACCATTGAAAAAAACAATGGAGGGGTTTAGTTTGCAAGTTTGGAATTAGAAGTTTTGAGCAAGGGTGAAAGTTTAAATTGTTTTGAAATTTTCAGTTGTGATGCAAACATGGTGCAATGCAATGTGATGCATATGATGCAAGCCAAAAAGGAAACAAATACTTCCTACCAAAGGTAACACCCCAGGTGTTACAAAAGGGCGATGCCGGGAGGTGGCCAGGGGCCCCACACCCGTAGGTGGTGCGACTAGGGGGGACCCGCACCACCCCATTGTGTGGCCACCCTGTGGCCCCCCTCCGGGGCTCTTCGGGACTTCTGGATGCTTTTGGGACTTTTAGGACTTCTGGCTTTCGAATTTTCCAATTCCAAGAATATTTTCAGAACAACTTTTTTGAAACTAAAAACAGCAGAAAACAAGGAACTGGCTGTGTGGCATCTTGTTAATAGGTTAGTCCCGGAAAACATAAGAAAACGTAGGAAAACATACGGAAAACATGTAGCAATTGGCATAATATCAACATGGAACATCAGAAATTATAGATACGTTTGAGACGTATCAAGCATCCCCAAGATTAGTTCCTACTCGTCCTCGAGTAGGGTAAACGATAAAACAAAATAATTTCTGAGGTGACATGCTACCACACAATCTTGATCATAATATGTAAAGTAGGACATGTAAACTAGGATCAAATGAACTAAAGTTGTGATCTATATTTGATATCAACAAGTAATGCATAAACAAAGAAGAAAGAAGTAAAACTTTAATGAATCAATACTAAAAGACTATCAACTGTGCAAAGTTTATTAGAGATGATTTAAGCTTTCAAGAAAAAATCATGCACGTCAAACTATCTTCACAACCCCTGTTAGGACCAAGTCTCGCTTTCCACACAATGCAATGCTTGAATCTTAAACTATTTGCACACTAAAAACAAGCAAGTATTCTGCATTGGTCCCTGGCACCGGGATGTTATGGCTAAGAGAACATTATGGGGGGTTTGGAAGGTCAATGGAAGAAAGGCTCGCAAAGCTGAAAGTGGTCATTAGGCAAGAGAAAGTCTTACAACCGCAGCTATGCAGGGAGTAGGGATTGCCACACAACGGATGCACATAGAGCTATAAGTGTATGAAAGCTCTCCAATGGAACTTGTGGGGGGTGCATCCAACTTGCTTGCTCACGAAGATCTAGAGCTCATTTGAGGAGGCTCATCATTGGAATATACAAGCCAAGTTCTATAATGTAAAGTTCCCCACATAGTTATGAATGAATGATAATATGAAAAATCTCTCCAAACGGAAGTATTGGTGCTAAACATGAAGCACAATTGTGGTATATAAAGGATAGTGATGTGCCCCTCTCTCTTTATTCTCTCTTTGGCCCTTTTTTTCTTTTTTTCTTTTTGAGCTTTTTCATTTTATATATATATATATATCCTCACCGGTAGGGGCAACATCCTATATTACAATGAATCATCACACTTTTAGTACTCCTAACTCACAATGAAATATCTCTGATGTATCCAACTGCATCCTCCTGCCAGTGTAGCAGTATGCATAAATAACCATGAAGCTCATCATCAAGTAACATAATGGGGGTGGATGTTGTGCAGCAATATATCTCGGAATGGCTATGGAAATGCCATGATAGGTGGGTATGGTGGCTGTTTTGAGGAAGAATATATGGGCTTATGTGTAGGAGAAAAAAGTCCTCCCACGGGATTTGGATGCATTGGCGAATTTTGCACCAACTCTCAATGTGAGAATGGACAATGCACAGAACCGAAGATGCTAGCAAATATGGATGGTGGAAGTGTGAGGAACCGGAACATAGACTCACGAGTTAAAAGATTGCAGCAAGCAAATCATCTTACAAGGCACAATGCAAATCACTCCAAGAGGGTCCGTGGCAGTGACAAGCCACTGTTAGCTACCTCCACCGTAGCGCGTAACAAAAGGCCGATCAGATATGTATCACTCGTGGCAATCATATACCATTGTTTCTATCAGCTGGTAATTTAAGTGTCACACAGTTTCAAGTTTCTTAGACCAATCACTAAAAGTTTATACTTACTAGTCCTTCCCGTTTATCCGTTGACCAAATTCATATCTCAAAACAACAACAATGATTCAAGTGAAGCAGTTTTTGTAACACCTGGGGTGTTCCCCCTTAGTAGAATTGGTTGCTTCCTTTTTCCTTTTTGCATCACATGCATCACATAAGCATTGCATCCTGTTTTCAAAACAACTGGAAAATCCAAACCAAATTAAACTTTCAAACATTTGTCCAAATTTCCAATTCAGAAATTGCAAACTAAACCACTCAATTGTTTTCAAATAGTTTGAAGTTGAATTTGTTCAAATTGTTTGTTAAGTGAAAAATCCTTTTTAGTAACCCCAAATGGCAAATTCAAATTCACTTCCAAATCAATCATAATTGACATGATCAAATTGTGGGTTTTTAAAAAAAATCAAATTCTTGCAAACAATTAATTCAATAAGGACTCATAAATTGTTTGGGGTTATTGAATAAATTGTTTAAAAATCAATCTTTATGGAAAACTAATGGAATTTCAAATATCAACTTAAAACTCCAATTAATATTTCAATATTAGGACTTAATATTCACAATTGCTTTGAAATTGCTGTTGGCCAATTAATAAGATTTATTTATAAAAATTAAAACCCCCCAAACCCTATTTCCATCTCTCTCTCTTTCATCCCTTACAAAAAAAAAGAATAAAAGAAAACAAATCAAACGAGGGTGAGCTGTGGGAGACAGGCCAGCCCACAGCCCACTTCCCCTTTTCTTTTCCCTCTCTGGCCCGATACCTTTTCGTCGAGGGCATCTTCTTCCTCCTCGCTGTCGTCACGCGTACGAACCCTCTCCTCACCGTAAGATCATCTCCCCCCCTCCGATGCTGCTCCGTACAAGCACAAGCTCCCCATAAAACCTAGCCTACCCCTCTGCTCACCCTAGACCCTAAGCCCCCTCCCTCTCCAGCCATCGGCACCGCCAATTTCTCCTCTCCCTTCCACCTCCCCTCTGCTTTTTTCTGAACCCCGACAACCACCGAACGCCGCCGTCAGAAGCTGGCCGCTCGCCGTCGACACGGTTCCCCTCAAGCCGAGCCAACCACGAGGATGGAACCGTGGTGGTTCCACCTCGCCCCTCGCCTCCTCGACGCATGCTGGGAGCCCCCAGGGAGGCCGCGACGGCGAGCTGCCGCCGTCTGCACCGCCGTTGGCCGCCCCAAGCCTCTGCGTCGACTACACCGCAGGTGAGCCCATCCCCTTCCCCCTCCTCCTGCTCCCATCGCCACTGACCGCACCCCACACGTCCACGCACCAGCACCCCACCCCTGCACTCTACCACCCCGTCGATCGCCGCGGTCCTCTGCTGCCTCGTCGCCGTTTAGTTCGTCAGAGAATGAGCGGTTCTTTTGGGTTCAGTTAACACACCGCAAGGAATACACCTCAACCTTGCTCGCACCCCTTACGTGACAACAAATTCAGCGACAACGCACTGGTGTTGTTCCTTGCGCGCGCGCATCAGGTCACGGGATCGAACCCTGGGGAGGCGAAAGCCCCCACTTTTTTGATCTTTTCCGCGCGCCCGCGGCTGGCCCCACTGGTCAGCGACCGTGGAGGCCAGCACAGATTCCACCCGCGCCGCGCGTGCTCCAGCGTGGCCTGGGCCCGCTTGCAGCGACCCAGGGTCGCTGTGGCTTGGTGTAGGACACATTTTTGGGCGCAGTTTTCGCAGATTGGCCCAGTCCCCACTGTTTCCTTCACATCCAGGCCCCTAGCAACCACAATCAGGTCCCTGTCATTCAAATGCATCTAATAAATCCATTTAAACTCCAAATTCAAAAAATAAAATATGTACACCAATCAAAATTAAATGCTCTTTCCAAATATAACATTTGTTTTCTGTTTTGCACATTTCAAATTGTTTCAAATTTCAAATTCAAACAAATCCTCTTAATTTTGGTTAATTCCATAAATAATTCATACTTAATTCAAATAACCCAAATAAAATATGTTTTTCAGTCCAAATTCAATGTACTTTCTGTTTATCAACTTGGTTTTGCATTTTGGGCAATTAAAATTAATGTTATTTAATAATTCTTAAAAATGACAAACTAAATGGCATAATTAATAACTTTCACATGTTGCTCCAAATTAAATACTCAAAACATGAAATCCATCCAAAATCAAATGCCACACTTGAATATCAACTTTGTTTTCTGGTTTGCAACAATTAATTTGAATAATTGTTTCACCTCTTATTTAATGCAATTAAATTGGTAATATGCTTAACTAAATCATTTTAAAAGTGTTTCTCAACCAATAAAATATGTTTTCCAATCAGCTCCATATCATTAATATGTTCATGCCATCCATATCTTTGTTTGCATCTTATCTTGTGCATTTTTAGATTTGGTTATGCATGTTCATCTATATGACAACATATGGAATGTGTGGGCTAATTAATTCCAAATGTTGCCCCATTCCATTTAAATTGCCTAACTCATCTACTTTATTGTTTTCCATGCTAAACAACATTTAACTTGATGGTTAGATAAACAACTTGAACCAATTCCTATTTCTCCGGACTCCGGTTTCGATTAAATTGCTTAAGTTGTTTCCCTGTTGCATCTGGCCATGCCATGCATCTAAAATAGGATCATGCTGGATCTTTTGCCGTAGTAATAATTGTTGCATCCGGTGTTTGTTCGAGGTTCGTTGCTTCTTCCTGGATAGGACGTTGAGATGATGTGAGCAACGACAAGTTCTGCGGATGTACCTCTACTTGCTGGATTCCAGGCAAGTATAATCACTTGCTACCTATGTTGCCTTTCCTCACTTGTTACCGATTCTTTCCGTTGTTCTTATTCTAGCCTTATGTTCGATGCTTGTGTCTCGATCCTATCATATGTTTACCTTGCAGCCCTGATATAGCCTTTCCTTCCACTTCCTATTAACTGTTGCTTGTTTACCTTGTTGGCCCTCGTGTCGTAGTTGCATGCTTAGATTTGTTTGTGCTCGAGTCTTGTTATCCTTTGTCGTATCACCTGTTTAGTTGACAGTTGGGTTTCAATTCAATCAACAACATGTTAATGTCTGGGGTAATAATAATTTGATGTTAAGGGCACCGACAGGAGCCCGGGGTTAGGGTTTTGAAGCCTGCTAGTGTCGAACTTAATTAGGAAAAGAGTCTTGTCTACTGATCCATGATGAGCGTGCTCACCGCATCAGGGTGGTGGTATGGAACCCCCCTCGACTTAGGCCAGATCTGCAGCTTGTCCGAAGAGCCACACTTAGTTTGGGTGTTCCATTTGCTCCTTGCATAATGGGTGGATCCCCCATGGTTACTGATGATGATGATGATGATGCATATAGGGTGAGGCCCGTAGTGCCGGGGTTTTGTGTCCTGCGGGAGTTTTGCACACCTGCGCTGAGTATTTCGGCTGCGTGGCTGGGACCTTATAGCTCCGTGGCTCCTAGGATGGGTTTGTAGAGACGGTTTGGGTCGTGTCAAGCCAACCTGAGTTTTAGTTGGTGGCTTGAGTGTGTACTGGGTACTTGGAGCACACCCTGCAGGGATGAATCTTCTCGAGAAGCCGTGATGTCCGCGGTTATGTGACGACTTGGTGAAAGTGCTGGCTAACAAGTACTCAGACAACTTACTCCTAACTATAATAACTTGATTAGTAATATAGCTTACCTCCACCATATAAATGATGTCACCCTAATCAACAGTGTGAGTTATCCTTGGGTTGCTTCCTTAGTAGGGGGGTAACATTGGATGGGTTTGTTTGGTGGTTAGTTGTAGTTGGTTACGATACGCTTTCTTATCCCCTCTTTTAGCCGGATGATGTAGTGAGTCTCTGTAGTTGGTTAGTGCAGCCCGCTGCCGCTTATTTGCAATACTCCTTTCCTTTCGTTGAACCCAAAGCTATTTGTATCTTGTGATGACTGGTTACGCCAGTATCTTGTGAGTATGGTTTATCACTTGCCAGTACTTAACCGTACTGACCCACGAATCCTTTTTCGTGGCTGCATATTCAACATTGCAGTCAACAGGTTTGAAGTTTCTGACGATGTTAGCCTTGGGAATCCTCCGGCTTGGCCTGGGCAGGGATGGACGCCTCTCGGTTATCTTCAGGACTCTTAGTCCAATTTGTATCTTGTCCGTAGCCGGACGCTATGTTGTTTCTTCCGCTGTTATTTGGATCTTTGTATTGTATCAGTTGTATCCTTGACTCGTTTGAGTCCTCTTGTATATATCTTTTTGTTGTTGTGGTTATTCGTGAACTGTTGTAATGTTATCACAAGTGGCAACCTGGAATCGGTTATTATGTGATTTTGGCGGGAATGCTGAAATCTTCATAGTGCCCGATCCCGGGGCGTCACAAAATGGTATCAGAGCCTTGGTTCCGATTCCCGAGATTGTTTCGATACGAATGGTTATCGAAGCAACGGGTCCGGAAAGCCTGTAGGATAACCTCGCTAACGGTCGTTGGTTTCTAGAGTGTCAAAAACTATTTCTGCTAAACTATTTTGGAAAACATCTCAATAGGGAATCTTGTTTTCTCCTTATCTCTATTCTATTTCCCCTCCCATCTTATTGTTTTGGAGTCTCCCCTCTTGTCTATCTTTCAAAGTGTTAGGATCCTACGTGGGTGGACGTTTTCTGAGCCTTTAACCTAATAGGTTCGATCATCGGAAGATTCCTGGTGGAAGAACATCGTCATCACTCCGAGCAAGAATCCCTTGTTAGTGGTGTCGACGAGAATCAACTGGAAGCATGAAGAATCGATAGTCGAACTTCTTTCCCCTCCCGGGTTAGCAGGTGGATTGCGAGGGCGCAATCCCTTGTTAGTGGTGTCGTCTGTAACACCTGGGGTGTTCCCCCTTAGTAGAATTGGTTGCTTCCTTTTTCCTTTTTGCATCACATGCATCACATAAGCATTGCATCATGTTTTCAAAACAACTGGAAAATCCAAACCAAATTAAACTTTCAAACATTTTTCCAAATTTCCAATTCAGAAATTGCAAACTAAACCACTCAATTGTTTTCAAATAGTTTGAAGTTGAATTTGTTCAAATTGTTTGTTAAGTGAAAACTCCTTTTTAGTAACCCCAAATGGCAAATTCAAATTCACTTCCAAATCAATCATAATTGACATGATCAAATTGTGGGTTTTATAAAAATCAAATTCTTGCAAACAATTAATTCAATAAGGACTCATAAATTGTTTGGGGTTATTGAATAAATTGTTTAAAAATCAATCTTTATGGAAAACTAATGGAATTTCAAATATCAACTTAAAACTCCAATTAATATTTCAATATTTGGACTTAATATTCACAATTGCTTTGAAATTGCTGTTGGCCAATTAATAAGATTTATTTATAAAAATTAAAACCCCCCAAACCCTATTTCCATCTCTCCTCTCTTTCATCCCTTACAAAAAAAGAAGAAGAAAAGAAAACAAATCAAAAGAGGGTGAGCTGTGGGAGACAGGCCAGCCCACAGCCCACTTCCCCCTTTTCTTTCCCCTCTCTGGCCCGATACCTTTTCGTCGAGGCATCTTCTTCCTCCTCGCTGTCGTCACGCGTACGAACCCTCTCCTCACCGTAAGATCATCTCCCCCCTCCGATGCTGCTCCGTACAAGCACAAGCTCCCATAAAACCTAGCCTACCCCTCTGCTCACCCTAGACCCTAAGCCCCCTCCCTCTCCAGCCATCGGCGCCGCCAATTTCTCCTCTCCCTTCCACCTCCCCTCTGCTTTTTTCTGAACCCCGACAACCACCGAACACCGCCATCAGAAGCTGGCTGCTCGCCGTCGCCACGGTTCCCCTCAAGCCGAGCCAACCACGGGGATGGAACCGTGGTGGTTCCACCTCGCCCCTCGCCTCCTCGACGCATGCTGGGAGCCCCCAAGGAGGCCGCGACGGCGAGCTGCCGCCGTCTGCACCGCCGTTGGCCGCCCCAAGCCTCTGCGTCGACTACACCGCAGGTGAGCCCATCCCCTTCCCCCCTCCTCTTGCTCCCATCGCCACTCACCGCACCCCACACGTCCACGCACCAGCACCCCACCCCTGCACTCCACCACCCCGTCGATCGCCGCGGTCCTCTGCTGCCCTGTTCGCCGTTTAGTTCGTCAGAGAACGAGCGGTTCTTTTGGGTTCAGTTAACACACACCGCAAGGAATACACCTCAACCTTGCTCGCAACCCCTTACCTGACAACAAATTCAGCGACAGCGCACTGGTGCTGTTCCTTGCGCGTGCGCATCAGGTCACGGGATCGAACCCTGGGGAGGGCGAAAGCCCCCACTTTTCTGATCTTTTCCGCGCGCCCGCGGCTGGCCCCAACAGGTCAGCGACCGTGAGGCCAGCACAGATTCCACCCGCCGCCGCGCGTGCTCCAGCGTGGCCTGGGCCCGCTTGGCAGCGACCCAGGTTCACTGTGGCTTGGTGTAGGACACATTCTTGGGCGCAGGTTTTCGCAGATTGGCCCAGTCCCCACTGTTTCCTTCACATCCAGGCCCCTAGCAATCACAATCAGGTCCCTGTCATTCAAATGCATCTAATAAATCCATTTAAACTCCAAATTCAAAAAATAAAAATATGTACACCAATCAAAATTAAATGCTCTTTCCAAATATAACATTTGTTTTCTGTTTTGCACATTTCAAATTGTTTCAAATTAAAAATTCAAACCAATCTCTTAATTTTGGTTAATTTCCATAAATAATTCATACTTAATTCAAATAACCCAAATAAATATGTGTTTCAGTCCCAAATTCAATGGTACTATCTGTTTATCAACTTGGTTTTGAATTTTGGGCAATTAAAATTAATGTTATTTAATAAATTCTTAAAAATGACAACTAAATGCATAATTAATTAACTTTCACATGGTTGCTCCAAATTTAAATACTCAAAACATGAAATCCATCCAAAATCAAATGCCACACTTGAATATCAACTTTGTTTCTGGTTTGCAACAATTAATTTGAATAATTGTTTCACCTCTTATTTAATGCAATTAAATTGGTAATATGCTTAACTAAATCATTTTAAAAGTGTTTCTCAACCAATAAAATATGTTTTCCAATCAGCTCCATATCATTAATATGTTCATGCCATCCATATCTCTGTTTGCATCTTATCTTGTGCATTTTTAGATTTGGTTATGCATGTTCATCTATATGACAACATATGGAATGTGTGGGCTAATTAATTCCAACTGTTGCCCCATTCCATTTAAATTGCCTAACTCATCTACTTTATTGTTTGCCATGCTAAACAGCATTTAACTTGATGGTTGGATAAACAACTTGAACCAATTCCTATTTCTCCGGACTCCGGTTCCGATTAAATTGCTTAAGTTGTTTCCCCTGTTGCATCTGGCCATGCCATGCATATAAAATAGGATCATGCTGGATCTTTTGCCGTAGTAGTTATTGTTGCATCCGGTGTTTGTTCGAGGTTCGTTGCTTCTTCCCGGATAGGACGTTGAGATGATGTGAGCAACGACAAGTTCTGCGGATGTACCTCTACTTGCTGGATTCCAGGCAAGTATAATCACTTGCTACCTATGTTGCCTTTCCTCACTTGTTACCGATTCTTTACGTTGTTCTTATTCTAGCCTTATGTTCGATGCTTGTGTCTCGATCCTATCATATGTTTACCTTGCAGCCCTGATATAGCCTTTCCTTCCACTTCCTATTAACTGTTGCTTGTTTACCTTGTTGGCCCTCGTGTCGTAGTTGCATGCTTAGATTTGTTTGTGCTCGAGTCTTGTTATCCTTTGTCGTATCACCTGTTTAGTTGACAGTTGGGTTTCAATTCAATCAACAACATGTTAATGTCTGGGGTAATAATAATTTGATGTTAAGGCACCGACAGGAGGCCTGGGTTAGGGTTTTGAAGCCTGCTAGTGTCGAACTTAATTAGGAAAAGAGTCTTGTCTACTGATCCATGATGAGCGTGCTCACCGCATCCGGGTGGTGGTATGGAAACCCCCTCGACTTAGGCCAGATCTGCAGCTTGTCCGAAGAGCCACACTTAGTTCGGGTGTTCCATTTGCTCCTTGCATAATGGGTGGATCCCCAATGGTTACTGATGATGATGATGATGATGCATATAGGGTGAGGCCCGTAGTGCCGGGGTGTTGTGTCCTGCGGGAGTTTTGCACACCTACGCTGAGTATTCGGCTGCGTGGCTGGGACCTTATAGCTCCGTGGCTCCTAGGATGGGTTGTAGAGACGGTTTGGGTCGTGTCAAGCCAACCTGAGTTTTAGTTGGTGGCTTGAGTGTGTACGGGTACTGGAGCACACCCTGCAGGGATGAATCTTCTCGAGAAGCCGTGTTGTCCGCGGTTATGTGACGACTTGGTGAAAGTGCTGGCTAACAAGTACTCAGACAACTTACACCTAACTATAATAACTTGATTAGTAATATAGCTTACCTCCACCATATAAATGATGTCACCCTAATCAACAGTGTGAGTTATCCTTGGGTTGCTTCCTTAGTAGGGGGTAACATTGGATGGGTTTGTTTGGTGGTTAGTTGTAGTTGGTTACGATACGCTATCTTATCCCCCTCTTTTAGCCGGATGTTGTAGTGAGTCTCTGTAGTTGGTTAGTGCAGCCCGCTGCCGCTTATTTGCAATACTCCTTTCCTTTCCGTTGAACCCAAAGTATTTGTATCTTGTGATGACTGGTTACGCCGGTATCTTGTGAGTATGGTTTATCCACTTGCCAGTACTTAACCGTACTGACCCACGAATCCTTTTTCGTGGCTGCATATTCAACATTGAAGTCAACAGGTTTGAAGTTCTGACGACGTTAGCTTGGGAATCCCTCAGGCTTGTCCTGGGCAGGGATTGGACGCTCTCGGTTATCTTCAGGACTCTTAGTCCAATTTGTATCTTGTCCGTAGCCGGACGCTATGTTGTTTCTTCCGCTGTTAGTTGGATCTTTGTATTGTATCAGTTGTATCCTTGACTCATTTGAGTCCTCTTGTATATATCTTTTCTGTTGTTGTGGATTATTCGTGAACTGTTGTAATGTTATCACAAGTGGCAACCTGGAATCGGTTATTATGTGGATTTTGGCGGGAATGCTGAAATCTTCATAGTGCCCGATCCCGGGGCGTCACAGTTTTGTCGTGGGATAATCACGGCAGACGTTACCAGGGGTAACTTACTTTGGGGCAAATCGACTCTGGTGTTTGGGAGAGGGTTTAGCTCAGGTGAAATCATGCTATCAATCGATCTGGTAGCTCTGGTAGTAATGTCGCCGAGTCTCCGATCTAGGGTTACTATTATCAACTCTCGTATTACAAGATACTCGAATATCTGGTGAAGCTCCCTTTTTCTAACCCTAGGAGCCGGCTTATATATTACCCGGCTCCCTGGCTTCCTACACAAGGCACACTCGGAATCCTACCCGGATACCGCACAAAAACCCTAACTTTCCTAATAATATCCCCTAAGACACGGGTTACAAGGCCCACGTTCCCTCTTGGGCCTTCTAGAAACTCCACCTCCTCGAGCCGGGTCTTGTGCGACTTCCTTTGGGCCGGGTTTCACCTTGGTATGAGCCTACCGGGTTATCATCCCCTCATCAGTAGTCCCCAGAATAGCTTGGGCTTCTCGGGATCAACCATGAAGCGCACGCTATTCCCTGCAAAACAATAAACATACAAATTCATAATATACCGGGTTAGAATGCTTGGGTAACAGCTAGGCCTGCTCTTTGGGCGGTCCATATAATAACCCGGCTATTTCTGAGTCAGGGCACTATCTCCCGGGTCAACACTCCAAGGGGACGTAGCAAGACTCGGCATTCGCATCGCTACTAGTTAATCCGAATATCACGCTCGTAATCAATCATGATCTCCATCCGGATATCTCGCAACGGATACTTTGGTGCTTATCCCCAAATTTCCGGACCGGATCTTTTTTCCCTCAAAAATTTCGCCTACCGCTCAAACCTGGGAATTTCCCCCCGCACCTATAAATAGTGCTCAGGGGCTAACCCTAAATCTCACTTGGTCATTTCTCATCTTCCTCCTTTCTCCTCACACCACCTCCGCGCCCGCAAGCCCTAACTCGAGCTCGTGCCGCCGGAACTACGCCGCCGCCCGCAAGGACGCCACCGGAGTTGCGCCGCCGCCGCCAGGTCGCCACCGTCCGCGCCTGCAACACCGCCGCCAACCACCGCCGTAGCGCCCGCGAGCAAGCTCCCAATCGGGCCACCGGAAAACTCGAAACACCGCCGCCGTCGAGCCAATCGCCGCTGCCGCGCGCCTCTTCCCTCAATTTATCCGGTAAATCCCTCTATCACTTAGATCTGGATCCCCTTTCTTTGATTTCGTGCGTATACTTAGGATCCAATTTTACTCTCTAGTTTTCCGCTATTCCTCCGTTATCTTGATATGCCTTTGTAATCCCCATACTATAATCAACTGCTCCGTCGTTAGTCGTAGTCCATGAGATCTTGGATAACAACGAAATTTCCGAAATTTTGTTGGGTACGGAAATATAATTCTACCTGAAATCTTGGACTATGTTGGCACCACACTCAAATATGTTTGAATTTGCTTAAATTTGATGAATTTTGAACAAGAAAATCCATAATTTCTGAAAAAACTACTAGGTCGTACATTAACAGCAAGACCCTCACCGAAAGAAAAAGTAATTAACGATCATGGCAACAAAAACAACGAACATTAGCAGGTGCTACTTTTTTTTGAGATCGCTAATCAGGTACTTGAGGTAATTCCAGGATAACTTGTGTTTGGTTGAGTGGCTATCCACTGGTTGGCTAGGGATAGCCACTTTTTTGGTGGTTGCCGCCCGTTTGGTTCAGAGGATAAAGAGGGGCGAGGGCAACCAGATTCTAGGTATATTCTCATGAATAACCGGTTGAGCTCGCCCGCCAAAATCTGCTGGAGGAGGGCAACCACTTCTTGTTGGCGCCCCTAGCCTCACCCCGAACCGTTTTCTTCTCGCTCACCTTCCTCTCACTCTTCTCTTCTCGTCTCTCTCAACGTGGCCAGATCTGGGTTTGGCTGGACCTAGCTTGGCCATGACGGCGTCTAATGGAGCGGTGGTCTGCAGGCCGACGGTGGCTGAACTGCGCGTCTCTCTCCTCTCGTCCTTCCTATATCCTCTTTTTTTTGTCTGCTTGAACCAGGAGAGGCGGCAGCCATGGGCGTGCGGTGGCCTGCTAGCCGTCGATTGCTGGACTGCCTCTATACTCTCGTCCTTCCCGCTGCTCTCACCCTGCAATCTCTATCTCTAATATTTTTTCTTTTTTTTGTTATGCAAACTCGTCAGATTTCTTGCAGTGACAAGTTCAATTCAATTTCGTGCAGTCTGATGAGATGAAATTTTCCTGTGAACAAGTGCACTTCTTGCTGATGAATATATGTAGTGGACCGATTTGGTACGACTAGTAGCAGATCAGTAGCTTCTTTTTTACCTTTTTACAGGAGAGTAACGACCAAGACTAGTACTGCACAAATATTCTACCCGTGTACTTGTTTGCACATGCATCAAAATTCATCAATTTTTTTTTGTCTTGATTAAAGATGTAATCTCACCACTTGAGGTTACCAGAACAACCCATCCAGTATTAGTCCTTTGATCCAAATATATAAAAATGGCTATCCCTAACCATCTCTTATTTCATTGAGCCAAACACAAAAAATGGCCCAACCACTATCCCCTGAATCATAACCTCTAAACCAAACACACCCTTATCACCCGTTCATGGCCTCTGAAAGTCTGAATACTATTTGGCCCCATATACGGAGGCAATACTCGGCAATCCTTATAACTTTTTTTAGACTAAAAGGGTTCCCCCCGGCTTCATTGAAACCAAACCAACCACAGAGTACATTATTACAGTCCAGCTCCTCGAGCAAGCGAAACAGCAAAGCAGGGAATCAACGAACGATCCCCCCAGGCTGCAGAAGTTCAGACAACAAAAGCTCAAAAGGGGCACGAGCAACTCGACAGAAAAACTAACTAAGGAACAGCTCCACTCCTATTCTTCGAAACGAACTTGGAGAGCAGCAGCTTGCAGGTCTCCTCTTGAGCTTCTGCGGCAGAAAGGAAGAGTTCCGAGCCACCCCACGAACGCTGCCTCAACGCCAGGCGATCCGCAAAAGCTCTCCGCGCTTCCTGTTCAGCTTCAGAATGCACTGGTCCAGCAGTGTTGAAACGTCGACTCTTGCCAGGATCTTCCATTGAGATAGCTCTCCTACCATCCTTCGCCACACGTCCTGAACACCTGGCCAGCACATACCCTGAAAGCACAAATCGTTACGCAGCTTCCAAATAGACCTAGTGCAGCAGTGCACACAATATTGATGAAAGCATTTTTCTTGTCACTAAGCCACCACCGTGCCACTGATTCAAAATCTTGTCCTACAGAAACTTGTATAAGTTCTGACACCAACGACCACACCATCTTAGCCACAAAGCAGTCAAAAAACAAGTGGTGGCTGGATTCTGCTTCAGAGCAGAACAGGCAAGAAGAATCAGGCACTGCACGACGTTTATCAAGGTTGTCTCTGGTGAGAAGCCTGTTATTCGCAAGCAGCCAAAGAAAAATATGTAATCTTGGAGGAACCTTAAGCTTCCAAACTGCTGGCGTATGAACAGGAACAATCCCACGATCATTTACTAAAGCATAGAAGGATCTGACACTATAATTCCCTGATGATTCAAACATCCAGATGGGCTGGTCAGGTTCATCAGAGAGGGGGAAGGAACCCACTAATTGCTTTAATTCCTCCCATTGTCGCCACAATGCTGGAGAAACAGTTCTCCTGAAGGTGAGCCTAAGTTCTCCTCCCTGACAAGCCTGGGCAACAGTGATTTCTTGCTCATTGGAAATCTCAAATAGATTCCAAAAGCAAACAGCTAAGCTGCAGTGCCCAATCCAAACATCACTCCAGAATCTAATACTAAGCCCATTACCCAATTTCCATTTGAAGCCACAAATTGCAGCTCGAGCAGCCCACATGACTCCTTTCCAAAAAGGAGAGCACACATGGGGAACTGTTGAGAAGATATTAGGGTTGGGGTGGTATTTGAACTCAATGATTTCTTTCCAGAGTTTATTATCATCTTTGTGATATCTGTTAACCCAAGAGGCCAACAAACACAAATTAAAATCCCCTAGGTTCTGAATACCCAAACCACCAAACTCTTTTTTCATAGAGACCAAATCCCAGTTAGCTAGATGATATTTCCTATTCCCTTCAGAGTCACTCCACAGGAAATGAGACATCTGGGAATTAATGGCGGCAATGGCCCATTTTGGGAATTTGATAACAGAGAGGAGGTACATAGGGATACTAGCAATGCAAGCTTTCAATAAAACCAATCTACTTTGATAATTCAGGAGTTTACCTCTCCAGCCAGAGAATCTTTTAAAGGTTTTATCAACTACAGGCTGAAGATCTTCTCTTTTAAGTTTAGCAAAGTGGAGTGGTACTCCAAGGTACTTACAGGGAAAATCAGCAAGCTTGCAACAGAAAACCTGTGCAAAGACATGCATCTCAGCCTCCCCAACATGTACCCCCATAAGATCAGTCTTATGGTAATTAATTCTCATACCAGACATATTCTCAAAGCAAGCTAGCAACCATTTAAGAATTCTGGCATACTCTAAGTTGGCTTTTAGAAACAGAATTGTATCATCAGCATACTGGAGGCTGATAACACCACCAGGTACCACTTGAGGGAGCAACCCTTGAATCAAACCAGAAGAAGCAGCTTTAAAAAGCATTTTAGTAAACACATCTGCCACAAGGGAGATGCTTCGGTACACCCCCCTCCAAAACTTAAAGAGGGCAATATTGTCTTTTCTTCTTAATTGGGTAATTACCCGATAGAATTAAGCTGTCCCTCGAGATCCAAATACAAACTGGTATACGTTCCTATACGTATACAATATCCACCAATTCTCTAGGGGCTGAGAGCCTGCGACATTAATTATCTGGCTCCCCCGACGTCTGCCATGGACGCTGGTCTCGGCTCGGCCACGGGGACAGCATGCTCGGCGGTGAAGTCCAGTCGCCTAGTCGTGGCCAACGACGCCCATGCGCTCGTTGTGCATGGCCAAGCATGGTGGACGTCGGGCCGCCCTTGATCGTTTCCGCCGGGCCGACTGCATCGTGGCCACGTCCTGCGGAGCCATGGACTTCTTTAGGCCGCCGCTCACGGCTGGCAACACGTTATCGTACCATATGGCGCTGTACTGGCCTTGCTGGTGCTCGTGCTCGGACAGTCGGACGAGGCTGGCCTCCTCGGCTGCCCCTAGTTCATCTTCGCAAGGCTCTGAGCGGCTGGGAGTGTGCAGCTGAGTCTTGCGATGGAGGTCTTGGCCATGGCGGCGGGCGCCGAGGCCGCACATGTGGAGGTAGATGGTATGGCCGAGAAGGTGGTCATGGCCAGAGGCACCGCATTGGACACCAGGCCATGGCCTTGGCTGGAGATGAGGAGATTGAGTTCGCTACGCTATTGCTCACCGTCGAGGAGGACAGGGCTATACCAAGACCATACTGATTTTATACGGATACGATCGTATGATGTGTGCCATGTACGGTTCTGAATAGGCCTACTCTGATTTTTTTTTTTTTGCGGTATGCCTACTCTGATTTAATAGTTCGCTAATGACTATCGTATCCCTAGTAACGAAGAGGTACGGAGCAATCTGGATCGTTGATATATTCGAGTTTTAGGGAGGGGGGGGGGGGTGTATTGAAGCAGAAGCCCTGCCACAAAATTGAACAGAATAGGAGAGCTAGGATCACCTTGTTTCAGACCTTTCCCTACTTTAAAGTAATGGCTATTCTCATCATTAATTCTAACACACAAGGAGCCCCCTACCAGAAGGGAGTTAATCCAGGACCTAATAATAGGTCCAAAACCCCTAGCCATGAGCATGTCATCTAAAAACTTCGAGCTCACCCTGTCATAGGCTTTTTCATAATCTATTTTCAACACCAGGGAGGACTCTCCTCTGGAATGAGCAGCATGAATAAGTTCTTGTGCAGAAACCACACTTTCCAGAATAAATCTGCCTTTTATAAAAGCAGTTTGATTTTTAGAAATCAATCTGCTGCCCACAGCAGACAGCCTATTATTGATGGCTTTGGAAATAATTTTTAAGCTGCAGTTGCCCAAGCTAATAGGTCTAAACTTTTTAAGGTCCCTAGCATCAGGTTCCTTAGGGATCAGTGTAACAATAGCATAGTTCAGTCTGGAAACAGACAGCCTACCAGACTCAAAATCCCTCACCAAAGCCATAAAGTCATTTTTAATCAGTTCCCAAAATCTCTGATAGAAGAGAAATGAGAAGCCATCAGGGCCAGAAGCACCCCCAGCATAAGAGGAAAAGACAGCATCCTTAATCTCCTCTAAAGAGAAGGGTTTTTGGAGAAGATCATTTTCCTCACTGGTGACCAGATCATCAGGGTCCCAAAAATGAGCCCCCAAGAAAAGGTTAGCAGTAGGTTCTGCAGCAAAAAGATTCTTATAAAAGTCTACTGCAACCTTGATCATCTCTGGGTTACTATCAACAGGACCCAAAGGCCCTACCACAATCCTTATAACTTTGGTGGTACACCCTGCTAGATTTTGTTTTGTATCGAGTACAAATGGGTTACTCCAATCAGATTGATGGTACCTGATGGACTCTATAGATTCAGAGGCCGGGTGCCACAGAAGACGTGGAAGTGCTCGTATTTGCTTCGCCATGTGCCCCCGGACGAGTTCCATCAGGTTTTCTGAAGAATCGAGGAACTGCATGCATGAGCCCCACAGCACGGGGCACCGACGACGCCGCTCCGTCAGCGCTACTATGGCCACCACGGAGCTCACGCCGACGTTCTTGCTGCATATCCTGGCAGATCAGCTTCAGCTTCTCCAACTCGTACTTGTGTGCCGCGGCTAGTAGCTGCTCCGCCATTGCAGTGGCCTCGAGCTGACTTATATTATCAGGTAGCGTGTCCGTGTAGATGACGTGGAGCAGAGTCCTGAACACTCACTACACCACGTCCACGAATTAGCGGCATTTTGCCCGAGGCAATTTTTCAAAATGCCGCAAATTATACTTTAGGAGGCACTTTTTAGTAATTGCCGCTAATCATGTTGTAATAGAAGGCAGTTTCGCAAAGTACCGTAAATAGTTTCTTAATTAACGGCATTTCTTATAACTGCCGCTAATCATGTCATAATGGACGGCAATTAAGGAAAATGCCGCAAAAAGTATCTCAATTAACGGCATTTTTAAAACTGCCATGTCCGCCTCGCTCTGCAACAATCATGTCCGTGTGATCCGGGATGCCAGCTCCAGGAAGTTCATGCTCCGCAGGCAGGAGGACGCCGCGTCGGCGCCGAGCCGGCGGTCGTCTCGTCGGTGAGCGGGTGCGGCGGGAGCGAGAGGCGCGTGAAAGGGCCCTCAGCAGGGGGAGAGCGAGGCCACGTGCGACGAGTGCGGGCTCTTCCTCGACGCACAAATAGAGGCTTGGTGGCAGGGTCTCGATCGCCGAAATACGAACGGCCGGCCGGAGCTCGACGGCGGGACACGGGTCACGGCGAGCAGGTTTCTTCGGTGGGTGTCGAGGGCGCGCGGGAGGAGCGGCAGGGAGAGGAATTGACGACGGCGGGCGACAGCGGGGGATGAAGGCGAGTTTGCACGGAAAGAGAAACGGAGAGCGCCGCCTGCTGCAGCATCATCACGGCGACTTCTCGAGGCCAAGCCTGGCGCTGCGGCGGCGCGACCTGATCTCGCAGCTCGTTAATTGATTGAATAGTCCCACATCGCCAGTCTAACAAAGAGTTACCCAACTTAAATAGAGCTCCTAAATTAAACAATCGCCAAGTGGGCCGTCACGAGTACATGGGCTTCGTCGAATAGAAGCAGCGCTTTACAATACTTAAAAAAAACGCTTTACAATGAGACCTTGCGAGACCTTGCCATCAGTTGAGACAGCATAAAGAATCTATATAATAGATGGCCTGAATGTGATTTCTACAAGCTAATTCAAGCTGGTATTTTCTAAGAAATGAAGGCATTTCACAAAATGCCACAAATGACAATTGAAGGCATTTTTAAGAACGCCTCTGTTCCCCTATCTTTGGAGGCATTTTCTTGAAATGCCACAAATGACATTTCCCTTCCCCAACTTCCTTGTCATTTTTAGAAAAGCCTCTAAACATTTTAAAAGGCATTTTACCCACCTTTTGAGGCTTTTCAAATTGCCTCCAAATCTGGAACGTGGTACAGTGACTTGGACGTCCATGTCGTCCACGCGCAGTTCAGCGGTGTTCTCGACGAGTGGGGCGCGCGAGAGTAAGGCCCTGAATACCGGGGATCGTTCCTCGAGAATCGACCGATGCGCGGCGAACGTCTCCCCACCCACCTGAATCTCCACGTCTGGTTGCTGCCCGGGCAAGTCCACCGGCGGCGGCGTCACGCCTGCCTCGGTGTGTTCGTCGGTACCAAGCCCACGGTCGACGGCGACGTCGCACAAGATGATCAGGCAGTCGTCCTTCAGATGCTCCTCCTCGTCCAGATCTTCGTTTCGCACGAAGTTTCTCAACCCCCAGACGTCGCTGCTCGAGAAGCAGCGTTCTCCGAGCGAGGTTCCGGTCAGCCACGGCTCCCCGGCCTGGTCGAGCACGCTGAACTTGAATGTCGCCGTGGCGTCGCCGGTCTCTGCGTGGCTGACTTGTTGGAGGAAGAGGGAGATGTAGCCGTCGTGTTCCTCCGTCTCGCCGTTCGGGTAGCACGCGATTCTCCAGCCATGGCCGCCGGCATGGAACGTGCCTGACGTGATCGCCGTGCCATTGGGCACCCTGTTCCTGACTTGCGTGTAACCTTTGATCCGGAGCACGTGGCACCCGGTCGCCCACCGCACGCTGACGGTGGAGCCGGAGAGATGCTGCCGGTTGGCGGCGGCGATGGCAGACAGAATCGCCGGCATCGACATGACTTGGGGGAGAGGGTTGACGGAAGATCGATTCTTGCAGGTTTTTCTATGTGCCCGTCTATGGGCAGAATCTAATGTGCTCCGGAAACTATTGCGTTCGATCTCTTTCCGTACTTAGGTACGTTTGTCTCTGCGTTACAGACGCGGTTTATTCCTTTCTCTCGTTTTTTTTTTTGACAGGCCTTTCTTGTAGTTTTATGCATGCGTACCGGGACGACGGTGCAGGTCTCTTATTACAATTACAATTCCCCTTGAGAACTCTCGGTCGTTATTTTTTCCAGCGGAAAGGTCCTCTCAGTACAATGGTTGATAAGATAGTCTTATCATATATCGGCCATGTAATTAAGATATGACAATAAAATGAAATGGACAAAAACTAGAGTGTTTTCGGTGAAATTAATGGGAAAACACTTGTCTTAGGGGACCTAAGATTCGCTAGCCTATCTCTCCGCGCGAGGCAGCGGTTTGGGCCCTTTTGCGCGTGTGTGGCCTGCCCAATTAGGTCCAATTTCGATTTTAGGCCATGTTTTGTGTGTAAACAGCCCACCACAGTAATTAGGAGCAGCCACATATATACTGTTTTCACTATGTTCGGCCAACGTTGCGTATGTATTAAAAATTTGTAGCAATTTCGCACGTATTTTATTGAGAAACCACAAATGAGATGTTACAATGTTTCCTGGATGATTTTCTAGAAAATGCTTATATGTTTATTAGAATTCATTTGGAATGACATGTTTATGGGATTCTTTACATGTTGTAAACATGTAATTTTTTTTGTTGCTATCGATTTACCTTTTTGTTGAAATAGGTGATGATTTTTGTTGCAACTAAAACAGTAACAAATTATTTTGCTGCTTACCAACTTTTTAATTGATGGAAATGATTTATTTTTTTGCAATAGGTTGTGATTTTTGTTGAATTGTTTGAACTTTTTTGTTGCAACGCAATAAACATATTGTTTAACTATTCTTTGTAACATTATTTTTTTTCGATTTGTTTTTGAAAAAATTTGTTGCACTATTTTTTTTGTACACGGGGCGATAATTTTTGTTGCGATACCAGTGAATTAGTTGCAATGGCAGTTTTGCCGTAATTATTGGGATGACCGGGGCAACACAATATACCTCTTTGTTTAAGTGGGACGGCTGTGGAGTGCGGGTTCTATATCCAAAAAAGATGGGGGCGAAATGTGAAAGTACACTGTGCTGATTTATGTGCGTTGGAAGACGATCGGACGGCTCACTATGGGACCTAGACTTGGCATCTCTGGGGGGACCTGCGCCTAGCGCTCCCAAATTATTGTATCAATCTCTGTCTAGTAATGGGTTGGACAGATCTTTTAAACATTTGTGGAAATCAAAAAATCCCTTTAAGATCAAAGTCTGGCTTTGGTTGATATGGCATGATGCCATTTCTAAGAAGGACAATATGAAGAACAGGAAGTGGGTTGGAAACTACAAGTGTCAATTTGTAACGAAGATGAATCCATTATTCACCAGTTTTTTTCTTGTGACGCAACTAAGTATGTGTGGAGTGTGATAAGTACTGCAGTGGGTGCAAACAATAGATCTGGTTCATTCCTTCAGTTCTTCTGGTGGATACCTCAGTGTCTTCAGACCAGTCGTAATGTTCAGATTACTGGCGTTGCGGCAGTGTGCTGGGCCATTTGGAAGATCCGAAACAGTGTTTGTTTTGAGAAGAAAGTAATCAAGTCACCTGATGTCCACGCACGCTTCTATTCTTGTAGACAATGTTGAGCCTCCAAGTGCAGACATTTGTAGAACAACAGTAAGTTTCCCTTAAGTGGATTACCCAAGGTTTATCGAACTCAGGGAGGTAGAGGTCAAAGATATCCCTCTTAAGCAACCCTGCAATCAAGATACAAGAAGTCTCTTGTGTCCCCAACACACCCATTATACTTGTCAGGTATATAGGTGTACTAGTTCGGCGAATAGAGAGTAAAATGCAAGTAATATGGATGATAATAAGTGATAATAGCAATCTGAAATACAAATGGCAGCAAGAAAACATGTAGCAGAACAGGCGGGAAAACGGCGTTTCAATGCTTCGAAACAAGGCCTAGGGATCCTACTTTCACTAGTGGACACTCTCAACAATGATCACATAATTGAATGCATAAATATCGTCCCTTCACTATGCTACACTTAACCCTCTCCGGTTGGATAACGAACACTAATCATTGCGTAAGGTTATAACAACACTCCTTAAGTTTGTATTCCCATGTCTAGTTAACCCCACGTTGTCACTATGAGCGCCCTAAGAAGGTACTAAGCAAACTCCACAATTCATAGAGGAGGACACACACGGCGTGCACACTGTCACCTTCACACTGCGGGACAAGGTGACTCCAAAGTTCATATTAATAAAACACTTGAGTAGCACAAGATGAAGAGTAACATCTACGAATTCAAATAGATTACAAAGCTCATGATCACATATAGATCACACCATGGGAGAGAGATGAACCACATAGCTACCGATAGAGCCCTCAGCCTCGGGGGACAACTACTCCCTCCTCATCATAGGATACAGCAACGGCGATGGAGATAGCGGTGGAGTCGATGGAGATGGTTCCCGGGGGCACTTCCCCGTCCCGGCAGGGTGCCAGAACAGATATCTGTCCCCCGAAACTCGTCGGCGGCGGCGACGGAGCTACGGATGTATTTTGTGGAAAAGTTCGATTTCCCTAGGGTTTATGCCTCGGGAAGTATATATGGGCGAAAGGTGTGACGCCCCGAGATCGGGCACTATGCAGATTTCAGCATTCCCGCCAAATCCGCATAATAACCGATTCCAGGTTGCCATTTATGATAACATTACAATAGTTCACGAATAATCCACAATTACAACAGAAACAGACAGATACAAGATGACTCAACGAGCCGGGGTTACAACTGATACAATACAAAAGATCCAAATAACAGCGGAAGAAACAAACGTCCGTCTACGGACAAGATCCAAATTGGACTAAGAGTCCTGAAGATAACCGAAGGCGTCCAATCCCTGCCCAGGCCAAGCCGGAGGGATTCCCAAGCTAACGTCGTCAGACTTCAAACCTGTTGACTGCAATTTGGAATTTGCAGCCACGAAAGAGATTCGTGGGTCAGTACGGTTAAGTACTGGCAAGGGGGATAAAGCCCATACTCACAAGTTACCGGCGTAGCCAGTCATCACAAGATACAGATACTTTAGGATCAACGGAAAGAAAGGGGGTTATTGCAAATAAGCGACAACAGGCTGCACTAACCAACTACAGAGATTCTATTACTTCCAACTATCAGAAAGGGGATAAGATCGAGTGATAGTAACCAACTGAAAGTAAATACAAACAAACCCATCCTGGACCTCGCCCCTTTAGCCAAAGAAGCAATCCGAGGATAACTCACACAGTTGTATTAAAGGTGAATCAAGTTATTGTGTGAATAAACCTATTACTAGTCAAGTTGTTAATCATGGTGTGTAACATGGTTGATCATTAGGTTTAAGTTGTCCTGAGTACTTGTTAGCCAGTACTTTCACCAAGTAATCCATAACCGCGGAAAACACGGCTTCTCGAGAAGATTATCCCTGCAGGGTTGCACCATAGTAACCGACACTCATGAATATCCCGCCAGATGGAGTGGCCACTCCACCAAGCGGGGCACTCAACACAATCCAACCCTTCTTCGCATCAAGCCCAAAGCACCTTGGGCGCACGGCTAATCGAGCCCAGAAGAAAATGGACCCTCATAGCACTCTAAGAACGTGTCCCCCTATATGCCGACTACGAAAGTTCCACCCGGGATCCAAGGGCTCGCAAGATCATGCTTGCAGCAAATGGAAAACCCGAACTAAATGAGGCGATTTGGACGAGATGCGAATCGGGTCAAACTGAGGGGGAGCCCATACTCCCAAATGCGGGTAGTGCGCTCATCATGGATCAGTAGACAAGACCCTTTTCCTATTAGGGTCGACACTAGCAGGCCTCAAAACACAAAGGGCCTCCTGCCGGTGCCTTATCATCAAATTTGTTATTAATAGCAACATTAGCATGATGATTGATTGATTAAACATCGAGCCCCCCAGAACATAATAGAGCAATAACAGAAAGTAACGGGTAACAGACTCGAGCAAAACAACCTAAGCATGCTAGATAAGAACAGGCACAAACAAAGGCTGTAGGTATGGAGGTGAGGCAATATCAAGGTTAAGGGATTCATGTGATGGGTTCGTAACAGAAACAACTACCACTAAGGCTAGCAGAAAAGAATCAACGGAAAGAATCGGTAACAAGTGATGAAAGGCAGCCATGTGGCATGCAAGTGAGTATACTTGCCTGAGATCCCGCAAGGTAGCAGAACTTGTCGTTGCTCACATCATCTCAACGTCCTATCCGAGAAGAAGCAACGAACCTCGAACAAACACCGGAATGCAACAATTACTACTACGGCAAAAGATCCAGCATGAACAAGGTATGGATGCATGTCATGTTTAATAGATGCACCAAAGTAAACTAGTGGATATGATACACAAGTTTAAATGGATTCCATAGGCAAAGATTGCATATGGCAAACCCATGCCTTATAGTTGAATTAATTGTTCTAACAATAGCATCATGTGTAAGTGAGTTAGAATGATGCATGCATGATGAAGAACAATAATATAACAATATTAAATGCAATTGGAAGGATGGTTAACAAGTTTAGAAAACATTATCAAGTTTGGAAATTATTGTTACTTAATGGTGTTAAGCAAGTAGTGGTTGTTATCATCAAGTTAAAGTGTTCAAAACAAATAACAAAGTTGATATTTGAAAAGGTTATCAAATTTTAGTTGGATTACATGTTTCACATTTTGAAATTGGACTTTGGATTATTTAATTATGAATTAAACAATTTTAAACAATTTTTAATTGAATTAAACAGGAATTAAATGGTTTAGGCAATTTAAATTATTCAAACCAGAAAACAAAGTTTATAGTTGAATAGGGTATTCAAAATGGTATGAAAAACATATTTTATTTGAATTATTTGGACTTAGGAATAAATAGTTATGAATTATTACAAATGGCATTTGAATTATTTGTATTTGAATTTAAATTGCATTTTGAATATTCAAAACAGAACACAAATTGAATATTTGGAAAGATTATGAAATTTGGATAGGAATACACATAAAGTTTGCATTTGTTGGATTTATAAAATGGAAGATATTGAATTTCAAAGTTATGTTTTAATTCTGTTATTTTAAAAAAAGAAAATAGGATTCAACAGATTCATTTGAAAACCTTTTGTTACGCACTGGACACGCACACACAGGCTGACAGGGGGGGGCCGTGGCCCACTGTGCCCACGTGGCGTCAGAGGGGCTGACGGGTGGGACCGGTGCGGGCGCGAAATAGCGAAAAAGGGGGGTTGCCATCGCGCGGCCGAGGGGGATCGATCCCTCGACCTGCAGCCCGCGCGCGAGGGAACAGAACCAGTGCGGCTCTCGTGTGTTCGTGACAGATAACAAGACTGACGGAGGAAGTAGTTACCCGCCCGGGTTTAACTGAAACTCGAACAGGTTGCCTCTCTGAACCTTACGAGCAGCGCAGGGATCGGCGGACAGATCTCCGGTGGCTCGCGGTGCGTGGAGGGTGTGCGACGTGGTGATGGTGCGGACGTGTGGGTGCCACGGAGAGTAACCAGGAGGGAGAGGGAAAGGAGCCGCGGGCGAGCTCACCTGCTGCTCGAGGTAATTGTTCAGGTGGCGGGGCAGAAAACGGAGGGGGTTCTCCGGCGATGGCACGGCCACCGCGGTGCCTCCCGGCAGCGGGCGAGGGGACGGCGAGCACCAGTGGACAACCGCGCTTCCATTCCCGCCACCCATCACTCCTCGAGGTGAACAGGTAGGGGCCGCGATGAGGGGGCAGTGGCTCCGATGGTGGTTTTCGGTGTGGGTTTGCAGGTTCAGAGAAGGGAGGGAGAGAGGTGAGACGGCGGCGAGGGAGGGTGGTGCTGTGGTCTAGGGTTAGGCTAGAGGGTGTAGGCTAGATATAGGGAAGAGGTGCTGGTACGGCGGCCATCCTAGAGGAGGGGGGAAGGATCGGTCGGCTCTGCTGCGATCGTACCAGTGCTGACGTCGATGGGAGGAAGAAGACAACAGAGGTGAAGGGGTGGGCCAGAAAAGAGATAGATGGGCTTGGGGGGGAAGAAAGAAACTGGTGGGGCTGCTGCCTCTCTCTCTCCTTGCTATTGCTTTCTTTTTATTTATTTTTCCTTGTTATTATTATTTTTTTTGTAAAAGATGAGAGGAGAGAAGGAAAAATAAAACTAGGAGGGTTTAAGATTATTCAATATTTTCAAAACAGCAAAATGAAAGCAAAAGTTGGCATTACTTTCACAAGGTTGAAATTATAATTGAATTAAAGTGGTTAGTTGGATTTTTCAAATAGGGTTTGGGTTGGGATTTTGGGAAATAAACAGATTGTATTTAATAAGTTCAATTAATTATACAAACATTATGGAATTTAATTGGTTTGCAAAATTTCAATATTTAAACCCATATTGAAAAAGGATAAATAAGATTGATTTGATTTGAAGTTTTGAATTGCCACTAGGGTTTTTTTTTTAACAAAAGGGAAGAAAATTTTATTAACAGGCAATTGATTAAAACAAGTTCAACCATTGAAAAAAACAATGGAGGGGTTTAGTTTGCAAGTTTGGAATTAGAAGTTTTGGAGCAAGGGTGAAAGTTTAAAATTGTTTTGAAATTTTCAGTTGTGATGCAAACATGGTGCAATGCAATGTGATGCATATGATGCAAGCCAAAAAGGAAACAAACACTTCCTACCAAAGGTAACACCCCAGGTGTTACAGACGACACCACTAACAAGGGATTGCGCCCTCGCAATCCACCTGCTAACCCGGGAGGGGAAAGAAGTTCGACTATCGATTCTTCATGCTTCCAGTTGACCTCCTCGACACCACTAACAAGGGCTTCTCGACACCACTAACAAGAGATTCTTGCTCGGAGTGACGACGATGTTCTTCCACCAGGAATCTTCCGATGATCGAACCTATTAGGTTAAGGGCTCAGAAAACGTCCACCCACGTAGGATCCTAATACTTTGAAAGGTATACAAGAGGGGAAGACTCCAAAACAAATAAGACTGGGAGGGAAAATAGAATAGGGGTAAGGAGAAAACAAGAATCCTATTGAGATGTTTTTCCAAAATAGTTTAGCAGAAATAGTTTTTGACACTCTAGAAACAACGACCGTTAGCGAGGTTATCCTACAGGCTTTGCGGACCCGTTGCTTCGATAACCATTCGTATCGAAACAATATCGGGAATCGGAACCAAGGCTCTGATACCATTTGTGACGCCCCGAGATCGGGCACTATGCAGATTTCAGCATTCCCGCCAAATCCGCATAATAACCGATTCCAGGTTGCCATTTATGATAACATTACAATAGTTCACGAATAATCCACAATTACAACAGAAACAGACAGATACAAGATGACTCAAACGAGCCGGGGTTACAACTGATACAATACAAAAGATCCAAATAACAGCGGAAGAAACAAACGTCCGTCTACGGACAAGATCCAAATTGGACTAAGAGTCCTGAAGATAACCGAAGGCGTCCAATCCCTGCCCAGGCCAAGCCGGAGGGATTCCCAAGCTAACGTCGTCAGACTTCAAACCTGTTGACTGCAATTTGGAATTTGCAGCCACGAAAGAGATTCGTGGGTCAGTACGGTTAAGTACTGGCAAGGGGGATAAAGCCCATACTCACAAGTTACCGGCGTAGCCAGTCATCACAAGATACAGATACTTTAGGATCAACGGAAAGAAAGGGGGTTATTGCAAATAAGCGACAACAGGCTGCACTAACCAACTACAGAGATTCTATTACTTCCAACTATCAGAAAGGGGATAAGATCGAGTGATAGTAACCAACTGAAAGTAAATACAAACAAACCCATCCTGGACCTCGCCCCTTTAGCCAAAGAAGCAATCCGAGGATAACTCACACAGTTGTATTAAAGGTGAATCAAGTTATTGTGTGAATAAACCTATTACTAGTCAAGTTGTTAATCATGGTGTGTAACATGGTTGATCATTAGGTTTAAGTTGTCCTGAGTACTTGTTAGCCAGTACTTTCACCAAGTAATCCATAACCGCGGAAAACACGGCTTCTCGAGAAGATTATCCCTGCAGGGTTGCACCATAGTAACCGACACTCATGAATATCCCGCCAGATGGAGTGGCCACTCCACCAAGCGGGGCACTCAACACAATCCAACCCTTCTTCGCATCAAGCCCAAAGCACCTTGGGCGCACGGCTAATCGAGCCCAGAAGAAAATGGACCCTCATAGCACTCTAAGAACGTGTCCCCCTATATGCCGACTACGAAAGTTCCACCCGGGATCCAAGGGCTCGCAAGATCATGCATGCAGCAAATGGAAAACCCGAACTAAATGAGGCGATTTGGACGAGATGCGAATCGGGTCAAACTGAGGGGGAGCCCATACTCCCCAAATGCGGGTAGTGCGCTCATCATGGATCAGTAGACAAGACCCTTTTCCTATTAGGGTCGACACTAGCAGGCCTCAAAACCACAAAGGGCCTCCTGCCGGTGCCTTAT
The DNA here is from genome assembly GCA_028641055.1 of Alopecurus myosuroides. NCBI lineage: Eukaryota > Viridiplantae > Streptophyta > Magnoliopsida > Poales > Poaceae > Alopecurus > Alopecurus myosuroides. Next base: position 267,760,342 of record CM054057.1, on the reverse strand, counting down.
CATCAAATTTGTTATTAATAGCAACATTAGCATGATTGATTGATTGATTAAACATCGAGCCCCCCAGAACATAATAGAGTAATAACAGAAAGTAACGGGTAACAGACTCGAGCAAAACAACCTAAGCATGCTAGATAAGAACAGGCACAAACAAAGGCTGTAGGTATGGAGGTGAGGCAATATCAAGGTTAAGGGATTCATGTGATGGGTTCGTAACAGAAACAACTACCACTAAGGCTAGCAGAAAAGAATCAACGGAAAGAATCGGTAACAAGTGATGAAAGGCAGCCATGTGGCATGCAAGTGAGTATACTTGCCTGAGATCCCGCAAGGTAGCAGAACTTGTCGTTGCTCACATCATCTCAACGTCCTATCCGAGAAGAAGCAACGAACCTCGAACAAACACCGGAATGCAACAATTACTACTACGGCAAAAGATCCAGCATGAACAAGGTATGGATGCATGTCATGTTTAATAGATGCACCAAAGTAAACTAGTGGATATGATACACAAGTTTAAATGGATTCCATAGGCAAAGATTGCATATGGCAAACCCATGCCTTATAGTTGAATTAATTGTTCTAACAATAGCATCATGTGTAAGTGAGTTAGAATGATGCATGCATGATGAAGAACAATAATATAACAATATTAAATGCAATTGGAAGGATGGTTAACAAGTTTAGAAAACATTATCAAGTTTGGAAATTATTGTTACTTAATGGTGTTAAGCAAGTAGTGGTTGTTATCATCAAGTTAAAGTGTTCAAAACAAATAACAAAGTTGATATTTGAAAAGGTTATCAAATTTTAGTTGGATTACATGTTTCACATTTTGAAATTGGACTTTGGATTATTTAATTATGAATTAAACAATTTTAAACAATTTTTAATTGAATTAAACATGAATTAAATGGTTTAGGCAATTTAAATTATTCAAACCAGAAAACAAAGTTTATAGTTGAATAGGGTATTCAAAATGGTATGAAAAACATATTTTATTTGAATTATTTGGACTTAGGAATAATTAGTTATGAATTATTACAAATGGCATTTGAATTATTTGGATTTGAATTTAAATTGCATTTTGAATATTCAAAACAGAACACAAATTGAATATTTGGAAAGATTATGAAATTTGGATAGGAATACACATAAAGTTTGCATTTGTTGGATTTATAAAATGGAAGATATTGAATTTCAAAGTTATGTTTTAATTCTGTTATTTTAAAAAAAGAAAATAGGATTCAACAGATGCATTTGAAAACCTTTTGTTACGCACTGGACACGCACACACAGGCTGACAGGGGGGGCCCGTGGCCCACTGTGCCCACGTGGCGTCAGAGGGGCTGACGGGTGGGACCGGTGCGGGCGCGAAATAGCGAAAAAGGGGGGTGCCATCGCGCGGCCGAGGGGGATCGATCCCTCGACCTGCAGCCCGCGCGCGAGGGAACAGAACCAGTGCGGCTCTCGTGTGTTCGTGACAGATAACAAGACTGACGGAGGAAGTAGTTACCCGCCCGGGTTTAACTGAAACTCGAACAAGTTGCCTCTCTGAACCTTACGAGCAGCGCAGGGATCGGCGGACAGATCTCCGGTGGCTCGCGGTGCGTGGAGGGTGTGCGACGTGGTGATGGTGCGGACGTGTGGGTGCCACGGAGAGTAACCAGGAGGGAGAGGGAAAGGAGCCGCGGGCGAGCTCACCTGCTGCTCGAGGTAATTGTTCAGGTGGCGGGGCAGAAAACGGAGGGGGTTCTCCGGCGATGGCACGGCCACCGCGGTGCCTCCCGGCAGCGGGCGAGGGGACGGCGAGCACCAGTGGACAACCGCGCTTCCATTCCCGCCACCCATCACTCCTCGAGGTGAACAGGTTGGGGCCGCGATGAGGGGGCAGTGGCTCCGATGGTGGTTTTCGGTGTGGGTTTGCAGGTTCAGAGAAGGGAGGGAGAGAGGTGAGACGGCGGCGAGGGAGGGTGGTGCTGTGGTCTAGGGTTAGGCTAGAGGGTGTAGGCTAGATATAGGGAAGAGGTGCTGTACGGCGGCCATCCTAGAGGAGGGGGAAGGGATCGGTCGGCTCTGCTGCGATCGTACCAGTGCTGACGTCGATGGGAGGAAGAAGACAACAGAGGTGAAGGGGTGGGCCAGAAAAGAGATAGATGGGCTTGGGGGGGAAGAAAGAAACTGGTGTGCTGCTGCCTCTCTCTCTCCTTGCTATTGCTTTCTTTTTATTTATTTTTCCTTGTTATTATTATTTTTTTTGTAAAAGATGAGAGGAGAGAAGGAAAAATAAAACTAGGAGGGTTTAAGATTATTCAATATTTTCAAAACAGCAAAATGAAAGCAAAAGTTGGCATTACTTTCACAAGGTTGAAATTATAATTGAATTAAAGTGGTTAGTTGGATTTTTCAAATAGGGTTTGGGTTGGGATTTTGGGAAATAAACAGATTGTATTTAATAAGTTCAATTAATTATACAAACATTATGGAATTTAATTGGTTTGCAAAATTTCAATATTTAAACCCATATTGAAAAAGGATAAATAAGATTGATTTGATTTGAAGTTTTGAATTGCCACTAGGGTTTTTTTTTTAACAAAAGGGAAGAAATTTTATTAACAGGCAATTGATTAAAACAAGTTCAACCATTGAAAAAAACAATGGAGGGGTTTAGTTTGCAAGTTTGGAATTAGAAGTTTTGAGCAAGGGTGAAAGTTTAAATTGTTTTGAAATTTTCAGTTGTGATGCAAACATGGTGCAATGCAATGTGATGCATATGATGCAAGCCAAAAAGGAAACAAATACTTCCTACCAAAGGTAACACCCCAGGTGTTACAAAAGGGCGATGCCGGGAGGTGGCCAGGGGCCCCACACCCGTAGGTGGTGCGACTAGGGGGGACCCGCACCACCCCATTGTGTGGCCACCCTGTGGCCCCCCTCCGGGGCTCTTCGGGACTTCTGGATGCTTTTGGGACTTTTAGGACTTCTGGCTTTCGAATTTTCCAATTCCAAGAATATTTTCAGAACAACTTTTTTGAAACTAAAAACAGCAGAAAACAAGGAACTGGCTGTGTGGCATCTTGTTAATAGGTTAGTCCCGGAAAACATAAGAAAACGTAGGAAAACATACGGAAAACATGTAGCAATTGGCATAATATCAACATGGAACATCAGAAATTATAGATACGTTTGAGACGTATCAAGCATCCCCAAGATTAGTTCCTACTCGTCCTCGAGTAGGTAAACGATAAAACAAAATAATTTCTGAGGTGACATGCTACCACACAATCTTGATCATAATATGTAAAGTAGGACATGTAAACTAGGATCAAATGAACTAAAGTTGTGATCTATATTTGATATCAACAAGTAATGCATAAACAAAGAAGAAAGAAGTAAAACTTTAATGAATCAATACTAAAAGACTATCAACTGTGCAAAGTTTATTAGAGATGATTTAAGCTTTCAAGAAAAAATCATGCACGTCAAACTATCTTCACAACCCCTGTTAGGACCAAGTCTCGCTTTCCACACAATGCAATGCTTGAATCTTAAACTATTTGCACACTAAAAACAAGCAAGTATTCTGCATTGGTCCCTGGCACCGGGATGTTATGGCTAAGAGAACATTATGGGGGGTTTGGAAGGTCAATGGAAGAAAGGCTCGCAAAGCTGAAAGTGGTCATTAGGCAAGAGAAAGTCTTACAACCGCAGCTATGCAGGGAGTAGGGATTGCCACACAACGGATGCACATAGAGCTATAAGTGTATGAAAGCTCTCCAATGGAACTTGTGGGGGGTGCATCCAACTTGCTTGCTCACGAAGATCTAGAGCTCATTTGAGGAGGCTCATCATTGGAATATACAAGCCAAGTTCTATAATGTAAAGTTCCCCACATAGTTATGAATGAATGATAATATGAAAAATCTCTCCAAACGGAAGTATTGGTGCTAAACATGAAGCACAATTGTGGTATATAAAGGATAGTGATGTGCCCCTCTCTCTTTATTCTCTCTTTGGCCCTTTTTTTCTTTTTTTCTTTTTGAGCTTTTTCATTTTATATATATATATATATCCTCACCGGTAGGGGCAACATCCTATATTACAATGAATCATCACACTTTTAGTACTCCTAACTCACAATGAAATATCTCTGATGTATCCAACTGCATCCTCCTGCCAGTGTAGCAGTATGCATAAATAACCATGAAGCTCATCATCAAGTAACATAATGGGGGTGGATGTTGTGCAGCAATATATCTCGGAATGGCTATGGAAATGCCATGATAGGTGGGTATGGTGGCTGTTTTGAGGAAGAATATATGGGCTTATGTGTAGGAGAAAAAAGTCCTCCCACGGGATTTGGATGCATTGGCGAATTTTGCACCAACTCTCAATGTGAGAATGGACAATGCACAGAACCGAAGATGCTAGCAAATATGGATGGTGGAAGTGTGAGGAACCGGAACATAGACTCACGAGTTAAAAGATTGCAGCAAGCAAATCATCTTACAAGGCACAATGCAAATCACTCCAAGAGGGTCCGTGGCAGTGACAAGCCACTGTTAGCTACCTCCACCGTAGCGCGTAACAAAAGGCCGATCAGATATGTATCACTCGTGGCAATCATATACCATTGTTTCTATCAGCTGGTAATTTAAGTGTCACACAGTTTCAAGTTTCTTAGACCAATCACTAAAAGTTTATACTTACTAGTCCTTCCCGTTTATCCGTTGACCAAATTCATATCTCAAAACAACAACAATGATTCAAGTGAAGCAGTTTTTGTAACACCTGGGGTGTTCCCCCTTAGTAGAATTGGTTGCTTCCTTTTTCCTTTTTGCATCACATGCATCACATAAGCATTGCATCCTGTTTTCAAAACAACTGGAAAATCCAAACCAAATTAAACTTTCAAACATTTGTCCAAATTTCCAATTCAGAAATTGCAAACTAAACCACTCAATTGTTTTCAAATAGTTTGAAGTTGAATTTGTTCAAATTGTTTGTTAAGTGAAAAATCCTTTTTAGTAACCCCAAATGGCAAATTCAAATTCACTTCCAAATCAATCATAATTGACATGATCAAATTGTGGGTTTTAAAAAAAATCAAATTCTTGCAAACAATTAATTCAATAAGGACTCATAAATTGTTTGGGGTTATTGAATAAATTGTTTAAAAATCAATCTTTATGGAAAACTAATGGAATTTCAAATATCAACTTAAAACTCCAATTAATATTTCAATATTAGGACTTAATATTCACAATTGCTTTGAAATTGCTGTTGGCCAATTAATAAGATTTATTTATAAAAATTAAAACCCCCCAAACCCTATTTCCATCTCTCTCTCTTTCATCCCTTACAAAAAAAAAAGAATAAAAGAAAACAAATCAAACGAGGGTGAGCTGTGGGAGACAGGCCAGCCCACAGCCCACTTCCCCTTTTCTTTTCCCTCTCTGGCCCGATACCTTTTCGTCGAGGGCATCTTCTTCCTCCTCGCTGTCGTCACGCGTACGAACCCTCTCCTCACCGTAAGATCATCTCCCCCCCCTCCGATGCTGCTCCGTACAAGCACAAGCTCCCCATAAAACCTAGCCTACCCCTCTGCTCACCCTAGACCCTAAGCCCCCTCCCTCTCCAGCCATCGGCACCGCCAATTTCTCCTCTCCCTTCCACCTCCCCTCTGCTTTTTTCTGAACCCCGACAACCACCGAACGCCGCCGTCAGAAGCTGGCCGCTCGCCGTCGACACGGTTCCCCTCAAGCCGAGCCAACCACGAGGATGGAACCGTGGTGGTTCCACCTCGCCCCTCGCCTCCTCGACGCATGCTGGGAGCCCCCAGGGAGGCCGCGACGGCGAGCTGCCGCCGTCTGCACCGCCGTTGGCCGCCCCAAGCCTCTGCGTCGACTACACCGCAGGTGAGGCCCATCCCCTTCCCCCTCCTCCTGCTCCCATCGCCACTGACCGCACCCCACACGTCCACGCACCAGCACCCCACCCCTGCACTCTACCACCCCGTCGATCGCCGCGGTCCTCTGCTGCCTCGTCGCCGTTTAGTTCGTCAGAGAATGAGCGGTTCTTTTGGGTTCAGTTAACACACCGCAAGGAATACACCTCAACCTTGCTCGCACCCCTTACGTGACAACAAATTCAGCGACAACGCACTGGTGTTGTTCCTTGCGCGCGCGCATCAGGTCACGGGATCGAACCCTGGGGAGGCGAAAGCCCCCACTTTTTTGATCTTTTCCGCGCGCCCGCGGCTGGCCCCACTGGTCAGCGACCGTGGAGGCCAGCACAGATTCCACCCGCGCCGCGCGTGCTCCAGCGTGGCCTGGGCCCGCTTGGCAGCGACCCAGGGTCGCTGTGGCTTGGTGTAGGACACATTTTTGGGCGCAGTTTTCGCAGATTGGCCCAGTCCCCACTGTTTCCTTCACATCCAGGCCCCTAGCAACCACAATCAGGTCCCTGTCATTCAAATGCATCTAATAAATCCATTTAAACTCCAAATTCAAAAAATAAAATATGTACACCAATCAAAATTAAATGCTCTTTCCAAATATAACATTTGTTTTCTGTTTTGCACATTTCAAATTGTTTCAAATTTCAAATTCAAAACAAATCCTCTTAATTTGGTTAATTCCATAAATAATTCATACTTAATTCAAATAACCCAAATAAAATATGTTTTTCAGTCCAAATTCAATGTACTTTCTGTTTATCAACTTGGTTTTGCATTTTGGGCAATTAAAATTAATGTTATTTAATAATTCTTAAAAATGACAAACTAAATGGCATAATTAATAACTTTCACATGGTTGCTCCAAATTAAATACTCAAAACATGAAATCCATCCAAAATCAAATGCCACACTTGAATATCAACTTTGTTTTCTGGTTTGCAACAATTAATTTGAATAATTGTTTCACCTCTTATTTAATGCAATTAAATTGGTAATATGCTTAACTAAATCATTTTAAAAGTGTTTCTCAACCAATAAAATATGTTTTCCAATCAGCTCCATATCATTAATATGTTCATGCCATCCATATCTTTGTTTGCATCTTATCTTGTGCATTTTTAGATTTGGTTATGCATGTTCATCTATATGACAACATATGGAATGTGTGGGCTAATTAATTCCAAATGTTGCCCCATTCCATTTAAATTGCCTAACTCATCTACTTTATTGTTTTCCATGCTAAACAACATTTAACTTGATGGTTAGATAAACAACTTGAACCAATTCCTATTTCTCCGGACTCCGGTTTCGATTAAATTGCTTAAGTTGTTTCCCCTGTTGCATCTGGCCATGCCATGCATCTAAAATAGGATCATGCTGGATCTTTTGCCGTAGTAATAATTGTTGCATCCGGTGTTTGTTCGAGGTTCGTTGCTTCTTCCTGGATAGGACGTTGAGATGATGTGAGCAACGACAAGTTCTGCGGATGTACCTCTACTTGCTGGATTCCAGGCAAGTATAATCACTTGCTACCTATGTTGCCTTTCCTCACTTGTTACCGATTCTTTCCGTTGTTCTTATTCTAGCCTTATGTTCGATGCTTGTGTCTCGATCCTATCATATGTTTACCTTGCAGCCCTGATATAGCCTTTCCTTCCACTTCCTATTAACTGTTGCTTGTTTACCTTGTTGGCCCTCGTGTCGTAGTTGCATGCTTAGATTTGTTTGTGCTCGAGTCTTGTTATCCTTTGTCGTATCACCTGTTTAGTTGACAGTTGGGTTTCAATTCAATCAACAACATGTTAATGTCTGGGGTAATAATAATTTGATGTTAAGGCACCGACAGGAGGCCCGGGTTAGGGTTTTGAAGCCTGCTAGTGTCGAACTTAATTAGGAAAAGAGTCTTGTCTACTGATCCATGATGAGCGTGCTCACCGCATCAGGGTGGTGGTATGGAACCCCCCTCGACTTAGGCCAGATCTGCAGCTTGTCCGAAGAGCCACACTTAGTTTGGGTGTTCCATTTGCTCCTTGCATAATGGGTGGATCCCCCATGGTTACTGATGATGATGATGATGATGCATATAGGGTGAGGCCCGTAGTGCCGGGGTTTTGTGTCCTGCGGGAGTTTTGCACACCTGCGCTGAGTATTCGGCTGCGTGGCTGGGACCTTATAGCTCCGTGGCTCCTAGGATGGGTTGTAGAGACGGTTTGGGTCGTGTCAAGCCAACCTGAGTTTTAGTTGGTGGCTTGAGTGTGTACGGGTACTGGAGCACACCCTGCAGGGATGAATCTTCTCGAGAAGCCGTGTGTCCGCGGTTATGTGACGACTTGGTGAAAGTGCTGGCTAACAAGTACTCAGACAACTTACTCCTAACTATAATAACTTGATTAGTAATATAGCTTACCTCCACCATATAAATGATGTCACCCTAATCAACAGTGTGAGTTATCCTTGGGTTGCTTCCTTAGTAGGGGGTAACATTGGATGGGTTTGTTTGGTGGTTAGTTGTAGTTGGTTACGATACGCTTTCTTATCCCCCTCTTTTAGCCGGATGTTGTAGTGAGTCTCTGTAGTTGGTTAGTGCAGCCCGCTGCCGCTTATTTGCAATACTCCTTTCCTTTCCGTTGAACCCAAAGTATTTGTATCTTGTGATGACTGGTTACGCCAGTATCTTGTGAGTATGGTTTATCCACTTGCCAGTACTTAACCGTACTGACCCACGAATCCTTTTTCGTGGCTGCATATTCAACATTGCAGTCAACAGGTTTGAAGTTCTGACGATGTTAGCTTGGGAATCCCTCCGGCTTGGCCTGGGCAGGGATTGGACGCTCTCGGTTATCTTCAGGACTCTTAGTCCAATTTGTATCTTGTCCGTAGCCGGACGCTATGTTGTTTCTTCCGCTGTTATTTGGATCTTTGTATTGTATCAGTTGTATCCTTGACTCGTTTGAGTCCTCTTGTATATATCTTTTCTGTTGTTGTGGATTATTCGTGAACTGTTGTAATGTTATCACAAGTGGCAACCTGGAATCGGTTATTATGTGGATTTTGGCGGGAATGCTGAAATCTTCATAGTGCCCGATCCCGGGGCGTCACAAATGGTATCAGAGCCTTGGTTCCGATTCCCGAGATTGTTTCGATACGAATGGTTATCGAAGCAACGGGTCCGGAAAGCCTGTAGGATAACCTCGCTAACGGTCGTTGTTTCTAGAGTGTCAAAAACTATTTCTGCTAAACTATTTTGGAAAAACATCTCAATAGGATTCTTGTTTTCTCCTTATCTCTATTCTATTTCCCCTCCCATCTTATTGTTTTGGAGTCTCCCCTCTTGTCTATCTTTCAAAGTGTTAGGATCCTACGTGGGTGTGGACGTTTTCCTGAGCCTTTAACCTATAGGTTCGATCATCGGAAGATTCCTGGTGGAAGAACATCGTCATCACTCCGAGCAAGAATCCCTTGTTAGTGGTGTCGACGAGAATCAACTGGAAGCATGAAGAATCGATAGTCGAACTTCTTTCCCCTCCCGGGTTAGCAGGTGGATTGCGAGGGCGCAATCCCTTGTTAGTGGTGTCGTCTGTAACACCTGGGGTGTTCCCCCTTAGTAGAATTGGTTGCTTCCTTTTTCCTTTTTGCATCACATGCATCACATAAGCATTGCATCATGTTTTCAAAACAACTGGAAAATCCAAACCAAATTAAACTTTCAAACATTTTTCCAAATTTCCAATTCAGAAATTGCAAACTAAACCACTCAATTGTTTTCAAATAGTTTGAAGTTGAATTTGTTCAAATTGTTTGTTAAGTGAAAACTCCTTTTTAGTAACCCCAAATGGCAAATTCAAATTCACTTCCAAATCAATCATAATTGACATGATCAAATTGTGGGTTTTATAAAAATCAAATTCTTGCAAACAATTAATTCAATAAGGACTCATAAATTGTTTGGGGTTATTGAATAAATTGTTTAAAAATCAATCTTTATGGAAAACTAATGGAATTTCAAATATCAACTTAAAACTCCAATTAATATTTCAATATTTGGACTTAATATTCACAATTGCTTTGAAATTGCTGTTGGCCAATTAATAAGATTTATTTATAAAAATTAAAACCCCCCAAACCCTATTTCCATCTCTCTCTCTTTCATCCCTTACAAAAAAAGAAGAAGAAAAGAAAACAAATCAAAAGAGGGTGAGCTGTGGGAGACAGGCCAGCCCACAGCCCACTTCCCCTTTTCTTTCCCCTCTCTGGCCCGATACCTTTTCGTCGAGGGCATCTTCTTCCTCCTCGCTGTCGTCACGCGTACGAACCCTCTCCTCACCGTAAGATCATCTCCCCCCCTCCGATGCTGCTCCGTACAAGCACAAGCTCCCCATAAAACCTAGCCTACCCCTCTGCTCACCCTAGACCCTAAGCCCCCTCCCTCTCCAGCCATCGGCGCCGCCAATTTCTCCTCTCCCTTCCACCTCCCCTCTGCTTTTTTCTGAACCCCGACAACCACCGAACACCGCCATCAGAAGCTGGCTGCTCGCCGTCGCCACGGTTCCCCTCAAGCCGAGCCAACCACGGGGATGGAACCGTGGTGGTTCCACCTCGCCCCTCGCCTCCTCGACGCATGCTGGGAGCCCCCAAGGAGGCCGCGACGGCGAGCTGCCGCCGTCTGCACCGCCGTTGGCCGCCCCAAGCCTCTGCGTCGACTACACCGCAGGTGAGCCCATCCCCTTCCCCCCTCCTCTTGCTCCCATCGCCACTCACCGCACCCCACACGTCCACGCACCAGCACCCCACCCCTGCACTCCACCACCCCGTCGATCGCCGCGGTCCTCTGCTGCCTCGTCGCCGTTTAGTTCGTCAGAGAACGAGCGGTTCTTTTGGGTTCAGTTAACACACCGCAAGGAATACACCTCAACCTTGCTCGCACCCCTTACCTGACAACAAATTCAGCGACAGCGCACTGGTGCTGTTCCTTGCGCGTGCGCATCAGGTCACGGGATCGAACCCTGGGGAGGCGAAAGCCCCCACTTTTCTGATCTTTTCCGCGCGCCCGCGGCTGGCCCCACAGGTCAGCGACCGTGGAGGCCAGCACAGATTCCACCCGCGCCGCGCGTGCTCCAGCGTGGCCTGGGCCCGCTTGGCAGCGACCCAGGTTCACTGTGGCTTGGTGTAGGACACATTCTTGGGCGCAGTTTTCGCAGATTGGCCCAGTCCCCACTGTTTCCTTCACATCCAGGCCCCTAGCAATCACAATCAGGTCCCTGTCATTCAAATGCATCTAATAAATCCATTTAAACTCCAAATTCAAAAAATAAAATATGTACACCAATCAAAATTAAATGCTCTTTCCAAATATAACATTTGTTTTCTGTTTTGCACATTTCAAATTGTTTCAAATTTAAAATTCAAACAAATCCTCTTAATTTTGGTTAATTCCATAAATAATTCATACTTAATTCAAATAACCCAAATAAAATATGTTTTTCAGTCCAAATTCAATGTACTTTCTGTTTATCAACTTGGTTTTGCATTTTGGGCAATTAAAATTAATGTTATTTAATAATTCTTAAAAATGACAAACTAAATGGCATAATTAATAACTTTCACATGGTTGCTCCAAATTAAATACTCAAAACATGAAATCCATCCAAAATCAAATGCCACACTTGAATATCAACTTTGTTTTCTGGTTTGCAACAATTAATTTGAATAATTGTTTCACCTCTTATTTAATGCAATTAAATTGGTAATATGCTTAACTAAATCATTTTAAAAGTGTTTCTCAACCAATAAAATATGTTTTCCAATCAGCTCCATATCATTAATATGTTCATGCCATCCATATCTCTTTTGCATCTTATCTTGTGCATTTTTAGATTTGGTTATGCATGTTCATCTATATGACAACATATGGAATGTGTGGGCTAATTAATTCCAACTGTTGCCCCATTCCATTTAAATTGCCTAACTCATCTACTTTATTGTTTGCCATGCTAAACAGCATTTAACTTGATGGTTGGATAAACAACTTGAACCAATTCCTATTTCTCCGGACTCCGGTTCCGATTAAATTGCTTAAGTTGTTTCCCCTGTTGCATCTGGCCATGCCATGCATATAAAATAGGATCATGCTGGATCTTTTGCCGTAGTAGTTATTGTTGCATCCGGTGTTTGTTCGAGGTTCGTTGCTTCTTCCCGGATAGGACGTTGAGATGATGTGAGCAACGACAAGTTCTGCGATGTACCTCTACTTGCTGGATTCCAGGCAAGTATAATCACTTGCTACCTATGTTGCCTTTCCTCACTTGTTACCGATTCTTTACGTTGTTCTTATTCTAGCCTTATGTTCGATGCTTGTGTCTCGATCCTATCATATGTTTACCTTGCAGCCCTGATATAGCCTTTCCTTCCACTTCCTATTAACTGTTGCTTGTTTACCTTGTTGGCCCTCGTGTCGTAGTTGCATGCTTAGATTTGTTTGTGCTCGAGTCTTGTTATCCTTTGTCGTATCACCTGTTTAGTTGACAGTTGGTTTCAATTCAATCAACAACATGTTAATGTCTGGGGTAATAATAATTTGATGTTAAGGCACCGAAAGGAGGCCTGGGTTAGGGTTTTTGAAGCCAGGCTAGTGTCGAACTTAATTAGGAAAAGAGTCTTGTCTACTGATCCATGATGAGCGTGCTCACCGCATCCGGTGGGTGGTATGGAAAACCCCCTCGACTTAGGCCAGATCTGCAGCTTGTCCGAAGAGCCACACTTAGTTCGGGTGTTCCATTTGCTCCTTGCATAATGGGTGGATCCCCAATGGTTACTGATGATGATGATGATGATGCATATAGGGTGAGGCCCGTAGTGCCGGGGTGTTGTGTCCTGCGGGAGTTTTGCACACCTAACGCTGAGTATTCGGCCTGCGTGGCTGGGACCTTATAGCTCCGTGGCTCCTAGGATGGGTTGTAGAGACGGTTTGGGTCGTGTCAAGCCAACCTGAGTTTTAGTTGGTGGCTTGAGTGTGTACGGGTACTGGAGCACACCCTGCAGGGATGAATCTTCTCGAGAAGCCGTGTTGTCCGCGGTTATGTGACGACTTGGTGAAAGTGCTGGCTAACAAGTACTCAGACAACTTACACCTAACTATAATAACTTGATTAGTAATATAGCTTACCTCCACCATATAAATGATGTCACCCTAATCAACAGTGTGAGTTATCCTTGGGTTGCTTCCTTAGTAGGGGGTAACATTGGATGGTTTGTTTGGTGGTTAGTTGTAGTTGGTTACGATACGCTATCTTATCCCCTCTTTTAGCCGGATGTTGTAGTGGTCTCTGTAGTTGGTTAGTGCAGCCCGCTGCCGCTTATTTGCAATACTCCTTTCCTTTCCGTTGAACCCAAAGTATTTGTATCTTGTGATGACTGGTTACGCCGGTATCTTGTGAGTATGGTTTATCCACTTGCCATACTTAACCGTACTGACCCACGAATCCTTTTTCGTGGCTGCATATTCAACATTGAAGTCAACAGGTGTGAAGTTCTGACGACGTTAGCTTGGGAATCCCTCAGGCTTGTCCTGGGCAGGGATTGGACGCTCTCGGTATCTTCAGGACTCTTAGTCCAATTGTATCTTGTCCGTAGCCGGACGCTATGTTGTTTCTTCCGCTGTTAGTTGGATCTTTGTATTGTATCAGTTGTATCCTTGACTCATTTGAGTCCTCTTGTATATATCTTTTCTGTTGTTGTGGATTATTCGTGAACTGTTGTAATGTTATCACAAGTGGCAACCTGGAATCGGTTATTATGTGGATTTTGGCGGGGAGATGCTGAAATCTTCATAAGTGCCCGATCCCGGGGCGTCACAGTTTTGTCGTGGGATAATCACGGCAGACGTTACCAGGGGTAACTTACTTTGGGCAATCGACTCTGGTGTTTGGGAGAGGGTTTAGCTCAGGGGAAATCATGCTATCAATCGATCTGGTAGCTCTGGTAGTAATGTCCGCCGAGTCTCCGATCTAGGGTTACTATTATCAACTCTCGTATTACAAGATACTCGAATATCTGGTGAAGCTCCCTTTTTCTAACCCTAGGAGCCGGCTTATATATTACCCGGCTCCCTGGCTTCCCTACACAAGGCACACTCGGAATCCTACCCGGATACCGCACAAAAACCCTAACTTTCCTAATAATATCCCCTAAGACACGGGTTACAAGGCCCACGTTCCCTCTTGGGCCTTCTAGAAACTCCACCTCCTCGAGCCGGGTCTTGTGCGACTTCCTTTGGGCCGGGTTTCACCTTGGTATGAGCCTACCGGGTTATCATCCCCTCATCAGTAGTCCCCAGAATAGCTTGGGCTTCTCGGGATCAACCATGAAGCGCACGCTATTCCCTGCAAAACAATAAACATACAAATTCATAATATACCGGGTTAGAATGCTTGGGTAACAGCTAGGCCTGCTCTTTGGGCGGTCCATATAATAACCCGGCTATTTCTGAGTCAGGGCACTATCTCCCGGGTCAACACTCCAAGGGGACGTAGCAAGACTCGGCATTCGCATCGCTACTAGTTAATCCGAATATCACGCTCGTAATCAATCATGATCTCCATCCGGATATCTCGCAACGGATACTTTGGTGCTTATCCCCAAATTTCCGGACCGGATCTTTTTTCCCTCAAAAATTTCGCCTACCGCTCAAACCTGGGAATTTCCCCCCGCACCTATAAATAGTGCTCAGGGGCTAACCCTAAATCTCACTTGGTCATTTCTCATCTTCCTCCTTTCTCCTCACACCACCTCCGCGCCCGCAAGCCCTAACTCGAGCTCGTGCCGCCGGAACTACGCCGCCGCCCGCAAGGACGCCACCGGAGTTGCGCCGCCGCCGCCAGGTCGCCACCGTCCGCGCCTGCAACACCGCCGCCAACCACCGCCGTAGCGCCCGCGAGCAAGCTCCCAATCGGGCCACCGGAAAACTCGAAACACCGCCGCCGTCGAGCCAATCGCCGCTGCCGCGCGCCTCTTCCCTCAATTTATCCGGTAAATCCCTCTATCACTTAGATCTGGATCCCCTTTCTTTGATTTCGTGCGTATACTTAGGATCCAATTTTACTCTCTAGTTTTCCGCTATTCCTCCGTTATCTTGATATGCCTTTGTAATCCCCATTCTCATGTTCTCCACAGCTTGTACTAAGTCCATTTCTATGCCCTTTAACACACCTTTGCTATTTCGCAATCTCACACTTTTCTCTCCACACGTACTTGAATAGATCTACTTGCCTAGATCTCGCAAATACTTAGTACTTTTGCTTTTTCTTCTTCCCATTAACTCGAATAGTTGCACTCTCCGAGTTTCTCAATATTCACACATTGCATTTTTCCTCTTTTTAGATCTACACGCCATGGCTCCTAAGGCCAGTGCCAAGGCAAAGGGCAAAAACCCGACCGGCAAGCAAAAGCCGGGTCAGTCGATTTCGGCCAACTGGGCAAAACCGACTGTCACGAAGGCCAAGCTGGACGAGCTGGCCGAGTCGGGTGTCCTTCCCTCCCGGTCTGACATCCACTGGAGGATACCCGGAGAGGAGACCCGGCCCTCTCCAGGTATATATGAGGTGGTGGTTTTCGTCGAGCACGTGATCCGGGGTTTCCGCCCCCCGGGTCACCCTTTCTTCCGGGAGCTCCTGGACCACTACAAGCTCCAGGTATTCGATATCGACCCCAATTCTATGCGTAACATTTGCCATTTCATAGTCTTATGTGAAGCCTATTTATGCATTCCTCCCAACCTAGCTTTGTTTCTTGAACTCTTTCAATGCAAGCCATGCAGAGAGAGCGGCGACCGGGCCCTCCTAGTTTGTGGAGGAGTCTCGATTCAGAGGCGGAAAAATTCCTTGATGCCGACTCTTAGCCTCCATACACACGTCAAACACTGGCAAAAAACCTACTTTTACTGCCAAGATACCTCTTTACCCGGCGAGAAGCCATTGCCGGGTTTCTCTGCCGACACTCTCACTTTATCCGACAATTTGAACTCCTTTGCATCTGAAGCCGACAGGCAAACTATCCAGCCCTTTCTTCATAAACTCGCCGTGCTTTCTGACCAAGGCCTTATTGGGCTTAACCTGGTAAAGACCTGGGTTAGCTATCGGATCCAGCCTAACAGCACCCGGTCCAAAATCATGTGCGAATACTCTGGGCATGTCACCGATTCTCTCCGGTATTCGGAGAAAAATTACCCGGCTGGTGATATGAACAAGATTATGAAGACTTTCTTAGCTGAGAAACTTGACTCTATCAAGAACATAGCCGGGCTTAACCCCTTCACTCGCTCTAACCCAGCTCCTCCAGTAAGAACCGGTTAATCTCTTTATCCGACTGATATTTCTTATGCATATATACTAATCTTGGTCTCTATATCCCTTACACAGGAAGATGATGCGTTCTGGAAGATAGTAACCCCTCCCCCTTCAGAAAACTCGGAGGAGGACGAGGAGTCGGCTGATAGCGACGAAGGTAAGTACGGGTCTCCTGTTTATAGCTTCTTCATTAACTAATTTAGACCAACTTGCTCCCTTTACCGACAATGCTCCTTACTCACCAGAGCTAGAGGACAAGGAAGACACCCAGTCGGACGAGAGTGAGGCTGAGCCGGAGGTGGAGATTGGAGCGAAGAGGAAGTCTCGGGGTGTCGTTTTCAAGGTGCCCTACTCCTCCATTGCCTCCAAGCCATACTCGTACACCAATATGTGCGAACTTAACCAGCGTCTAACCGATTCATCGTACTTGAAGGAACCTGCCCCGACAAAACGGAGGGTAACCCGGAATTCCCCGGGTGACGATCCTCTTCACCCGGGTATTCCTTCATCACCCGCTCGCCGAGCCGGTACTTCCCAAACTCATACATCCTATATACCTCGGAAATTTCCATCTCCAAACCATCCCTTAGCCGGCCAACTCCGGGTCTCACTCTCTGACTCTTTATCAGCATCTTCTGGGTCCAGCAACGATCTCCCACCGGATTTCGTCGTGAATACCGGGTAAGTCACTTTCCTTGCTAATCAATACACCATTATTATCCACGTCTTTCGTTTATTATCTGCTAACTGCTTCTTTTTATTTCTCAGAGCCAAGGTCACAGTTAGTGACCCTGAAGATTTGAACGTAGACAATCCGGCTATGGAAGACCCGGAGGTTGTTGTGCAGCCCGCAGCTGGCGGCGCAGAAGAAGAACATGAAGATTTGCCGGAAGACCCGGTTGAGCAGGAAGCCGAGTTTCCCCTGCCAGGAGACGAGGACATCGAGTTCCTGGGATCACGGAGGGGTGACCCCACTCCTAACACCCAGGCAACCCGGATCAACTCCCCCAAGCAGGAAAGGACCCCGCCCCCGGGTAACCAGAACCCTAGTTCCTCGAGGCCGAAACTCGGCGATCTTGATTTTGAAGGGATGTTAACTGAGCTCTTCTCTCTGAAGACCACTGAAAGGGATATCCTTGAGTCCCTAGCAGCTGAGCACCAGGTAATTTAACCAATGTTGCTTATGTATTCATCCAGTCCCCAAGTTCCGAGTTAACTATATCAAGTTTACTCGGTACTTCCATAGCTGTGTAACCTTCCATACCCGGTTTTACCCTGCATCAGACTGACTTTTCCTTTTCTACTTCCGCTGGCGCACGTGACCCGGTCTGAGGAAGTGTTGGCAAAAACCAACGAGCTCCTCCAGGCCGAGACGAAGCTGCGGGAAGGGCTGGAAGCCGAGGTGAAGGACCTTGCCAAGGATGTCAAGAAATACAAGAAGCGATCCCAAAATGCTGAGGGTGCACTCAAGAAAATTTCGACCCAGATTGCTGACACTTACCGCTCTCTGCTTGGTAAGAAATCCTAACTTTACTGAATATAACCCGGATTTCTCGTTCTGCAAGGTTTGTAACCTGGATCTCATTGCTTTATTTTTTCTGGTATCCTGTAGCTCCGGGTGAGGAGGCTATGGATGAAGATGATGTTGAGAAGCTAAAGACACTGAAGGACGTGATCCGGCAGTTCTCTGTGGGGACCAAATGGACCCTGGAGGCTTTGAAGTGGCCTGGGGCTTGTGGCGGCGCGGACAAGATGCTCGAGGCGTGCTCGACTATCCCCGCCTGGATTGAGCACTGGAAACGTTCAGCGTGTCGGGTTGGGGTAACCCGCGGGCTTGCTCTGGCCAAGGCCTATTTTCCTAGGCTTGAGCAGGCAACGCTCGTGAACGGGTTCCCCAAGTTTAACAACGACGGCTCAAGGTTCACTAGCAAGGACTACAAGACTATCCATGCTCAGGTGCGTCATTTGGCGAGCTTGATAGCCGACAATCTGGATGTGAGCAAGCTCACCCGCCCTACAATGCTGATGACAAGCCGGTCCCATCTGATCTCCCCAAGCCCTTCGACATGCTGGCCCGGTGGAAAGAGGAAATTGCCAAGAAGAAAGCTGAAGCCGAGAATGCGCCATCCACATCTACTCTGGCTGTTCCTCCTCCAGCTCGCGCCGATACTGCAACTAACCCGGACATGGGAGCAGGGAAGACCACCGATGAGCATGTTGAAGACCCGACCGCCAAAGATACTGTTGATGACTCGGCTATGGATGCCGAGTGAAGTTTTATTGTTTCTCGCCCAAAACACTTATTCGGCCAACGGGCACTATGTAATATGCCTGATACAACTATTCTTTTAATAGTGCGCCTGTGCACTTTTGATACTACTTCTGTGGTTTGTAATACGTTTAAACTTTAATAGCTTTTGGTGGCCCTTTTGGCCATCCAACTCGATATGATTTTTTACAGTCTTATACTTTTTTGCCACTTTTCTGATATTTATCTTTTTCCCCGTCCATGAGACTCGGTTTCCGGGTTTCGGGATCTTTGACTGATTGAACTTTTTGCTTTTCAAGTCCCCAAGCTCCCAAATCACTAAAAGTCGGGTTTTTGGGTTTCAAGCTTGATGGCCAACAACTTGTTGCTTTTTTCAAATTCGCAAGTCCCCAAGTCCCTAAGACTCGGTTTTTTGGGTTTCAAGCTTAAGAGATAAACAGTTTGTTGCTTTTCACAAATTCCCCAGTCCCCAAGACCCAAATTTCCGAGTCTATGGATTAGTGGTTTTTAAGAAAAAGCTACCTGTTCTTGCCAGGGCCCAAAGTATATATCTGCCCATATAAATTTTGAAGCCATGCTTAATACATTGTGAGTTTCCAGCTGTAGCCTTTTACTCCGCATAACTTGTGGTTTGGATGACCCTTTTGATCCTCTTTGTTGTAAGCCGGCTTTCGCGTGGATATTCAGTGCTGCTATAACTGTATAAACACAGGGTCAGGCAAGTCCCCATGGGCATCATGACTGATTGTGATTACATGTTAGCGAGTCACGCCGCGTTATTGCGAGTCACATCAAGCTTAAACAAGAAAAATCAAGAAAGTTTGGCTCTATTGTCCAGTTATAAGATTGTAACCGTACTTATTACAAGTAATCGGTCCTCATAACTTGATGGCATCGCGGCCGGGTCTTGAGATTATAGCTGTGCTATACAAGCAATCAGCCCCCAAGGCCTATGTATGCAATTTATAAAAATTTAAGCCTAATGCATCATGACTAATCAATAGATACTTACCTGATATGAAACAGAGTAGAACATAAATATTAAGAACAAACTAACAGAAAATAAATAAGAAACAATATCAAAGTTTAACCATCTCTTTATTGATATGAGAAAGGTTAGGTCAGCAAGCCGCCTCATTAAAAACCCTCCAGTCCCCTTAGGTACCCTAGATAGGAAAAGAGTGCGTCTCAAACCTGCTGCCTGTTACATCGTGCAGTTCAACTTGTAAACCTGGCCTATGCTAAGTGTATTAGGGATGCAGCTGAGCCACGTTCCATGGTCTTTCCCTCTCTTGCATAGATGAAGTGCTATTGGCGGTGTCATTGATAGTATCCGACTCTTCCCTAGCATCTACTAAGTAATACGGTCCGTTGTGCAAATTCCGGCTTATGATGAACGGGCCTTCCCATGGTGGAGATAACTTGTGCTTTCCCTCCTTTGATTGTACTAAGCGTAATACCAGGTCCCCTTCCTGGAAGACCCACGGTGGGCGCCAACTGTCGTGGGATAATCACGGCAGACGTTACCAGGGGTAACTTACTTTGGGGCAAATCGACTCTGGTGTTTGGGAGAGGGTTTAGCTCAGGGGAAATCATGCTATCAATCGATCTGGTAGCTCTGGCAGTAATGTCGCCGAGTCTCCGGTCTAGGGTTACTATTATCAACTCTCGTATTACAAGATACTCGAATATCTGGTGAAGCTCCCTTTTTCTAACCCTAGGAGCCGGCTTATATATTACCCGGCTCCCTGGCTTCCTACACAAGGCACACTCGGAATCCTACCCGGATACCGCACAAAAACCCTAAGTTTCCTAATAATATCCCCTTAGACACGGGTTACAAGGCCCACGTTCCCTCTTGGGCCTTCTAGAAACTACACCTCCTCGAGCCGGGTCTTGTGCGACTTCCTTTGGGCCGGGTTTCACCTTGGTATGAGCCTACCGGGTTATCATCCCCTCATCAAGTTTAGTGATCTCCAAGACCATGCGAATTTTTCCACTATACCAACTACCACATAAGCATTTATATTCTCAACCAAGCACATATATGAGAACCACCTAACAACAAAAGCTAACAGCTCTGAATAAGATATGCATGAAAACAAAGGCTAAACGCAGTACTAGCAAAAAGTGAACACTCACGGAACAATAAGAATGAAAATTAGAGTGTTCTAAGCAATGAAAAGGGAGTGTGTCTCTCTCCCACACAAGTATGATACGAACCAAACATTTATTACAGCAAATAAAACCAAACAAACTGAAAACAAAAATAAAAGATGCTCCAAGTAAAGCACATAAGATGCGACCGAATAAAAATATAGTTTCAGTAGAAGTGACCTGATAATTTGTTGATGAAGAAGGGGATGACTTGGGCATCCCCAAGCTGAGACGCTTGAGTCTTCTTGGAATTTTCTGGGATGTACCACGGAGGCATACCCTAGCTTAGGCTTTTCACTCTTCTTGATCACATCATATCATCCTCTTCTCTTGACCCTTGAAAACTTCCTTCACACCAAAATTCTCACAATCTTCATTAGCAACGTTACTGCAATCGAAATAATAAATTTACATGGTTCAGTTTCAACACAAGCCTAACACTAATAAAAACATTAGCTACTGTCACAACTTCTGTTAAAACTCCTTTTCTCAAAAGAACACCAAAAGAAAGCGATTAAGATGCAAATGCAATTATTGGCAGAAATCTGTCAAAACAGGACAGCAGGTAAAGATGATTTTTTTCGAAAATCATATGTTGCTGGAATCAAAAAGTGGTCAACTAAGAAAAGTTGCATATACAGCCCAGGATTACGCACAAAAAAACTCAGATAATTTTGAATGTTCTGTGATTTTATACAGAATAAACAGTGGACAGCAGAAATCTGTTTCCTGCGCAGAAATCCGAAATATAGCCTCAACTTTCCACTAGAGGCTTTACTTGGCTCAACAAAAACACAAAAGAAAAGATACAGCAGGGTTTCTAAGGAAATAGAAAACACCCAGGTGCAAAGCATACAAAAGAAAACAAAGGAAAACGGTTTGAAAACAGAGAAATAAAACGGGTTGTCTCCCGGTAGCGCTTTTCTTTAACGCCTTTCAGCTAGGCATAGTGATTTTTAAAAGATGCTCACATAAAAATAAGAGTTAAAGCACAATAATAGATCATCAAGAAGCAAATATAAAACACATTTAAGTCTAACCCACATCCTATGAAAAAGAATCTTGTAGAAAAACAAGTCAACGAAGCACAAAGTGACTAGCATAGGAAGACAAACTAACTGCAACTTCAAAAATTTCAACATAAAGAGGGAAAACTTAATGTTGTTGAGATGCATAAAACCATGTTTCCCTCTCTCATAGTAACTTTTAGTAGCATCATGAATAAAATTAACAATATGGATATCACATAAAACATTCTTATCATGAGCCACATGCATAAAAGAATTAATACTATCCACATAAGCATAGTCATTCTCATTAATAGTAGTGGGAGAAAATTTAACAAAATAGCTATCATTATTATTGTCATCACCATAATCATCAAATATAGGAGGCATGGTATCATCAAAATAAATTTTCTCTTCAATAGTAGGTGTACTGAAAATATCATATTTATCAATGCAATCATCATAAAGAACTCCAACATGATAGACAAGTTGTATATTTGGGAGATGGTTTTGAGTAATCCCTCCATAACTATGACAAGTTTCATAAGGATAATTGTAATCATAGCCTATGGTATAGCATCTTTTATAATAGTTATCAAAGACTTGAGACATAATATCATCATAGGCAATAGAATAGTTATCTTTCAAAGTGCATTCATTTGTAAACATATCATAATTTTTACTAGAAAGAGATGTATCAAGCATATCATCAATAGCAAAAGGATTTTCAAACACATCATCCACAAGCTCAGAGCTTTCTTTATTATCATTGGAAGGAACATGGACGGTACTAATAGTACAACAATTATCATCATTTTCAGAATTAGTACCAAATAGATTTTCAATATCAAAAGTAGTGTGTTTCTCCCAATCATGATCACTTTCATAAATAATAGGCATAGGAAGATCATCGAGTTCAGACTCATCAAAAACTATAATGGGAGCAACATCCTTAGGGGGAGATACCGTTACCTCTCTCCTTTTACTCCTCCTCTTCTTCTTCTTCTTCTTCTTCTTCTTACTCTATATAGGAGGGAGAGGCTTGAAAGGAAGCTTCTCCACATAGCCTGGTTTATTGTCAGAAACAATAGAACAAACCTGGGAGGATTCCTTCTCTTCATTAATAAGATGAAAACAAATATTATCCCTGTCATATTTTGGTAAATTTCCCTCTTTTAGGATATTTTGTATGTAAGTATTTGCATGGCAATTTTCAACACAATAAAGATGGCATTTATGCAAGACACTATTCATATCAAAAGCACTCATATCTACCAAAGAAGTTTTTCTTAATAACTCTTCACACCCCAAAAATAATGTAAGTTCATCATGCTAATTAGGGGTGATCATGTCATCACAATACAAACTTGCAGTACTCATAGGATTCGAAAGGCTACTATCATGGCTTGAGCATTAAAAATTAAAATGACCCACTTTACAGCAAAGTTCACAAATAGAAGGACAGAGGGTACAAACTTTTTCACCAAGATCATTTAGAGCCCTATCCCACTTTCTAGTTTTTTCATTCCTATGATGGATACAATATTCTTCTTCGATTTGATTCTTTTCACAAGGTCCAAGTGCTCAATAGAAATTAACATGCTTATAACAAATAGTACTTTCAGAAGTTTGAGCATATTTATTGCAATCATCAATAACAATTTCATTTTTCATGCAAGTGTCTTTAAAAGGTTCATGATATATGTCCCCATTTTTAGGAAGATTAATATAAGAAGCAAAGGATCTGTACCAACCGACAGCCATTTGAATATCGATACCATATTTAGCATTAAGCTCATGAAAATCAACAGTTTCAGCAAAAGTCTTAATGCAATCATACTCATAGTTTATACCTGATTCTTTACCTTTGTTGTTATTCCAATATTCATTATTGGTTTCAATTGTTTCAAGAAGATCCCATTTAGCTTCAACCTTTTTTACTTGAGAAAGAACCCTCTGAACATGCATCTAGATAATCCCTGTAATGTCCTGAAAGCCTTGCATAAAAATTAGTAACAATTATTTCCTTAGGAAGCTCATGGTTAGGACATTTAAGTATTAATGTTTTCAGTCTTCCTCAAGCTTGAGGAATGCTTTCTCCATCACGAGTCCAAAAATTGTAAATGTAATTCCTATCTAAATAGAGTTGATGAGAGGAATAAAATTTAGAGTAAAATAGAGATTCAAGCTCCTTCCACTCCAAATGATGAGGATCATCTAGCAGCTCATAACACTCCCTTGCTTTGTCCTTAAGAGACAAAGAGAATAACCTCCTCTTAACTTGGTCCATTGAAATACCTGCACACTTGAATAACCCACATAATTCATGTATAAAGAGTAAATGATCACGAGGATGGACAGTTCCATCTCCAAAATAACGGTTATCCATGACAAGTTCAAAATTTTTCTTGTGTGTTTTAAAAGGAACACTTTCAGCAGGGGGATTTAAAATATCACAAGCATCATTAGATTTATCACATATGGGAGATAAAGTATCATCAGAGCAAATTTTCTCCTCTAAAGCTGGAAAACTAAAAAGATCATAAAAACTAGCTTCCCCAAGCTTAGACTTTTCCCTAGCATTAGGAATGATGGGGTGCAAAGAATTAATGCTAATAACATTGCTACCACTATTATGCAAACAAACTCCCATAGGTTTTTTAATTTTCTCTTCAAAAGCATCATGTCCTATTCAAGATAAATATTATAAAGTTCTATCATATTTTTGTTGTTTTCCATTAAGACTACTAGTAAATATAAAAACAAGAAGCGAGTAAAAATAAGTCTAACTAGTGAAAACAAGAAACAAAAAGATAAATTGCAGAATCTAAAGGAAATAACTTCGAGCACTCACACCCGAGGATGTGAGTACCTTTTACCTTACCTCCCCGGCAACGGCGCCAGAAAAGAGCTTGATGTCTACGCACGCTTCTATTCTTGTAGACAGTATTGGGCCTCCAAGTGCAGAGGTTTGTAGAACAGCAGCAAGTTTCCCTTAAGTGGATTACCCAAGGTTTATCGAACTCAGAGAGGTAGAGGTCAAAGATATCCCTCTCAAGCAACCCTGCAATCAAGATACAATAAGTCTCTTGTGTCCCCAACACACCCAATATACTTGTTAGGTATATAGGTGCACTAGTTTGGCGAAGAGAGAGTAAAATGCAAGTAATATGGATGATAATAATTGATAATAGCAATTTGAAATAAAAATGGCAGCAAGCCAACATGTAGCAGAACAGACGGAAAACAGTGTTTCAATGCCTGGAAACAAGGCCCAGAGATCCTACTTTCACTAGTGGACACTCTCAACAATGATCACATAATTGAATGCATAAATATCGTCCCTTCACTATGCTACTCTTAACCCTCTCCGGTTGGATAACGAACACTAATCATTGCGTAGGGCCGTAACATCACTCCTCAAGTTTGTATTCCCATGTCTAGTTAACCCCATGTTGTCACTATGAGCGCCCTAGAAGGTACTAAGCAAAATCCACAATTCATAGAGGAGACACACACGGCGTGCACACTGTCACCTTCACACCGCGGGACAAGGTGACTCCAAAGTTCATATTAATAAAACACTTAAGTAGCACAAGATGAAGAGTAACATCTACGAATTCAAACAGATTACAAAGCTCATGATCACATATAGATCACACCATGGGAGAGAGAGATGAACCCCATAGCTACCGGTAGAGCCCTCAGCCTCGGGGAAGATGTAACACCCCTGTTTTTAAGCCCTTGTTTAATATTAAATTAGCAAGCCTCTTAAGACTTTTGTAAGACAATTAAGTGGACAACATGTTTGTGTAGTCATGTGTATCTATGCAATATAAGTGGTGTGTTTCTTTTCACTCATTTGAGGATTTTTCCTGATGATTGATTATTGTCTGCCTGATGTTTTTCAACTGGAAACCCTAAGAAATTCCTTTTCAAAGCTTGGGGGATACTTGATTCACTCATGATAGCATTATTTAGTCATGTCTTGACCAAGGAAACACTTTGGTTGGGATTTAAATAGCTTTGGGAATTTATTTCCTATTTAAACTTTTAGCAGAAAAACAACATGACTAGCTGTTTTCCACACTTGTTTTCAAGAATCAAACATATTTGATTTGTTGTTTTCTTGTGGTATTATGGTTGAACATGTTATGTAGTACAACTATATGCCACTGGTTTGAATTTAGCACTTGGAAAACAATCTAATCCATGATTGTTTTCCTAGTATAAAAATATTGAAAAACCATTTCTTTTTGGAAAACAGAAACATAGCTTTTTGGGCAGTTGTTTTCAGAGGGTTAACCAACTCATTTTCTGGTGTACTTGTTGTTTTCTCAAACTAGATAGTACATATAACAATTGGCAACTTGAATTTCCAAAATCCAAGTTCAATTGCCCAATCAAACAGAAGCCAACTTTTGCTTCAAAACTCTGTTTTTCCAACACTTAGTGAAATTTTCACTAAGTCTTTTACTGAATTTTTCTGAAAACTGTTTTTGGACAGAACTTTGGAGGTTTGTTTCTCTGCCAATTCTTCATGGTTTTGAATAAACTTGGTGTCTATTTTGATTGCCTTGAGATGCTCTGTAACCCCATGCATTTGTTGGCCCGAGACATGCCTTAGAGTAGAAGGAAAGAAGTAGGAAACTAGAGCTCGAGTAGAGGGGGGGTGTGCAAGTGGCATTGCCTAAAAAACCCTCATGCCTATCTACCCTAGCTCTACTGTGGTGAATAGCAAGTTTGGCACCGCCCCTGGCTCGAGAGGCAACGAGAAAACGGCCCCCCCATCCCTCAGCTTGCCACACACGCACGCACACTTGTGCACCGAGAGCACCCACGAGGGCCCCGTGCCTACAAAGCTCCAACGGCTTGGCCGTTTCGCCACAGCCCTCCGCCACCATCCACGCCCCCACCCACGAAATTTCAGGCCGTGCCTCGCCGTGTGCGAGCGGCACGAGCTGATTCTTCCCGCCGGCCACCGCACGATCCCCCGAGTCGAAACGAGCCAACCCGTGCGTGTGAGCTCGCGATTTTTGCACGAGCATGTTCACCGTAGCCCTTGCCACCTCCCTGACATCATCCGCGGTGTTTTTGATCGCAGGGGAACCCGAGCCGTGTCCGCCGTGTCCGCCGTGCCGCCACGGAAAGGACCTCGCCGCCGGGGAAACGAACGCCGCCACCACCGCGCCACCAGCCTCCCACGACCCCACCGCCTCCACGCGTCGCTCCACGGGACCCCTGGGTGAGCCCTCTGCCCGTCCCATGCGTGCCCGTAAGGTGTTCGGCGCGGGTCTTGTCACGCTAGGCCAGAGGAGGAAGAAACCACCCGCGCCGTCGATCGGGCGATCGACGGTTACGCTTAAACGGGATTTTTCCCGCGTCCCCCGCCCCCCCGCGCGCGCCTGGGCTGGCCTAGGTCCTAGCTGGGCCACGCGCAGCGATTCGGGCCCGTCTGGGCTAGCCCCTATTAATTTAAATCAAATTTTTTTTTACAGATTCTTACCTGTTAGCTTTTGGCCTGGGAAAAATAGCAAACAATTTTATTTGGCTTTGCCAATTTTTGTACATGTAGCCAAACAAAATCACAACCACCTCCCTTTTGCAGAATAGTGTTTTGACCCTTATTTATTTTTCTATAGCCTTTTTGCCAGACAGTACCCTTAAAATGGAAATGAATAGAACTTCAAAAATACAAAACATTTTTGAGAAAACTCAACTGTTTTGGAAAGCCCTTATCAATACCTACCTTTAGAATTTTAGTTTGCATCCAGGAGAGTTACCATTTGGAAATGCCATCCATTTTGGTAAAACATCAGTGGGCTATTACAAGAATTTTAGGGGGAGTTTGAGACATTATTTTTGAGTGGGACCAATTGGAGAGGCTTTGTATTGTTAAGTACTATCACATCCTAGAAGGATTTAATTTTTGGAGCCATAGAAAAAATTAGGGAGACAGAACAAGTTTTAGCACTTTTCTGCCTAATTTTTTAATTCCTAGATCTTGTTTTATATGATCTTTTTGTGATGTGCACCTATTGTGTTCTTGCTTGTAATGTTGTTATCTAGTGTAGTATGGATGTTTACAAGTTGTATGAACTTGTTAGAATAAATGGCTTGAGTGGTAGGATTTTTAGAATTATGTTCCATGCATAGATCTTGCTCATAGCTTATTTTTCTATCTAGTTTTGTGAGTAGATTTTTAGTTATGTATCAAGCCTTGTGCTAGATTAATTTTCAAGGAACCAGTACCATTTTGGGTACTATTATTTTGGTTACAACACCTCTGGTTACTTGGTGTTTAAGTTTAGAATAGATTTAAAATAGCATTGCTTAAGGCCTAATTTTCCTACTAGATTATTCATGCATGCCTTTTGTTTTGTTTTCCACTATGGAAAAATATGTTTCTTTGTGGTTGAAAACAGAGGATGAAATGTCCTTGTGGCATTGTTATCCTTGTGTTTTCACCTCTGTTAATTTTCCCTCAAGTATTGGAAATTGCTTGAGTATCACTTGGGTGCCTAGATTTAATTCCCTCACATGTGTGGCAAATTTTAGTCTAGTTTTTCCTTGTTTCATAGCTAAACTTTTTATGTTATTTTG
This sequence comes from Alopecurus myosuroides, assembly GCA_028641055.1. Taxonomy (NCBI): domain Eukaryota; kingdom Viridiplantae; phylum Streptophyta; class Magnoliopsida; order Poales; family Poaceae; genus Alopecurus; species Alopecurus myosuroides. The sequence continues at coordinate 267,732,007 of CM054057.1, read as the reverse complement.
TGGGATCCAGTAGCATTTTGATACTGATTATAGGAGTATTTTACCTCTGTTAGTTTGCACACTTGTGCCTAAAATTAACAAGTGAAGTATAAACTAGTCTAGTATTTTTTCCAAGTTTCTACTAGTATGAGTAGGAGTTTGTGGGACTAGTTTGTTGGTTTTGAGCATTTTTAGGAATGTGACCAGAGGCTTAATAACCTCTTTATGATCATTATGCTAGTGGAACACCCACTGGTATTTTTGGTTCATGGTGGAAAAGGAGCTTGACTTATTGTCATAAGCCTTTTTCACCACTTGCATATTTTAGCTTATATTTTGTGTTTGCCATAGAAAGTATTGGGGGAGTTTTTAGACGTCAAATTGTGTTTTATGTGACACCCTACTGTATATTAACATGTGATTTACCCCACTGGTCCATGATGCTCTTGACTTAAAATCATTGAGTTTCACCACACATAAACCCTAGGAAAAAGCAGATTTTCCCACTGTGGGTTTCTTGTCAATTTTTCTTAAGAGTTAATTGAATGTCTTGAGTGTTACATTTTAATTGCTTGCTGTATGTATCACTTGTAGAATTGTTTGTCTTGGTTGGCTCTGAAAGTGTGCCTTTATTTCTTTTTACGACGTTAGAAAACGAGGAGGAGGGATTTGCTGAAGAAGGGTATTGCAACTCCTGTTACTTTCAGGACCAGGACCATCACTTGTACCAAGGCAAGCCATCCTAATGCTTGCTGTATAAATACTTATCATTATCTATCATGCATGCTTTTCACTTCTGAAGTTTTCACAAAACTATACTCTCAAAACTATTTTTGTTGTGAATACTACTACTATTAATATTATTAGAAGAAGGAATCATATTAATAGTCAACTTGGTATTGCCAAGCCCTTAGCCACTAAATGGTATATACATACCATTAACCAACTTAAAACTTGAGTTCTTAAATGAACTACAAAAAATGTGTTTTTGTAAACAATTACCTTATAAAAGAAAAACTCCGGAGGAAGGGTGAGACCCTGTCTACCGGAAGGATGTCATGATGGGAAATTTTCGAGAAATGTTTACAAAAGACACATAACCTAGTCTTCGCTGGACAACTATTATCGTACTGCCACTTTACCCCGATATGGGTAGGGGCTTGATTAAAAACTTGTTATGGTTAGTATGTGAGCTATCTCAAGTGCTATAGGGGATTGAATCCTCCGAACCGAAATGTCACTAGGAGTGGAGGATACGGTACATCTAAAGTGTGGGATTAATTTCCCTCCGGATGCAGCAGTTGGGCCTCCTGTCTGGGCGGTGTGCGACACGGCTTGCCGGGGAGGGGGAAACCCAATTGAAGAGATAGTCATGTTCTAGCTTGTACATAGTGGATAGTCAAGATCAGTTATCTGATGTTCTCATAGGTTGAGGATAGTCCATGGTTGTTTCATGGCGGATTCTGGATCTAGTGGAAGTGTGTACACCTCTGCAGAGTAAAACTATTTCGAGATAGCCGCGTCCTCGGATATGGACGGTTGAATGGCCATGTAGCTAGTATTGTGTCAACTTTTCAAAAAGAGGTTTTTGAAGGACAGCTTTGTACCTGCGAGGTACTATGGAGGAATGACTTGGTATCTGCGAGATACCGAGGAGGAGGAAACTATTATTACAAGTTTCTGAAAAGAAAACTTTCTTTTCTAAAAGACTTATAAAACCTCCAAGATATGTGATATCTACGAGGAAAAACTATATTATTTTACCTGATTTATCCATAAAGGACTAAACTTGAAGAATCAACCATGATAAATCTTTTATCTGTCATGGGTAGCGGAACCATATGTACGGCCTACCCACTCCACCAAATAAGCATGTATGCATTATTGTAAGCTCATAAGGATGTCTTGTTGAGTACATTCAAATGTACTCATTTGGTTTCGCCCCTGGTATCTACTTATCAGACTATGAGGAGCCACCCCAGGAGGAGTTCTATGAGGAGGAGTTCTATGCTGATGGCCCTGCGAGTTAGGATCGTCTCCCAGTCAGCAGCCTGTAGGATGAGGCGTGACTCGGGTTCTACTACGCTATGCTTATCGTCTTCCGCTGTGTTTATTTTGAATGTCTGTCCTGTGTGACAGTTATCAAGAACTTGGTCATGTGACCATTTATGTAAGACTCTATTATTCGTGTAATGGATGATGTATTCTGTATGCCAACTACGTATGTTGTTCACAACTGGTTATTCTGGGATTGTGAATGAATGCATATGAGGGGTTCTGAACCTTCCGGTTTGGGGCCTCTACAAAGTTGGTATCAGAGCCATCCTGACTCTAGGAGACCCTAGTTAGCATGGACGTTAGTGTATACTCCAAAAATATAAGTTATAAATACAAAAGATTGGATATATGACTATGTATAAAAATATTCCCTATATCCCACCACCTCTCTGTGTCAAACTCTACTTGCATTAAGATTGTTCTTTGCATAAACTTAAAACTTTGCACACTGAGATCTCACTTAAACTATACTTAAAATTTTGTGTAGATGGACGTGGTCATCACCGAGGCTTTCCAGTTGGGACGTCCACGTGGCGAGACTTTCCTTTTCGAGGAGAGGCTAGTAGCTATGGCTACTGTGTTGGGACGCCCACTTCCGGAGCTGCGAGGAGGTCTAGTTGACGGTGCACCTCTGGAGGGAGACTGGTACGCGGAGGTCACTATCCGTGCACCTCTGGCTAGCCCGACAGTGGAGGCCTACGTCTTTCGTGCTGTTGATCGTTCTTGGACCGAGGCAGCCGTGCGGGTGATTCAGGAGTCAGTGGCACGACTGGCACACATTGGGGAGTACATGTTCATCGGTTCCCGGTTCGAGTTGATTGGGAGGCGCGATGAGGAGGGAATACCACTTCCTGTTGAGCCAGACACTACCACTGTTGGCCCTCACTTGGACGAGATGGAGATTCTGTTGTACCGCACTCAGCACAGGTTGGACGATCAGCGACTCGCTCACCACCTTGGAACATTGGTGCACCACACACTGATAGCCGAGACTGACGAGCTGAGGGCTGAGCTTCAGGACAGCCAGGAGGAGAGTGGAGCACTAGCACAGCAGTTGTCTCAGTTGAGGGAGGAGTTGGAGGCCGCCACCGCGAGGAGTCGTGCCTTGGAGAGACAGCTGCGGGCCACCCGACTGAGCCGTGCTCGTCTCACCAGCAGGGTGACGGCTCTGGAGGGGGCTAACTCAGTTCTGCACACTAGGCTTCACATAGCTCGTGACGACATAGCCGCGAGAGACTCTGCCATAGAGGAGCTTGAGGAGGAGGGCGCAGAGCTCAGCAGGGAGATTGAGGAGCTCCTGCCAGTAGAGGATGTTCCGTCTGACTTGGAGGGGATGGATATGAGTGAGGCTAGCGAGCAGGATGACGATGACCTGCTTGGCGAGGAGGAGGAGGAGGACCCTGAGGAGCGTATCTTCGAGGTTGGGGACAGTGACGACTCTGTGTAGTCACAGCCTCCTCACCCTTAGCACTTGATGCTGGTCTAGATGCTAGATAAGTATGCTAGATCGTTTTGCTAGTAGTAGCCTTGCGATGACCCCACCAATCGCACCCCTTGTAGCTCGATGAAGCCTTCCTTGTAAGATATGGCTTGTAATGTGTGTGTGTAATGTCAAAGACTCTGTTTAAGTTGTGTGATGAATGGAATGTTCTGCTTGTTTCCTTGATGATTGTCACTATTTCGCGTTCTTTTCATCCATGTTTGCGACTGCCCCGCTCTTGTTTTTGAAACATATCACTCGTATTCCTTTTTCTTATGTTAAAGGTACTGGGTTTTCAAAAACAAGAATATACTTCTAAAACTTACACATGTTTTCACTTCAGAATGGCACCTCGTCGCGAACCCCCACCGCCACCACCACCCACAGTGGAGGCGCTGTTGGCCTTGCTTATGGAAGATCGCCAGGCCAGCCGAGATGAGAGTGCAGCTACCATTACCGCTCTGCAACAACTAGCTGCTGCCGCCAACAATAATGGCAATGGCAATGGCAATGGTGCTCGCTCGAGACTGAGAGACTTTCAGCACACAAACCCCCCAATCTTCACTAGGATTGTGGAGCCTCTCGATGCTGACGACTGGCTCCGCACCATTGCGAACAAACTGGAAGTTGCTGCAGTTGAGGAAAATGATAAGGTCCTGTTTGCCTCCCATTTTCTTGCTGGTCCTGCCAGGACTTGGTGGGAGACTACACGTGAGACTGTTGCTGCTGGTCACGTGTTCAACTGGGAGGATTTCTCTGCAAGATTCCGCAAGTATCACATTCCCCAAGGAATGATGACACTTATGCGTGAGAAATTTCTGAAGCTGAGGCAGGGAAGTATGCCTGTGTCTGAATACTGGGAGAATTTCACTACTCTGTCCAGGTATGCACAGGATGACATCAATACTGATGCTAAGAAGAGGGAGAGGTTCTTAAATGGGCTGGATGATGAGCTCCAGTGCGCTCTAGTGGTGGTTCCATTCCAGGACTTGGAGACCCTTGCAAATGCCGCTATGGTACTGGAGCACAAGCGGAAAGCTGCTGATGAAAACCGCAAGAGGAAAATGACTGTGCATGGAGGACCTAGTGCTCAAAGGACTCGCAACACTCCGTATGCGAGGCCACCATCCCACAAGGCGCCTGCTTATGCACCCCGCCCCAACCACAACTATGCACCAAGGCCCAACAACTACAACCCCAACTATGCACCAAAGTACGGAGGAAATAGCTATGGTGGTAACCATGGTAATCATTCTGGGAATACTCATGGAAACCGCTATGGAGGCAACAATGGTGGAAATGGGAACAACTCCAACAATGCTCCCAAACCTAACCCAAGCCCAAAGCCTTCTGGAGGTTGCTTTGCCTGTGGAAAGGAAGGTCACTTTGCTCGTGAGTGCCCCACCAGAGCTACTGCCACAGCCCAGCCTACTGCAACCAAGATGAACCATGGCCCTTCCACTGGACGGCAGAATAGGATGAAGGGACACCTGAACCACGTCACTGCTGCAGAAGCTCAGGAGGCACCAGACATGGTGATGGGTACGTTTCCTGTCAACTCGGTGCCAGCCGCAGTACTGTTTGATTCTGGTGCATCGCATTCCTTTGTCACTAAACCTTTTGCTGAGAAAAGTGGTATGAAGCATTCCTGTATGGACAACCCTATGTTAGTACAAATACCTGGGGATAGTACTAAAGCCAACCTAATTTGCAATGAAGTACCAGTAGAAATACAAGGGAAAACTTTTCATGCTGATCTTATAGTGCTGGGATCCAAGGGGATAGAAGTGGTGCTCGGTATGAACTGGATGGCCAAGTATAAGGGGGTCATTGACTGCACTAAGAAATCAATTGAAATGATCTCTGAGGATGGTGAAAGGGTTGCGTACACTGCAACTAAACCTTCATCACAAGTTCACTGCCACACTGGTATAGCCCGCCCTGACCTTGAGGAAGTCCCGGTCGTTTGCGAATATCCGGATGTTTTTCCTGAAGAGTTACCCGGTATGCCCCCAGATCGGGATATCGAGTTTGTGATCGAGTTAGTGCCCGGAACTGGACCCATAGCACAGAAACCTTATCGGATGAACCCAAAGGAATTAGATGAGTTGAAGACCCAGCTGGATGATATGTTGAGAAAAGGTTTGATTCGCCCTAGTGCATCGCCTTGGGGATCTCCGATCATTTTTGTGGAAAAACGGGACGGTACCACTCGTTTATGTGTGGACTACTGCAAGTTGAATGATGTTACCATCAAGAACAAATACCCGTTGCCCAAAATTGAAGACCTGTTTGACCAGCTGAATGGGGCCGTAATCTTCTCGAAGATCGACCTTCGGACTGGTTATCACCAATTGAAAGTCCGTGATACCGATATTCCAAGACTGCTTTCACCACTCGTTACGGGTTGTATGAATACACCGTGATGTCCTTTGGTCTAACCAATGCCCCTGCCTATTTCATGAATCTCATGAATAAGGTATTCATGGATTTTCTAGACAAGTTTGTCGTGGTGTTTATTGACGACATTCTCATATATTCTCGGAGTGAGGAAGAACACGAAGAACATCTGAGAATTGTGCTCGGAACACTTCGTGAGCATCAATTGTATGCTAAGTTTAGTAAATGTCAATTCTGGTTGACGGAAGTCGGGTTTCTTGGACATGTAGTATCTGCGGGAGGAATATCTGTTGACCCTACTCTAGTTCAGTCTGTGGAGAAGCGTGCTGCTCCAACCAACCAGACTGAAGTCAGATCCTTTCTGGGTTTGGCAGGATATTACCGCAAGTTTGTTCAGGGATTCTCGAGTATAGCCAGACCCCTCACCCAGTTGCTCAAGAAGGATAGCAAGTTTCTATGGACGGACAAGTGTGAAGAGAGTTTGAATGAGTTAAAACATCGACTTGTGACCGCTCCAATCCTTATTATGCCGGATATCACCAAGAATTTCGACGTATATTGTGACGCTTCTAAGCTTGGTCTTGGAAGCGTACTTATGCAAGAAGGGAAAGTGATATCTTTCATATCCCGCCAGTTGAGACCCCACGAGTTGAATTACCCCACTCATGACTTAGAGCTTGCTGCTGTCGTGCATGCCCTCAAAACATGGCGACACTTTCTTATGGGAAGAAGAGTGGAAATTTACACGGATCATAAGAGTTTAAAGTATATCTTTACTCAACGTGAGCTCAACATGAGGCAGCGCCGCTGGATTGAGCTCATTAAAGATTATGATCTGAGTATTCATTATCACCCTGGGAAGGCAAATGTAGTTGCGGATGCTCTTAGTCGAGAGCCGGCCTCTCTAAATGCTATGATTTTAGTAAGGCAGCCCGAGTTGTGGAAAGAGCTTGACCAACTTGGCATTGAAGTGGTCAGCTATGGTATGTTGGACGCCATAGAACTTAAACCAACTCTGGTTGACCAAATCAAAGAGGCGCAGAAAGGCCAGAAAAGTATTGATGGTATTAAGGTCCGCATGGAGAAGGAGAAGGTTGCTGGGTTTACTATCGATGCTGATGGGGGATTATGGTATGAAGGCCGTATTTGTGTTCCCTCTGAGTCTGATCTCAAGCAGACCATCATGGTCGAAGCTCATGAGACCATGTATTCTATCCATCCTGGAGGAACAAAGATGTATCAAGACCTGAAGGAGAGATTCTGGTGGCATGGAATGAAGCGAGAAATTGCTTCATTTGTAGCCAAGTGCCATGTCTGCCAGCAAGTAAAAGCTGGGCACCAGCGTCCCGCTGGCTTGCTCCAGCCGTTGCAAGTACCTGTTTGGAAATGGGATGAAGTAGGGATGGACTTCATCACCGGACTTCCTAGGTCCAGCCGAGGAAATGATTCTATATGGGTTGTCGTGGACAGGCTCACGAAAGTTGCTCACTTTATTCCTGTCCGGACCACCTATCGTGGAGATCAGCTAGCTGATCTTTACATTTCTCGGATTGTCAGCCTGCACGGAGTCCCGAGCAGGATTGTGTCGGATCGAGGTACACAGTTCACATCCAGATTTTGGAAGAAGTTGCACGAGAGTTTGGGAACCAAATTAGCTTTTAGCACAGCCTATCACCCACAGACTGATGGACAGACAGAGCGTGTGAACCAAATTCTGGAAGACATGCTCTGTGCTTGTGTGTTGTCCTATGGAGTTAAATGGGAAGATTGTCTGCCTTTCGCAGAGTTTTCTTACAACAACAGTTATCAGTCTAGCTTGCAAATGGCCCCTTTTGAAGCACTGTATGGACGCAAATGCCGCACACCTCTGAATTGGGCTGAGACTGGAGACAGTCAGGTTTTTGGTGTGGACACTTTGAAAGCTGCAGAAGAGCAGGTTCAGCTTATTCGGGAACGTTTAGACAGCTCAATCTCGTCAGAAGAGTTATGCTGACACGAAGCGTCGTGATGTATCTTTCAGCATTGGAGATTTCGTGTACCTTCGTGTTACGCCACTCAAAGGGATGCAGCGTTTCCATGTCAAGGGAAAGCTGGCACCCAGGTATATTGGACCTTTTAAGATCTTGGCACGTCGTGGCGAAGTTTCTTATCAGTTAGAATTACCTGAGGAGCTATCTGCGTTTCACAATGTGTTCCATGTGTCATTGCTCCGGAAATGTCTGCAAGTACCGGAGAAGGATCTCTCGTATCAAGACATAGATTTCAGGACCATTGATATCAATGATGATTTGACTTATCGTGATAGACCCCTGCGGGTTCTCGAGGAGATTGTGCGCGCTACCAGGAGGCGTGCTATAAAATTCCTTAAGATTCAGTGGACGAATCATTCTGAGGAAGAAGCTACCTGGGAGCGTGAGGATGATATCAGGAAGGAGTTCCCTGATTTTCTTAAAGACTAGACCCGCTAATCTCGGGACGAGATTCTTTTAAGGGGGGGAGATTTGTAACACCCCTGTTTTTAAGCCCTTGTTTAATAGTAAATTAGCAAGCCTCTTAAGACTTTTGTAAGACAATTAAGTGGACAACATGTTTGTGTAGTCATGTGTATCTATGCAATCTAAGTGGTGTGTTTCTTTTCACTCATTTGAGGATTTTCCCTAATGATTGATTATTTTCTGCCTGTGGTTTTTCAACTGGAAACCCTAAGATTTTTCTTCTCAAAGCTTGGGGAATGCTTGATTCACTCATGATAGCATTATTTAGTCATGTATTGACCAAGGAAACACTTTGGTTGGGATTTAAATAGCTTTGGGAATTTATTTCCTATTTAAACTTTTAGCAGAAAAACAACATGACTAGCTGTTTTCCACACTTGTTTTCAAGAATCAAACATATTTGATTTGTTGTTTTCTTGTGGTATTATGGTTGAACATGTTATGTAGTACAACTATATGCCACTGGTTTGAATTTAGCACTTGGAAAACAATCTAATCCATGATTGTTTTCCTAGTATAAAAATATTGAAAAACCATTTCTTTTTGGAAAACAGAAACATAGCTTTTTGGGCAGTTGTTTTCAGAGGGTTAACCAACTCATTTTCTGTTGTACTTGTTGTTTTCTCAAACTAGATAGTACATATAACAATTGGCAACTTGAATTTCCAAAATCCAAGTTCAATTGCCCAATCAAACAGAAGCCAACTTTTGCTTCAAAACTCTGTTTTTCCAACACTTAGTGAAATTTTCACTAAGTCTTTTACTGAATTTTTCTGAAAACTGTTTTTGGACAGAACTTTGGAGGTTTGTTTCTCTGCCAATTCTTCATGGTTTTGAATAAACTTGGTGTCTATTTTGATTGCCTTGAGATGCTCTGTAACCCCATGCATTTGTTGGCCCGAGACATGCCTTAGAGTAGAAGGAAAGAAGTAGGAATCTAGAGCTCGAGTAGAGGGGGGGGGGTGTGCAAGTGGCATTGCCTAAAAAACCCTCATGCCTATCTACCCTAGCTCTACTGTGGTGAATAGCAAGTTTGGCACCGCCCCTGGCTCGAGAGGCAACGAGAAAACGGCCCCCCATCCCTCAGCTTGCCACACACGCACGCACACTTGTGCACCGAGAGCACCCACGAGGGCCCCGTGCCTACAAAGCTCCAACGGCTTGGCCGTTTCGCCACAGCCCTCCGCCACCATCCACGCCCCCACCCACGAAATTTCAGGCCGTGCCTCGCCGTGTGCGAGCGGCACGAGCTGATTCTTCCCGCCGGCCACCGCACGATCCCCCGAGTCGAAACGAGCCAACCCGTGCGTGTGAGCTCGCGATTTTTGCACGAGCATGTTCACCGTAGCCCTTGCCACCTCCCTGACATCATCCGCGGTGTTTTTGATCGCAGGGGAACCCGAGCCGTGTCCGCCGTGTCCGCCGTGCCGCCACGGAAAGGACCTCGCCGCCGGGGAAACGAACGCCGCCACCACCGCGCCACCAGCCTCCCACGACCCCACCGCCTCCACGCGTCGCTCCACGGGACCCCTGGGTGAGCCCTCTGCCCGTCCCATGCGTGCCCGTAAGGTGTTCGGCGCGGGTCTTGTCGCGCTAGGCCAGAGGAGGAAGAAACCACCCGCGCCGTCGATCGGGCGATCGACGGTTACGCTTAAACGGGATTTTTCCCGCGTCCCCCGCCCCCGCGCGCGCGCTTGGGCTGGCCTAGGTCCTAGCTGGGCCACGCGCAGCGATTCGGGCCCGTCTGGGCTAGCCCCTGTTAATTTAAATCAAATTTTTTTTACAGATTCTTACCTGTTAGCTTTTGGCCTGGGAAAAATAGCAAACAATTTTATTTGGCTTTGCAAATTTTTGTACATGTAGCCAAACAAAATCACAACCACCTCCCTTTTGCAGAATAGTGTTTTGACTTTTATTTATTTTTCTATAGCCATTTTTCCAGACAGTACCATTAAAATGGAAATGAATAGAACTTCAAAAATACAAAACATTTTTGAGCAAACTCAACTGTTTTGGAAAGCCCTTATCAATACCTACCATTAGAATTTTAGTTTGCATCCAGGAGAGTTACCATTTGGAAATGCCATCCATTTTGGTAAAACATCAGTGAGCTATTCCAAGAATTTTAGGGGGAGTTTGAGACATTATTTTTGAGTGGGACCAATTGGAGAGGCTTTGTATTGTTAAGTACTATCACATCCTAGAAGGATTTAATTTTTGGAGCCTTAGAAAAAATTAGGGAGACAGAACAAGTTTTAGCACTTTTCTGCCAAATTTTTAATTCCTAGATCTTGTTTTGTATGCTCCTATTGTGATATGCAAATAATGTTTTCTTGTTTGTAATGTTGTTTTCTAGTGTGTTTATGATATTTCCAAGATGTATGAACATGTTAGGATGAATGGGTTGAGTGGTAGGATTTTTAGAATTATGTTCCAGGCATAGATCTTGCTCATAGCTTATTTTTCTATCTAGTTTTGTGAGTAGATTTTTAGTTATGTATCAAGCCTTGTGCTAGATTAATTTTCATGGAACCAGTACCATTTTGGTACTGTTATTTTAGTTACAACACCTCTGGTTACTTGGTGTTTAAGTTTAGAATAGATTTAAAATAGCATTGCTTAAGGCCTAATTTTCCTACTAGATTATTCATGCATGCCTTTTGTTTTGTTTTCCACTATGGAAAAATATGTTTCTTTGTGGTTGAAAACAGAGGATGAAATGTCCTTGTGGCATTGTTATCCTTGTGTTTTCACCTCTGTTAATTTTCCCTCAAGTATTGGAAATTGCTTGAGTATCACTTGGGTGCCTAGATTTAATTCCCTCACATGTGTGGCAATTTTAGTCTAGTTTTTCCTTGTTTCATAGCTAAACTTTTTATGTTATTTTGTGGGATCCAGTAGCATTTTGGTACTGATTATAGGAGTATTTTACCTCTGTTAGTTTGCACACTTGTGCCTAAAATTAACAAGTGAAGTATAAACTAGTCTAGTATTTTTTTCCAAGTTTCTACTAGTATGAGTAGGAGTTTGTGGGACTAGTTTGTTTGTTTTGAGCATTTTTAGGAATGTGACCAGAGGCTTAATAACCTCTTTATGATCATTATGCTAGTGGAACACCCACTGGTATTTTTGGTTCATGGTGGAAAAGGAGCTTGACTTATTGTCATAAGCCTTTTTCACCACTTGCATATTTTAGCTTATATTTTGTGTTTGCCATAGAAAGTATTGGGGGAGTTTTTAGACGTCAAATTGTGTTTTATGTGACACCCTACTGTCTATTAACATGTGATTTACCCCACTGGTCCATGATGCTCTTGACTTAAAATCATTAAGTTTCACCACACATAAACACTAGGAAAAGGCAGATTTTCCCACTGTGGGTTTCTTGTCAATTTTCTTAAGAGTTAATTGAATGTCTTGAGTGTTACTTTTTAATTGCTTGCTGTATGTATCACTTGTAGCATTGTTTGTCTTGGTTGGCTCTGAAAGTGTGCCTTTATTTCTTTTTACGACGTTAGAAAACGAGGAGGAGGGATTTGCTGAAGAAGGGTATTGCAACTCCTGTTACTTTCAGGACCAGGACCATCACTTGTACCAAGGCAAGCCATCCTAATGCTTGCTGTATAAATACTTATCATTATCTATCATGCATGCTTTTCACTTCTGAAGTTTTCACAAAACTATACTCTCAAAACTATTTTTGTTGTGAATACTACTACTATTAATATTATTAGAAGAAGGAATCAGATTAATAGTCAACTTGGTATTGCCAAGCCCTTAGCCACTAAATGGTATATACATACCATTAACCAACTTAAAACTTGAGTTCTTAAATGAACTACAAAAAATGTGTTTTTGTAAACAATTACCTTATGAAAGAAAAACTCCGGAGGAAGGGTGAGACCCTGTCTACCGGAAGGATGTCATGATGGGAAATTTTCGAGAAATGTTTACAAAAGACACATAACCTAGTCTTCGCTGGACAACTATTATCGTACTGCCACTTTACCCCGATATGGGTAGGGGCTTGATTAAAAACTTGTTATGGTTAGTATGTGAGCTATCTCAAGTGCTATAGGGGATTGAATCCTCCGAACCGAAATGTCACTAGGAGTGGAGGATACGGTACATCTAAAGTGTGGGATTAATTTCCCTCCGGATGCAGCAGTTGGGCCTCCTGTCTGGGCGGTGTGCGACACAGCTTGCCGGGGAGGGGGAAACCCAATTGAAGAGATAGTCATGTTCTAGCTTGTACATAGTGGATAGTCAAGATCAGTTATCTGATGTTCTCATAGGTTGAGGACAGTCCATGGTTGTTTCATGGCGGATTCTGGATCTAGTGGAAGTGTGTACACCTCTGCAGAGTAAAACTATTTCGAGATAGCCGCGTCCTCGGATATGGACGGTTGAATGGCCATGTAGCTAGTATTGTGTCAACTTTTCAAAAAGAGGTTTTTGAAGGACAGCTTTGTACCTGCGAGGTACTATGGAGGAATGACTTGGTATCTGCGAGATACCGAGGAGGAGGAAACTATTATTACAAGTTTCTGAAAAGAAAACTTTCTTTTCTAAAAGACTTATAAAACCTCCAAGATATGTGATATCTACGAGGGAAAAACTATATTATTTTACCTGATTTATCCATAAAGGACTAAACTTGAAGAATCAACCATGATAAATCTTTTATCTGTCATGGGTAGCGGAACCATATGTACGGCCTACCCACTCCACCAAATAAGCATGTATGCATTATTGTAAGCTCATAAAGGATGTCTTGTTGAGTACATTCAAATGTACTCATTTGGTTTCGCCCCTGGTATCTACTTATCAGACTATGAGGAGCCACCCCAGGAGGAGTTCTATGAGGAGGAGTTCTACGCTGATGGCCCTGCGAGTTAGGATCGTCTCCCAGTCAGCAGCCTGTAGGATGAGGCGTGACTCGGGTTCTACTACGCTATGCTTGTCGTCTTCCGCTGTGTTTATTTTGAATGTCTGTCCTGTGTGACAGTTATCAAGAACTTGGTCATGTGACCATTTATGTAAGACTCTAATATTCGTGTAATGGATGATGTATTCTGTATGCCAACTACGTATGTTGTTCACAACTGGTTATTCTGGGATTGTGAATGAATGCATATGAGGGGTTCTGAACCTTCCGGTTTGGGGCCTCTACAGAAGAACTACTCCCTCCTCGTCAGAGGAGGCAGCAACGGCGATGGAGATAGCGGTGAAGTCGATGGAGATGGTTTCCGGGGGCAGTTCCCCATCCCGGCAGGGTGCCAGAACTGACATCTGTCGCCCGAAACTTGTCGGCGGCGGCGACGGAGCTACGGATGTATTTGGTGGAAAAGGTCGATTTCCCTAGGGTTTATGCCTCAGGGGGTATATATGGGTTAAAGGGCGATGCCGGGAGGTGGCCAGGTGGCCCACACCCCTAGGTGGCGCAGCCAGGGGGACCCGCGCCACCCCATGGTGTGGCCACCCTGTGCCCCCCTCCGGGGCTCTTCGGGACTTCTGGATGCTTCCGGGAGTTTTAGGACTTCTGGTTTTCGAATTTTCCAATTTCGAGAATATTTTCAGGACAACTTTTCTGAAACTATAAACAGCAGAAAACAGGGAACTGGCTCTGTGGCATCTTGTTAATAGGTTAGTCCCGGAAAACATAAGAAAACGTAGGAAAACATACGGAAAACATGTAGCAATTGGCATAATATTAACATGGAACATCAGAAATTATAGATACGTTTGAGACGTATCATCACCTTTCGAGATAATTAGTTATATTTGTGTCTTTCTTAACTACTAAGCAGGTCTTCACCCAACACAGGAACAAGAAGATATCCGAGCAGGGGCTAACACGCTGCTCCAGGTTACCGCGTCGATGGATCCAGGAACAAGCTCGGCCCCTGTGAACATGGCTGGTAATGTTAGGTGAATTGAAGATGGAAGGAATGAAGCAATGGAGGAGGAGAATGAGGAATCATAAGACATTGATCATTGATCTTGTTGTTTCAGGGCCGGGATTTTGCTTGTCTTCCAGCCTTTTGACTTGTTGATGTCCATGTGAAGGGCCAATCAGTTCATTCAGGCCTTCTTTTTGTCAGTTGTCATCTGAATACCTTGTTCGTACCTTGTTGTTAGAGTAACTGTCGTTCTAGTCGTCCCTTTTGGTGCTAGTTGCTCCTCGAGTTGATCGTCTTCTTTAGTTTTGTTATGTTGTTGCGGCTGTAAGGGGCGTCCTAAAAAACTTGGATTGTTGGTGGTTGTTACGTTATTGCAAAGTAATGGAACGCGGGCCCTTTTTCGGGGGTGCCGTTTGTGTCAAAAAAGATATGGCAATAAAACATGATGTACAATGGGTTATATTTTAGTTTTATCTCTGTTTGTGGGATATCCCTATATTTTTGGTGAGACAAATTTTACTAAAAGATGATCTCTTAGCTAAGATAAGACAAATCTCTTTTTTCACTTCTCTCTCTTCCACCTCAGCAATTATAAGACTAAGATATAACCATTATACATGCCCTTAGTGCTTTATGTACAAGGAAATGTATATTAATCGTGATTTCTTGAGAAGGCAGGAAGCAAAGAAATAAAATAGCTTTGTTTAGAGCGTATGAGCTCTACCTTTTGATCAAGAAGAAATATTGGTCAGTTAATAAGTAAAAGTGGACAAAAAGTAATACATCTGTGACACAATACGGGTTGCGAGGCCACACACTGCACAGGCCGACCGTTCTGTCACCCAAACCCGACGACTTACATAAGCCCACGCCACTCAGGCATCCTGAACATCTATAACACGCACACACATGGGCATACCGGTGAGTCAATGATATTCCCTCCGTTCCACAGTATAAAATGTTTTAGACATTTCCCACATTCACACATACACATATGTATCTAGACATGTTTTAGTGTATATGTTTACTCGTTTTAGTACGAATCTAAACAACATATGAACCAGCTAAAACATCTTATATTATGAAACGGATGGAGTACTTTGGAACCGAGGGTTTTACCACCAAAGGCACCAAAAAACCTTTGGAATGATTTGGTCCAAGCTTATTCACTAATAAAAAAGTCATGTAAAAACTCAAATGGTGGCAAGTGATATAAATTTTTGAAAAAAAACCCTCTCTCTCTAGTGTTGAAGAACTTCCTGGCAATAGTTAGTCTATGTTGCGGCTGCACCTCATCCTGGGACCAGCCGACAACCACTACAAGAAAGATGATATTTTGTCACCATGCAGTTGTCACCAAGCAGTTTGGTGACTATATATGTACCATTTTTCACCAATACCTAATACTTTTGGTTACTATTGCTCTATTGAACTTTTAGTTACCAAGGGCCGGTAACTAAACCTTGTTTTTTTAGTAACCAATACACTCAATGTTGATTACGAAATACATTCAGCAACCAAATTTTAGCAACCACGAAGAAATCGAGGATATTAGTAGTGAAATAAATAATTAGCAACCAATAAGGTCAATTCTCTAGTAGTGAACAGTTTCTCCGGTAGGTTAATTAAAGGTCTGAAGAAGCAAGATCTTGACATGGAAGATAGTAGAAGGCAAAATCCAGCCAAGTCGAGCATGTACCGCTATTTTATTTTTCAATAACTAGAACAGTGGCCCTCGCAAATGCGAGGGATCCTCTTGTAGTTTGCCCATAGTTTCAATTATATAATTTTATGTTATGGGGATATTAGTTTGTCATATTTACTTTATCTGTTATAAAATACGCACTCGTAAATAGCATGGATGCTTTCTTCAAGATATGAGTTTTCTCGGACATCAAACAAACTAATTTGTGGTCTCATCAATTTTGGTCTTTGGATGAGCATTAAGAAACTCATCCTAAAACATGATCCCTGGATTTTGTTCCTTATGGAAAAGAGATTCAGTATTTAAAAAATAAAAGAAATTATATTGGAAACATGTTGAGTGTGTATCATGTTCCTAGTATTCAAATAAATATAAAGTAACAAAAGCGAATGTAATGACATCCATTTTGTTTCCACACTATTTTTTTGTTTACTTTCTTCCTTGGTCTTTTTTTTGGCATGCACACTTGCTCATCTAACTTACTACTCACTGGTCTACTTAAACACATAAACCGAGATTGTTGTTGACCGAATACTAAAGATTGTTTTCCTGAAAACAACTAAATCATTGGCGGATTCTCACCTAGTTAGAACGACTATTCGAAGCACATGGATGGACCAACGATTATAAATTCTCTGTCGATCTCTGCCATGGATTGCAAAGTTGAATCTATTTTTGGATGTCTAATCAGGTTATCAGATGGAACTTTACCTGCAGTATCCGACGACATCAAACTTAATATTATTTTAGAGTTTGGGTAAACCAATAAAATCGTCGAGAAAGATGGTATAGCAACAAATATTTGCGGGAAATAAGACTACATCTTACCCTCATCACAGACTATTCAATGGAAAATTGCTAAAGAAAATACCTCACCAGTTTCAGAATAGATAAGATATATATTTTTGAAGTTCCAAGTGTGCAAAAAATAGTTGGGACTTGTTTTTTTGTAAATGTATTTTCCATGATCTATCTAATTCGTCTTTGTATCAATCAAATGATAATTCTAAATTATTTATGATAAATTAGCGTTCACAGATAAAGATCCTCGACATCACAATTTTTGAAAGTGATGTATTTTCGAACTAAGTGTCTATGAGTCAAAATTTATATCTAACTTCAATCAAACCATTTCTTACTATTACTGGAGAAAACGATGGCTAGTCCGGAATTAGCTATTGGTTATTCCGGCTCTGCGGTTCAAAGCCTACATACGAGAAAACACTATACCCAAACAACTATGGATTAGTCTAACCTTATAATTAACAAATACATGATCAAGTCAACGACATGAGACAAAATAAACGACCGTTTATTTATTCCGCCTTCTCTCATGCTGATAGTACGGCCACAAATATTTAGATTGTTCAAGTAAAATTATATTATTTGATTTATGAAGAATTAAAAATATTATCATCGAACCAGGGTGGTATTTTGTAATACTTTAATATGTAAGTTGTACCACCATATGCACGCCATAGGTGATCTAATTTTGTTTTAAATCGAGAAATTTATAGATCAAAAGGAAATAGGTCTACAAATACTTATTTGATTGTGGTGAACTGAAAATATTGCCACTAGAGCTGTGGTGTTTTTTTGGTAATACTTTAATTTCTAATTAATTCAATAGTATACATGTATATGCTTTTTTTTCTTGTTTGTAAAACAAATAGATTTATACTCCCTCTGTTCAACAATAGATGACTTCCATTTATCTAGAAGTTGATGTATGTAGATACTAAAATATGCCTAAATACATCCACTTCTAGACAAATTGAAGTCATCTATTGTTGAATGGAGCGAGTAGATCATATGGAGAAACAAATTGTGTTTTACAATCTCTTCAACATGGTCCAGGGATGTCGTTTCACGGGAGAAAATCGGGCGGCAAGAAGCAGTGAAGTAAAATAGGCTGGCCAAAGTGGCAGGAAAGAAAAAAATCGATTCTATCCTGTTGTGCTGATCCTACGTGTGTATGCTTACGGCTCCCAAACGGGCTACTGTTAAGAAAATCTAGTTTTTTTTGCGTGGGATAAGAAAATCTATTTGATGGGCCAGGCTAAAATTGTATACTCAAGCATGTATATGCGCCGTAATATTAAAAAAGAAAATGTGCGTAACGTGCCAGAGTGTAACGTGTTGTGTTCTTCCCAACATACAAGCGTGGCAAGGTCTCCGTGACTCATACTATTTTACAGGACAATATTTATGGAAAATGCTTATTCTAGGGGATCTAACGTGCCCAAATATAGGTCCCATGGTTGGCTAGTTGTTTTTGTGCGTGGACAGTCCACTTGGGCCGGCCCGACTAGGCCCAATTAGCAACAATTTGATTTTTGGCCTAATTTTCGCCTCAAAATATATTTTCAACGGCCCACTACACGTAGTTACATACGCTAAGTTTCATCGTCATTTTTATGGATGTTGCGTACGTCCTTAAATTTTGTAACAAATTTTGCACGCATTTTGTTAAGAAATCACAAGCGATATGTTGCAAAGTTTTTCTGGATGATTTTGTAAGAAATGCGTATATGTGTTCAGAATTCATTTGAAATGATATGTTTTTATGCGCTCCTTCACATGTTGTAAACATGTGATTTTATTGTTGCTATCGTTTTGATTTTTTGTTAAAATATGGGATAATTTCTGTTGCAGCTGGAACGATGACAAATTATTTTGATGCTTACCAACTTTTTAATTGATGTAATTTTTTTTTGTTGCAATAGGTTGTGATTTTTGTTGAATTGATTGAATTTTTCTGTTTTAACGAAATAAACACATCGTTTAACTATTCTTTTGTAACATTACTTATATTTTTTATTTTATTTTGGAACAATTTGTTGCAATACTTTTTTTTTGTACACGAGGCGATAATTTTTGTTACGATACCAGCAAATTTGTTGCAATGGCAGTTTTGCTGCAATTACGGAGATGACCGGGGGCAACACAATATACCCCTTCGCTTAAGTGGGGCCGGTGTAAAATGCAGGTTCTCTATCCGAAAAACAGAGGGACTAAAGTGCAAAAGTGCACTGTGTTGATTTCTGTGCGTTGGATGACGATCGAACAGCTCACAAGGGGACCTGGATTTGGCAAACCTTTTTTTGACAATCAGTACCATATATATTTATTGTAGCAAATAGTACATGGTAGAGATACATGAGCTGACTATATCGATTACAAAATAAAGTCTAAAAAGACGAGCACATCTTTGAGATCTTCAAACCCTTTCTTCTTTCAGAACACAATCTTATACTTTTCTGAAGTCAGCCGTAGAACAATCACATAGATACCAAACCACAAATCTGTAAATACCAACGAAGATTCTCCTATAATTTTAATTTTGAGCCGCAATGCCAAGGCTGCGAGCACGCAAGCAACCATTAAAGTAGTCAAACACCGTCGGCAAGAGTACCAGCACCAGTATTGCAGGGAAAAGGAACCGAACAACCTTGTCGACATCGTTGGGAGCCGAGAGTACGAATCATCGTCGTCGAAGACGTAGCAGCCGGGACAAATATTGTAAGGACAATCCTCCTCGCGGCAACCAAAAGAAAAGATCCGAAACTGATCTAGCGAAGCAAGATCTGAAGGACCATACCTAGACAAATTTAATCTTCCAACACAACGGTAGACGTCGAGAAGGAGATCTCGTCGTCGAACGAGGTGCCGAAGATCACTTATTGTAGATGATGCCATCTCCATTGACGCGGAGGCCAAATCGAAGACGGCTAGGAAACCCTAATAATTTATTGAAAGCAATAGTTTAACGAAAAACTCCACTCATAGATAGGTTTCGCCACCTCTCCTGACGCCGGCTAGGCCGGCCGGAGGAGTGGGAACCGTCTTATGGAGAAGGCGGAGGTGGAGGCGGCGGCTCCTTTTCTTCCTGGTGGCGGAAAGCTCTTCTGTTTTTCCGTTCAATTAGGTTTGGCAACTCTAGGGGGACCTGCGCTAGCATTCGCCAATATTTATTGTACGTGTTTATTTATTGTCAACATTAAGTGTGTCAAGACATGTAAGGTGACGAATAATTTTTTACAATGACTAACTAATACTTTTTTGGTAAATCTTAACCATCAATTATAGATCTAACAGTTAAATATAATTCTGATGATGTGGATCAACATGACGTCTCTGTTAGACATCCGTATATTGCTTTTAGTATATAATAAATAGATGCACCATGAAAATGCGTATCATTCTCATAGATAGAAAGGCCAGAAGCCCAGAAGGACAATTGATGCCCGCGCGCGGGTATACAACCACTTTACAACTTGACGATGTCGTATGTTTCTCACATACACACGATACACCACACCACCACTAGGATAAGCAACTATCAGTGTGTGGCAAACGCATCCGGCTAACAAAAGCAACCAAGTTGCTTGGTTTTGTACCAGCTGCCCGTGTTGCGGAAACAGATTGAGTCAGGTTTCTGTTTTTTTCTATAAAGGAGCCAGGTTTGTGTATTTCTTGCAATTGGTACATACCTGAATGAATAAGCTAACATAAGCAATCAAGCTGCTTGGTTCTGTACCTGCCCGGATTGCTGAAACAAATCGAGTCAGGTTTGCTAGTTGCTATTACATGAGACTTTCGTCGGTAGATACTGGATGGCGGGAGACAACAACTACCGATTTTTTTTCCAGTGTATGCAATTGCATACCTGATTTTTACAGAAGGGAGAGTTTGCATACAAGACAAAACGGCAGCACTAGTTGCATCCAACCGTGCTGCCGAACTCACTCCACACTACTCCTAGCCTACTACTCACGAAGGATGGCTCCAGCTCCATCCTAGTGCCTCAACTCCTCCAAGATTCTCGAGGCAAGAGTTTCTTCGTTACAGATCTGGCTAGTGTTTCTGAAGACCCTCACATTTCGTTGTTTCCAGATCATCCACGTGGTGAGGGTGATTAATGTGTCGATTGCTTTCCTCTGCTTGTCCCTAAATCTCCCGCGGACCGCAAGCCACCAGTTTTCTGCGGGTACGAGACATGAGACATGAGACATGAGACTACAAGGTGGGCCGACCCGACTGACCTGGCTTGTAGGGGTGGGCAAATACGGTTTGGCTTAAACCGGCTAAAACCAGCCAAGAAAATCTAATTCACTTTTCTTTATTGCTTTCCAGAAAAATTATTTGACATTACGAATTTTGTATAGGTCGGTGTTACCAGTTTGCCATGGTTCCGCTTTTGCACACTACCCATATGATCGAATCACTGACCTCAAATTTACGGGTCAGGTTGATGACCCAACGGCTCGACCCGGCCCATTCTCATCCTGATCGGTGCTGAGTGGTGCAGGGATGTCGACGCACATTTGGAGTGGAACTACCGAAGTTTGATGCAGCTTGGTTAGCTGCGTCAACACGGGAATTCACATCAATCAACTCAACAGCAAGAGACTACGCCAGAGAGAACAAATTGCAACTAGATGGCTTGATAATTTCTCATATGTGACTACTTCTTCTCGATGCCTCTGATTCTCAAGGGAAGATTTTAGCTACGCCTCTGTAGCCTATAATTTTTTATGTTTGGTCGAGAAGGAACATCCAGAACGACGAGCTAAATAGTTAGATCAACACATCAAGAGTTTTGAATAACACATGGAAATCAACTCAAAATATGTCATTATCTTCATGTGGGCACTCTCACTTTATATAGACATATCCAAATTTACTGGCATGCAACTGAGTTCATGCATGCCCACGTTCTACTAGTAATTTGGGTCTGGCATCCTCTCATTATTTGCATGTTAGGTTTATCCTTCTTTATGTATTGACCAGCCAAACGAGAAAGTAGATATGGAGGTATAAAGACATGTCTCGTGTTTAAAATTTCATTGATATACCTAGAGCAGTCCGTGTGTGTATGAATTGACCGTTAGTTCAAGCTGGTGCGTGCATAATATAGATACATGCATGCTTGAGATCACTTTAGTAGCAAACTTGATTTGACTTGTCCATGACCAACTCCAATGATCCTGTCCGTATTGTCAAAACAAATTGAGTCAGATTTGCTATTACACGAGAGTTTCGGAAGAAGCTGGATGGCGGGAGGCAACAGCTGCGGGTATAAGACATGAGACATGAGACTACGAGGTGGGCCGACCCGACTGACACAGCTGGTCAATTGACACTCGATCTCGGCTCTACTAACCCAACTCCTATTCTAGGCTGACCATATGATTAACTGAACTGAAATTTTCGGGTAAGGTTGACGACCCAGCGTGTCCACCCGGTCCATTCTCATCCTAACTAGTGATGATTGATGAACTCATGTTCAGTTAGAGTGGAACTACCTAAGTTTGATGCAGCTTGGTTGGCTGCGTCCAACACGGGAATTCACATTAATCAACTCAACGATGGGAGAATAAGCCGGATAGAACAAATCACAACCAGCTGGCTTGATAATTTCTCAAATATGACCGCTTCTTCTCGATGCATCCGATTCTGAGGGGAAGATTTTACCTGCAGCTCTGTAGGGTATAATTTGTTGTGTTTGGTTGAGAAGGAATATCCAGAACGACAAGCTACTGATTAGATAACACATGTAAAGTTTTGAATAATACATGGAAGTCAACTCAAAACATGTCATTATCTTCGGTTGGCACTGCCACTTTATATAGACCTATCCAAATTTACTGGCATGCAAATGAGTTCATGCATGCCCACGTTCTACTAGTAATTTGGGTCTGGCATCCTCTCATTGTCTGCATGTTAGGTTTATCCTTCTTTATGAATTGACCAGCCAAACGAGAAAGTAGATATGGAGGTATAAAGACATGTCTCGTGTTTAAAATTTCATTGATATACCTAGAGCAGTCTGTGTGTGTATGAATTGACCGTTAGTTCAAGCTGGTGCGTGCATAATATAGATACATGCATGCTTGAGATCACTTTAGTAGCAAACTTGATTTGACTTGTCCATGACCAACTCCAATGGTCTGTGAGATCTTTTCCATCATGCATTCCCAATGTTTCTTTCTGTTAATAGACGAACAATGACGAGTACAAAAATGATGTAAACGACGACACATTTGTTTAACTATTCACACATATTTTTTTTTGAAAAATGTTTGAAATAGAAGTTTCGGGTGCTTAAGTTCAACATGAAACCACTAGTGTTTTTTTAGATGAATACACATAGTGCCCTACTTTACATTAATAAAGCCTTCGAGACCACAATGATGGTTCTTACATGTTTCATGTACGTAGTTACAACTTCGTAAATTTAAAATCTCATATATCTTACAAACACAATAGCATAATTTGCCAATTCCACTACAAACATAGAACCATGAAAATGAGGGCATATAATCCCTCAAATTGACCTTTGATAAGGACAGCTAAAAAAGATTTGTTAAAAAACCTAACGTTCTAAGTTGTTTATTTTGGACATGGCAATAGATGCCTCATGCTCATCCCCAGGAGTACTCTTGAACTGATGTAGCTAAGGAGTACTCGTCAAAAGGCCAATAACCCGGCCTCATTAATTAATATTGTTTGCATACCTCACTCATCAATGTCCAAGATTTAAACCGCCAGAGGGTTTTTCCGATAGAGTTCCAATTAGACTAAAATTGGTAGCTTGGAAGCATTTACATTCTCCTAATGCCCTTTTGTCCATTTGGTAGGGTAATTGTATTCTTTTGAATGATTTCTCGTAGAAGTAGGTAATTCTATGTTCAATTCTCTTATGTGGCGTCCGTTTATTTGGATCACCATCTCCGAGTGTGATCATAAATTAGGAAGATTAGATCACAGCATATGGACTAGCGCTTTGCCGGTCTCTTCATGGAGAGGCGGTTGGTCCCTCTCTGCCAACACCGGAGTGGTGGCTAGTAAGGCTAGTAATAAGAAAATCCATGAACTAGTTATTTTACATTCATAAAATACCCATATCTAAGGTGACAGCCGTAGTAACTACAAAAATAAAACTAAGTATTCGTCGTGTACGTAACAAACTTTAAAAAGCTGCTAGTAATAACATGACTAAGAGACCTTATGTAAGGTCCGCCCCAGAACCACTGTTTGAGGACACCTTCGATATGCATACATTCACGATCACAAGAATTCAGTCGTGAACAACATATCAAGTTGGTACAGAGATACAATATCCATTACACGGTTGCATAACACTTACAAAGGGATGTGGCCGTATGACCAAGTCTAACACAACTGCCACGCAGGGAAACCACACAACACACACAACGAAACACTAACACACTCAAAACATAGTAGAGCCCAAGTCACGCCTTAACCTACAGGCTGCTGATCGGGTGACGATCCTAGTTCGCAAAGCCATCTGATCCGTACTCCTCCTCGTTGAACTCCTTCTGAGACTCCTTCTCAAAATCTGGCAAGTTGATACCAGGGACGAAACCAATATGAGTACATTTGAATGTACTCAGCAAGACATGCATCACGTAACTTACAAAATGCATATATGCTTATATGGTGTAATAGGTAGGCTATAAATAGGGTTCACTATCAATGATATATGTAAGACATATCATAGTTGATTTTTAAAAATCTCTGTATCTTCGTTGAAGAAGATACTTCAAAAGAAAATAATATAGTTTTCCTTCTCTTGTAGCTGTCACATGTACAAGAGGTTTTTTAAAAAATTTGTTAAAAGAAAGTTTTCTCTTTGCAAAACTTCTTGGAATCAACTTCCAGTTTTTGTTTAGAAAAGAAAGATTTTCTTTGCAAAACTTCTTGTAAAACAACTTCCGGCTTTTCATCAACGGTACCTCCACGGTACATGATTTCCTCCTTTCAATACTTCATGAGCCCAACACCTTTTAAAAAACTCCTTTTGGAAAACATTGACACAATGCTAGCTACATGGCCATTCCACTGTCCATACCCGAGGACGCAGCTACTTCGAAATAGTTGTACTCTGCAGAGGTGTACACATCCACCAGATCCAGTACACCCGCCGTGAACAACCACGGACTGTAACAACAGTATGCAAACATCAGGTAACTGATCATAACCATCCACTATGTTCAAGCTAGAATATGCCTATCTCTTCAATTGGGTTTGTTCTCCTCGGCACCATGTCACACATCGCCATGACAAGAGACCCAACTGTCGCGACCGGAGGAGAACTTAATCCCACACTTTTTATGTCGCAAGATTGAGGGTTTTGACGACATTCGGTTCGAGGGCACGACGACCCTTATAGCAATTTGAGATAGAACACGCACTAACAAGAACAAACTTCAAGCTAAGCCCCGTGCCCATGTTGGGGTAGGGTGGCAGTACGGTATAGCTTGTCCGGCGAAGACTAGGTTATGTGTCATTTTTGTAAAACACCATTTTCCCGAAAATGACCGCTTCCACATTCCTCCGGTGAATAAGGCTTCGCCTTTCCACCGGGTTTTCCATAAAGCCTTTGTTTTGTAAAAACATAGTTTTAGGGTGTCCACTTAGGGACTAGTATTTGTGATGGTAATAAATACCATATGGTGGCTATGGGCTTGGTAACACCAAGTATCAACTACTGGCATAGTAGTAGTATATATAATAGTAGTAGTAGTCACTCAAAAATAGTTTTTGGAACGCAAGGTTTTGTAAAACTTTTGAGAAGTAAAACATGCATGATAGATAATGATAAGTGTAGTAACAGCAAGCATCAGGATGGCTTGCCTTAAAACTCGTAGTGTCCCTGGCCTTGAAGTAGTTTGAACTTGACGCACAGCTCCACAACTGCTTCTTCTTCTTCTTCGTTTTCTAGCGTCGTAAAAGAATAAAAGACACACTCTCAGGTCTAAAGACCAACAACTAAACTAAACAACACATACAGCAAGCAAAAGTACACTCGCGCAATCTTTCTAACGTTATCGCGAAAACTTCCTCGCATACTCTCACGGTCCAAAACTATCGTGAAACAAGCATATGGTTGAGAACCATATCCCACATCTTACATACCATATATGGAGTGGTGTACCACTCTCATAATAAGATATTTAAGAAGCTAAAATTATAGCTTGTGGGTGCAAAAGGGGAGGTTACTAAAATAATACAATCAATCAAGTAACACCCATGGCAGTGGGTATTAACAACACACAAGCAAATCATCACCAAACAAGTTCATGATTAAACTAATGCTTAAATAACAAGATACTACCTAAGCACAACAACAACACTAGCACAACAAGTAACGTAAGTACAATACTCATGCTAAGGTAATCACTCAGACAATTTCCAAACAGCAAACAATCACATCACAGATGAATTGACTTTTTATTGACTATGCTAATGTCTACTTGAAGTTTTGGAATCCATCAATCATGAAAATATAACAAACAACCAGTAGCTAAAATCAATAATAACCAGTCCTAAAAATAATCTAAAACACAATCATTACTCAAGATAATAGTCCTATCAAATAAGCATAAAAACATGACTGCATTTAGCATACTAGTATGGAAAATTCTACACAAGCATGCTATAAGGAATACTTATAATATACAACTATAGCACATGCAACTCAATATGTCATGGCATCATAACAGAAGTTATAACTTCCTAAATAGGCTAGAATAAAACATACACTCATAGAATAAAAGATAACAAAACTAGGGCAAAACCACAATTTTCTAGTGGTGACAATAGTTCAACACTAGAGAAGAAAACAATGATACAAGGATGCTTAACTCTAACCAAGAAAGTCATGAATAAAAATATACCTACTAACAGTACACAAATCTTTCACATGCTAGTAAGCACAAACATCAAAAGAATTTCTATGAAACAACCATTAAGCATGCATAAACCAATTCTAGTCATACATGCTTGTCAAATTAATTAAATTGCAAGCAAAGCTAAGTATATACTACTCAACCAGTAGCTATGCACTCAATGAAAAGTTATCTAAACCTTCTAAAAAATCCAAACACTCAATTTAAAATCATTCACAAACAATCTATCAATCACAAGGAATTTATCCTATCAGCACACAACCCTTTTTAAGCAATCAATAGGAAACATTTCTTAACATGATACCCCTAAGGAATATTATGTTAACCAATGAATCACACCCTATCATACTAGTATTTACAATTAAGAAATAACATCTCACTTTCATAAGTGAATCAAACAATTTATTTTCCCTTGAGGGGAAATAACAATCATTCACATAATAAGACATGTTATTTTCTCACACAAGTATGGTTGGGTATTTCATCCACAACCAAGATGCAATGGGACCAGTGGGTTATGGGCCCACTAATACCAAGGCAAAAGAGGTACTAAGACTCTGGTTACACATGGCAAAAATTAGTATAACAAAAATAAATAAGACAAGGCTATTCATTCTAGTGAAAACAAGACTAGTGCAAAAGAATAACAAAACTTGCACATGCTTTGCTATAAATTAACAAGAAAGCTAACATAGGTAATAACTTTAAAATATTAGTACCATAATGGTACTGGATCCATATCTAGCATAGCATAAACTTAGTCAATCAAGCACACAAAGATCTAGCTCACACAACAATTCCAAAATAATAAGCTAGAAAATAACCAAGGCTATTCCTATTTCCATTCTATTTTCCAAACATGCACACACTTTCTAAGGTAGATTTTCTGCAAGCAAACAACTTAATAACAAGTGATAACAACTTTATACATGCTGGGAAACAAGATTCAACAATCAAACATTTCATTTCAAACAAAAACAACACTTGAAACAAAAACAGAAAAGTGTCGTTTTCTAGATCTATCCACCAAAAATAATATAGTGGTCCAAAAATTACTCTAAGCTAGGATTAGATAGATATAGTCAATATCAAACTCATCCAGTTGGATTTACTTCAAAAAGAATTTTAAATTCATTCTAAAAATCACAGAAGAGCCTACTGGTCTTTTACCAAAATGGACGGCATTTCCATTTGGTAGCTCACCTGGATGTGAGGCCAACTGCTATGGATATATCTATTCAAGGGCTATCCAAAATTTTTTAGTTTGTCCATTTTAGTTATATATTTTAAAAGTTATGTTCAAAACATTCTCACAGACACTCTGTGCCAAAACAGCCATTGTGGTCAAAAGAACAGTCCAATCTTACATCCACAAATTTTATATGGTTAGGAACTCATATAGTTAGGTCCATGATTTTTAGTAGATTTTATTTTGCAAGTTTTGTATTTTTCCCACGTCCAAAGAAAACATTCAAGTTTCTGCTAAAACTTAAAAGAAAAACAGCAGAGCAGTGCGGGCTGGTTTGAGTGGGTGCGGCCCAGTTAACGGGCAGCGCGGCCCAACTGCGCTGTGCGCGCGTGGGCGGGCGCGGGAGATGCGCTATTCAAGCGTGGCCGTCGATCTCGCGATCTACGGTCCGCGGCGTTCTTCTTCCTCTCACCTCTCTTCTCTCTCTCTCGCGTACGGGCCGGCGGCGAACTGCACGGTGGCTCACCTAGGAGGCTCGGGGAGGGGCTGGCGCGGCTCGGGGACGGTGGTTGAGGTCGAGGGCGTCGAGGGGCGCAGTCGTTGGCGACGGGCGCGGCCTCACACGGCGGCGCGCGGCTGGTGCCCGTGGCGGCGCTCTCGGACGGCGGCGGCGATCCCTGCGGGTAGAGGGCAAGGGAACTAGTCAGGGAGGGTCGGGGCGATGAGGGGAAGTGATCCCGATAAGAGGTGAGGGTTGGGAAGGAGGGGATCGAGCAGAGCCACCTCGGGGCCGTAGTGCTCACCGGCGGCGAGCTCACTGCTCGTGCACGCTTCCAGGGGCTAAGGCTCTGCCTCATTTCGACTTGGGTGAGTTGTGAGGGTGTGGGGGAGCAGTGTGGCGCAAGGGATTGGCTCAAGGGTCTTTGTACCTGTGGGGGTGAGGGTAAGGGCAAAATGGGGCTCTCGGGTGCATGCCAATGGGTGGCATGAGCTAGCCAGGTTTTTTTTTGGCCATCTCCTTTCGTGCTCTGGGTGTCCTAGTCATAGACCACCATGGGGCAAGGTTAAGGGTGTCCTTTGGAGGCAAGGGGAGGGCAGGGGCAAGTCAAATGGGTCAAGGTATGGGCTGCCCATACTTGCCACATCATCTCTTCTCTCTCTTATTTTCCTTCATGCACAAGGCTTCTAGAAACTATCCCAAGCATCCTGGTTCGAGTAGGTACAGTGGTCAACACACTAGACATGGTTACACTTCCAAATTTGCAAAGAAACATCAAGAAAACATTTGTGCAAAAGTGTATCTCACACTGTTCACTGAAAAATTCAGAAAATTCAGTTAAGGACTTAGAAAATTTCTAAGTGTTGGAAACAGATGAAAAGTTCAAAAAGTTGAGTTTGTTTTCAAGGTTCAAATGCTTTCCAAAATTTGTTTTCAAAGTGGAAACTTGTTAACAATGTTGTAATCTTTCAGAAACATCTTTTGATTTTTTTTTTGAAATAGTTTAAGTCCATGAAAACAATGTGGGAAAAGGTATACTTTCTGTTTTTATCTGTTTTTCAAAAATGACTTTTTCTGCCTTAATTTTATACCACAAAAACAACAAGCATAAGATAATTTTTATTTGTCCAAAAATAAAACTAAGCTTATGGTTTTGTAGTACATATATCAAGGATTAATTAAAACTCAAGAAAACATAAAATAACATTTTATAGCCTAGTGAAAACAAGAGTAGAAAACAGGTACTTGGCTATATTTTCAGGAAATGTTTTCCATAGAAATCCTTAAAGGAAACTTTCATAAATCGTTTTGAAATCTTGTTTTATTGGATCCATCAAAAGTAAAAGTTTGTTTTAAGATGCAAACAAGAGTGATCCAAGTCTTGGAGTAAAAATCCACTCAAGTAATAATAGGAAAACATCAGAGAAAAATTACCAGGAAAATAATGAAAACATTTTCAGAAACATTTGGTATTGGTTTTATAAAGAAACAAACCTTGTGTTAAAAATATGATTAAGATCATAAACACATGTTAGTTCAAACAATCATGTTGTTTTAAAAAAAAAATTGTTGGCCCTAATTTTTGTGACACCTTATCCAATTACTAAGACGTCGAACTAGGTGAATTGTCCTCGCACGGTCTGTGGGTAGCCATTGTGCGGCTGTAGCGAGTATGGCTGAATGGACGAAAGATCGAGTTGGGCAAAAATATTGTGGCGTACCAATAGGTCTAGGAGCGACCCTGTGACAGATCGGGATGACGTGACTCGATGGATCTGGGAAGTTACCGCCAAGTTATAGGGACGAGAATGAAAGGGAAAAAGATAGAAGGACGATATATTTCAACGGTTTCTATGTAAAGAGCAATAACATATTTTACACTATCTGAAAGCAGGCTATAAAACGAAACAGGATTGACCCTTCGGTCACCAATGTTCGATATCGGCCAATAACACGCCGGAGACAACAAATAACATCAAATTGGTGTATCCATGATTCTATCAAACACTATATTTGATCGAGATTTTGCATGGAGCCGTGATTATTTAAATAAAAGTGACACCGGCCGGGTAGGCTTAATCAAAACAACATTGAGAACTCACCATTGTTCTCCAAGTGACCATGCTTGGCTAAAGAAAACTTAGAGGTATTAGCATTGGCCAAACAAAAACTTGGAGGGTGGGAGCAAATTCATATAACAAGTTGAAAAAGTGGATTTAATGGTACAAGAACTTGCAAAGTTGGAGCAAAAAAGTACAAAACCAAACAGAACATGACATTTGGCGGCCACGTTGGCACATACAATTTTTTAGAAACCCCCAAAACTACCCAGTATAGCAAATAGGTACAGAATCATGCAGGATGCTTCTTATAGGTGGGCCCTGTCATGCAGGAAGCTTCTTATAGGTGGGCCCCACATGTTAGCGGTGGAAGAAATAAGTAAAATTGTATGGCTTCGCAGGATTCAGGATTCAAACCAAGGATTTGCGGCCGCACAAACCCTTTTGTAGCCGGTTGGACAAACAAGCCTTCATATCTTGGTTAGGTAGTACTACATGTTTTTATACCGGAGTCATCGGTGCAGAACTTTTGTCAACCAAACACATTCATGGATCGGATGTAGCAGTAATATGTTTGTTCCGAAAATAAAGATGATCAATCAGAGTAAAGTGATATATACCTTCCTTGATGGGATGGCCGTCCCACTCGACGACTGGCTGCATGGGCAGGCCACTGCCGACGAAGGCCATCTCGACGAAGCTGGCATCATGGACAGTGATGTACTTGGTGCTGACACCCATGAGAATGCCGGTGTCGATGATCCTGGGCGCGAGCGCGAGCAGGCGCTTGGCGGTGCAGCCGCTGAGGATCTTGTTGAACGCCGGGAGCAGCAACTCACCGTCCAGGGTGACGAAGGCGACGTTAACCATGGGTCCTCAGCGACGAACCGCTGCTCGTCCACCCACACGGACACGAATGCACCCCGCTCCTCGGTGTCCATCATGGACAGCATGTTGGGGAGGTAGTTCACGTTCTTGCTCGTCGCGAACATCGGCGGCTTCATGGGCATCGACGTGGTCACGGCCTTCACGTCGTGACGGCACTGCTCGTAATCGGATGGGATCACGACGGCGTAGAAGGCAGGCCCCGGCAACCCGCTCGAGGAGAGTAGGAAGTCGCCGGGCCAGAGCTGAGCCAGTAGCGGATGGATCCCTTACGGCAATAGGAGGTGGCGGTCATCTGGACGGGGTGCCCACCTTGGCCTTGGCCACGGAGCGCACGAAGCGGTCCAGGTGCGGGTCTAGCTCGTAGAGGTGGCCGTCCAGGAGCATGGCCATGTCAAAGACGCCGTGGCCGCGGTGGACCATGTGGTCGTCGATGGGGAGGACCATCATGGCCAGGTCCAGGATGATGCCGCCCAGGACGCTCGAGTACATATATGGCCGGGAACGGAGCGGCCGTGGATTTCAATTTCTCTTGCAGCTATTGCGTGTAACAAGTGGTATCAGAGCCCTGTTTCAGATTAGGGTTTTGCGATGACATCGATCAAGTTTGATCTACCGTTGATGGACTACAAGACGAGATTTTCTCTGTGGCAAGTCAAGATGTGTGCGGTTCTATCGCAAGCATCGGATCTTGATGAGGCGCTGAATGCGTTCGGGAATAAGGACGCTCGGGAGTGGACTCCCGAGGAGAAGCGTGTCGCACCCGGACTTCTAGAGGATACTCACAGTCCGCTAAATAGTAGAACAAATGGCTTACGGGGCATACCGGCACCCGCATCTCAATATGAGCAGGCCAACACGTAAACGTGTGACAACCATTCTCTACTATTCATCGTCTGCATAAATCATCCCATAGAAATCCGACTACTTCCGTTGACGTACTTCATAACATACACACAGGGTACGTCAACGGCATTTGAACAAGTGATATCACAACATATCTCTCAGACACAAAAGATTGAAATAAGTTGCAAATAGCTCTCACTAGAGCAGAGATAGCAAATACAATCATCCAGAGGACACATGTCTCAACAATTCATCATTACATCACAGCGGAAGCATCCAAAGTGTCTGAGTACAGACAAAATCCAAATAGGCCTAAGAGGCCGGAAACGAACGACAGAGCCCATCCACGATGTCTCGAATCCTGCCCGGGTCCGCTATCTACTCGTTAGTAGCCTCGTCATACTCCACGTAGTAGCCACCATGGGGATCCTCGGAAACATAGTCTGCGGAAACCACAGCCCCAAAGGGGTCAGTACAGACAAGTACTGGAAAGCAAGACTCACACGATACCAAAGTGTACCCGGCAACACCAAGTACAGATGCTTTGGGTTCAACGGAAGAATAGGTGATACAAAAGTGCGGCAGCAGGCTGCTCTAACCAACTACAGAAACACGCTACAACTTCCGGCTAAAAGAAAGGGATAAGATAGCGTATCGTAACCAACTACCACTAACCTCAAACAAACCCATCCTGGATCTCGTCCCTTATCCAAAGAAGCAATCCGAGGATAACTCACACAGTTGGATTAATGATGGTGCAAGTTATTGTGTCAATAAGACTATTACTAGTCAAGTTATCATTAGTTAGGTGTAAGTTGTTCTGAGTACTTGTTAGCCAGTACTTTCACCAAGTCATCCATAACCGTGGAAAACACGGCTTCTCGAGGAGATTTAACCCTGCAGGGGTGCACCAATTTGGCCGTACACGTAAGAATATCCCGCCAGACGGGAATCAAACCCACCAAGCGAGGCACTCAACACAACTCAACTCTTCTTCGCATCAAGCCCAAAGAACCACGTGCTGTGCGTGCGCGGCTAATCGAGCCCCCACGAAGAAAAGGGGAACCCTCATAGCACTGGAAGACCACGCCGTCCTAAATGCCGACTACAAAAGTTCCACCCTGGCCTCGGGTTCGTACCTGCATATGCGTGCATCAAATGGAAAGACCGAACTAAGTGTGGCGATTTGGACGAGATGCGAATCGAATCAAATTGAGGGGGGCGCCCATACACGCTTCCCACATGCGGATAGTGCGCTCATCATGGATCAGTAGACAAGACCCTTTTCCTAATTAGGGTCGACACTAGCAGGCCTCAAAACCACGCCGGGCCTCCTGCCGGTGCCTTATCATCAAATTAGCATTACCTCAAACATTAACAGGTTGTTGTTTAACATCGAGCCCCCGAACATAATAAATAAGGTAACAGAAATAACGGACAACAGACTCGAGCAGTAACAACCCTAAGCATGCTAGTAAGACACAGGCAACAAGCAACGGGGTTTTAGGTGTGGAGGTGAGGCTATATCAGGGTTAAAGGATAACATGTGATAGGATCGGAACACAAGCAACGATTCATATGGCTAGCAGAATAGACAATGGAGAGTATCGGTATCCAATGTGGAAAGGAACACAATGGTTCATGTGAGTGAATACTTGCCTGCAAGCTCAGCAGCCTGGTACTGAGCTAACTCCTCAGAAGTAGTGTCGTAAACCTCGTCTGTCTCAACGTTGTCGTCTATTCAAGAAGAAGCAAACAAACAACGCAGAGAGACAAACAATCAATAACATGGCATAATGCATAGTCATCGGATGATGCATGGCAATTTACTTGATGCATCAAAGATAAGATAGCTGACATGGTAACATAATTAAATGGACCCATATGCAATTTGGATTGCATATGGAAAGCCCATGAATTTAGGTTGGATTAAATGAGCTACAACTAACCATCATGTGAAAGTTGATTAGGATGATGCATGGATGAGGAAAACAAAAGAAAACAACAATAGATTCAATTTGAAATGAAGTTTACCAAGTTTGGAATTTTATTTATTAAGTTATAAAAATTTGCTTCTTAAAGGAGTTACACAAGCATTTGTTGTTTTCACAAATTTTAATTATTCAAAATAAATAAAAAAATTCATATTTGGAAAGAACACAAAATTTTAGGTGGAATACATGTTTCATTTGTTGAAAAAGGAATTAAAATGAATTACTTATGAATTAAGCAAGTTTAAACAAGGTTTAAATGAATTTAACTCAAGTATGAATTTATTTGAATTTTTATTTGTTCAAAACATTAAATAAAATTCATATTTGAAAATTTTATACTTTTCTGGTTTGAAAACATATTTTATAAGTTCAAAAAGAATTTTATTTGACCAAGTTATTAATTTAGCAATTTTTAAATGAATTAAACAAGGTTTAAATTATTTAACCAATTTTAATTATTCAAAACATGAAACAAAGTTTATATTTGAAATGGTGGTTTAATTTGGCATGGAAAACATATTTTATATGTGCCATTTGAATTAATTTTGAATTAGTTATGAATTTAACCAAATTTGAAATGAGTTGTTTGAATTTGAAATTTGAAAACATTTGAAATGTTCAAAACAGAAAACAAATGATTCTAACAGGTAGAGAATTAAATTTGGTTCAGGATACATATTTTATTTATGTTATTTGGTTTTGAAATACAAAAGATATTTGAATTTTGAATGCAGGGGCTATTCTGCAATTTTAAAACATTTAGATTTGGTCCAGGGGCTTGGACGCAAAAGAAAACTCACAGATAGGCCCCTGGATACGTTTTCTACTCAGCATATCGACCCCTGGGTCACTGGCCTGTGGGCCAGCGCCCAGCTGGCACGCTCGTGGGTGCCTGCGTGGCCACCACTGCCAATGGCAGGTGGGGCCAGCGTGCCTGCGTGGCACCGCGCAAAAAGTTTGGGTTTAAATCGCGCTGCGGGGGTTCGAACCCACGCCCTCGCGCTGCGCACCGTTAGATCCAACCACTACGGTGCGGATTCGTTTGTTGACAGAGAGATGCGCGCGGGGGTATGAGGTGTATCTGTTCTTATCTGACGAAACTGAATAAAAATTCAGTCTTCCGTTTGACCGCGGCGACAGAGGGCACGGCGGCGCGCGCTCACCGTCGATGACCTACAACTGGCGGCGCTAGGGTGTGCGTGCGTGCGTGCTGAGCGTGCTCGTGTGCTTGGATGGCCTAAACACTCACGGAAACGTGCTCGATTTCAGCCATGGCGGCACGGTGGCGACAGCTGTCGGAGTTTCAGAAACGGCGCGGGCAGAAAAAGGAAACGAGGGGCTGGAGGGAGGCACGGGACGCTGCGGTGGCTCACCGGGAGGCTGTCGGAGGCGAGGGATGGACGTGAGGTAGACGGAGGTGACGGCGCGGTGAAATTCTTCAGAATAGTTGCGGCGGCGTCGAGCTCGTCGTCGACGATCAACGGCCCCTGGGTTCTGCTGCAGTTGTCGATGAGGACGAGGAAGTGGTGGCGGTCCTGCTCGTGTCCATGTCGTGCACGGTGGCGCCCCCTAGGCTGCTGTCGACGGCGGCGCCATGATCGACCACTACCCCCAACTTCGCCGGAGAGGAAGAAGAGAGAGGAGGAAGGGAGCTGGCGGCGGCAGGGAGGAAGAAGGAACCTAGGGCTAGGGTTTGGGGGCCTCGGGGGTAGATATAGGGCGAGGAGAAAGGTGGGGAGCAGGTGGAGCTGCTCTGCTGCGTGCGCGCTGGCGTCAGCTGACGCCAGCCGTACGGAGGAGGGAGAAGGGGGCCGCGGGCCGCTGTGCGCGCGCTGGGGTTAGGTGGGCTGGGCTTGGCCCAGCCTGCCTTCCCCAGCCGTTTTTCTTTTTATCTTTTTTCTTTCTGTTTGTTTTTTTTTTGCTGAAAAGGAAAAGGGAGAAGAAGGAAGGGTTTTGGGGTTAGAAAAATTTAGGAAAAAATTTGTATAGTTTATTTATTGTGAAAGCACAGATGTGCAACTTCCTGTTTTTCAAAAAAATTCAAAAATGGTTGCTGTTTGTAATTTTATTTGAATTGAGTGAATTTGATGTTAAAAAAATTTATTAAAAAGAACCAATTAAATAACTTGAACCTTCAAGTTTAAAGGAAAGAATTTGATGTTTTGATTTGAATATTTTTATTTGGAAATTGTAACAGAACAAGTATGAAACAAAAGGTTTGAAATTTGATTTGAAATTCATATGGAAAACAAAGAAAAACAAATGCAAAACAAATGCAATGATTAAGATGCCATGATGCAAAAAATAAAATAACAAATAGCAAACATTCTAAAGGTTTTTTTCATACTTGGGATGTTACAAAACGCCCCCCCTTGAAGGAATCGCGCCCCGAGATTCCTACTGAGAAGAGAAAAGGTCCGGATACTTCTTGCGAAGATCCTCTTCGGTCTCCCACGTTGCCTCTTTATCGGAATGATGAGACCACTCCACTTTCAAGAACTTGGTTCTCTTGTTGCGAGTTTTGCGCTCGGTCTCATCGAGAATTCGAATAGGGTGCTCCTCATAAGAGAGATCTTCTTGCAGTTCAATGGAATCATGATCAACTGCACGATCTGGATCTTTGAAACACCTCTTGAGCTGTGACACGTGAAACACATCGTGCACCTTGGATAGCTTTTCTGGAAGTTCAAGACGATAGGCATTTTCTGCACGCCTTGAGAGAATGTTGAAAGGACCAATGTATCTTGGTGCAAGCTTTCCTTTCACACCAAAACGATGAGTGCCTCTGAGGGGAGTTACACGGAGATATGCTTTGTCACCAGGTGCATAAACCATATCCCTGTGCTTGCTGTCATAGTAGCTTTTCTGACGAGACTGAGCAATCTTGAGATTGTCATGAATGATGCGAACTTTCTCTTCGGCTTCCTTAACAATGTCAGGGCCTAAGAGTGAACGTTCACCAGCTCCAGACCAATTGATTGGACTCCTGCATCTGCGGCCATAGAGAGCCTCAAATGGTGCCATGCCTAGGCTTGCCTGGAAGCTGTTGTTGTAGGAGAATTCAGCATATGGAAGACATTCCTCCCATTTCATGCCAAAAGAGATACCACATGCTCGGAGCATATCCTCGAGAATCTAATTGACTCTTTCGACTTGCCCTTGAGACTGAGGGTGATAAGCTGTGCTGAACAGAAGTTTGGTGCCCAAGGCTTCTTGAAAGCTTTTCCAGAAATGAGAAGTGAATATGCTTCCACGGTCTGAGCTTATTTCCAATGGAACACCATGAAGAGGAACAATCTTTGCTATGTAGAGCTCTGCTAACTGACTAGCTGAGATTGTTTCTTTAACAGCAAAGAAGTGAGCTACTTTAGTGAGACGATCAATGACAACGAAGATTGCATCGTTGCTCCTCTTGGACTTTGGAAAACCAGTGACGAAGTCCATTTCAATCATGTCCCACTTCAACTCAGGGATTTTCAGAGGTTGGAGAAGACCGGTTGTTTTCTGATGAACTGCCTTAACACGTTGACAAACGTCGCATTCAGAAACGTATTGAGCAATTTCACGTTTCATGCCAGGCCACCAATACAGTGTCTTGAGATCCTGGTACATCTTTGTACTTCCAGGGTGTATGGAAAGAGGAGTTTCATGAGCCTCCTT
Organism: Alopecurus myosuroides; assembly: GCA_028641055.1. Taxonomy (NCBI): domain Eukaryota; kingdom Viridiplantae; phylum Streptophyta; class Magnoliopsida; order Poales; family Poaceae; genus Alopecurus; species Alopecurus myosuroides. The sequence goes on along the minus strand of CM054057.1, from coordinate 267,694,136 downwards.
GAGAATGACATCTTTGAGACTTTGAACTTGAGGAACTGCAATGCGTACTTCGAAGAACACAGTTCCCTTGTCATCAATTGAGAAGGACTTAAATTTCTCCTTGCCTTCTTTGATGTGTTCTACCATCTTCTTGATTTCAGCATCACGAAGTTGTTCAGAACGAATCTTGTCCTCGAGAGTTGGACTGGCTGTCAAGTTTGCAAGATAGCCTTGAGGAACAAGACCAAGGTTCAGCTTCTGGAATTCTTCATGAAGAGGAGGTTGGCTTTCCATGATCATGAGATTATTGCAATATGACTTGCGACTGAGAGCATCGGCCATAACATTAGCCTTGCCTGGAGTGTAAGAAATGGTAAGATCAAAGTCTTTAATCTTTTCAATCCATCTCCTTTGCCTGAGGTTTAGATCTGGTTGAGTGAAGATATATTTCAGACTCTTATGATCGGAAAAGATTTCAGTGCGGTTACCCAACAAGTATTGTCTCCATTTCTTGAGGGCAAACACAACTGCTGCAAGTTCAAGGTCATGAGTGGGATAATTGAGCTCATGTGCGTTCAACTGACGTGAAGCATAAGCCACAACTTGACGTTCTTGCATAAGAACTGCACCAAGACCTTGGAGAGAAGCATCACAGAATATTTGGAAAGGTTTCGAAGGATCTGGGCCAACCAGAACTGGTGTAGAAGTGAGTTTAGTCTTTAGGAGATTGAAACTTTCATCACATTGTGGAGACCAAACGAACTTCTTGTCCTTCTTTGTGAGATCAGTGAGAGGTTTAGCAATCTTGGAGAAGTTTTGGACGAAACGATGACAATAGCTAGCCAAGCCAAGAAAACTTCTTACTTGCTTCACCGTCTTTGGAGGTTTCCAATCAACAATTGCTTTAACCTTTTCTGGATCAATGGCTATGCCCTTGGCGGAGATGACATGACCAAGGTAAGCAACTTCTGGATTCCAGAACTCACATTTGGAGAATTTGGCATATAGACGATGCTCGCGAAGTTTCATGAGAATGAGACGAAGGTGTTCTTCATGCTCTTCCTCGGATTTTGAGTAGACAAGAATGTCATCAAGATATACCACAACGAACTTGCCGAGGTATTCATGGAAGACAGAATTCATGAGTCGTGAGAAAGTCGCCGGTGCATTGGTGAGACCAAAGGACATGACGGTGAATTCATATAGACCGTAGCGAGTGGTGAAGGATGTCTTTGGAATATCCTCTTTTCTGATCTTTATTTGATGGTAACCCATTCTCAATACCAACTTGGAGAATATTGAGGCTCCAGCAAGTTGATAAAAAAGATCATCGATACGAGGAATTGGATACTTGTTTTTGATGGTTTTCTCGTTAAGAGGACGATAGTCAACAACGAGTCTCTTTGTGTGATCCTTCTTCGCAACGAACAGAGTTGGGCAACCCCAAGCCGAGGAACTAGTTTGAATGTAACCTTTTTCCATGTACATATCAATTTGTTCCTTTAACAACTTCAGCTTGGGAGTTCCTATCTTGTAGGGATGCTTAGAGATTGGAGCAGTACCTGGCTCAAGTTCGATCACGAACTCAACAGCTCTGTCCGGAGGCATCCCTGGCAACTCTTCTGGAAAGACGTCAGGGAATTCGCAAACCACCGGAACATTTTCAAGTGAAGGTAGAGGTTTTGCATCGAGGTTGCATAGCTGAATGGAACTTGATTCATGTGGAGAATAGACTATCTGGCCAGAGGGGTGGAACAGAGTTATTGACTTTTGAGCACAGTCAATCCTAGCTTTATTGGCTTTCAGCCAATCCATACCAAGAATGACATCAATGTCAGAATTGCCAAGCAGTATGAGAGAAGCAAGGAATATGTGGCCTCCAATTAGAATTTGATTTTTTGTGACTGATCTTGGAAGTTTGCATAGTTGCTCCAGGGGAGTTTACCACTAGCGGGGAACCCAAACCAACAAAAGGGAGTTTAATTGTTGTTGCAAAGATCTTTGACACGAAAGAATGCGATGCTCCGGTATCAAACAACACTTTAGCTGGAAAAGAGTTTACAGGTAATGTACCGAGAACGACGTCAGGAGCTTCCTCAGCTTTGTCGATCTTGACATGATTCACCCTCGCGGTCCTCCCGACAGGCCTGTTGTTGGAGTTGAAGGCCTTAAGCGGGGGAGCGCGCACCATTGCCTGGTTTGTGTTGGGACGAGGTGGTGGTGGAGATAGCTGCCTCTGCGTGCACTTGTCAGCGTAGTGCCCCGTCTGCTTGCACTTGTAGCAAGTGACGACACGAGGAGGCCCTGGCCTTGGCTGCCCCATCGAAGCCCTCTGATCATGCATCTGAGTAGGGTTGGGTGGGCGGGGAGTGAAGCGTGGAGAAGCTTGGGCGTATGGAGCCCGAGTGACAGCACCATTTGGCACCCAGATGCGGCGCTTCTGCGGAGGGGTGGTCATGTTGGAGGAGGAACCACCCTCACGCGAGTGCTTGCGAGACTCCTCGAACGCCTTGCGCCCATTTTCTTCATTGAGCGCGGTGTTAACGAGCTCCTCGAAGTTGTTGGCCTTGATATTGGTGAGGGCGTACTTGAGTTCCGGGTTAAAACCTCTGCGGAACCTTGCCATCTTCTTAGCCTCAGTGGACACCTCATCACCAGCGTAACGAGCGAGGCGATTGAACTCACTCTGATAGCCAATGACGTCCAACTTGCCCTGCTTGAGTGAGCAAAACTCTTCACGCATCCTTTCCATGAGACCATCTGGAATGTGGTGCTTCAGGAAGGCTTCCTTGAAACAAACCCACGTGATTGGAAAGCTGTAACATCCCAAGGATGAAAAATAAGCCTTTAGAATGTTTGCTCTCTGTTATTTTATGTTTTGCATCATGGCATCATGTTGGTTGCAATTGTTTTGCTTGTTTTCCTTTTGTTTTCCTCTGTTTTCATTTGTTTTCCAACTGTTTTCCTTTGTTTTCCTTTGTTTTCTATTTGGATTTCAAACCAAACTTCAAACCTTTTGTTTCATCCTTGTGATGTTACAATTTCCAAAATCATATTTCAAATAAAAACAACCAAATGTTTCCATTAAAGTGTGATCTCAAAACTGTTGTTTTGTTTCTATAAAAATGCATCCAATAATCAAACCCTTTTCAAATTCAATTTGTTTTCCATTTGAAACTCCAAACCAACATCCAAATAATTGTTCATACTTGTTATGTTACATTTTCCAAATAAAAGTTTCAATTAAAACAACTAGTTGTTTCCATTTAAATAGAACCATTAACTTGTTATTTCTATTTAAATAACTCATTTGAATCAATTCACATTCGAATTCAAATCACATTGCCCAAAACAGCAACCATGTGGACCTTATAAAAATTGCAACACAATTATTAATCATTTGTTTCCAAATAAAATCATTTGTTCACCCTATTTAAATTATTGTTTTTAATAAGTCACTTAATCCAAAAATCATTCAAGTTTGAATTAAATTGCAAACAGTTTTATTTTGAACTTTTATGGAAAACAAAATTTGCCAAGTGGGTAATAACACAATAACTAGCTCACACAAAATTTCCCTAAATTTTTACTAAACCAGAACTCACCTTTTTCTTCCTTTACCTTTTCTGAAAAAAAAAAAAATAGAACAAAGGAAAGAAGAAAATAAGCAAGCAGCAGAAGGGGAGAGAGGCCCAGCCCAAACTCCCCCCTGGCCCGATAACCCTCTGCTCTGTTTCTTCTTCGTACGGATCCCATCCGTGCTCCCACGTCGACATGGAGCAGCAGCAGACGGCCATCACCCCTCCTCCCCCTCCATAAGTACCCTAGGGTTTCCCCTCCATCTCCTTCTCCCTCCTCCTCCTTCTTCCCCGCCACCTTCTTCCTCTTCCTCCCCTCCATCTCCCTGCAAACTCTCTGTTACTTTCCTGTAACTGTAACTCAACCGAGCACCCGTCCCCTCCGGCGATCACCGGCGTCGGGGCCCCTCCGGCCGCGGCGAGGGCGGGAATGGAAAGCCCCCGCCGCGGGCTTCCTCCTCCACCCCTCGGAGGGCGCCGAGGAGCCCTACTGCGCCGCCGCCATCTTCCCCAACTCGCCACCGAACGCTCCTGCTCTGCCCGACTCCCTGCTGCTCACCCCGACCCTTCCTATAGCCGCCTCGAGGTGAGGCCCCCTTCCCCTCCATCCCTCTCGCCTCCCTCTCCCTCTCGCCCCTCTACCTCCTCCCCTAGCCGCACCCGCACCAGCCTCGCTCCTCCTCTCCGGCGAGCGCAGCCAAGGTCGCTGCCATCGCTGACGTCTGAATCCCTGTCGTGGTACCTGTTCGGTTCAGTTAGAGATTCAGTTAACCCCGAAACAGCAACACATACCCCCCGAGGCCCCCCTTCCTAACACAACTCGAGCACCAGCCCAGTGGTGCTGTCCCCTTTGCGCGTCCAGGAGGTGGGGGGATCGAATCCCACCTCCTGCAGTATAAACCACCTCTTTTATTTTACATGTTTTTGGTCACAAAACTTGTCAGTAATCACCAATAGGCCCCTGGTAATTAATCTAGACCCCAGTAAAAATATTTCCTAAGTCCCTAGATGAATTAAAATGGCAGATTGCACCTCAATTTTGTAAATTGCATAATAAAATCATTTTAACTCCAAATCCAACATTTTTGATATGTTTTCAATACTAAATTAAATGTTCTATCCAAAAATAATTTTTTTTTACTGTTTTGAATATTTTAAATTGGTGCAACATTTGAAAACTTGTCAAATTCACTTAAACTTGCAGAATTCATAACTTGTTCATAAAAATTCCAAATTCCACAAACTAAATATGTTTTCCAATCATTTTCATATACTTTCCAAATATAAATTTTGTTTGCTGTTTTGAATAATTTAAATTGCTGAAAACAACTGTTTCTTGTTTATTGCATTTAAAATTGCCAAAATAATAACTTGCTCATTCTAAATCCAATTTCCACAAATGAAATATGTTTTCCATGCAAAATTGAACCCTCTTTCCAAATATAAAATTTGTTTCATGTTTTGAATAATTAAAATTGGTTAAATGATTTAAACCTTGTTTAAATCATTTAATATTGCTAAATTCATAACTTGATCAAATCAAATTCTTTTGGGACATATAAAATATGTTTTCCAACCATAAAAGTATAAACTTTTCAAATATGAATCTCACTTAATGTTTTGAACAAATAAAAATTCAAATAAGTTCATGTTTGAATTAAATTCATTTAATTCTTGCTTAAACTTGTTTAATTCATAAGTAATGTATTTGAAATCCTTTTTCAACAAGTGAAACATGTAATCCACCCAAAATTGTGTGTTCTTATCAAATATAAACTTCGTTATTTGTTTTGAACAATTAAACTTGATGAAAACAACAAATGCTTGTGTGACACCTTTAAGAAACAAAAGTTTCTTAACTAAATAAACAAATTTCCAAACTTGTTAAACCTTATTTCCATTTGGTTCTATTGTTGTTATTTTGTTGTTTTCCTCATCCATGCATCATGCTAATCCACTTTCATATAATGATTAGTTGTAAAACAATAAATTCAACCATAATTCATGGGCTTTCCATATGCAATCCAATTGCATGTGGGTCCATTCAATCCTGTTTCTATCTTGTCAACTAGTTTATTTCTATGCATCAATTAAATGGTCATGCATCATCCCATTGTTTGTGCACTATGCCATGATATTGATTGTTTGCCTCTGCGTTGTTTGTTTGCTTCTTCTCGGATACACGACGACGTTGAGACCGACGTTACTTACGACACCCCTTCTAAGGAGTTAGCTCAGTACCAGGCTACTGGGTTTGCAGGCAAGTTATCACTCACATGAACCACTGTGTTCCTTTCAACATTGATTACCGATACTTTCCGTTGTTCTTTTCTGCTAGCCTTAGTAGTAGTTGTTTCTGTTACGAACCCATCACATGAATCCCTTAACCTTGATATTGCCTCACCTCCACTCCTATCACCCCTTTGATTGAGCTAGTGTATTACTAGCATGCTTAGGTTGTTTTGCTCGATTCTGTTACCCGTTACTTTCAGTTACTATATTTTTATTATGTTCTGGGGGCTCGATGTTTAATCAATCAATCATGCTAATGTTATTGTTAAATAATAACTTGATGATAAGGCACCGGCAGGAGGCCCTTTGTGGTTTTGAGGCCTGCTAGTGTCGACCCTAATAGGAAAAGGGTCTTGTCTACTGATCCATGATGAGCGCACTAACCGCATGTGGGAAGCGAGTATGGGCGCCCCCCTCAATTTGACTCGATTCGCATCTCGTCCAAATCGCCTCATTTAGTTCGGGTTTTCCATTTGCTGCATGCATGATCTTGCGAGCCCTTGGTACCCGGGTGGAACTTTCGTAGTCGGCATATAGGGGGACACGGTCTTAGAGTGCTATGAGGGTCCCTTTTCTTCGGGGCTCGATTAGCCGTGCGCCCAAGGTTCTTTGGGCTTGATGCGAAGAAGAGTTGAGTTGTGTTGAGTGCCCCGCTTGGTGGAAGGGCCTTTCCATCTGGCGGGTTATTCATGCGTGTACGGCCAAATTGGTGCAACCCTGCAGGGATAATTTTCTCGAGAAGCCGTGTTTTCCGCGGTTATGGATTACTTGGTGAAAGTACTGGCTAACAAGTACTCAGGACAACTTAAACATAATGATCAAACCTGTTACACCCAATGATTAATAACTTGACTAGTAATAGGTTGATGACACAATAACTTGATTCACCTTTATTACAACTGTGTGAGTTATCCTCGGATTGCTTCTTTGGATAAGGGGCGAGATCCAGGATGGGTTTGTTTGAAGTTATCTTTCAGTTGGATACAATCCTCGATCTTATCTCCTTTCTGTTAGCCGGAAGTGGTAGAATCTCTGTAGTTGGTTAGCGCGGCCAGTTGCAGCATCTTTTATATCCCCTCTCTTCCGTTGAACCCAAGGCATCTGTGCTTGGTGTTGACGGGTTACACTTTGGTGAACTGTGAGTCTTGCTTGCCAGTACGTTTATGTACTGACCCCTTTGGGGTTGTGGTTTCCGCAGACCTACGTTTCCGAGGATCTACATGGTGGCAACTACGTGGAGTATGACGAGACTGCTGACGAGTAGATAGCGGACCCGGGCAGGATCCGAGACTTCGTGGATGGGCTCCGTCTGTTTGTTTCCGGCCTCTTAGGCCTATTTGGTTCTTGTCTGTACTCAGACATGTTGAATGCTTCCGCTGTATTGTAATGATGTATTGTTGGGGCAGGTGCCCTCTGAATGATTGTATTTGCTACCTCTGCTCTAATGAGAGCCATTTGCAAGTTATTTCAATCTTTTGTGTCGTAGAGATTTGTTGTGATATCCTTTGTTCAAAGCTGTTAATGTACCATGTGTGATTGGTATGAAGTACGTCGACAGTAGTGCCTTTGATCTCTAGTGGATAGTTTACATCGACGATGGAATAGCAGGGCTTGTGTTGTCGCGCATAAGCGCAGGCCTACCAGGAAGCTGGGACGTGGGAGCAGTTATGCCCCATAATCCAAGCATCTGCTATCCAGTTCGGCCCGATGAGTATCCCCTAGAAATCAGGGTACGACAAAAGCTAGCTCTCATGGCCTGGCAGTTTTCCCACCAAGTAGCTGCCTGACCCTTCAGCAGATAGGATGCATACTTGACCTTGTCTTCTTCAGCTACATGAGCAATCTCCAGAGCCTTAGCTATCTCACGGATCCAGTCATCAGCGTCCAGAGGCTCGCGTGTGGCCACGAAAACTCTCGGACCCAGACTGAGGAACTCCTTGATGCTGACTCGTGGAGCCGTCTGGTTGTTGTGCTGATTAGTCTGAAACTGGGCCATCTGTGCCATGACTTGGGTCATCTGAGTCAACAGCTCCGTGATTGGCGGTGGCTCAGGCGGGTTGTTCCTTGTTGGCGGCATCCTGAATGGAAATGCATTTTAGCACAACAATAGAAAAGGATAGACTTGGAAACCGAAACTGAGATTATTCCGACGCATGAATAGATAACCAACAGGTACATCATCACATGTTCAAATACATCAGAATATCCAACACACCATAAATGGTTCGAATGCCAAAGGATAACTAAACATAGCTAAGAATGGATACATCGGTACTCCCATGCTCATCACGCAGGACGGCGGCTAGGAGTACGGCGAGAGGTACGGTGAGGAGCACACCCACGAAAGTAGGTAGAACGATGATCCACATAGATCTGACGTGGTCTGAGAGCGACTCTAGGTGTGGTGAAGTACATAGCGTCGACTCCCTGTGCTCCAAAGCGAGGAATCCCAGTGTAACCAGCACCAAGCACTACTAGGAAAATGGCTATAGGAGTGATGATACCCGTGACGCACTTCCAATTCGGCACGTCACGCCTATTACCCGCGGTGCACCATGCTTATGCGCGTCGCGCCTAAAGGCATAGCCGCGGCGCACCAAATGAAAGGCACGTCGCGCGTATGTGTGGGGCCGGGATGGCGAGCCTCCGAGGCATACCCGCGACGCACCCTTCCCTCGGTGCGTCACGGCTATGTTGGGTACCCGCGGCGCACCTTCCAGTGGTGCGTCACGGCTATCTTTTCCACGGGTGGCATCTATAGCCGTGACGCACCACTGGAAGGTGCGCCGCGGGTACCCAACATAGCCGTGACGCACGGCGACCAAGGTGCGTCACGGGTATACCTGGGACGAATTTAAGTGGTTGGGACCACCCCCCACCTCCCATCCCCCCACATCTCCACCCCATTTTAGATCTGGTCGCCCCCCACCTCCTCACCACCCCATTTCCCCCATTTTCCCACCATTTAAAACTTATTTAACCTATTTTATTTGATATATATGTGTGGGGAATCTAGTAAACATTTGTCTCCACCCCCATCTCTCACTTTATTACCACTTTCCCTTCCATCTTTTCACTTCCTATAGCCACATACAAACGTACTCTCTCGGTCTCGTGTCGGCAAGATCTATAGTTGGTGAGTTGTTGGAGGGATATGTATATGTGTTGTATGTATGTGTGTTGATCTCGCTAGATCTCTCATATATAGATCGATCTCGCTCGGTATCGGCGCCGTGCGTCGTCACAAAAGATTCATATGGTTGCATATATACATATGCGAAATTGTGTTGCGTATTTTTTATGAAATTTGTGGATGTCTTAAAAATGAGTTGACATGTGTTGCCAAAATGTTGATTCCTTTCCATTTCGGCGACCACGCACTCCGAGAATGTCCTATTTTTAGCATAGGTCATGCCGAATTTTTCCGTTGACGACCATGCATGCATCATCCATATATTACGTAATTTGATTCTAATTAATTTTTCATTTGATCTTTTTTTACTATGTAGGCAACCATGCATATAAGCACAGGCACCGTGGCTAGATTTATGAAACATGCGACGGACGAAATGTTTCGAAATAGCATGACGAAGATAAGATGTCCTTGTCGAAGATGCAAACTGAAACACTTGATCAAATACGATTCTGGTGACTTGGAGTCGCACCTTATCCGTCGTGGTTTTATGGATGGCTACACTCTTTACCCGACAAGTGATGAAGATGAAGAGTCGCCCGGACATGATGAAGGACATAATGATCAAGATGAAGGACATGATCATCATCAAGACGAAGGACATCGTGATGAAGATGTCGGACATGATCATAATCAAGACGAAGGACATCATGATGAAGATGTCGTGACATCGTCGTCGGACTGGGTGCGGGACCCTCATGTCCAAGCTCTGCTTCTCAACGAGACTAGCAACACCAGAGCTGCTGCTAGAGAGAAATCGAAGTTGTCGCAACTGGAGCTAGACGCCGTTACTCCATTGTATGAAGGCTGCGTGAGCGAGGATACCCGTCTGAACGTAACGTTAAGGACCCTCGAGATGAAGACAAAACACCGATGGACCGATGCGAGCTACGATGAGAACATGGCATTCTGGCACGGCCGTCTTCCCACGGGGAACAAGTGTCCAACGAGCATCGAGGAGGCGAAAAAAGTCGTGTGCCCTCTGGATTTACCTCACGTGAAATACCATGCTTGCATTAATGACTGCATCATCTATCAGGGCGCGGACACGGAGAGAACCATATGCCCGGTGTGCGACGCAACTCGATACAAGACAGGGAAGAAGGCCTCTCCTCGAAAAGTGGTGTGGTACTTTCCGATAACTTCCCGTCTGCAGCGGTATTTCGCAGACCCCACACAGGCGAAGCTCATGCGATGGCACGCGGAAAGGAAGAAGCCAGAAGAGCATGATGGAACCGAATAGGAGAATGATGACACGATGCTGACACACCCCTCAGATGCTAGCCAGTGGAAGGCGCTAGACATCGAATACCCCGAATTCGGCGACGATCCAAGGAACATCAGGTTGTGTATGAGTACGGATGGATTAAATCCTTTTGGCAACCAGAGCAGCACCCATAGCACCTGGCCCGTGTTTGTATGTATATACAACCTACCCCCCTGGTTGTGCTTGAAGAGGAAGTACATACAGATGAGTATGCTTATTCAAGGGCCGAAACAACCAGGTAACGACATCAATCTGTATGGCCAGTTGTTGGAAGAGGAGCTAGCCACGTTATGGGACGAGCCAGCCAATACGTGGGACGCCTATGGAGAAACGTTTTTCCCAATGAGAGCCGCGCTCATCACGACGGTGCATGACTACCTCGGTTACGGATATGTCGCGGGGCAGGTGACGCACGGATTCTGTGCATGCGTTAGGTGCATGGATGACACTACGTATCTCCAGCTAGAGAGAAACCCCGGGTCTTCGAAAACCGTGTTCTTGGGGCATCGAAGGTGGCTTCGCAAGGATGACCCGTGGAGAAAACGCAAAGATCTGTTCAACAATGAAGTTGAGATGCGAAGAGCCCCACGTCAAAGGAGCAGCGAGGAAATCGACGAGCTGTTGAAGAACTGGAAAGAGTGCCCTGCGCCGGGAAAGAAGCGAAAAGCGCCGGCGCCGTTGGAGGGTGTATGGAAAACAAGGTCTGTTCTCTGGGACCTGAGGTACTGGAAGATTCTCCGCACACCCCACTGCCTTGACCTCATGCATATCACGAAAAACGTGTGCGAGAGTCTGCTTGGCACCCTGCTCAACATGCCAGAGAGGACCAAAGATGGGCCGAAAGCAAGGAACGACTTGAGATTTTTGAATATCAGGGGCGAGCTCCACGGAGGAAAACCGGATGATGATGACGATGACGATGACGATGTGTTAGATGGGACGGAAGGTCGCCGCAAGGGCAAAAAGGCCAAGAAGACGGAATATTACTGTCCCCCTTCGTGCTTCACGCTATGCGAGAAGGAGATCGACCAATTCTTCAAGTGCCTCCTTGGAGTCAAATTTCCTTACGGTTATGCGGGGAAGATAAGCAGATACCTAGACGTACCAAAGCAGAAGTTCAGCGGAATGAAGTCTCACGACTGTCATGTGATGATGACGCAGATACTTCAAGTTGCAATTCGAGGGATAATGGACGAGCACGTCCGCGAAACGCTGTTTGGACTCTGCAACTTTTTTGACGTCATCTCTCGAAAGTCGATTGGCGTGAAGAAACTCGCAAGGCTACATGAAGAGATCGTGGTGATACTATGCTAGCTTGAGATATACTTCCCGCCAGCATTCTTCGACATTATGGTGCATCTCCTTGTCCATGTCGTGGATGATATCATCCAGCTCGGGCCACCGTTTTTACACTCCATGATGGCGTTCGAAAGGATGAATGGTTCCATCAAAGGATACGTCCGCAACAGGGCCCGTCCAGACGCAAGCATTGCCAAGGGCTTTCTGACAGAGGAGTGCATCTCTTTCTGCACGAATTTTCTAGAAAAAGATGAGAACCCTGGTCTGCCCGTAAACAGGCACTTTGGCAGGCTCGGTGGATGGGGACACCGCGAGGGCCAGCGCGAAATGAATGTCGACTTTCAGGGCCGACGCAACGACTTTGACAGAGCAAACCTAGTCGCGCTACAACATCTAACAGTGGTCGATCCTTGGTTGGAAAAGCACAAATTGCTAATCGCGAAGTATTACAGTGACCAGGGACAACATAGGACCGAAGCAGAAATAATCAGAGAGCACAACATCCATTTCACACAGTGGTTCAGGGAGAAGATTATGACCGATCAACCGGAGACGCCTTATTCTGACGAAGAAAAACTCATACTCACATTGTCACAAGGCCCCGCACATAACCTCATGACATATCAGGCATACGATATCAATGGTTACACATTCTACACGGCAAATAAGGACCGGAACTGCGAATACCAGAACTCGGGGGTAACGATGGAATCATTAACAGGTGACGTCAAGGAAATATACTATGGTAGGATCGACGAGATATGGGAACTCGACTACTGCGGAGAGAAGGTGCCAATGTTCCGTGTCACATGGGCAAAGAGCGTCAGGAAAGAAGGACAATATTTCACCACCATGGTGATACCTGAAGCCAAATCCGGCACGAATGTCACCGCAAAAAATGAGCCATGGGTCTTGGCTAACAAAGTGGACCAATGCTTCTTCATTACTGACCCGACAAGGCCTAGCCGTGTTGTCGTGCGGAGAGGCAAAAGAAACATCATCGGAATGGATGGAGTAGCCAACGAGCAAGACTTTGACCAGTACGGCGACCCGAAAATGGAAGATGACAATGACGATGGAACGAAATACACAACAAGAAGAAGCAGGACAACGCTACCTACAGGTCGCCCATTCCACCGAAGAAGTCACGGTGTTCCGGGACTGAATTACTCAACCGCGACAAAGAAGGGAAAGAAAATTGTAAAACGCTAGCTCGAAGAACAACGATATATGTGTCGTGTGTTTGCATGCATTCGAGGAAGTGATGGCTATATACACTTATGTTTAAATTGATCTGTGTCGTGTGTTTGCATGCATTCGAGGAAGTGATGGCGATGTAATATATATACACTTATTTTTAAATTGATCTTTCTGGATTTTAGATTGATTTATTTGAATTTATTTTGAGCTTATATTGATTTATTTCCTAAGGAAAAAATCATTTTTAAAAAAAATGGGGGGTGGGACTCGAACTTGGGGCAATGGAGCAGGGGCAAAGGTGTAAGCCACTGGACTAAGCAGCTGGTTCTGCTATAGACCAGCGCACATGCTTTTTGAATAGAAAACAGAAATAGGCGCGACGCACCTCTCATCTGTGCGTCACGGCTAAGTAATGCGCGACGCGCCTCCGCTACGCGCGTCACGCGTACACGATGCGCGACGGGCGTCTGTTTGGTGCGTCACATGTAAGCAATGCGTGGCCCATCTTCCTGATGTGCGTCACGGCTATCCCTCCGCCTATTAGGACTGGCCCGTTCCCCTCTCTTCTTCCTCTTCCACACATCGCGATCTCGATCGATCTGAAACCACCGTCGCCTCCGGCCTGCTTCCTTAGCCTCTCATCGCGATCTCGACCAACACCTCCCTCTCGCCGCCGCCCACCACCACCCCAAGCCCTAGACCTAGCCTCTGCTCTCCCTCCGCCGCCCACCACCACCGAGACCTCGCCTCTGCATCGACCTAGGAGGAGGAGGAGCAGGCGCAGGACCAGGTCCAGGAGCCGTCGACGACTGCGCCGTCGTCATCTCCATCGACCTCTGTAGCATCGACTGCGCCGTCGTCGTCGACGTCCCGTCTCCATCGACCTCGAAGCCCGACGAACAAAGGTGCGCCGCCCCCTAGTCCTCTCCCTCCCCTTCTCCTCGATTGTGTCATTGCATTCGTTGGCGACAAGACCCATCGATCTGCTGCAGGCTCCATCCACTGCACAGTGTGTATGAGCCGTCGGGCCAATCTGAACTCGCAAATGTGCAGGACGAATGTGTTAGCACCAGGGGATGGATATACTGATATACACATTCAGTTCACTTTACCAGTGGAGTTAAACTGCTACATCATCATCAGTTCGGCAAAAGCTAGCACTGCTTGTACTTGGAAATTTGTTCATCATCATCATCAGTTCACTTTACCAGTGGAGTTAAACTGTTGCTAGGATGCTGTTTAATTGACCCAAGGCACTGCTTGTGTTGACTCAAATTTGTTCAAGCCACTGCTTGTACTTGGAAATACACTTTAGGAATGAATGTTGCATAATCTTGCTGCAATTGTATGTTTAAAGCTCCACTGCTTTTTACCATGTAGCATCCACCAATGAGAAGTATGTTTAAAGCTTGCTGCAATTTAAAGCAATGGTAAAAAGCCACTGCTTTTTACCATGTAGCATCCACCAATGAGAAGTATGTTTAAAGCTTGCTGCAATTGTGGCCTAATTGACTCAAAATCACAATTTTAGTTCTATTCTGTATAGCACTTCTATTCCTATCTGAGGAAAATACCCCCAGCCTGCTCTCTGTGCATAATCTAGAAATTTCTAGCTAGATGGTGTGTAGTTAACAACCTGGGGCTTGTTGGTGATGGATGGTTTTGTGCTTGTGGTCTACTTGCTCCTCAGCCATGCTCCTCCACTTTTTCAAAAATGATGTTGCTTGTTCAAAAATGCTGCTGCTTTTGTTTGCTGCTTGTTCCTGAGAATTTGCTACTGATGTTACTTATCATATCCAATCTATATAGAAGTGTCTACTTAGAGATCATATTGGTTGTTGTTGCTGCTAAGTTGTTTCCATGTTGTTCATGAGAAATTGCTGCTGCTAGGCTATGTTTGTTTGGCAGGTACTGGTGTTGGTACTGGTAATATAGTTTTGATGGATAAAAAATGATCTTCTAGGACTGGTGCTGGTGTTGTAGGACTGGTGCTGGTACTGGTGTTGGATAAAATTTTGCAGATAATAAAAATTGTGCTGGTGTTGGCCTAAAGAATCTGTCCGGCCATCGAGCCGTTTAAAACTTTGCAGGGAATTCAAATGAGTTGCCCATTTTCGCCGAAATGTTGATTAATTTCCGTTCCGGCGAGAATCAGGCACTCTAGTGTTAGAAATTAGCAAAGGTCATGCCGAAATTTTCCCGTGAATTTAGGACTTAGCCGTTTTCCCGTGATCGAGTAGTATGTCGATTTTTTGTTTCCTTTAGATTAACCAATAATGTCCCCCTTCAGAACATGGCACACGACGACGAGGCCGGCGGTTCTAAGCCGTTCTGGCAAATCACCGATGAAGAAGATGAGCAATACGACCCGACGGCGGATGCCTGGGCTGACGCGGACACTAGCGGTGGCGAGGAGGATGACGCCACGACTAGTGGCGCCGGTGATACCACTAGTGGCGCCGCGGGCGGAAATGACACCACTGATGCCGGCGGTCAGACAGATGGTGGTAGCAAAGCCAAGAAGAAGAGGACGGCAACGAGAAAACGGAAAAGTAACACTCTCCGCACCTACCGTGAAGAGATCACGGAAATTGATAGCTTTGAGTATCCAATCGCGCCCGAGGCGGTGGTCAAAGGATTCGGCAACCAGATTGGTTGCATTGTCCGGGACACTGTCAGGATCTTAACCGATGATCTAAGGAAAAAAGAGAATGAACATTATCAGGTTCTTCTCTTTAGAAAGCTGCACGGACGATACTTGTACCCGCATCCGCCAGATGAGCCGTTTAAGTACAATAACGACAATCTGGCGGGGAATATAGTCAACCACTGCGCCGTTGGTAAGATGAACACCGCCTTGGCCAACTGGAAACACCGGGTGAAGGTTAAGGTCTTGGACCCCGAAAATAGCTTGCAGGATGTTTTAGCGAGTGAGCCGAGAATCACCGAAGCTGAACTCCGGGACTTCAAGGTACTTTGCCAGAGCGAAGTCGCCAAGGCTAACGCTGATTGGGGGCAGAGGATGCGGAAGTTGAACATTGGTTCCCACAAACTGGGATGCGGCGGTTACAGAGCGGCGATTCCCAATTGGGAGAAGGAGGACGCCAAACGTGCAGAACAGGGCATCCCCGACCCTCTCGCAAAGTACTCGCCGCGAACAAAAAACTTCATCAGGGCCCGGATTACATATGACCCGGTAGCTAATGAGTATACTACCGATGATGAGAAGGTGAAGACGTTGTATGACAACTTGGTAAGTAAATACACCACCCTAGTTAGTTTGCTCTCGATGATCTAGTCGATTGCATTATAGTGTACTGGTGGAATTCTAAACGGTTCACACTAATTGTGCAGAACTTAGAAATAGATAGTGGTCGAACCTCGTCATCCATGCCGAGGCTGCACGGCCCATGGGACGACACTTTAAATAGGGCGGTGAACGTGACGCAGGGGAAGGAAAAGCACAAAAGGCCGTCAGGTGGCCGAGTTTGTGGCCTGGGCACGACGACGAAGCTCAGAGAGTACTTCAAGGAGCCCAGGGAGGCGAGAAGGAATAGAAAGAGGACCATCGAAGATATCCAACGTGAAGAAGCCCGCGATCGCGAGATTGCAGACCTCAAGGCCAAAGTTGCCGATATTCCTAATATTGTCAAAACAGCTTTGGCAGAACAAATGGGCAGCGTTTTGCCTACCATCTACGATGTGGTTACTCGATGGAATGAAGGAGGTCGAGTGGGCCCGTGCCCGGTGCCTAGCGTGCAGGGCAGCAACTCAAGAGACTTGTCCAGAGTATCGCCGGCCAAAGCCACGATGGCGGACCCAGTTGTGACTCCGCCCGCCTACACCACGGCGCCGATAGTGACTCCGCCCGCCTCTACCCGCCTGACCATCCGTTGCACGCCCACAGTGGGCGGTCCTCCGCCGAATGAAGAGCGTGAACCAACGAACAACCGCCGCCTGGCCATCGGTTGCACGCCCGTCGCCGGTTCTCTCTCGCCAGTCAACAGTAGCACGCCCGCCGTCGTCGTTGGCCCCTCGCCACTAGAGGAGCTCGATGCCCTCGCCAGCCAGGTAAATAGTTAAGCGTTGGAGCGTCGATCTTCCTTTGCCTTAGACTGGCATCTCTGACGCCCTGCATGTTTTCCGCAGAACGACGATGTTCCATGCACTCTCTTACACACAGTGGACGGCGTGCTGAAGGATGTTGCTGTGGGTATGATCGTTCAACCGTCAACCCGCAGGTTCCACAACAGGCCGATGCGCGAAGACGTATATAGAGTTTGATTGCTTCGGGTGCTGGCGGGCTACGAAGACTTGTTGCCTCCCATTCAACCCTACCAAGAAGAAGATGACCCCGATACCCTGACGCTGCTCCAGTGCATACCTTGGAACATGGAATGGCCGAAGAGCCAGATTCGCCTGGGGAAAAGGGGCGCCACCCTGCAGACATCACCTCTAGAACTACCGGCGCGAGGCACCACCTCGAAGACAACCCCTCTGGAAGCTCCGGAGCGGAGCCATGGCAAGACCGTCGCCGCGCCGTCGCCTACCCGTGACATGGAGATGGCACAAGACCAGGAGAATGACGTTGATCTTGATGCCATGGATTTCATCGCTGATGACTTTGATGGCGGAGATTACGTTGCTCCTCCTCCAGAAGAACCCTACCATAGCACGGAGGCTCGTGGTGAGGCTCCTCCTGCGGATAAATCCAATTGTAAGCGTCTCTTCGGTTCTCAGGAAGACACGCCTCCAGATGTCGGCCCCTGCACCGAGACTCAGAAAAGTGCGAAGGGTGGAGTTATTTTCAGCCCTAGCACAATCCGTAAGGCGGCTAATGAGGAGATTGAGAAGGAGATCATTCCGAAAGCGCCGAAGCCACGGAAAAGAGGACCTAGATCCAAGGCCGCAAAGTCCGCGAGCCAGCCTGCTAAGATGCCGCTCCGTGTTCAGGACGGCCCACCTACATCTAAGCATACGAAGATGCATGTGATTGGTCAGCCTATGCTTAGCCAGAGCAAGCCCAAGGCAGCAAGTGGGGATATGCGGAGTTTGCATGACAACATTCTTTTTCTTGAATCGCGCCTTCTTGAATCCAAGGATCCATCATACCTGGTTTTCATTGCCATGGTGCCAAAGGACTTGGGCTTCGTCGAGTCAACTGGCGCGGATAGGATAGTACTGCGGTTTTCGGACATCTTCGATATGTTCCATAGCAATCCGTTGCACTACTCCATGATCCGCCTATACTCGCTCAGTCTGGCGGTGCAAGTCATCAGGGATAATACACCGGGCATCGCGATAGCGGACCCCTTCTACATGCGCCACGACGTGTTGTGCGGCATTGGGAACCAGGTAGTCGCGTCGACATATCTCCGGGACTTCATGCTGGCGAACCAGACCAAGGATTACATCCTCGTGCCTTACTTTGCCGGGTAAGTCAATATTATTAGCCGAATCGAAAGTGATTTTCTTTAGATTTTCATCGCTCCTTTCCAACACTTTGTTTGGATTGTTCCGCGCAGATATACACAATGCACACTCATCTGCATTTGTATCAGTCATTCGCATGCCACGTATCTCGACTCAGGGAGTGCGGTGAAGAAAGACTACTCCAACGTGAAGAAAGTTTTGGATAATGCTCTCACCGGCTACCACGCAAGGGGGGGCAAAATCACTAGGGAGAAGGTCGTTCAGGGCGCTCGGGTGTTCACCCACACGACGACTTTCGCGTGCGTCAAGCAGCCGGCGGGCAGTAACCGAGACACCTACTATGTCCTCCATCATATGCGGGCGTATGTACGGGATCAACAGTTCCTTACCCTGCCTAGTCAAGTCCAACAATGGGCCTCCCGCTTGTCGATGGTCGGCGATGACAAGGTTAGAGAAGAGATATATGATATCCAGAAGTGCTTTGCCACGAAAATCGTTCATGAAGTGGTGAACAAGAGTGGGACATTTTACTGCCGGTTCAACATGCCGAACCGCGACATAGATACCTACCTAGCAACTGCCTGTGACGACAGGCCCTTCATCACTCAGGAGGGCTGTCCCGTTGTAATCCCTGGGAGGATGAGTCAGAAGGAGTGAGAACTATTGTAAGGCTTGCTACATTTTCCGAAATTAGTCGAACTCAATCGTTAGGGTTATGAATCGTCCATCGTGTAATAGATGCTTTATTATGTCAATGCTTAATTATCTTTCTTTTCATTATTGCGGTCTTACTTGTGATGGTCGTTCGATCTTTTGAATAAGTAAATGCCGATGATTAAAAGAGTTGGTTCACACTCAGATGGCCTAGGCGGTCCGTTGCGCCTTGTGATTTTCACAAAGTTAGGATCTTGTGCATCCCACTTGGCGCAGCGGCACCGCCTACGGCCGCTTGTATGTGTCCACCGTAAATATGAGGCACACATCGTTACGGTTATGAATCGTCCATTCTGTAACTGATGCTCAATTATGTCAATGCTTGATTATCTTGCATTTTAATATTGCGGTCCTACTTGTGATGGTCGTTCGATCTTTTGAATAAGTAAATGCCGATGATTAAAAGAGTTGGTTCACACTCAGATGGCCCAGGTGGTCAGCTGCGCCTTGTGATTTTCACAAAGTTAGGATCTTGTGCATCCCACTTGGCGAGTGGACCTCTGATTGGCTCGTAACCTCCAACATCTGGCAGACGACGTCCAACTGGCTGATCAAAACGTGCAAAGCGCTCGTCTCCAACAAAGTCTGTGGTGTAAGTCGCCAGACGAGTCAAAGCAAGGTAGAGCTGCTCTCTGACTGAAGCCAACTCCTGAGATAGTGTGCTGGCAACTGCGTCACTGTGCCTCACAAAATGAGCGGTGGTGTGCAGCCTGGAGTTATCATGCTCGTAGACATCCAAGTGGTCGTAGAGAGTGAACTGAGCTCCCTCCGAAGTGATGTAACCACGGGGGATGTGGCGGTAGATAGAATCGTCAAACCCCCAGCAGTCAGCACGAAGGACGGTGAGACTCACATAAGCTGCCTGCTGCATGGCCATAACCACTGTGGAACCTACTACCTCGTAGCGGTGGACTACGCTCATGCCATCATCTGACAGAATGTAGACGATAGCCTGGTATTAGGTCTGGTCAAACTCTCGCTGCTCCTCTAAGACCTGGTACTCTGGTGCCCAACGGAACCCCAGAAAAGTGACCATGTCTCTCAGCATCTCCGGATAACCGGCAGTGCTCTCGCAACGAGTCATACGAACCACCTGCGGGTAGAACCTGAGATCCATCTGCAGATGATCGGGGAAGTTTTGATTAGACGCCGGTAGAAGAACTGAAGTGGCAAGCAACAACAAGGTTTCAACAGACGAAAAGGATGTTGAGAAGAACAGGATATCGAAGCAACATTGGGGAAACACGAGACCGAACACTCCTGGGGTACTACGGAAAACCCCATCCGGGGCTTACACGCCTCCGTTCTCAATCGTGAGTAGGCAACATGATAAATCATGTCACAACCACCTCCATTCCTATGGTCTAGTAGATATAACTATCCTAGAGAAACCAGGATACGTGAAATCCTAACTTGAAAGTTTAGATGAGAAGAGAAAACAACGTTGCACTTCCTTACCAGAAAAGCGAGGGTGGGTGGGGAAAGAAATAAAAGAACAGAATTCGTACTCTCACGTTTCATTTTTCCTATATAGCTACAAAATGGTTTCTAGACTCAACTGCGACCAGTAAAAGGGATCCTACAGGCAGACAGGCTCTGATACCATTTGTCGCACCCGGACTTCTAGAGGATACTCACAGTCCGCTAAACAGTAGAACAAATGGCTTACGGGGCATACCGGCACCCGCATCTCAATATGAGCAGGCCAACACGTAAACGTGTGACAACCATTCTCTACTATTCATCGTCTGCGTAAACCATCCCATAGAAATCCGACTACTTCCATTGACGTACTTCATAACATACACACAGGGTATGTCAACGATATTTGAACCAGTGATATCACAACATATCTCTAAGACACAAAAGATTGAAATAAGTTGCAAATAGCTCTCACTAGAGCAGAGATAGCAAATACAATCATCCAGAGGACACATGTCCCAACAATTCATCATTACATCACAGCGGAAGCATCGAAAGTGTCTGAGTACAGACAAAATCCAAATAGGCCTAAGAGGCCGGAAACGAACGACGGAGCCCATCCACGATGTCTCGGATCCTGCCCGGGTCCGCTATCTACTCGTCAGCAGCCTCGTCATACTCCACGTAGTAGCCACCATGGGGATCCTCGGAAACGTAGTCTGCGGAAACCACAGCCCCAAAGGGGTCAGTACAGACAAGTACTGGCAAGCAAGACTCACAAGATACCAAAGTGTACCCGGCAACACCAAGTACATATGCTTTGGGTTCAACGGAATAATAGGTGATACAAAAGTGCGGCAGCAGGCTGCTCTAAGCAACTACAGAAACACGCTACAACTTCCGGCTAAAAGAAAGGGATAAGATAGCGTATCGTAACCAACTACCACTAACCTCAAACAAACCCATCCTGGACCTCGCCCCTTATCCAAAGAAGCAATCCGAGGATAACTCACACAGTTGGATTAATGATGGTGCAAGTTATTGTGTCAATAAGACTATTACTAGTCAAGTTATCATTAGTTAGGTGTAAGTTGTTCTGAGTACTTGTTAGCCAGTACTTTCACCAAGTCATCCATAACCGCGGAAAACACGGCTTCTCGAGAAGATTTAACACTGCAGGGGTGCACCAATTTGGCCGTACACGTAAGAATATCCCGCCAGACGGGAATCAAACCCACCAAGCGAGGCACTCAACACAACTCAACTCTTCTTCGCATCAAGCCCAAAGAACCACGTGCTGTGCGTGCGCGGC
This sequence comes from Alopecurus myosuroides, assembly GCA_028641055.1. Taxonomy (NCBI): domain Eukaryota; kingdom Viridiplantae; phylum Streptophyta; class Magnoliopsida; order Poales; family Poaceae; genus Alopecurus; species Alopecurus myosuroides. Next base: position 267,672,447 of record CM054057.1, on the reverse strand, counting down.
TAATCGAGCCCCCACGAAGAAAAGGGGGACCCTCATAGCACTGGAAGACCACGCCGCCCTAAATGCCGACTACAAAAGTTCCACCCTGGCCTCGGGTTCGTACCTGCATATGCGTGCATCAAATGGAAAGCCCGAACTAAGTGTGGCGATTTGGACGAGATGCGAATCAAATCAAATTGAGGGGGGCGCCCATACACACTTCCCACATGCGGATAGTGCGCTCATCATGGATCAGTAGACAAGACCCTTTTCCTAATTAGGGTCGACACTAGCAGGCCTCAAAACCACGCCGGGCCTCCTGCCGGTGCCTTATCATCAAATTAGCATTACCTCAAACATTAACAGGTTGTTGTTTAACATCGAGCCCCCGAACATAATAAATAAGGTAACAGAAATAACGGACAACAGACTCGAGCAGTAACAACCCTAAGCATGCTAGTAAGACACAGGCAACAAGAAACGGGGTTTTAGGTGTGGAGGTGAGGCTATATCAGGGTTAAAGGATAACATGTGATAGGATCGGAACACAAGCAACACTTCATATGGCTAGCAGAATAGACAACGGAGAGTATCGGTATCCAATGTGGAAAGGAACACAATGGTTCATGTGAGTGAATACTTTCCTGCAAACTCAGCAGCCTGGTACTGAGCTAACTCCTCAGAAGTAGTGTCGTAAACCTCGTCTGTCTCAACGTCGTCGTCTATTCGAGAAGAAGCAAACAAACAACGCAGAGAGACAAACAATCAATAACATGGCATAATGCACAGTCATGGGATGATGCATGGCAATTTACTTGATGCATCAAAGATAAGATATCTGACATGGTAACATAATTAAATGGACCCATATGCAATTTGCATTGCATATGGAAAGCCCATGAATTTAGGTTGGATTAAATGAGCTACAACTAACCATCATGTGAAAGTTGATTAGGATGATGCATGGATGAGGAAAACAAAAGAAAACAACAATAGATTCAATTTGAAATGAAGTTTACCAAGTTTGGAATTTTATTTATTAAGTTATGAAAATTTGCTTCTTAAAGGAGTTACACAAGCATTTGTTGTTTTCACAAATTTTAATTGTTCAAAATAAATAACAAAATTCATATTTGGAAAGAACACAAAATTTTAGGTGGAATACATGTTTCATTTGTTGAAAAAGGAATTAAAATGAATTACTTATGAATTAAGCAAGTTTAAACAAGGTTTAAATGAATTTAACTCAAGTATGAATTTATTTGAATTTTTATTTGTTCAAAACATTAAATAGAATTCATATTTGAAAAGTTTATACTTTTCTGGTTTGAAAACATATTTTATAAGTTCAAAAAGAATTTTATTTGACCAAGTTATGAATTTAGCAATTTTTAAATGAATTAAACAAGGTTTAAATTATTTAACCAATTTTAATTATTCAAAACATGAAACAAAGTTTATATTTGAAATGGTGGTTTAATTTTGCATGGAAAACATATTTTATATGTGCCATTTGAATTAATTTTGAATTAGTTATGAATTTAACCAAATTTGAAATGAGTTGTTTGAATTTGAAATTTGAAAACATTTGAAATGTTCAAAACAGAAAACAAATGATTCCAACAGGTAGAGAATTAAATTTGGTTCAGGATACATATTTTATTTATGTTATTTGGTTTTGAAATACAAAAGATATTTGAATTTTGAATGCAGGGGCTATTCTGCAATTTTAAAACATTTAGATTTGGTCCAGGGGCTTGGACGCAAAAGAAAACTCACAGATAGGCCCCTGGATACGTTTTCTACTCAGCATATCGACCCCTGGGTCACTGGCCTGTGGGCCAGCGCCCAGCTGGCACGCGCGTGGGTGCCTGCGTGGCCACCACTTCCAATGGCAGGTGGGGCCAGCGTGCCTGCGTGGCACCGCGCAAAAAGTTTGGGTTTAAATCGCGCTGCGGGGGTTCGAACCCACGCCCTCGCGCTGCGCACCGTTAGATCCAACCACTACGGTGCGGATTCGTTTGTTGACAGAGAGATGCGCGCGGGGGTATGAGGTGTATCTGTTCTTATCTGACGAAACTGAATAAAAATTCAGTCTTCCGTCTGACCGCGGCGACAGAGGGCACGGCGGTGCGCGCTCACCGTCGATGACCAACAACTGGCGGCGCTAGGGTGTGCATGCGTGCGTGCTGAGCGTGCTCGTGTGCTTGGATGGCCTAAACACTCACGGAAACGTGCTCGATTTCAGCCATGGCGGCACGATGGCGACAGCTGCCGGAGTTTCAGAAACGGCGCGGGCAGAAAAAGGAAACGAGGGGCTGGAGGGAGGCACGGGACGCTGCGCTGGCTCACCGGGAGGCTGTCGGAGGCGAGGGATGGACGTGAGGTAGACGGAGGTGACGGCGCGGTGAAATTCTTCAGAATAATTGCGGCGGCGTCGAGCTCGTCGTCGACGATCAACGGCCCCTGGGTTCTGCTGCAGTTGTCGATGAGGACGAGGAAGTGGTGGCGGTCCTGCTCGTGTCCATGGCGTGCACGGTGGCGCCCCCTAGGCTGCTGTCGACAGCGGCACCATGATCGACCACTACCCCCAACTTCGCCGGAGAGGAAGAAGAGAGAGGAGGAAGGGAGCTTGCGGCGGCAGGGAGGAAGAAGGAACCTAGGGCTAGGGTTTGGGGGCCTCGGGGGGTAGATATAGGACGAGGAGAAAGGTGGGGAGCAGGTAGAGCTGCTCTGCTGCGTGCGCGCTGGCGTCAGCTGACGCCAGCCGTACGGAGGAGGGAGAAGGGGGCCGCGGGCCGCTGCGCGCGCGCTGGGGTTAGGTGGGCTGGGCTTGGCCCAGCCTGCCTTCCCCAGCCGTTTTTCGTTTTAACTTTTTTTCTTTCTGTTTGTTTTTTTTTTTTGCTGAAAAGGAAAAGGGAGAAAAAGGAAGGGTTTTGGGGTTAGAAAAATTTAGGAAAAAATTTGTATAGTTTATTTATTGTGAAAGCACAGATGTGCAACTTCCTGTTTTTCAAAAAAATTCAAAAATGGTTGCTGTTTGTAATTTTATTTGAATTGAGTGAATTTGATGTTAAAAAAATTATTAAAAAGAACCATTTAAATAACTTGAACCTTCAAGTTTAAAGGAAAGAAATTTGATGTTTTGATTTGAATATTTTTATTTGGAAATTGTAACAGAACAAGTATGAAACAAAAGGTTTGAAATTTGATTTGAAATTCATATGGAAAACAAGGAAAAACAAATACAAAACAAATGCAATGATTAAGATGACATGATGCAAAACATAAAATAACAAAGAGCAAACATTCTAAAGGTGTTTTTCATACTTGGGATGTTACAAAGCGCAAAGATCAGGTGCTATAGAAGAAATCCGCGGCAACGTTATGGCTCAAGCTGGAATCGATCTGCATGTCAAAGGATCTAACCAGCAAGATGTACATAAAGATAAAGTTGTTCTCGCTCAAGATGCAGGTGAAGGGTATGTTGCATAGAAAACAAATTTTTTCCTATGCGAGATAAAACCGAAGGGCCAACATCTAATCTAGAAAAAGAAAGGCAACGTAGTACGTTGCATAGAAAACACATATTTTCCTACGCGAGAAAAGCATCTACTCACTGTGCGGAAAACGCATCAGGCTAACATAAGCAATAATCAAGTTGCTTGGTTTTGTACCTGTCTGTATTTCCGAAACAAACTGAGTCAGGTTTGTGTATTTCTTGCAATTGGTACATACCTGAATTAGCTAACATAAGCAATCAAGCTGCTTGGTTCGGTACCTGTCCGTATTGTCAAAACAAATTGATTCAGATTTGCCAGTTGCTATTACACGAGAGTTTCGGAAGAAGCTGGATGGCGGGAGGCAACAGCTGCGGGTATAAGACATGAGACATGAGACTACGAGGTGGGCCGACCTGACTGACACAGCTGGTCAATTGACACTTGATCTCGGCTCTACTGACCCAACTCCTTTTCCAGGCTGACCATATGATTATCTGAACTCAAATTTTCGGGTAAGGTTGAAGACCCAGCGTGTCGACCCGGTCCATTCTCATCCTGACCAGTGATGATTGATGAACTCATGTTGAGTTAGAGTGGAACTACCTAAGTTTGATGCAGCTTGGTTGGCTGCGTCCAACACGGGAATTCACATTAATCAACTCAATGATGGGAGAATAAGCCGGACAGAACACATCGCAACTAGCTGGCTCGATAATTTCTCAAATATGACCGCTTCTTCTCGATTCATCCGATTCTCAAGGGAAGATTTTACCTGCAGCTCTGTAGGGTATAATTTGTTGTGTTTGGTTGAGAAGGAATATCCAGAACGACAAGCTACTGATTAGTTAACACATGTAAAGTTTTGAATAACACAACAAGTGCTGCGTATGAAGGGGTTTTGTCCCTAATGGCGGCAGTGGGTGGAACGGTTTGTGCAGGGCGGAAGTGTTGGGATACGTGTGAATTATGATATAGGACATTACTTTCAAACATTAAAAGGCTTGAGGCAGGGAGATCCTCTATCCCCTATTTTATTTAATATTGTGGTAGATATTTTGGCTGTTTTAATTGCCCGTGCAAAAGAGGATGGTCAAGTTGGAAGTCTCATACCTCATTTGGTTGAGGGAGTCGTTTCCATTCTTTAATACGCTGATGATACTATTATTTTTCTTGAACATGATCTTCATAAGGCGGTAAATATGAAATTGATTTTATCTGTTTTTGAGCAACTGTCGGGATTGAAAATAAATTTTCATAAGAGTGAAATATTTTGTTTCGGTAAGGCCATGGAGGATAAGGATAATTATAGACACATCTTTGGATGTGAATTAGGTTCTTTACCGTTTAAATATCTAGGAATTCCGATTCATTATCGGAAACTTCTTAATAAATAATGGAAACCTGTTGAGGATCGTTTTGAGCAAAAACTTGCTTCCTAGGTTGGCAAGTTGCTTTCTTATGGAGATCGTTTGGTTCTCATTAATTTGGGTTTGTCCAGTCTTCCGATGTTTCTATTGTCGTTCTTTGAGATACCCGTTGGGGTATGTAAACGATTAGATTTTTATCGTTCTCGCCTTTTTTTGGCAAAGTGATAACCTTAAAAAAATATAGACTAACAAAATGGAATATTATTTGCCGTCCTAAGGATCAAGGTGGACTGAGGATTGAGATTTTACAACTGAAAAACAAATGCCTTCTTGCCAAATGGCTTTTTAAGTTGTTAACTGAAAATGGAGTCTGGCATGAGTTGCTACATAACAAATATATTAGAGATAAGCCGTTGGCGCAGATAGAGGCCAAACCTACGGACTCCCCATTTTGGAAAGGAATTATGGGAGTAAAATATGGTTTCTTTAAAAGAATTGCTTTCACACTAGGTAATGGGAAAAATATAAGATTCTGGGAGGATGTTTGGATGGGATCCACCTCATTGGCAGTACAATACCCATCCTTGTTCTCTATTGTGAGACAAAAAAATGTTATGATCTCTCAAGTCATTGGACATAATCACCTTAACTTGACGTTTAGGCGTTCATTGGTGGGTGATAAGTGGGATGCCTGGCTTCATTTGGTAGAGAGACTTTTGGTAGTAAATCTATCTGATGAACCGGACTCTTTTTCCTGGAACATTTGTCCCTCGGGAGTTTTCTCCGTCAAATCATTTTACACTGACCAGATGAATGGTAATGCTAGATATCTTAGGAAATTTCTTTGGAAGCTTAAGATACCTCTTAAAATTAAAATATGTATGTGGTTTCTTTCTAGGAAAGAATTACTCACAAAAGATAATTTGGCCAAACGAAAATGGAGTGGTTGCACTAAATGTGTTTTTTGCGGGACACAGGAGAGTGTTGAGCATCTTTTTGTGTCTTGTGATTTTGCTAGAAAAGTTTGGCGTCTGGTTCATTTTACTTTTGGAATTGCAGCCCCATCTAGTGTGAATAACATGTTTGGTTCTTGGCTATCTGGTATTGATAAAATAAGTAAATTTATCATACGCATAGGTGTATGTGCCTTCTTATGGGCAATTTGGAATTGTCGTAATGATGTGATTTTTAACAATGAGAGAGTGGGTAATTTCTTGCAGGTGATTCATCGAGCCTCTTATTGGATTCACCTGTGGGCTTTTCTGCTCCCGGAGGACCAGCGAGGTTGCTTGGACTCAGGATGTGCTCGGTTGATGGCGGTTGTACGGGCTATCTTCAACCATGGTGGCTGGTTGCTCACTAGACGACTGGGGAATGCCTAGACACATTTCTATTTTTATTTTCCGTTGGTTAATACGTATGGAGACTCTTTGTGATCCATGATTTGTAATAAGTTATACCTGCCACGTACTTGATATATGCTTTAATATAATCAGCTGTGTGCATCAATTTGATGCAGAAGCTGGGGTTACCCATTTAAAAAAAATGGAAGTCAACTCAAAACATGTCATTATCTTCGGTTGGCACTGCCACTTTATATAGACCTATCCAAATTTGCTGGCATGCAACTGCGTTCATGCATGCCCATGTTCTGCTAGTAATTTGGGTATGGCATCAATCATTACTCCTCTCATCCTCCGCATGTTAGGTTTATCCTTCCCTATGTATTGAGTAGCCAAACAGAAAAATAGATATGCATGTGATATATATGGCGGTATAAAGACATGCCCAATGTTTAAACTCCGATTGATATTCATACAGCAGTCCCTGTGTGTATGAATCGACCATTAGTTCACGTTGGTTGGTGCATAATATAGATACATGCATGCTTGAGGTTACTTAACTAGCAAACTTGATTTGACTTGTCCATGACCAACTCCAATGGCCTTTGAGTTCTTTCGCATCTTGCATTCCGAATGTTTCTTTCCGAAAATTGATGAAGAATGACGAGTAACAAAAATTATGTAAAGGACGAGACATTTGTTTAACTGATTAACACATATATTTGTTTGAAATAGAACTTTCCAGTGCTTAAATTCAACATTAAACCACTAGAGTATTTTTAGATGGAGGACACATAGTGCCTGACTTTACATTAATTAAGCCATCGAGACCATGATGATGGTTCTTACATGCTTCATGCAGCGTACAACTTCGTAAAATAAAAATCTCATAAATCTTTCAAACACAATAACATAACTTTGCCAATTCCACTACAAACTTAGAACCATGAAAATGAGAGCATATAATCCCTCAAATTGATCTTCTATAAGGACAACTAAACAAGATTTGTTAAAAAATCTATCGTTCTATGTTGTTCTATTTTGGACATGGCAATTGATACCTCATGCTCATCCCTAAGAGTGCTCTTGAACTGAAGTGGCAAAAAATATTTAATTTTAAACAAATTGAAAAAGAAAAATTGTTTGAATCTTGGTGAAGGTTTTGTTCTTTAATAAGAGCTAGTCCAGGAAATCCGTTACCTAAAAATGAGCTCTTAGATATATTTTATAATGGACTAACTGTTGAATCTAGGACATACCTAGATAGTTGTGCTGGTTGTGTTTTCAGGAAAAGAACTCCAGTAGAAGCTGAAGAATTACTTGCTAATATAAGCAAGAACCATGTTGATTGGACTATACCTAAGCCTACACCAACACCTATACCAACACCCAAGAAGAGGGAAATTATTGAATTAAATGATGAAGTGATGAAATAAGAAAAGAAATCTCTCAAAGAGAGGGGTATTAAATCAGAAGATGTGAAAAATTTACCTCCTATAGAAGAATTATTTAACCCAATTCCTCACCCATCCACAGTTGTGGTACACTCCCTCCCGTGATACCAGAGAGATTTGATGGATAGCTTTTTTTAGGCGACTTTTTGATATGGATGCATGCTGGATAGCAGTCCATATGCCTTGACGTAATGCCTATAATGTTAGAACTCGTGAACTATATCTCGTCATAATAGTATTGTTATACGTTCATGATTTTTCAATTGCCCAGTTGTAATTTGTTCATCCAGCATGTTTGTTTTCTTTGGAGAGACACCACTCGTGAATCTATGGCCCCTGGTCCTATTTCCCCATATTTGCATCCTTCTTTTAAAACACTTCCATCACTGTTTCCTTACTGTCCTGTTTTTTACTTTTATTACTTTTCAAGACTCTGTACTTTTAATTCTCTAGTTTTCAGCAAGATCGCAGATTGACAACGTTCCGGAAAGTTGGGGCAAGAGAGAGTTCGTGTTTGTGTGCAGGTTCCATGCTTGTTGACGCGTCAGACAACAAACAATCTTCTCCAAGACTACGAAGTACCATTGGTTCGATAAACCCTGATTCCTTAATTGAGGGAAAATTTCCGCTGGACCACATCGTACCTTCCGCTTGGGGTCTCCCAAAGAGCGTGTGATCACGTCAACATCACGAGGCCGTGTGGTCTGGCACGCTGGCCAAGGGTCTTCCTGTCCAGACCTATCAGTAGAGGAGGCAAGCTCTAAGGCCGGCCGGCGCAACGTGGGAGAGGCCCAGGCGCCCAGCTCTCCACGGATACGGGGATGCGGCGAGATTGGGGACAGAGAAGCAAGATTGGGGGGCATTTTCATGTTTTTGGAGGGGCGAAACGTGAAAAGCGCAAACTTTGACCCACATTGCAGCGTTGACCCACAAGCAGCGACATCACACGCGGCAGAAGGTCTCAAAGGAGACGCTTCCTGCCGTACATAAACATGTAGTGTATTTTGGGTTTGGCAGTCCCAATCGCAGAATGCAGTGGCGCTTAAGTAGACGCTTAAGCATTAAAAATGAATTAAATGAAAAAAGATAGACACCCAAGCGCTTATGGTTGCAATGCTGGGCGCTTAGCGCATCTCCAGTCGTCCCCCCAGAGCCCCCCCAGGCGGCCTTTTTCGCGCCGGAAGCGGCGAATAGCGCCGTTTCCTCACCACTCCCCCCCCCCATAGAAGCCCAAATAGCGCCGTTTCGGCGCTATTTCGCGCCGCGGCACCCAGGCCAAACCCAGCCCGCTGGGTTCGGCCTGGGGGGGCGAAACTGCGCGGGCGCGCGCGCGGGCCAGCTCTGTCAGTGACCCGACAAAAAAGCGCGGGAACAGAACCGCCCGTGATCGTCTTCTCGGCTCGCGCGCGGTCAAAAGGCTGCCGGCGTTTATGGCGTAGCGGCCGCCCAGTGCATGCGCCCGTTCAAAGGCTGCCGGCGTAATGGCGTGGCGGGCGGCAGCGAGGGGACGCGCGCGCAGTAACTGCCCGTCCGCCTATAAAATCCCCCCGCTGCTCGCCGCGCTCGCCATTCTTCCACCAGCGCTCTCATCTCCTTTTCTTCCCCCTCGGCGCTCTCCTCTCCCCTGTTCTCCACGCAGCGAAAATGGCCAGCTACAAGGACGACGCAGCGGCCAACGGCTTCCCACGCCGCCACCTTCGCCGGAGCGAGGCGATGGCGCTGTACCGCGCGGGCTACCCGTGCTCGCCGGACAGCCGCCTCCCGAGCTCCGGCGCTGGGCAGAGCCGCTGGGCGCTCAGCGGCAGCGGGGTGCCCGTGCCTCCGCTCCCCAACACGGACGCCGAGTTCCGGCGTGCAATCCGCGAGATGCGCGCCGGCATGGAGGAGGCCGACCGCTTCCCGGAGTCGGGCTTCGACGAGTTTTGGTGGCAGCAGCTCACCACTCGCCGCGACAGGGAGCTCGCCTCCCTGAACGACAACGGGCCTTTCGACGGCCGCTTCAACGCCAACGGGCGCCGCCGCTGGTTCACATACAATTTTATCATGTAATCTGAAGTTCGTTTCCAATAGCTGTATACTTGCATAGAGAAGGGAGCATCAACATTGGTTCATAGGATGGAAAAATTCTCCGTCTTCATCTATGACTTGCGTGAGGAGAAATCCTGCCAATTCCTCTGCAACTGCCTTGCAACGTTGGATTAGTTTGAGCATCGCCCGCTTTCGTTGCATCTTTAAAAGAAGTAGATGAAAACAATTAAGTTATGAAAAAAACTAAACATAATTGATGGCAACATAAATAAAGTTGTGAAGATCCGGTTACGTACCTCTAGATTTCTGGAAGTACGGGATTTCTCATTGATAATCCTGTGAATGAACTCGCAAACGTAGTATCCACAATAATCAGTTCCCTGTGGTTGTTGCGGGACGCTCTATATACGAGAACATAATTCAGTCAAATTAATAATAATCAAGAGAATTGTAATGGTATTGAAACCAGGGTACGTAGTACTACTTATTTTGTTAATCTGAAAGTGGAGCTTGTCTGTCCATGTACCGGGTTCTTCCTTGATGAACATTTTGAAGGGGTCGCAGCATAGAAAACAAAAAATTTCCTACGCGAGAGACACCCGAAAGGCCAAGATCTAATCTATGAGACGAAGTGCAACGGGCAACAAGAGGTTTAAGGAGAACACATACCCTCGAGGACTCAAAGTGGTACGAGATCAAATCTCGTTGTTGGCGTAGTCGTACTCACACCGATCCCGATAGCGAGAAGATGGGCACCGCAATCCGGCGGTGCATCCGTGATCGGTCACACGTACGGTTAATGACGACCTCCGTTCCCTCGTTCCAGCGGGGCGCGGAAGTAGAGGATCTCTCGGAACTCCAGCAGCACGACGATGTGGTGGTGGTGAAGAATCCCACGGTCAGGGCTTCGCCAAGCCGGAGACCATGAAATGGAGCAGCGGGTGGAGGGAAAGGGAAGTGGCCAAGTGTGTGGAGAAGAGGAGCTCTCACCCTCCTTTTATAGGGGAAGGGAGGCAGCCCAAGAGGGGGGTGCGGCCAGCCATGGTGTGCCCCCACCTCTTCCCTCTTCATGTGAGTGGAAGCTCCACTCACACCCACTCATGCTCCCTTAATTTTCCACTTGGAAAATCCAAAGGTTTTCTTTTAATAAATAAATAAAACATTTTTATTTCTTTATTTATATTTGTTAATTCCATTAACAAACATTTGCATATAGCACCTCGAATCATTTGTTAATTCTATTAACAACCATTCGATGAAAAACCCCTGAACTATTTCAATTTTCCCCGAAACAATTTCGGTGCTGCCCAAAATATTCTTCGATATTCCGTATCCTCTCAAACGCGTCATCGAACCTTAAGTGTGTCACCCTACGGTTCGAGAATAAGATAGACATGATCGAGACTCCTCTCCGATCAATAATCAACAGCGGGATCTAGAGATCCGTGATGACTCCTATATATTCAACGATGACTCTCGTGATCGTGTGAACCAACAACGCTGTGAACTATTCCCTTTGTCTCGCGATATTTTACTTGTCCGAGATTTGATCATTGGTATCAACCATACCTTGTTCAATCTCGTTACCGACAAGTACTCTTTTCTCGTTCCCGTGATATAACATCCTTTGTGATCATATCACGTGCTTGCAAGCGGTTTCGATGTGATATCACCGAGAGGGCCCAGAGTATATCTCTCTGTCATTTGGATGGACAAATCCCACTCTTGATCCATGATTCTCAACTAATACTTTCCGAATACTTAACGACACCTTTATAGTCACCCTGTTACGGTGTGACGTTTGATGCCATCAAAGCACTCTTCCGGTATCAGCGATTGACATGATCTCATGGTCTAAGGAATAAGTTACTTTGTATGTTTGATATAACAATGTAAACTAAATGACTTGATCGCATTGCTATATTCTCTTTGGGTATATGTTCATCGCATCATTCTTCTAATGACATGACCCCGTTATTAATAACATTCAATGTTCATGATCAGGAAACCTTGATCATCTATTAATCAACGAGCTAGTTAAAAGAGAGGCTTTACTAGGAACCATTGTTTGTTTATTAAGCACACATGTATCAACGTTTCCGGTTAATACAATTCTAGCATGAGAAATAAACATTCATCATAAACAAGGAATAAGATAATAACCATTTTATTATTGCCTCTCGGGCATATTCCCTTCAGTCTCCCACTTGCACTAGAGTCAATAATCTAGTATGTAAGCACTTTAACACATATGGCGTACCAGTGTTATTACCATGCTTCGCATGCGGTAAACATCATCAAAAAGATCTGAACTGTTCAGGTCCTATTGTATTTGCATGTTCTTTGCGTCTACACGCATCACTCATTCTCTAATGAGATGGCTTTGTATATATATGGTCAATTGATGAAAACATAATTCCTCAGCTTAAACTGATGTCACTAACATTGTGAAAATGTAGCTTCATAGTGTTAGTATTCTTGGAAACTCACCAAGTTCCGGTGATACCTTAATTGCTCAGCTTAAACTGATGTTACTAACATTGTGAAAATGTAGCTTCATAGTTTCAGCATTCTTGGAAATTCACCAAGTTCAATAAAGAACTCCTTGACACAAAATACGCTTATAATCAGTTTTTAACACAACGATATACTTTAGCCTTTGTTGTAGTATCTGTCACAATATTTTAATTTTGAAACTCTTTCAAATCCAGCATGGAACTTTCTTCCATCCTATTGTGCTACCCGTCATCACATATTTTAATTGAGATAAAATTACTTGAATAAATGACAAGACTATTAGTGTAACATATTACAACTAATATTTTGTCATTACTATATAGGAAAACATATCCTTAGCATTTCTAAAATGACACAAGGATCTCTCCCACTGTTGTCTAATCATCATATGAATTATCCTACTATAACATTTTATAGCATAGGACTCATCTGGTTGTGTACATAGCATGGAAACATGATTTAGAAATCTCAATTTCAATGATGCTCATCATGTGTCAAAACACATGAATCTTGCTCAATTATTTTCCATGTGACAAGAACTCCTTCTTGTCATTTTCATATTGACTTACTTCAATATTTCATCTATGTAATTTGGCTTCAATCATATCAGGTGTGTCAATCCATCTTTTATAGATATCGATGACCAATATCTTCTAAGCCTTCCATCAATATGAAATCGAAAATATTAACCGTGTTAATTTAAAATACATATTTTCCAATCAACCATATGTCATCTACATAAAGTATTCGAAATATGTCATAGCGCTCCCACTTAATTTCTTGTAACTCTACAAGCATCTTTATCATTCATGATGGAATCAAACTCTTTTGATAACTTCATTAAGCTAAAGATTTCAACTTCGCTATGCTCACTTCAAGCATTGAAGTGTGCATGCCTTTATAGCAACCTTTTGAATTTTACAAAACTCTCAGACCGTGTCAAGTACACATCCTTGATCAAACTTCCTCGAGAGGAGAGTTGGTTTTGTTATTCAACTGCCATATCATAATATGTAACTTTTTGCTAGAACTATCCGCAAAGACTAAAGCATCACTACGGAAGATCGAAATCTTGTAGTAGTCAACTCTTTGAACTTCGTCGAAAACAACTTTTCGATAAGTATCCATGTCTTTGTCGCTATATAGACCCTTTTGCTATCGTTAGGCATCATGCCTATTGAAAGGACTACCAAGTCACATACTTGATATTCATACAAGGATACTATGGCGGATATAATGACTCATAGTCAATTTTACGAAGTCAGGGCCCATCATTTGCTTCCTTTATAAGGTCCAGGTCCTTTTGTTGTCAAAACAACACTTTACACTTAAACCACAAGTTGTTCTAAGTACAAAGTTTTTGGACTTTACTGGTACAGTTCGCAAACTTATTTGAAGTATCTACAACATTTGTAGTGTCTTCTACTTAGTCAAAATAGTAAACCCCGGAACAACTTCCAGTGTTGCGCTACTCTTGACATGATAACGAATATTCTCTAGTCTCGTTGAGTTTGTACTGTGCTCCCACTCACTTGTTTCGCAAGAACTACTTTCTCGAGAAATCAACCCTTTCTGACAAACAACATTTGTCTTTTGGTTCGGTGACAGGAGAAATACCCAATGTTTTATTTGGGATAACCTTATAAACATATATTTATCCTATTTTGGTTGTAAACATTTTACACATGCTATGCATACCAAAACTTAAGAAAAATGACAATTCGGGTCATTACCCAAACCATATCTTATATGTTGTCAATTTCAACGGATCATGATGGTGCTCTTTTCAGTGTAAAAGCGGTTGTCCTTAATGTATAAACTACAAAACTATAATGGCAATTTTATTAATCTTACCATGTCAAACAGGGTTTGATTTTGTCTTTTGAATACTCCAATCTAATGTGGGTTATTCGAGAAGTATAAGTTGTAGAACAATTCTGCAACTTCTCAGATGTTTTGCTAAACTTGTAACTCAAACTTTATCCTTTATGATCCAATCATAAATACTTGATTATCTTGTTACATTGATTTTAACTTCATATTAACAACCTTTTGAACCAATTCAAAATGTCAAACTCTGTTCCCTTTAAATAGATATACTCACATATCTACTTAAATCATCGACGGAATTTTACGAAGGAAAAATTAATGCACCATACATGACTACACATAATGTACTATATAAATCAATATGTATAATCTCCACTAAATTAGTCGTCCATTCTACTTTGGCCTATGAACGGAATTCTAGTCATCTTTTGGAAGAGGTCTCACAAGCGCCAATTTTTTCAAAACAAAATGACTCCGGAAGTCCATCAATATGGAGTTCCTTCATGTTTTCCTTTCCGATATGAACTAAAATGGTGGTGTCACAATTTAAGTGAAAATCTTTTACGTCTTACAACGTTTAGCATTCAGTCTTATAGATGTTTACTTTACCAACATGATTTATATTAACATCTCCATAAATTATGGAATAGGGTCATCGTTTGAACAATCTCATTTGTTCTCACAAAAGACTAGAACAAAATAACAACTTATTAAGTTCTTAAAATAAATCTTGAATTTTTGGTTCGATATTACAATGAACACAATAACACTTTATTTATGTTCTTGTGATAATCGATTCCACATCTATTACTAGTTCCTTTTAGGCCCTTGTAATTCTTGCATTGCGTTGCTTTGTATGAAAACTCATACCAACCAATGTGGTATCAAAATACCCAAAAATACTTTGTTAACTAGTAATACATCTATAACTTGTATATCAAGCATATACTCCTGAGCTGGACTTTTCCAGTTATCTTCTTTTCTGCCATATATCTATTTGCAATTTTATTTTCAATATTCCCTTTCCTTTACAGAAGAATCAATCAACATCAAACAATGCTAACCGTACTAGCTCATTTTCTTTGGCGTGTTAGTCATATACTATCACCCATTGAGTCATACTTTGAGTTTGATTGTTCTACTAATATCACCATATTAATAGAATTCTTCTAGATTCCACTCTTAGCAATCTCCAAGTAAGGCAAACGACTTTACACATACTTTTAATCCATCCCATCATAACAATTTTATGATTAAGCTACTATAGCTCGAAGGAAGGAATTTAGAGGATAATTTTTTAGCATCCAATTTCTTGGAATATTCAAACGCCTAGCGTCTTCAATCATTGCATATATTCAGATAATATAAGCAAACATTGTCACGCTAAATTTGCATATATTCAGATAATATAAGCAAACATTGTCACGCTAAATTATATTCAGTCATGTTGCTACAAATAAGTTTCTAGATATCAATATATGTTTTACTTGATTGTTTCTGAAAAACAACTCTTTTCAGTTCCAAAATCACCTTGATCAATAAAACATTCTTTTGAAGATAAAGTAATACGAAAGCAACCATGACTCTGGATTCTAAGTAGGAATTATTTGCTCTCTAGATTAATCAGTCATTAACCAGATGGAGCTAGGTAGGAAATACCAAAAATCTACAATAGGACTCAATTTTAAATCTCACTAATACGGTACCAATCTTAAATGGTATTTACCAGATCATAACAGTTATATCTCAATTAACAATCTAAGTGTAAGGTAGTTATGTGGATGCCAATGAATACTACAATTTGTGCAAATTCACTTTGATTTGTTGTTCATGATAAATAAGTTCAAGTTAATTCAAAAAATAAACCATGAACTCCCACTCAAAAACAACATCCCTCTTAGTCGTCTTTAGTGATTACACGAACCAAATTTACTACACCAAAACCGATCATCACGTGAGATGATGTAGTTTCAAAGGCGAACATCGACATGTTCATCATATCATCCATATGACTCATGCTTTACCTTTCGGTTATGTGTTCCGAGGCCATGTCTGTACATGTTAGGCTCGCCAAGTAGAACCGTAGTATTGCGTGTGTTTCAAGGCCATGTCTGTACATGCTAGGCTTGAAAACACCCGTTGTATGTGAACGTTGAGTCTGTCACACCCGATCATCATGTGGTGTCTCGAAACGACGAACTTTCTTAACGGTGCATACTTTAAGGAAGAACACATTATTATCTTGATATTAAGTGAGAGGGATCATCTTATAATGCTACCATCGTTATCTAAGCAAAACAAGATGCATAAAAAGGATTAACATCACAGACATCACATGAAAGGATAACGTGATATGATATGGTCCTTCTTGCACTTGATCTCCATCATGTGCATTATGGTATGATGTCAATCATTCCACCGGCGTGGTACCAAGTACCACGGTACCCCAAACTTGATTGTCCATCGATAAGAAGACAACCATATGGATACATTCCGGTATATCAATAATTTACAAAATAGATCATCTCATAATCAAATTTGTAATATTGACCATATCACATCACATGCCCATCAAAAACTAGTTAGACGCTTCTAATTTATTTTTGCATATTTTACGTGGCTTAGGGCTTTCGAGGATAGAACCGTTCATACCTACGAACATCAACCACAACGTTGATAAACATATTTTTAGCAACCCTTTGTAGATTAGATCTTAACTATAGTAGGAGAAACGGACACCCCCTTAGCCACAAGTGAGACAACTCTCGCGTACATAGTACACGTAAACTTAGTCTGGGGAAGCTTCATCCTACTATGCCACTAAGATCAGAAAATACTCAAGGAGGCAATAACATGATCATCAACGCCCACATACACCTATGTGTTCTACCCGTACAAAACATCTACGCATAGATCCGACTCTAATACCACTGAAGGGGTCGCAGCATAGAAAACAAAATTTTTACTACGCGAGAGACACCCGAAAGGCCAAGATCTAATCTATGAGACGAAGTGCAACGGGCAGCAAGAGGGTTAAGGAGAACACATACCCTCGAAGACTCAAAGTGGTATGAGATCAAATCTCGTTGTTGGCGTAGTCGTACTCACACCGATCCCGATAGCGAGAAGATGCGCACCGCAATCCGGCGGTGCATCCGTGATCGGTCACACGTACGGTTGATGACGACCTCCGTTCCCTCGTTCCAGCGGGGCGAGGGAAGTAGAGGATCCCTCGGAACTCCAGCAGCACGACGATGTGGTGGTGGTGAAGAATCCCACGGTCAGGGCTTCGCCAAGCCGGAGACCATGAAATGGAGCAGCGGGTGGAGGGAAAGGGAAGTGGCCAAGTGTGTGGAGAAGAGGAGCTCTCACCCTCCTTTTATAGGGGAAGGGAGGCAGCCCAAGAGGGGGGTGCGGCCAGCCATGGTGTGCCCCCACCTCTTCCCTCTTCATGTGAGTGGAAGCTCCACTCACACCCACTCATGCTCCCTTAATTTTCCACTTGGAAAATCCAAAGGTTTTCTTTTAATAAATAAATAAAACATTTTTTTTTCTTTATT